>OY720682.1:93276286-94476286 GCA_963170755.1 Amphimallon solstitiale | reverse complement strand
ATGCTTCTACAATAACATGTTTTCTTAGAATGTGTACATTATTTAATTAATTGACGACGGCGATAAATGTTGAAGCTGCATATTATTAGTAAATTTTTACTTAATAAACAATACTACTAAATAATGTACAGTTCTGTGCAATAAATTGGCGTACACTTATTATACGATTATGTAAATATGACTTTTGTTTGAATATCTGTCATGTATGGCATATTTGAATTGACGATATAATTCAATTTGCCACAATGGCAAAATAATGTCAAAATTAGCAATAACACGTGTACGCCATTTTATTGCACAGAACTGTACATAGTAAATTGATGAAATAAAATTTCACAACGAGCTCAAATAAGTTTAATAACTTTAAAAGTAACGGTTGTTTCGCTCTACAAGAGCTTCATCAGATGATTAAAAATTATAATATAGAACTGTACACAACATGATATTTATACCTAAACTAAAAACTAAGTGTGTGGGAAGGAGGGGGGGCGGATTGTGAATATATAGTAAGAATAAATTAATAGATCATATTAAGTCACAAACCGCTCCCTCCTTCCCACAACCCATATTTGAATTTTTTTTAATTATTTCTTGTGAGTTTTTTATTGACCAATTAGACTTAAATTTCGTATGTTCTAATATGAGGTTATTTAATTCTTTGTAAACTCTTTTACAGGGGACTTTGACATAAGAAACTACCGGTCTTTTGGGCATGTCTGTTTTATGAAGTTTAATTAAACCGTATAATTTGGGTGGTTGTGCGTTCATCAGTGTTAGGAAATGTTTTTGTATTATTTAGCGTTAGTTTTAAAACTAGCGCTAAATAATACAAAAAAGATATTTAACAGCAACCAAAAACATTTCCTAACACTGATGAACCTACAACCACCCAATTGTACTATTTAGCGTTAGTTTTAAAACTAACCTAAATAATACAAACAAGATATTTAACAGTAACAGAAAACATTTTCTAACACTGATGAGGTTAATTAATTCCTTGCAATCTCTTTTACAGGGGGCTTTGACATAAGAAACTACCGGTCTTATGGGCATGTCTGTTTTATGAAGTTTAATTAAACCGTATAATTTGGGTGGTTGTGGGTTCATCAGTGTTAGGAAATGTTTTTGGTTACTGTTAAGTATCTTTTTTGTATTATTTAGCGTTAGTTTTAAAACTAACGCTAAATAATACAAAAACATTTCCTAACACTGATGAACCTACAACCACCCAATTGTACTATTTAGCGTTAGTTTTAAAACTATCTTAAATAATACAAACAAGATATTTAACAGTAACAGAAAACATTTCCTAACACTGATGAGGTTAATTAATTCCTTGCAATCTCTTTTACAGGGGGCTTTGACATAAGAAACTACCGGTCTTATGGGCATGTCTGTTTTATGAAGTTTTAATTAAACCGTATAATTTGGGTGGTTGTGGGTTCATCAGTGTTAGGAAATGTTTTTGTTACTGTTAAGTATTTTTTTTGTATTATTTAGCGTTAGTTTTAAAACTAACGCTAAATAATACAAAAACTTTTCCTAACACTGATGAACCTACAACCACCCAAATTATATGGTTTAATTAAACTTCATAAAACAGACATGCCCATAAGACCGGTAGTTTCTTATGTCAAGGCCCCCTGTAAAAGAGTTTGCAAAGAATTAATTAACCTCATATTAGAACATACGAAATTTAAGTCTGTCTGGTCAATAAAAAACTCACAAGAACTAATTAAAAAAAAATCAAATATAAAAGTACCTCATAACAGCAAACATTTGTCCTTTGATGTTACAAATTTATTCACAAACATACCACCCGAGGAAGTAATAAATCTAATCTCTCCAGAAAAAGAACACGAAAAGTCAATCAACTTTTTAGATTCAACAATATCCCACAAAACAGATACACATGAATTTGCTGTTACATATATCATAAACCATCACACACAGACACAACGATACACAGAAGTTATTTTCATCCGATTTCTCACAAACTAGCAGCATACCATTCTATGATACATCGACTAATAAATGTACCTTTGAATAACCAGAACTTTAACATAGAACTAAATAGAATATACAATATAGCCATCAATAATGGATACAGAATAAATTTAATAGACAAACTTCTAACACAAAAACAAAGATCGCAAACTCTATCTCTAATTTATCCTAAAGGTACCAACAATAACAAACACCAATATAACTCAATCACATATTTAGGTCCAATTTTAGTCAAGATCGGAAATCTAATTAAAAAATCCAACAATGAATTAATATCATTTTAAACAAATAACTCGCTACAAAAATACATTAGGAATGACAAAGATAATATAGAAAGAAAGTCGAACTCAAGAGTCGATATGTTAACATGTGAATGTAACAGAGTGTACAACGGTCAACAGGACGCACCTTTGAACAAAGAATTAAGGTACACGAAAAAAGCTATAAGGAAAAAAAGACGGATTCAACATTTGCCAACCATTGCATAGAACTAAACCATAAATTTAATAAAGAATTTCAAATTTAATATGTACAAGATAAAGGAAAAATTTAATTTATTTGAAGCTTTAGAAATCAATAGATATAAGAAAATATGTCAGGCACTAAACGAACAAACAGATTTAAATCTCTCCCTCTACTGTCTTTCTAAATTTGTTAAAACACCCCCTCTTTGAACCGCGACATTTATGTAAAATAAGTATATATAACGCTGTAATGATTTTGTAAACATTATTCCGTCATCACCTGATGAAGCCAAAGTTTGGCGAAACAATATTGTTGTGAGGAAAACAATAAAAATTATTTGAAACTATCTTTACGTTTATTATTTATAAATTAAATAATTCACAAATAACTTACAATGATCCCTCAATACCAGCAATAAGCTGACTGGGAGCTGTAATTGAATTTAATTTAATACAGTTGTATTAAGAAACTAGTAATATGTTTACATTAATTTGAAATAATTTGTAATAATAATATATTTTTAACATTTTTATAAGAAATAAATTTATGAGCAGCAATTAAAATTCCATTCAGTTGCATCAATCTTTGACTATTCAACATCCGACAGAGTTGCCACCGTGGTGTCGCGCTATAAGGTAAAAGAGTTATAATGTAATCGTAATATTTTGCACTCCATTTCTTTCTAGTTAGGAGCACCTCGTTAATTTTCATTACATAGTAAAACTGATATTCTTCCCAAGAAAAATAATTCTTTAAGCTCACGTTAGCGTATACATTTTTAATTACTCTAAACGTCATGATGCATTCTGTGTTTCAAGTTCTTAAAAGATATTCCACATTCGCGTGAATAAAAGATTATCTAGCACACGTCTGTAGGACTATTTCGTTCCCACTAATGTACCAAAGTAAAATTGCTTTTCGTTTTGCGTATAAATCTGCGGATAAATTGCAGGAAAAGGCAGGCATTCCGGTGTCCATTGTTCCCAAATTGAATAGGACCTGGGATGCGTCGTTCCGACAAAACCAGCATCAGTAGCTGTAATGTGGAACAGGAGACTTTTTCCATCTGCATAATGTGGGCGAACGGCTGCTAGCAAACGTGTCGCTAGCGTTAAATTTTGTTAATCGACTGTTATTTAGGCGTTATTGTGTCGAGATATTTATGGTAAGATTTTAGGCTTGTTTAGTACTGCGTATACTTAGTTAACTCTCTCGCATGCCGGTATCGGTACATTGTTAATAATGTTAAAGGTAATCCTGCCTTACCAAGCTGGTACGTAAGCGATAATTTATTATTTCATAACTCTAAAATTAAATAAAAATCCAAATATAGTGAAAGTTACTACTAGGTACTAATACCCGCTCAATATATCTAACTTTGAGAGATATTCTTGAAGTAATAAACCACAAAAGACAAGTGTAGTGAATTTTCCTGGATTTGTCAAATGTATCTATTAATGTGGACTTATGATATACGAGAGTGGGTCAAGAAGTCCATGAAAATTGAGATAAGAAATACTCTAATCGTGTGATACTTTTCAACATAATTTTCTTTCTGGTCGATACATTTCATCCAACATTTCTCCATTTTTTTGAAGCTTTCCAAATAATAATATGATTTCTCGAGGACCTCAAAGTAGGAGTTTGTTTCATCGATAACCTCTTCATTCGACCCAAATCTCTTACCACCGAGCCATTTCTTCATATTTGGAAATAGGAACTAGTCGGAGGGTGCTAAATCTGGAGAATATGCCAGATGGGAGAGCAATTCCTATCGAAATTCTTGCAATTTTGCCATTGGGACTGCGGACTTATGAGCCGGTAAATTGTCCTCGTGGAAGAGAATTTTCCGGTCGTTTTGCGGTTGTTTTAGCTTCGAATCTGCGTCGGATCGATCCAACAGCTCTGCACAATATGCGCACCGGAACGTTTTACCCTTTTCAAGGTAGTCGATGTGAGTGACACCGCACGCATCCCAAAAGACTGTCATCATTAGTGACCGGATTTATAGAAAATATGCCTATGCTTAAAATTGCAGGCATGAAAAATGTATTTAAAAATCTGTAGGAATTAGATAAAAATCAATAAAATAGGATTAAGTTTTTTACGCCTTTTTTGCCTTTTTTGAATTTTTATGCCTATTATTTTTTTTATGCCTATTTAGTGCTTTTTTCCGACATTTTGATGCGTTTTCTCCAAAATTTATTTAATTGCGAAAAGAAAATTTCACTGCGCCACTGCACATTTGTTTCGTAAATGAATTTGCACTTTGTAATTCCCCGTTGTGCCGTCCGACGTGGGATTCCCCATGTTTACTGTGATTTGATTTGTGTGGAGTCTTCTGAGTCCTTAGTTTAGTCACAGTATAGAGCTGTATAGACATAGTAGTTTCTCTCGCCGTCGGCACCTTTGATCTTTGTGTCCCAAAATAGTGCTGCGCATTCACGCACGCGCAACCAGAGGCGTAGTAAATTTTTCTATTCAGGAATAAGCCAGTGACGCAGAACCAAATCGTTTATGAGATAATTATGCTAATCTATTTTTAAAATTATGAAAAATCTATATCAATAATACAAAAAACGATGATAAAACACTGCTTTTTATTAAGTACATATTACACACGCATTTAAAATGTAATACATTATACGTACAACACAAAAAAAAGGCTCCTCTAACCTAAAGTTCTTGACACAATTCATCAATGGTGTTGTAAAATTGTTATTTTATTTGAATTGCCACTAACTTTGAAATTTCTATTGCAAAATTTCAAAGTATAAAAAATTCTTACACGAATAAATAGCTTTATCAAAAATTCAGTAGGACAATTTTCGCAGGGATGTTTATATGATATCTCCTCCAACTTCTGTTTTAATTTAAAGCTAACATTTGGTTCGAAGGAAAATGAAGAAAAAAATTCACAGAAGGCTTTTTCCTAATGCGGTATTTATATATAGGTATACTGAAATTATGGTCGGGCGTTGCCAAATTAGTAAAGCTATTTCACAAAGTTTGGACATGCCTTAAAATAAGTGTAAAATTTTAATTCATTCATTTCTTGTGTTTTAAACGTATAATTGTTGGAAAACTATGCTTTTCAAAACATTTGTGTCGCAAATAACCTATAAAATAAGTGAAGGCATTTTGTTCAGTTATATTTTCCCATTGTCGGTAATCAATTTTCGAAAATTAAATTTTGCGTTGGTGGTGGTGAATTTGTCATGAAGTTTGAGTAATTATTCACAACTGCAATACACAATATGCACATTTTAACAGTTGAGGACATTTTAATGCGCCTGGGGATCTTACCGCATTGGTTCTTTCGGAAACCTGAAAAAGCTTAATTTAGAATTGTTCGAACTATTCTTGCACCGAGGTGCACAACAATAATGGGGCATTTTTGTTCCAAGTATTCGCGAAACGAAACACTACAATTATTGATAAAACGTTATGCTGCGTGCACACTAATTATAAAAAACAATTTGTTTGTCAAAAATGTTGGAAGTACGTAAACATCCATTAAATTATATGGAATTGTTTCAAGGAAATGCACAATAATCAAACAAAAATTTTTGACACACATTTTAAACACAAATTCTAAATTAATAATGTGTTAATAAATTTATTTAACGTTAATTATAAATGCCAAAAGAATGTATAATTTAGTTTTACAAATGCCTTGTTTAATCTGTGTACAACTACCCATTAATTTGTAAAATTAGTGTTCATAATAAATTGTTTGTCAAACATTTTGTATAATTGGTGTACAGCATAACTTATATTAACGGCCATTCACAAATCGCATGCCCAGCAGTCGCATCAAATAATCCCGCCGACTCAACAGCTGATGGCTGACTACTGCGCATTCTGAAATTTTCACGCACGCGTCGGTTCAAGGTCGTCGGTAGGAGGACAATTACTTCCCTCGAGAGAAACTACTGTTTCTATTACATAGCTATATACTGTGGTTTAGTCTTCAGTTCATTTAGTTGTGTAAAAGTTATTCGTGTGACAGTGTGAAGTGAGTTCGTAGTACAATGCCGAAACAAAAGCCCACCGTTGAAGAATGGATTAAAAATTACAAGGAATTGAAATATGAACGCAATCAATTATTTTGTCAAGCGTGTTCAAATATCGTAAGTTTTATTTGAACTTAAAATTATAAAATATATTGACGTTACTAAATTTCTTTTAACAGATTTAGGCCCGGTTGCACAAACCTCTTGTTAATTGATCATTAACTAACGGTTCATCAAATTTGATGATTTGTTATAAAATGATCGGGTTGCACAAAACAATTTAATGATTCCTTAATCGTCCATTTGGTAATTCGTCATTAATTAAAGTTGAATTTGGCAACAACGGGAAGACAGTTGTATGTTGACATTTGAAGTTTTGTCTATTTGTCTGTTATTATTTGAATTTCATACGACAATTTTGGATTCATGATGGCAACAAAGAAAAGAGTCAATTTTAATCAACGAGAAAAAGAAACCCTTCTTTCCGTTGTAGCCAAGTGAGTATTTATTGCATTAGGTATATCGGTATATAGTGTTTTTTACAAAGCTAAAATCTCAATTTATTCTTCTTTAATCATCAATACTTTTCCATTCCCTTTTATATTCCCTTTATCATCTATTTTAGATATAAACACGTTGTTGAAGATAAATCAACAAAATCTTTTATGATCGAAAAGAAAAACAAGGTGTGGGCAGAAATTGAGAGGGATTATAATTGTACTGCTGAAACGGGCCCTCGAACAAGTAAACAGTTAAAAGTTTTGTACGAAAATGTGAAACGGGAGACCAAAAAAACTGTAGCCGAACATCACGTAAGGCTAGAATAATTGTAATCATGAAAAGTTAATAACTATTAAATGTTTTTGTTTAAAAATTAGCACGACAACTATGAAGCAAAATTACTTGAACAATAGGCAAAACGAGCCGCGAATAACGATAAGGTACACATTTTTTTAATATCTTTAAATAAAAATAATTGTAACAATTAAGTACTATTCATATATATATATATATAGAAAGAAATATTTAAAACGGGCGGAGGAACTGCGGACCTTGTTTTGTCTTCAGATCAGGAGATTCTGTTGGCTACAATTAGGGAGCAAGTACATCCTCTCCAAAATGAGTTTGACAGCGCGGCTGACTATTTCAGTAATTTAATTCCCAAATTAATTATATTTCGAAATTAATTTATATATTTGTTGATACTAGATGAAATAAGTATCCTTGACCCTGACTCTGAACCTGGTCCTTCCCATCAAGATGTAAGTGCAATTCCCGTGGTCGTATCGCAACCCCAACCATCCACATTCCAAAAAAAAAGAAAACTTGTTGCTACATGCGAATATTTAAGGAAACAGTATTACCGTGAAAAAATCAAAAATGAAAAAATACAAACGACCGTTTTAAATCTGCAAGCGAAAAAATTAAGATTAGAAATAAAAAAATTAAGATTAGAAATAAAAAAATTAAAAAATTGAAATCTTTGTTTTTTTATCTATCAAATACTGTGGCAATTAATGCATTTCGCACTACGTAATTTGGATTATTTTCGTTGCCTTCCCGAAAAATAATATCTTCAACTTCTTCTTCATCTTCAATTTCGTCAAAATAATCCTCCATATCGTCATTTTGTTCCTTGCAGATATTGTGCAATACCCCACAAGCAACAATCACTTTCACGGTAGTCTTCAGTTTGAGGCGTAAGCCGTATTTTAGGCAGGGAAATCTGCGTGTAAGGACTCCAAAAAACCTCTCCACTGTATTTCGTGTAATGATATGGGCCCTGTTGTAAGCTTCTTGACTATCATTCCTTTGATTTACAGTCACAGGGGTTAAAAGGTATGGTTTACATGGGTAACCACTGTCTCCCAGTAAGAAGCCATTGCCATATCTACCCATACGAAACTCAACAGGAAGAGGAGAGTCGTTAAATATGGTACTGTCATGCACGGATCCTGGCCACCGAGAAATGATATGCATCAATTTTAATTGGGAGTCACAAATTGCTTGAACGTTTATGCTAAAGTATCCTTTCCTATTTCTGTATAATTCAGCGTTGTGACCACCAGGGGACTGGATAAAAACGTGCGTGCAATCGACGGCACCCACAACCCTTGGAAAACCAGCAATGTTAAAAAATCCCTGTTTTGTTGCCATTAACTCGTCATTGGTACGAGGCATTTTTATGTATTGTTGAGAAAGTTGTGCGATCTGATGAGTAACACGCCGAACTACTCTACTTATGTTTGATTTATGAATATGCATGTAATCACCAATTAATTGAAGAAAACTACCTGTGGCATAAAATCGAAGTGCAATTAGGATCTGGGTAAGTGCATCGAGGGATTTGTTTCTATGGGTTCTTGGTTGAATTGCACCCCCGATTGAATGAACCAAATTCATCACCGTTATTTTGTCAAGTCGAAATCTTTTCTTAAAGTCCACATCATGAAGATCGAACGGATTTTCTCGATCGCGTATGAACCGAATCCGTCGTTGCAATCTTGGTGGTGGTCCTTGTTCATCTTCATCGCTCGACGAGGATGATAAGTCAGACAGCATCTTGCGCCTTTATATTGTTCAATCGTCAAAAATTAATTTTTGTTTAATTGCCCGAATGTCACTGATTAAATAAATCCTTCGTTAACAACTGTTTAACACTGTATCATTGTTTCTGCAACGCAAAATAACGATAATTGGCCGTTAATGACAGATTAGAATTGACATTTATTAAAAATTTAATCAAACATTAACAAACCGTTAACAGCTCGTTAATCACTCGTCAAATTTTAATCGTCCGTTAGCAAATGATTAAAGATCAATTAACTTTTGTGCAACCGGGCATAAATGTGACAAGAAATACTACATAATTCAGCATGTCAAAACGTCATTGCATCAGGAAAAACTAAAACTAGCTAAAAGTCAAACCAAGAAACAACAAAGTATAGGTACAGCTATGCAATCTGTGGCATCAACTTCCGGCAATACTGAACAATCAAAATTTAATTTTCATATCTGCAAAGCTTTGATAAGAGCAAATATACCTATTTATAAATTGAATAACAAATATTTGAAAACGTTTTTAGAAACATATTGCGCAATGCACATTCCTGACGAAAGCCATCTCCGCAAAAATTATATTAGTTCAGTGTACAAAGAAGTTATTCACGACATAAGAAATATTATTAGAAATAACTGTATATGGATATGTGTTGATGAAACAACAGATGTATGTGGACGATACGTAGCAAATTTAATACTCGGAGTATTAAATGATGAAAATTCGTCAAAGAGTTTTCTAATAAGTACCAAAGAATTAAGTAAAACAAATAATAATACAATAACAAGATTTATTCACGACGAATTAACACATTTTTTCTTACCGGAGCCGGTACCAAGTGATAAAATTTTACTCATGCTGTCAGACGCAGCGGCATATATGGTAAAAGCTGCATCTAATATGAAGATTTTTTATCCGAATTTAATTCATTGCACTTGCTTAGCGCACGGACTTAATCGAGTAGCTGAAACTATAAGATTACAGTTCCCGTTAATAAATAAATTAATAACATGTCGCAAACAAATATTTGTTAAAGCTCCTTTAAGGGTAGAAATGTTTAGAGACAGATTACCGAATACCCCATTACCCCCACAACCAGTTCTAACAAGATGGGGAACATGGTTAGATGCCGCTATATACTACACAAATACCTTGGAGAGTTTCAAAAACTTAATAAATGAATTTCCAGCTACAGCTAGTAAGGCAATACAAGATTGTCAGGCCGTACTAAAAGAAGTACAATTACAAAATAATTTAGCATTTATAAAAACCAATTACAGTTATGTAAGTGACTCTATAAAATCACTGAGAAGCAGGATTTGCCTTTAGTTACTGCAGTACAGATGATTAAAAATTTTCAAGAGAGCACGTATATTGTACCAGGCCATACTGGTGAAATAATTATAAATAAATTTAACGACGTATTGCATAAAAATGAAGGATTCAACACATTACAAAAAATTGCATCAATTTTAAATGGTGAAATCGTTACTGATTTTATTATGGATCCCGCATTAATTACAAAATTCAAATATGCACCAATTACAAGTGTCGACGTAGAGAGAAGTTTTTCGGCTTACAAGAATATGTTGAGTGATAGAAGACACAACTTTACAATGGAACATTTAGAACAGCATTTAATAATCTGGTGCTTTCGGGATTAGTATTTTTTTTTTTATAAAAGTTTAGTTTGAAAATGTATTTTTGATGAAAATAAAATGTTATTACGTTATTAGATCAATGGCTTTAGAAATTAGTAGTTTTCTTTATATACATTTGTTTAGAAATGTATATTTGGTGAAAATAAAATGTTATTACGTTATTACTTAGGAATAGTAATTTTTGTGTTTTTTATCTGATTTTTATGCCTTTTTTCGAAACTTTATGCCTCTTTTATGCTTTTTTCTCAAAATTTTATGCCTTTTTAAGTGCCTTCTTCTGTTTTTTTTTGTGCCTTTTAGTCCGGTCACTAGTCATCATGACCCTGTTGGCCGACAAACCCACCTTTGCTTTCTTTGGAGCCGATTCACTACGAGAAGTCCACTCCTTGGCCTCTGGTGTGTTGTGATGAATCCATGATTCTTCCATGAAAAGGCGCAACAACACTTTCGGATTGCCATTGAACAATGCCAAACACTCCTTTGAAGTTTTCAAGCGATTGCGTTTATTGTCTGTTGTAGTAAACGCACTCATCTTGCGGAATGTTTTTTCATATCCAAATGTTTATGCAAAATTGAAATCATTGACTATATGATATGGTTGTAGCCTCTTCAATTTCGCGCACCTTCACTCGCCGATCATCCAATATCATATCATGGATTTCATCGACCATTTCTGGTGTGGTAACCTCAATTGGGCGACCAGATAGTTCGTCGTCACTTGTGTTTGTATAACCGCACCGAAATTGAGTAAACCAGTGGCGGATGGTTCCAATCGATGGTGAAGAGTCCCCATAATACTTTTCGAGCTTTCTTTTTGGTTTGCGTGATGGGTTTTTCGCGAAAAAAAATAGTGCTTAATAAGCACACGAAATTCACTTTTTTTCATTTTTAAGTAGACGCGAACGCACGATACCCTCTTGTCTAGATAACCGTTGTGACTAACGGACGGTACGGTTTCCTGAATCGTGCTACGAATAGAGCATCAAAAGGCCTGTGGCAAAAATAATATGGCGCTAGCTTAATTTAAATTACAAATACAGGATATTTACAAATAATATTTCCAAATGGCTGCAACCTCTATGCCCACCTACCTGCTATACTTGTCACTTAGGCTGCCGCTTACCTGTGAAGATACTATGGGTCGAAACGACGTGAAGCTAATTTTAAAAGGGCGCCACCGCGAAATCAAAGCCTATCGAAGTTAACGAACGCGGATCGTAGATGGTAAGAAAAATCGGGTGGAAATAGGTAAAAGCAACTCAACAATAAAACAAAACAAATTCAGACCACAAGTACTAAATTTAATACCGACAAGAGGATGTACATACTTCTACATAAAGAAAAAATGAAATGAATACATAATAATAAGGTGAAATTTTAAACGAAAAATAAAACAAAATGAGCGCGATAGTACACCCTGTATATAAATAATTAAGAAAAGCATCAATCCATAAGGAATTAAAAAAAACAACAAGGATGCACCTATCAATTCAGACTGTATGTTAAGCAAGATTAAATATTCTAAAATTTGAAATGCAATATAATAGAAAAATTAATACTAAATAATAAGCAGAAATGAATATGTTAAAAGTTATGACAATCAAAGCACTCTTAAGTTTAAAGTAAACACAATAGGTAAAATATTACTGAAGGTTTCGAAGAATTTACAATTTTTTCTTTACAATAGAGTACAATATAGGTCAAAGCGACCACTTAAAAATTAAAATATTAATCTAGTACATAAAATCAAAATTACAATAAGCTACACTTGCTTATCTCTCTTACAAAATTACCAAATGTATATCATAGTGAAAAGATGATTTAAGTTCAGCCTGTAATATGGGCTTTTACGTAAGAAATCTACAAAATTAAAAAAAAAACTATTCAAGAGTCTCCGATCTGAAGGATCGACAGATCTTACACCTACATATACTCAATTATATTACAAAATTAACTAAAATCAACCAATGCAATTACTTATCTTGGTCATATGGTACTCCACTAACTGGTGACAACGGCGATGCCAAAGGGAAACACAGCTGATTTCCAAGAATGAATGATTTAAGTTTCTAACGGAATAAAAATATTAGGTTCTTCCTCCAGAGGGGTTAATAGACAATTCCGACATACAATTGTGGACTTATGTCTCACGTTTTACATATCACAATTTCCCTGAATAGAGAGATTAATTAGTTCTAAAGAAAAATGTCAAGAGGGAAAAAACACACACAAAGCATAGAGGTTATGAAAATGAGATATTAACAAATTTAGATTCTTCCAAAGAGCATACTAATAATCGTCATTACTAAAGCATTCGTAAATTACAACGATGTTACTCGTGGATTAACCAACAAACTCCGGCATGGACGTTAACAGGAAATTGCACTTTCCAACAAATCCAATAACAAATGCAAAATTTTCAGATACAGAATTTCATTCAATAAAGTCCGTCGAAATGACGATGATGATAGATTTAAAATCTGTCCCAAATAATAGAATGAAAATTCAAAAGCTAACCCACACGATGCACCAAGTTACCAAGACGATAAAAGATAAGACGAAATCAATCACATGCGTGACCGAGATGACAATTGAACTTTCCCTGTGGGGAAAAGCCGGTAAAGAAGAACAATATCGACTTAAAAGAAAATATTCTAACAAAGCCTAATTAAATAAACTTGAAATACAATTTAAATTGTTACTAAATTATTAAGAAAGAAAATAACTCAAACGACCTAAGATTATTTGATATTAAATAATCTAAATTTGCAGATAACTCTAACAACAGCTTATCGACTTAAAAGAAGACGTACTAAAGTTAAGTGAATCATAGACAGATGACGCTACACCACCAAAATATACAAGAGAGAAAATTACATATTTATTCATAGATTTTTATTATTATACAAACATTCAGAAGGACAAACGTAATTAACCTTGTGATTTTTGAACCGTTACAATCGGACGACCCTCTGTCCCCTCCCCTTCGTGTATATCGCCCATTTCAAAAACGCCTGTCTATTCTGTTCCACCCTGTATAAATCATTTCAGGTAAGCAGGAGTACTTGTTTTGTCAGGCATGTTTGTACTCATCTGCGTAAATTATGTTGAGCAGTACGTAGGTAATTTATGTAAATCCCAATAATTTAAATGAACGATATTAGAAATGCAACAAATTTCCATGAATCTACACGAGTGTTCTAATATTCTTAAATATTATTATCACATCCCATGTTTGTAAAGCTTGGATATATCTTGAATTAGTTTGCATAATCATTAATATAAAATTAAAATCCTCCATAAAATAGCATCGCAGTAAATTTTGATAATCGATATCTGCGATGATTCTTTTTTGCGTTTGATCTTCACAAATAGTAAAAAGAAAACTGATGCCGTTTACTCTGCAATTTTTCTTCTTCTTCTTTTCACTCCATTTTATGGCGAAGTCTTTATTGCGCCGCGTCGTGAAGTTTTATTACTTATGTGCTATCGTATTTTTCTTTACAAGCTTTGTTTCGTCTCATAAAATATTTAACTACATAGCGTACGGAATTTCGAACAAATATTTAATCTGATATGTGGAATCGGGCAGGATGATATGACTTTTGTAATACGACTGTCCATGCAACGAATTGAAATGACCTTGATCTTACTAAAATAATTACTGCAATTAAACAAGAAACTATGATTTGTGGCAATCCAATTCGCTGGAAATTCAACTTAAACGCATACATTCAATTACAATCAACTGTTTTTTAAAATTTTGCGATGAAAAGACAATTAATTTTGGCGATAGAAAGGCTCTTCAGAAAAAAATATCCAGCGTGAAGAAAAACGAAATTTATGAAAGCAAATTTCGCTTTCTTCATTCTATTGGAATAATGTGATAGGGAAATTCACACACAAGTCATGAACAGGAAATATTCAATTAATCTAAACTAATATTCAATATTCTATGGCAACAAAACTGTTTTTGTTCAAATATAATGTTCATTTCAATTATCTTAATATATGCAAAGTGAAGACCAATTATCTATGAAATGTATATATAGAATGAAGTTTGTTTCGATTCGCTTAAGAACTGATACTTTTACATTTGTTTAAAGAAGAGAAAATAAGTGATTTGAAACTTGAACAGAGAAGTATAATGACATTTTTTTTTCAAAAGGAAACAGTATCTTGAAGAATAACCAAGAGTATGGTGAGGTGTATGGAGAAAATGGTCTGGCCTATTTTCAACTCAACTTTTGATGTACGCAGTTCTAATATGGCAGAGAATCCATTCATGATGACCCACAGTGTGGAAGATTCTAGAAGTGCGAACTGAAAAAATCATCAACAAAGTTAAAGATTTGTTCACTGACCGCCAAGTAAAAGTTGCAGTTATTGCTAGAGAAATAGAAATATTTGAGACGAGTGTTTTTAAAATTCTACACAAAGGTTTGGGAATGAGCAAAGTATCGGCACGATGGATTCCTAGGCTACTCAGCCCCAAACAAAAATTGTTTAGACGACAAATTAAAAAAGAGAATTTGACTCTATTATCTCAATATGAAGACTTCTTAAATAGAATTGTAACTGCGGATGAAACTTGGGTACACCACTGGGACTCCTCCACAAAATAAGAAGGCAAAAGCGCAATATTCTGCGGGACAAATGATGGTCACAGTTTTGTGGGACGCGGAGGGGATTCTTTTAGTTGATAATATGCCAAACGGGATACAATAACAGGAAATATCTGCCAAGACACAATTAAGAAATTAAACAAGGCTATACGCGAAAAAAGACTCCCACAATTTTGCTCAGAAAACTCTGCTTCTGCACGATAACTCCAGGGTGCATAAAGCACGAATTGTAGCAGTAATCAATGAACGCGGCTTTAAGGAATTACAACATCCACTCTACAGTCCAGACCTCGCCCCCTGTTACTATTATCTTTTTCCAAAACTTAAAAAACATTATTATTTGGAATTACCAAAAGAATTCTCTCAAAAATTTTAATTGTATGTATAAATTAAACGAATCAAAAGATTACCTAACACAATACTACATAAAAATATGCACTTTATTTCTAATGCAGTCCAAAAAATTACAAAATGTAACGAAGCAAATAAGAAAATCAAGGAAAAAAATTAAGTAGCCATATTGAGATCGTTGATTAGATAGATGTTAAAATAAAAATAATTATCAGTCAATCGATATGTTAGAGCAAAACAAATCCCATGTAAATATATTAAATACAAATACGCTTGAGGCAGCAATGCGGCCGTTGCGGAGAAAGGATAGCTCGAAGATATCACTGAGATTGATGCCATTGAAAAGGCGCCATCTCGAATTAACTTAATTGATAGTATTTGTCATCAGAAACAGGTAAGGAGATTACCAAGGGTGTTCAATCAGTAGACGAGCTCACAACAACAACAGATTTATTACATAACGAAATTGACAAGTAGGAAATTATTAATAGTATACAGACTGATATAAAGTATAGGTTTAAATTTGGTGAAGTCGTTAAATTTTATGTTTGTTATGAATCCGTAAAGAAAATTTTGTTCTTTTACCTGTAGTATCTACATTTCACCTTGTAGAGAAAAAATAAGAACACATTCTTTTGGTGACTTTTAAACCTCTATCCAATGCTGAATTCGAAATTTTTATATGACTTTTCGTTTCTTTCTGGCCAACATCAACTATCTAATTTCTTATAGGCGCCTTATTGGATTTAGACACCTTCAGAGTTTTTTTTTTCTAATTTCAACCATGTTACAAAAGTTTATTATGCTTTAATTGAAAGAATAAATTTTAAAATTAAATTAGGTGGCCATGAAATTTCAATCCGTCAAACACTTCATTTATCGTTTATTAGTAATACAAAAATATCATACACCAACGAAGAGAAACGAGATATGTTAAGTATTTTTTATTCTTTGAACCAAAATTCAACAGTATCGAGTACAGGATATTTACAATTGTATCCAGAACGACAACAGCCTCATCGTACCATTTTTCTAGATCTTGATAGAAATTTGGTCGAGAATTGATCGTTTACAGAGCCGCGTAATGTTCATTTCAACAGGAATTTGAATGAAAATCGCAGGATATTTTATAAATGGTAAATTTAAGGCGTGTTTTTGCGAAGATCATGTTAATCTTGTATTTCTTAGATAAATAATAATCCATCAATTTCTGCACGCGAAGTGGCATCAGAATTAAATGTGTCCCAGTCTAAAGTTTGGAGAACTTTACATCAAGGTAGGTTTAAATCACACAAGATCTATGTTAGTCACACTTTACTACCTGGAGATAATTTAAGAATACTGTAATTGGTTAATGGGAGGAATAGAAAATAATGAATTTTTTTAAGCAAAATCATCTGGTTAGATGCAACTAAATTTACAAATTCTGGCCAGATAATTGAATATTTACTAACGTCATTTGTCCAGGTCCATTTTCTTTACGTATTCATAACAAACACAAAATTTAATAACTTCGCCAAATTTATACCCATACTCTATGTCCAATAATAAGCGAGATCATTATGATGAGGGCTCAAAATGCTATCAGCAGAAAGTTTAAACTAACAATTCAGCAAATTGTAGTTAAACTAATAAGGGCTTTATGTGCAAAAGTTCAATCTATATATGACATAAAAATTAATGAGCAAAAAGCTATTAGAGACTAGCACTGAAAGTAAAACTAGGTTAAAGGAATCAAAAGATTGGATAATTGCTAATATATGCCAAATTAAATTTTATACTGGTATTTAAGAAAGTATATAACTGAGTTTTAAATGTAATGTAAGAATAAGTTGTCCATTAAGAAATTAAAATTATCAACAAGAATACCAAAACCTAGTCTATATTAAAATGCAAATGTGATGCTCGAAGCCAACCCATATTGTATTCAAGACAACCACTTAGGGTGTTATGCTTATTTTTACGTTTTGCTATGTTTCGTATTTCTTATGCTTATCGCACTGTTTGATATTCTAAATCGCAACTTTACGAGCGTGCCTGGTATATATCTCTGGCGAACTAGTATGACATGCTTATATCTATTGTGTAAATTCACTTCTGTTTCTTACGTTAAATTTATTGAAATCTAATTTTTGGGACATTCACACGATAAGGTTGATTACTTGTGTAAATGTACTTAAACCTACGTTTAAAATAACTATTTTCCGAGGCCATTTATATTGCCGTTCTAACCTACATGCAGTCTCAGTTACTTGCATTAGTAGTTACTTCTATATGCTTTGTTTAAGTTTTGTCTACACATGCTTAATTATGCCTTCCGTTCTCTTCGAAATGTATCCAATATGTGGCATTTATGGAATTATCTGTAGTTGATGTTGCTTTAAATTCCTCGAGACAACAGTCAGGCTCTGTTGTGTTTGCTGTCGCCTCGTATTCATACGTCTTCCTAAACACACACACATGTTTCGTCCGATTGATGTTTATCTATCGTAAATATCTCCCTAAAACGTTATAGATATTAAATAAGGAAATCTTGTAGAATAATTGGCATACTATTAATTGTTCTCGTAATTTGTTTTGTTTGCTGCAGCCCTCGACATTCCTGCGACGGCAATGTAAACACCTGTTGATATCTCTTAGAGGTTACCGAGGTTAGGTCTTCGTTGTTTACCCTGTAATACATGGTTAGGTCGGTTTTATCAACCGCCTTATCGAAGCGTTTTAATAGCTTGTAATTCTTGTATAATTACCTGCAAGATCCGGTCTTATTTCCGTAATGAATTTTGGCTATAACATAGGTTTGTTTTGATTGCCACCATTCGCTGTCGTTGGCATGATCTTGGTGTGATGTCAAACAGGTGACCAACCTTTAAGCGCGAACTTTTCCCGCATGTTGTCTAGCGTTTTCAATCTTCCGTACATTGTAGGTGTGTTTTAATAAATTTTACCATCACCTTAAGTTCCGAGGATGTCTGTGTTTAACTATATAGGTCACGTTATTAACGCTCTCTTTTGTAATTAAGTTATGTGCTCGTTAATTTTATTTGAATTTTCTCCCGCTTTCTATTCTGGGCCATTTCCGCGTTGCGTCATTTTTTTGGGCGTGCGTGATTGGCTGTAGCGCATTGTCCAGGGAAACACGTTCTCGTTTTCACTTACCAAGTCCATCTTGTTTAAAGAACATCAGTACAGAATGCTTATTTTGTTTGGTAATTTTTATTACTATGTCTAGTAGATATACGCTTAGGCGGCTCTGAAGAAATAAGTAGTGAGTGTCGATACCTTAGTATAGGTGAATTATCGTAAATTTTATCGTATTACCGCTTCCGAATTTGCGATTTACCACGTGTTGGATTTTGAATTTAAATTTTGTACTTTTGTGTGACTTGTGAGACGATTTCGCGGATCTCCAATAAATTTGGGGTAAGTGGGGTACATTTTGTGTTAATTTTCGGGGTTTTATCCCTGTTTTTTTTTTCTTTCTAATTTAATAGGATTTTTTTGTACGGGGCTAAGCCTTCAGTAGAAGTACGCTGTCATGGCTGCCGCACATTTCCGTTAAATGAATTAAGTGACTACATCGTCGCTCTTATAGTTGTACCTTCGCATCCATCTCAGGGGCATTTTGGGTAGAATTTCTCCGTACAGCTAGGGAGACTGCTCCGCACCGTGCCAGATAAGTACAACTATATTCATAGTTTTCGACGTACAATTCGACCAATTTATCGATATTTTGTGCCAGTGAGCTGGACATTTACCTTATTTTTTTTGTGATCTAAGACTATTTGGGTGGTTATAAGATACCTAATGCACCACTTAATCAATTGCGAGGTCACGTGCAATCCTATTTAAATTACTGTTCAAAATTGCAGATTGTTAATGCTGTATACAGAGTGACCCTAAGTAAGAGTTGATTAGGGCTCTCGTTGATGTGTTGGATTTTTATTTTTAATAAAAACTCTAGAAAATTTATTACCGCTAAAACTTTGACTTTCATGTATGTTTTTTTAAAAATTTCTGAGCTATTTAAAATTATTTATGCAATTGTAAATTCTATACCGTAAGCTCAGTAGATTCTTTTGTGTTAAATACTAAATTTTCCTTTGTTTTTTTTTCAAAGCGTCATTTAATAACTTAACATTTGTAAACAAGTTACTTTAATTAATTCTTAATTTTGATTTTGTAAACAAAACCATGATCTTGTAAATTTAACGTTTTTCCCTTCTCTTAATTATTTTTTTTAAGTCTTAAGTGCTAATCTTAAATCAACTTTCTTTATAATTGTGTAACATATAACACATAACATAGAACATCGCCGTTGGTGGCACTTGTATAATATCATTTGTAGAATAGCCTGTGAGACGACGAAACGTTTCTGCTGCCGACCATCCCCTGCCGATGCGCAGAGGTTATGTCAATAGTATTTAAGATCTCATAATAATTAAATCCGACTGTTTCTTTTATTTGCACCATTTCACTTAGACTTGTTCACTATATTTTCAAAATATCATTCTGACTTGTTCAATATATTTAAAAAAAAAAACTAACAATTTAATATAGAACTTTCTACACATCGTAATCTCTCTTTTATTTTACCTCAACATATCTTGTTTTTCTTAATTATTATTGTGACAAGCATTTGAATAAGGTTTGGCGCAGCCGACCTATACAGGGTGATCCGTAGGAATCCCGCTGGAGGGACACAGCCAGTGGCAGATCAGTAGGGAACGCAGGTAGGTTACCGTAAGGTAGCATAGTGTCCTGGTGCCCGGACAACGTCGCTTGCGTCGTCGCCGACCGACGCTCATTTCTTAAGTTTAGTTATCTGAACCGACACGCCATCTGCGATTGGAGCTAACTCGGCCCTGCGTTTCTCAATTCCTATCACCACACTATCGTGATCTCCTTACACTGTGACTCACCTGGTCAGTAAAATTTAGTTTCGACGTTGTTGCGGGTGTAACAAGGGTTAATTATAAAATATCACACACCGTGTATATTTTTATCAATCTAATTTAAATTTCTGAAATCCAAATTGGCAAATTAATGGAATCGGTTGACTATGTGGTCACAAAATAATCACGTATTAACTATTACATAACCTTGATTAAGTAGGCACGACACAACAGCTGCGATCTCTTAATTGACTTGCCGGTAGATACAGAAAACGGAACCAATATGGTCACCCACGTGGTGTAAAAGAATCTTATGGAATATTCAAAAACAAACACTCTTTGTATATGTAATCAGGTGTAACAATAAAGACACTACGAAAGGAAACAACAATTAAAAACAAATTACGTACATCATAACCATTAAGAATAATTAAAAGAACAGCTTACCTAACTCATTCACGTCAAGATTTTAAACTTATTACACACAGGGGTCTACTACAGCAGAATCTCTTTAATCCTGCACGTCTGGGACCTCAGTCGTGCCAGACTAGTGATTACACTGGATTATCGAATGTCAGTAATTGTAGCAGGATTACTAAAGATAAATCTCTATAGAAAAAAATGCAAAAGCAAACATGTATTTTACGTACATTCTAAGTCTGTACAGACAATATAATTATTCGACAAAGTTTACACATACAGTATGTATTTCATCATTCTGGCAACTGCGATGTTTAACGAAACACATACAGAACAAAAATTAAATCCAAACATTGGATATTTATAATTCGTGTAAAGAAAAATTAAATGAGCGTTATTGTTTAAAAGGGGCTCTGATATCGCGTTGCTACCGTGATGCTGATATCTTCTTCAAAAAGTCGATTTCAATCCACTCTATAATTTCCTAATAGGGTAGATCTCTTAAAGGATTGTTTGTTTGTTTCGTTTATTTATAACGGCAACATTTTGATTTTGACCCGCATTTTCATCATTCAATCAAAATTTGCGAAAGCACCGCTGTGAAGTCCCTTCTTTCACCAGATTTCAAGCTAGAGCAATTGCGTAAATATCTTAATAATAAACTGTTCTTGGAAATCCGTTAATAAGTTGAAACGAACTATAATACTATCCATTAGCTAAATATATATTCACTATTTATGGTATTTGTGTTTGTATTTTTTTATTTTTTAAGCACTATACTTCTGTCCTTGGGTGTTAAATAGAGAATACAATCCCGGGATCCCGGGATTAGACTATGTGGTTTCTAATTGGGCTCAAATAAAAAAAAAAGCTTAAGTAATTTCTTAAAAATTATTTATTTATATTGTTGCACAACACAATACACAATATACTAAAATAAGGAACAAAAAAGACAATACAAAAAACTATTTAGAATTTCAAAAATACAATCGCAGAAATATCAAAGCATCCAATATTTAACGTCCAAGCCTGCTTCGTAATTTATTGCCAACATAAGCAGCAGCTGAAAATGCTCGCTCAGCTTCTACACTGCACTGGTTGGAGGAATATATAATAGATATTTATATGCTAATTCTAAATGATATCCACGAACTCCTCCATTTTCGGGCTGGCTCATTTCGCGTCTAATACTATTTACCAGCCCCGATTCATTTTGTACTTCAGGTTCTGGGGATTCCATGCTCTTATTAATTTCCAGCCGTAACTTTTCCTTTAGTGTCAATTGGGATTGGGAGGTTTGTTGCCTTGGCTCATCATTTGTTTGAGATCCTGACATTTCTTCCTCTTCCGTGTCATCTCGTAAATAGGCGAGATAACACGGAAGAGGAAGAAATGTCAGGAACCGTGTCATCTCAACTATCTAGTTTTTTAACAATACCCTTTATTTGCTTCCTCACTAAAGTCTGTGTAGGAATTGGAAATAAGTCAAGCCATTCCAAATCGGATAATAACTGATTTTCATCATCTTTTCGTGGATTTTGTAAATAATTCAACACACCAGTTAAATCATCACTTCGTCGTTGCTTTATACGTTCCACTAAGGATGTTTGCATTTTATTGGTGAGTGCTGTGTTTTTGTTGCTGGTCAATTGTTTTATAAGAAATTTCAAAGCGGCATCAGCTGTACGTAAATTAGCATCTCGTCGTCAGATTGCTTCTAGTGTTAGTTTAATTGGGGTCAGCACATCAACAATTTTATTTACCAAGTCAAAATCAGCATCTTCTAAACGGATTGGATGATTGAGATCTCGGGATCAAAAAACGGCCCGAATACCGGGATTCGGGATCGAAGGATTGTATTCTCTAGTCCTAGAGTAAAATTGGTGCCGGTGCACTATTCTTCGGAGCTGCCTGATGATGCGTTACTATCTCCATAATTTCCCAAAACCATATCCTGAGGCGCTGTCCATGCTGGTAAGCCTGCATTGTGAGGAACAAGTCTTACGGCAGAAGTCAAATTCGGATATCCGATCTTGCGCATTTCTTTTTTGAAATAACCTCGTTAAAATGATAGGTATATATGATTGGTATCGCCATATCATTAGAACTGCAAAAGACATACTTTTTCTGTTTCCTTTCATCCACTATAGCTGACACAGCACACACCCCCTTCTGCGCTGTGTCTGTTTTATGATTCCATCAAAAATTCTACACAAATATAACGAAACTTCTCAGGAGGAATTTTGCAACCGCGGCGCGTCTCAGTAGACATTTTTGTCGTTTACACATAACCACTCACTTCGAATATTAAACGAAGACTGAATAAATGAATTATGTTTAATGTTATATACTTTAGATTATCTGTCTGTTTTAAAATACACCGCTTTTATATGACCTCTCATAAAATTTATTACCTGGCTGTATAAAAGAGTCTAATGAGCGCTTTGAAAATTGGACGTATTAGGGTTTTATAATATTTTTTTCTATTATTAGATAGGTATTAGCATCGTTAAAATGATGTCAGCCCATCATTTTAACAATGTGAGTTACACAAATTGTGTAGGCCAGTGTAATTTCCTTTATTATTTGGAGAATTACTGTTACCATTATATTACAATTATTGATTTGTTTTTGCAAATATATTTTATTTTGTATTAATTGCTACAATAACTATACAAATTGGAATTGCTTGGCTTTAGGAACGAAAGATTGTTTTTATTGAAGAGTCTCGCTTAATTGCTTGCCGACCGATGGAGTTATTAGAACCCTTGATTTCAATAGCTACCGGTAAATAGGCGTCCTTTAATTTGCAAACTTTTAACAAGATTAAAATACTTAATTGAAACTAAATGATGGAAAGCAATGCTAATCATATACGAATTTGGATTTACAGCCAGTACATTCGATAACATTTAATTTTCATATGAAATTGAAGGTTATTTTATAGTATTAATGAACTAAAGTAAAATAAACCGACCCTGGGGAAAATTAAACAATCAGAACTAAGTAATAGTAACGATTGTATCTAAGTGGATTTTAATACAAGCAAAGCGGATTTGCTTCACGAACGGTTCGCTCACCAGACTGTAGCCAATTAAAACATTAAACTCACTTTGTAGTTTGTCTGCCCAATTTCCATATAATGAAATCAAACATATCAGATATTCCACTGATCGTATAGTCTTGCTTGTTACTTTCTTATACGTAGTATAAGGAAGTATTGTGAAATGGTAAAAATTTTCGACCTCGAGATTTTTGCAGATGTCCACGTTTTGAGGTCCCCTGATACCAAAAAAGTGGTTTTTAAAAAATGTCTGTGTGTCTGTGTGTCTGTGTGTGTGTGTGTCTGTGTGTGACCACGATAGCGGTCAAACCGCTGCAGATATCAATTCCAAATTTTGTATTTACGAATATAATCTCCCTCTTGAGAACTGATTAGATTTTGAGCAAAATCGGCAGACCGGAAGTAGTAGTTTACTTCAGTGAAAAAATCGAATTTTGCAAATATTTCGTCAATTACTAAGTTTAAACAAATTTATAAAGAATTCAAATGTACTCAAAATTAAATTTGAGAAAAATTGTTTTAATAAAGTTTTTCGAAATTCCTACCGGAAGTAGGTCTTTTACTCTTATCGAAAATCAGTTTTTTGGGAATATCTCGCAAGTCATGCTTTCTAGGCAGGTACATTACGAGTATAAAAGTATTTAGAACATACTTTTAAATATCTTTTGTATAAAAAAAATTTCAAAATTCAGACCGGAAGTACCACTTTTACGCTTATCGAATAGCGATTTTTTGCAAATATGTCGTAAATTATGCATTCTATATATATTTATGAAGAGTACAAAAGTATTTAGAGTTGGATTTGGAATATTTTTTGTATAAATGAAATTTCAAAATTCGGACCGGAAGTAACACTTTCATACGTATAAGAAAGTCGTGTGGTGGCCACATCTCATTTTTTTTGTAGAGTCGATGTGTTTGTTCCCGGAACATTCAACTGCAGCAGTTCTCGTTATCGCACGCTCGCTAGGCTGCTAGTTGCATACCAGCGACAGTCAGGAGAAAGGTTATTACTATGACCTACAGTAGGATGATTAAACGGGTCCATGCTTTTTCACAGCCGTTCGATTTTTTGTGTGTTATACAGGGTAGTTGATTTCAAGTGAGTGTTCAAATATTATTTATAGCTGCAGCTGATCTAATACTGTATTTCATTGGCATAGAATCTATAGTATTTGCGCATTTATTGTCACATTTCCGGATAATTAACATTAACACGTAGCTAACCGAGTAGGTATAAATATTGACAGTTCTTTGTGTTAATAAAGCACGAATTAATTTAATTTTATTTAAATATTTTGAAATATATTGAATGATAAAGATCGCCAGAAATACAAGTTTACTTAAACGCTTATAGCTGTCAAAATAAAACAACATTTAGTGATCAAAAGCAAACTAGAATAGGAGTTCCGCAAGCCGGTATTTAGGGACCTCTGCCTTATGACGATTATTTACATGCTGACTATACTCTAATCATCTCTACACATAAAGATTTACTTAGTGCATTTAAGTAATGGTTCACATTAATAAATATCTTCACCAAAACTAAGAAAACAATATTTATGTGAATTGCAATTGTGAGATCCTGATAAGAGATAATATAAAAGAAATTAGGCCTAGATGGATAGGGGTATCTGTATATCTCCATAGTTCACTAAATTTCTAATTATTCTGTTAAAAATTGTCCGGTATGGTTGTAGTTTTTCCGGCAAACGTTGAGCGTAATTTGCGCAAACATTTTCAGAGGTTCTATTTACTTTGAAATAAACTTCCAACATAATAACCTTTACTTCATTTGAAAATGTATGTCCTCTTCTTATTAATCTCAATTCTTAAACGGTAATTACTTATCAATAATTACTACACAAAGTTTTAAATCTCCCACCAATTGCACTGCATTTTTACTTACATGTCAGTAATGACAGAGCTTATTTATCGTCTGTTTTACACTAACATTCAATTTCATAGCCAACTAATTTCTTATTAGAGTGAACTTTTATTGAAATGTTCATATCTCTCATATAACTAAAGATTAATTAGGCATGTTGCACATTATTGAAAAGCTATTTTTAAGGACTATCTAACTAATTGAAAATCCAATATGGCCGCCGTAAGAAAAACAGAAGATAGCGCTAAGAACTTGGAAACAAAAGAAAATCGGGGGTCACTGTTAACACCAAAAAATTTGTCTTAAAGAAGTGTCACAACAATATTAGAGTTTAAAAGTGATCGCATTAGGCGTTATGGAGTTATTGAGGAAAATCGGCAAATATTCGCTTTGACAAAATATCTCAAAACTGTAAAAGTCCGACTGAATTTGAAATGAGATTTGTTGCGAGCATTGAATTCTGCAAAACATTCCTCATTTAATCGTTGCTCTATATCTTCTAATAACCGATAACCAATGGTAGATATCGAAATAGGGACAAACTGTATTCATCTATATCTATACAATCCATCTTTTGCATTTTAGACAGATGTATTCTCGGGGAAGCAGATGACAATCAGCCACCCCTCTGGTATCAGTGTTGTATTCTGTTTCGTATTTCTCAAAAAAGTCTACGTTATTTAATTTTAGAAAAACGCCACATTTGAAGATAAATGAACTTGGCAGAGTAAGTATACCTTGCTTTCTAAAAATGTCCCTGCCTGATTCCCAAGATATTAGATTAAAAATCGCTCTAATACACAATTTTTTAGTGCGAAATATTTTTTCTAGTTCTGTTGATTGCATTCAATAGATTACACCATACCGCAGTCTGGAATGAACGCAAGCACGGTATACAATTGTTACAACACGTTTCGTTAAATTGTGCGCAAACAGAAACAATGTCTTTCAAAATCTGCTGCCAGCTCTTGAACATGTTACCCCAGGAATGTTAAACATCTATCGTCTTCCCCAAAAAAATTGTCTCGCGCCACTGTATGAGTTGTTCCTCCTCATATACTACTTTTACATTCTCCGCCCCATTAATTTCCAGAAGTTTGGTTTTGTTGATGTTTAATCCAAGATTGTTTGAACAAAATCAGGTGCTGAAACAACCAGACTCTCTTCAATCTTTTTCACTAATGCCTCTGATGACTTTGCACGTGTGAGTGAAGAAGAGTCATTCACAAACATAACGACGAAGTTTTCGTGCACCCCGGAAAATAGCTAATATATAAAACAAATAACAGTGATCCCAGAATTAAGCCCAGGGGAACACCAAATTCTGTTTGTCTCCATTCCGACCTAACCTCTTGTCCAGTGCTTTTGTGGGCCAAAACGCACTGCTTCATGTCCGATAAATACGACCCAATCCATTCCAGTGCTACACCCCGAAAACCCAGCTTCTCGAGCTTGGAACATAGTAAAGTACAGCATGATGTACGCAATAGAATGCCTTTGAAAGATCCGTGTAAAGACAAGATACCTTTTCCTTGTTATTCATGCCTCGGATTATCTCTTCTATTAATTGGAATAGTGCTCTCTCTGTAGATCTTAATTTTATGTATCCATTTTGACTGTTATGTAGGATATTTTAAGACTGTATAAAACTCTGTATTCGTTTGTATGCAATTTTATAAAAAATCTTGGATATATTGGATATTAGAGCAATCGGTCGATAGTTCTCAAATACAGATTTTCCTTCATTTTTGTATCTGGGCTTTATAACTATAAGCTTCAAACAAACCGCAAAACAACCGATTGTTATGGAGGTACTTATAATATGAGTTAAAGGTTTCACAATACTGCTACAGCACACTTCCAGAAGGGACACAGGTAATTCATCTTCTCCCACTGCTGTCGTGTTCTTGATACTCTGGACTCCATGCCATACCTCTACCTCGTCTGGTAAATATAAGGAACATGTATTTGGCACATATCTCGCATATTCTGTAGATAATGTTTCATTTGTTCTTATATTAGGACCACTGTTTATAAAATATTCATTCATGTCATTCAATGTCTCCATGCCTTGTTTTTTGTCATGACCTTGTACTTGTCTAACTATATCCCACATTGCTTTGAATTTATTAGTAGAGTTTAGTATTTGATCTTGGAAACTTCTCTGTCTTGATTGTTTAATTTCTTTCTTTAATCTTTCGCAAAATATTTTATAGTCGTCTCTCCTAATTCTACCGTTTATTAGTCCTTCATATAACTGACGTTTGATGGCCGACATGATTTTTATTTCTTTAGTTATCCAGCACTTGTTAGGCTTTCGCCCAACTGTAATCATCCTTTTCGGATCATATTTATCTATGACTTTCATTAACATATCAATAAACGGTTCACAGCACGAATTTATTTCATGTGAGCTAATCAGTCAATTTTATTTAATTCCTCATTTATTAATAATAGTTTTCAGATGAAAATGACCTTCTTTCAACTTTAATTGATTTAGCAGCTTGGGTTTTATGTATCAGAAAAGATACTTTTTGCGCTGTATGATCGAAGAGTACTGAAACAATACCTTCGCTGCCATATTCGTTTGTATTTATATACCATATATATTATCTATAGTGCTTTGTGAAGTGTGTGTGATCCTTGCTGGTTCTGTTATAGGTAATCTTAAGGGAAAATATGTACATAAAATATAAAATATTTTTTTGAGATCACGTAATTACAAAAACGCAAAAGTATAAAAATATGGAATGTATTAAGGAAAAAATATATCCATATTTCAACATTTTAATAACTAGAACTTCAGCTTGTCTGTACAAGGAAAACAAGACTTTGTTTCAAGAATTGGAAATGAGTCTAGAACAAAATGAACCATAATAATTAAAAGAATGAATGAAAGAAAATGTTTAATATTATTGTCTTAAAAATGAAATAATCTGAAATAACGAAAAGTAGATAGAAGATAATAGCTACGTATTCGCGGTTATGATGCCACAATTGTGCAAAAACAAAAATTAAAGGTTCCTTTTAAGAATCAAATAAATAATTCTCAATCAATTTAAAGGAAACAAAATTTAAATTGTAGCAAGTATGTAAGTATTCAAATAGTATATTATGCAATGAGCATTTAATGATAGCTATTAAGACACGAGTAAGAGAATTACAATACGAGGCGAAGCCGAGTATTGTAATGAATACGAGTGTCTTAATAGCCATTAAATGCGAGTTGCATACACTATTTTTTCTACGACCCCATAATAAAACATATTTTTTGAACAATCCATTTCATAAATTGAGGTTAAAATTTTCCGTACGTTTTTGTGAATTTGGCTGGTAATAAATTGTTCGTGGCTAGTAAGGCTTGTTCCATATTTTCTGGTGGAGTCAATTATTACATTTCACTGTCATTATCCCTCATTTTTACCGTTTATATTTTCAAAAAAGCACAAATTTTAAGTACTTACTTGTAAATTGCAGAGAACTGTCACATTTATTTAATTTGTATATCTGTCAGATATGCAGTCGCCATATTGAATATTGTTTGAATATTGAAATGTCGCATTCCTATTGGATATAAACTTGTATCGTAATGAAAAATCTGTATTCCTATTGGATATAAACTTGTAACATAATGAAAATCTGTATCGTAATGAACATCATTATAGTACAGGTTCGGCATATCTAATAATACAATTAAAGTATGGGAGTAGAAAAAATATATTATAAAATGAAAACGACCTTTGAGAATTACATTTTCTTTTAAATTTTCAATTTTTTAACCAGCGTTCTAAAAGTTGCAACACATTATTTTGAACGCTGTGTATATAAAATTATATTAATTTTCTCTGCTGTACTACTTTTGTGAAATACATAAAGAGCCTTTATTAAGTGCCTACATTTACGTCCTCTTATATCTTCCCTGAGTAGTAGCTTTGCACTATCATAAAATCTACGTATATTTTAACTCAGGATTAAGTCGTCCTTTGTCTTAACAATAACATCATTCCTTCAGTTAATCCTTTAAGTATTTATAGGGCAGGAAAGAGGAACTAAATTGAAATAACGTTCGAGGCGCAGCTTAATTCTTAAGGTCAGCCGCTACTCGTAAAGTTAGGATGCCGTATGATGGAAATCTCTTAACTAGATTACTTGGATCCAATCTCCTTTCTCGTCCTCATTAAGAGCTTGGGTGTCGACTTAGAGATGTGAATATTTTTCCTTTATTCTAAATCGATAACACAAGTGAAAAATTTTACAATTTCTTTATAAATTTGTAACGTTCTTGTATTTAATTCAACAGTATTAGAATCACATTATAGAGTTATATTCGTTAACTAGATATATATAGTGTATATCAATGATTGAAGGGCGTTTGGATTTCCCATTTTCCTTTTATTTTGCTTTAAGTAACAAGTACTAGTCAAATTTCTGAAGCTGTAAATATTGAATATGATAGGGGTAACATAAAAAAATGACAAAGGGAACAATTTTAGTTAATTTATTAAAAGACTAGTTGGATTTTTCAATCTCTTCGAGCTTTATTTCACCTCTTTTGCTTCTGCTTACAATTTTATTACAATATCCTGTAAAGCACGACCATTGCCATGATGCTTTTTATAATGTCCGACTTTCTAAGTTTTACACGCGTCCTGTGTATACGTTTAATTTAAGCTTTTGCACAAACTGTCATTGCGTCAAAAGTTTGTTGACGTTTATTCGTTCCTATAAACTTCAAAAATTTATTGAAAGACATAATTGTCAAATTGAATGTCATTGTTGACGTAAGCAAATGTGGCAATTGTATGCAATATTTTTTTGCAGTAAGGACCATTTTTATAATATAAAAAAACTCATTAAACTTATAGTACATTTTAATTTTACTGACAATTTATAGTAATAGAGGCAGAAGGATTGGAGATACTTTATTAGATATTAGTGCCTTCGGCATAGAACAAATACATTTATAAAAGAACGATATAACAGTAATAATTGGTGGTAACAATAATAACTATTTAATAGGTATCTCATTTCAATAAAGTATCACACTTGAACTTGGATTTTTTCATTTCTTTGCCATTATTTATCCATATTATGACTGCTCATTCGGGCCATATCGATCCTGTTTGATCGGGTAAGTATCATGATCATGTAATCAACCAAATAAATGTGTTTTTCATTCATAAACTGTCCAATATTTTCGGCTTACAGACGTTTAAGCTTGACAATTGATCGATGATAGTGACTATTCTTCCTCGATATTTTTTCGTACGCCACACACAGCACATCTCTCGATCGTTATATCTTTGGCGTTTTCAGTATTTACGTCAGTCAATTCAGAGCATTTATGAGACACATAACGCGTCGTATTGCACGGCCAACACTATTATTTCAGTGAATTCTGACGTTTGCCAAAACCGTTATCACATATCGATCATGTTGGCGGTTCATAAGTGAAATCGAATTTTCATCGCAAATCAAATGTCAGATGAATTTTTGTCCGGCAATGTTAATGTTTCCCCCTTACAATAGTAGATATTCTTAAACTTAAGCTTAATTACATACCAACATGTCATATTAAAGAAATCATATCGAAAAATTCAAAAGACGGATCTGTTCTTTTGAGTTCACCTTTCTTCGAATAAATACTAAATTTGTTATCAATAGTAATATCACAAGAGAGTGAGAATAAATTCAAAATAATTCGACAGATTTTCGAAAACTTGTTGCTAGGGAATAGACACGAGAGCCCGTAAGGCTCGAGTGGCTATTCCCGAATGGTAACAAGTTTGAGAAAGACTGGAGAATTATTTTCTAATTAATTCTCACTCTCGAGTGGTATTCGAAAGATTATTTTTTAATGTTTAAATAAAAAATACAGCATAAAAATACAACTTTTTAATATTATTTCTGTACATTTAACAAAATTAATTAGTGTTAAAAGTTTGTATGTGAAATACACAATTATTGTAAATGTTTTGTCCGTAAGTGGTGGATTTTGCAACATTCTTCTGTTCTGTTGTGTTAAAAGTTACAACTTCTCCCTTGTCTCTTAGGTTATTAATTAAACTTGAATGATGTTCATTATTCAACTGCAGGTACGGTTTCAATGAACTAGATGAGCTATGGCCCGTAATTTTTATTATTTCCTGCTCGTTAACACCTGCTTTCGCTAGATGCGACACTGCACTTGACCTTGAAGAATGGTTCGTAATTTTTAATTTTTTAGTGTCCAGCCCAGTCATATCCGCCGATTCTTTCATCCACTTCGACATTATGTTCACCCCCAACGGCATATTTTTGTACCATCCTGAAGAAGACGGTTCATCCCAAGCAATGTTTACTGTTAAAAACAGCCTGTCAGTTTTTATATGTATGCTTAGCAATTCCTTGAGCAATCGGACAGGACACGCATCAGGCTTTTCAGTATTTGGTATTAACCATTTACTATCAGTCAACTTTTGTGCCCCACCTTGCGCTGTTTTAGAGAAAACCGGATTATACTCTACTCTTCCAGTGGCCAAACCAGCATTGTCTTTTTCTTCTTGAAAATAATGCACTAAACATTGACAACGTTCTCCCCCACGCCATGCTAGCTCATATGAAGCAATGTGATAAAACCATTTTTGCAAACCGAAGGGTGTCTCCTCGTCGTAGCGTTTTATTATTTCCATGATTTGTTAAAACATTTTTGCAAACCGAAGGGTGTCTCCTCGTCGTAGCGTTTTATTATTTCCATGATTTGTTCTTTAGTTAGAATTGCAGAGCTTTGCTTCCTTTTTTCTGGCACCTGTTGTAATACCTTACGTTTTGTATTTCTGGCTTCTCTCGCAGATTTAAATTCGATATCTTTAAAGGGGTTAATTTTCTACTAAATTCGTTGTAGTACAATTCTTGCATTAATTTGGCGGTTTTATTACACATTGTTTTAATAACGGCTTCTTTGTAATCTTCTCCATTGCACCTTTTCATATTAAATCCACAGTCTTTCAAAATGTTTGCCAGTTTTGTGACTGGTGTATTTCCTTCTAATTTGTAACCCCGTTCGTCGCAAAATGATTGGAATTGTTTCCATATTGACTTATTACTAACCATAGTATTTTTGCACGAATTTTCTTTAATCTGTGCGTTTATATCTTCCACTGATGATGAACTAAATCGCGTATGGTTCATTGCTTCCAATTTGCAATAATACTGGTGACAGGTGTCAAAACTAGAAAATACGTTGTCAATAAACAGAAACAAAATACTAGAAAATATTCGGGGGTAATACCATAAGAGTTTGTGTTTATCCGGACAAACTTTCATTTTGAACGAAAGCTTTGTTGCTTGGTAACTGACGAGAACAAATAACATGGTAAAACCGCGACACCGAAGGTGGAGCGGTTTTACCTTTTGTTATTTGTTCGAGTCGTGTTACCCTTAAGCAACAAAGTTTGAGTTTTGTCAAAATGAAAGTTTGTTCCGGAAATAAACACAAACTCGAATGGTATTTGGTAAGACAATTTAATGAATCATTTAATTAATATTAATAAACCGAAATATTTTTATTTAACATTCCTTTGAATACATATACAAAAGAAAGAGAAAAATATAAATGTTTATGTATGAAATTTATTTGAACGATACTGTCAGAATTGAATTTTCGTTGCCATGGAAAATCAACATGCAGTTTATCCGCTAGCAAACATGCAGTTTATCCGATAGCAAACTAACACAGCGTGTATTAAAATGTCATGTTTTTGACAGATGAATTAAATTGTCAAAGGTAATATAACGAGAGCTTGACAAATAGTCGACTATACTAGAATCGCTCTCGCAACCGACATGCGCCACCAAAATTAAAATGGCGTCAAATTTGAGACGTTGCAAAATTTGATCTGTCAAGTAATATTAATTTTGACACTATAACCCTAAATGATCAATTAGACTTGTGGTTTTAGCACTACCGACAATAATTCTAATATCTAACTATTAATTTGATAATAATTTTGCTTAAGTACTATTGAAAAGAAGAATATAATAATTATTTTATATTTGTATGAACTTGTCTGCTGTTAGTAATTAGATATAAATATAAAAAAGGTTAGATTTTCAGAGAAAATTGAACTTTTGAAATTCATTTAAACATTCAGGAATGTATTTAATAATTATGTTCGAGTGTTTTACTACAGACAATAAAGATATTTAGTAGCAAAGACAGTTGTACAGCAGTAACCTTACTAATAGTGCAATATTGCTTTTCCATTAAATGCATCAAAATTAAAGTATTTTTACATGCAACAGCGAGAAGGTAAGAAAAGTATTACACTAATTATAAAAACATTTGTTTGCCAGATTCTTACTGTACACTATGATTATTACCATTATCACTGCTGTACTAAAAGCAACTTGTTTGAAACATTTCTCGTAGGTATATCATTGATTACAACATAATTTTTGCATGCTAATCAAACATTTTTGATTAAGCTAAACACATCATTATTATTTACTTAAGCTTTAAACTACTATAAATTTGTTGTTATTAAAGATTATATTTAATGCAGAATTAAACAATTCAATCGTATTTTAAAGTATTTCAAATGTTGAGTATTCGTAAGCTGAATCTTTGTACTGATCAGAATTTAACTTACCAAGCAACTTTAAATTATAATACAATAATGAACAAGTATTTTTACTATCCCAATTTATAATGTACTACATTAATATTATTACAATACTATCACATATTTTTGAAATTATATAATCTTAATTCCATTAATAACAATAAATAATTACAAAATTAAAGTCCTACAGAAAATATACAAAGGTTATTTTAGAAAAACTATAAAAATAATATAACATAAATATGTTTTAACTGCATCCCCCTATGCAAACGCTTATCTTGTTATCACATTATTAAACTCGATCATTATTTTATTCTGAAATCAATCATCCACCATTCCTCTATTACATTCAACATGGTTATACCTTCTTAAATTTGAAAATTTTCTAAACAGTATTACTTATGTGATCTTCAAACAATTGTTATTTTAGTTAGTCATCTACTTCCTCGATTAGACAGAGTTCTTTCTTCAACTGATTAGTATAAGTACAAATTATTTTAACTATCGTAATCTTCTGCCGAAGCATTATGACCAATATATTAACAGGTTCCAAAATCTGTCTTTGACTTTTGATATAGATAATGAATTTAATCCGTCTCCAGTCCTTTATAAGCTACATTCGTTTTATCAGTTACGTGATTATTCTGAATAACATAAAGCAATTACAAGTAAACCAAGCATTTCTGTTGAATAAAACTTACCTTCTCGTATATAATTTGGTTTAGATCAATATATTTGACTTTAATAACGTTCACAGTCGCTACTACCGCTATCATTAATACAAAATATTACTGGATTAATATCTGCTTTATCAATTTCTATTTCCCTATCCCACGACGTCTTTATTTCGTGTTCAATATGAGTGATGGTAGCCCAAGTTTCATGTGTAATTGTTCGAAAAACGCTGTACTGAATACTAGTCACCTGCTTGTCAAACGCTACGCTTGTCAAGTGTCATACGCTCCTTGAAAATAAAAATCTGACAACAATGCTCAGAATAGCCATGCATCAAATAAAATATTGATATAGAAAAGTAATATTTAATAATTATATCTATAATATTTAATTTCTAACTGAGTTTCATGTAATAGTATTTTACTAGCCGTAGCTATTTATCCTAAAATATTAATTAGTTGGTTGAATTTTATTGTTCTAAAATTGTTCCGGTTGATTGGAATTTGTAGTGGTATTGAATCAGCGTTTTTAGTTCGTACTTTTGCCGTGTCGGTTGCGAAAACGATCCGACTTTATTTCATTGTGATCAATTTTTCGAGTGTGCGCTACGGTCAATTTGACGAGACCAAAATTGGCATTAATAATTTGACTAGAGCACGAGAGCTTTAGCTCGAGGGCTTTAGTCTTTAATTATTAATGCCAATTTTGGTTAAGTCAAATTAGGAGGCACGCGAGAAAAATTGAAACAATGTAATAGTCGACTACTTATCAAGCTCGAGCTATATTTGTTAAGATTATTTCCTAAACCAAGTTTCATAATAAAAAATGAGTTGTCAAATCGATGTGATTATCAATAATTTCATCCGAAACATCGCTAAATCTCTTTTTGTCGGACATTTTCATCTATTTGACACGTATGCCACTTAATGAAAAAATACATACTTGATTTGTTACCTACATTTGAATAGTCGATTTGTAATAGTCGCTGATATCAAGAACCGGTACCTTTCATTGGTTAATTTCAACTTCAGTTTTGATTGTGATTGGACAAAATTTAAATTTGACAGGTGAAGGAAATAATCACTTATAATACCATGAGTAGTCAAAGTTATGTCGATTATTTTTGTGGTGGTTACACGAATGTCTTTCATGATTGCATTTAAATACTACGAGTGCGGAGCACGAGTAGTATTCGCAATTATGAAAGACATGAGTGTAAAGCACCACAAAAATAGTAGACTCAACTTTGACTACGAATCGTATTCGAGAGACTATTCAATGAACCAAATCAATTTTTCATATTAAAATGACTCAAAATTTAGTTACACATGATTACGTTTCCATGTCAACAAAAAAAACATTTATGTTTGTCATTAAAATTTTTGGAATCGTGTTCCTATTTAGTTCGTTTTGTTGAATAAAAACTGGTGTTTCTAAATAATGGGAACTGAGAAAAGATTTGGCACGAAATCTGAAGACGAAATCGATGCTGAAATTTGCGAAAATATCCCTTGGAACACGAAGAAATCCAAAGATTCAGTATGGAGACAATTTAGTACATTTTTAACAGCAAAAGGCTATAAACTGGATCAATCTACTTCTCCTGTGGACTTAAATGTCATCTTAAAGTCGTGGGCATGTAATATGAAGAAAAAAGATGGGTCCGATTATAAAGAAGGCGTCATCAAGCACATGTGGAACGTGACGGCGAAAATGGTTCAAGAAATGTTCTTCAATAAGTGGAAAATAAACGTAAACCCGTTTTCTGATGCAATATTTAAGTCAGCACGTGACGCCAGGGATGCTACAAGAAGAAAACTGCAAGCGTGTCCTGAAAAAAGAACCAGCAACGCGGCGGCACTTACAGAACCAGAATACTTAAATATGATACGCATATTAGATGAGAGTACCCCAGACGGTTTACAGAAAAAGTTTTTCTTAATAGCATCTTACGAACTAGCTTGGCGGGGAGGAGAAGGGAGCAACTGTTTCACCTATTACTTCAAGGAGGAACTCGATAACAAGGGAAGAAGAACTGGTAGAATTGAGTATAATCCAGTATTTTCGAAAACTGCGCAGGGGGAAACTAAATCATTGATAGGCAGCAAGTGGTTGATAGAGAATAAAAGCAATACCGATAAGTGTCCAGTTAGGTAACCTATTTATATTTAATTTCAAGACGGTATAATTAATATTCTTCTGTTATTTAGATTGTATTATCTACTGAAATCGAAGAGAGGAAAAAATGTGAAAACAGAAAGGATGTTTTTGACACCGAATCCGTTTTGGGATAAAGTTGAGAATGCGGTGTGGTATAAGAACAGTCCAGTTGGTATATGTGAGATCAGTAAATGGGTGAAGTTATTAGCTGAAAAAACTGGATTAGATGTTAAAAGAAGGAAGATATCAAATCATTCGGTACGCTCTTCAACTGTATCATCTCTGGCGAAAGCTGGAGTCGGAGAGCAACAACTGATGAAAATAACGGGACACCAAAATCTGAATTCCATAAAATCGTACTTGCAGCTTGATGATGAGCACCACGAGTCGATTATCACCAAAATGCGAAGAAATTTTACAACAACAAATGTGTCATGTACAACTTCGACATCTGTCAGTAATAGTGACGGTATTAAGCTACAAGAGAAAGGTACTCCCTCGGGTACTCCCAGTGATAGCTCTGTTCCAGAATGTCTGCTGCAGCACTGCAGTAATGTTAGTTTTTCTAATTGTACCTTCAATATTGTTAGTAAATGAGTTACATTAATAAAAACTTTCACTTGTTTAAAATATCCACTTGAATACCTTCTAGGAAGATATAATCGCTGAAATTTCCTGTTGCTATGATACGAAAGTAAATATTTGCTCTTTTATTGGTTCATATTTGAACAATGACAGGTGAATTGAATAGTCTCGGGAGAATAATATACCAAGATTATTCTCACTATAATAATATTGTGATTGCACAGAATTAAACACGTGTCCGCAAATACTTCTAAACGATTGGTTAATAAAATTATTAAAAAATAATCGATGAAATTAATGCCATTTAGTATACTCTTTAGCGCTTTCGCATTTGATTCTCTCAATCTATTTGGATATTTCCAGTATTTAACGAACAAAACCTGCAAACGTTTAAGACTGTAAATGTTACTCGATGCATATTCGTATGAAGTTACTGGCCTTGTGGTTTCAATTCCTTCCACCTTAATTTACGACAGGACTCGTGTAATATGTCTTTCTTCTAAATGTGAATACCCCAAACTTATCGCCTGCCAAATTCAACCTCTACTTGAAGCGCTCCGAATGACTGGCATTATTCTGTCTAGTTCTGACATTGTGTCATCGCCAACTGAAATTGATTAATGGTTTTAATAGTTCATAACCTGAAACTGAATTTTCGGGCGCCTGCCAACGTTAATAAAACGTCAGATGGTGTTTCATCTTTCAATGTTGACGTTTATTGTAACATTTAAGTCAACCTAACGTGTACTTCAAGGTGTCATGGCCAGCTGTGCTCTCCGCCCTCCATATTGAATTTCGACACGTCTGATTTTCTACACGTCCGAAAATTTTCAAAAAATCCTTACGAGATAAAGCTCCATATTTAATTGAAATAATAGTTTTTTTACATGTATACTATATTTTAACGATTCTCCGATTCTAACAATTTAACTGAAAATATTTCTTTATCTTTAAAAATATTGTAATAGGGTACGGAGAGAGCTAATGAGACTTATAAGAGAGCTATATTTAATTAATCCTGCAAAAGACTGCTAAACATAATAATATAATAAACTATTTACTTAATATGAAGTTGAATGGGTAATGTCCCTAAGTGATTATTTAATTATTGTTCAATTATAACTTGGCCGGCTAGCTAAAGGGGGTTGCTTTCTATAAAAGCAGAGATAATTGTATCTGAAGCATCAAATAGAATATGTGTACCTCTTTTATGTTTAGAATGGGATTTAACAGTGATGGAAACAAACACTTTTTATACAATAACAACAGATCTAGATTTATTTGGCAAATAATAATAAAAGATAACAACAATACAACAATGATCGTGACGAGAGATAAATATGCAATTCACACAAACAAGATGACAATAATCAGTGTAAATGAAATTTTGGCATTATTAAATACACTTTGTCGTGTACATAAACAGCATTTTCATAGGCAAAAGTTCTACTAATTTGGAATATTGACATCAAGGCAAAGTAGACGAATTTGACCCTTATGTACAAACTCTTAAAATGGATTGGCATAGCAATAAGTTAGGATAAAATTGAAATGTAAGTATGTTCTGATATTTAAATAAGCTTATATTGTTTGAGAATTTAAAATGATTTTCAAAGTTTACGTTAGCTATATTTCAAGAATTGAATTAAATGATTATACAGAAATAATCGGATTAAAAGACGTTACACAAATTTGACCTAGATTTAGATTTGACCTAATTTTTGTCAAGAAAAGGTGCATATACTAATAAATAGACTTGGTACTTTCTGTGTTACTAACTCCTTATATTGTTTGAAAACAGGTATTTCGGCCAAATGATGTGGTTTCCCGTCGTTCACGACTAGTATCCTCGCTCCTACGTGGGCTTCAACAGCTACCAGGTGAGTGGGCGTATGGTTTGTCCTTGACCTCGTTCGGTTAGTTAGGGCGGGGTAGTAATATCTCCAATGTTTCTTTTTATATTGCAGCTTTAGATTGATTCGTCTCAACCTTAATGGTGTTCTAGCTCGAACGTCTTCAAATTGGTGACCTTGAACTCGCACGTGGGAATGACTCAGCAGACAATTAATGTCTAGATTGAATGTATCACTACTTGGACGTATAACTTCACGTGTGAAAAATTGAAATCAATAATCGATGTGATTCAAACAATGAATCAAAAGAAGAATGATGAATGCTGAATGAATAATCGACTGATTTCTGAATGAATGACCAAGCTTCTCGTCGGATGTGCCTTTTTATATCAACCTTCTGTTGTGGACGTAGTAACCATGGTAAATTATACAGTAACATTTTACCAAGTCTTATTACGGTCAAGTTTATTTTGGAATATTAGTGGAATCATGTTTTATCTTAGTTAAAATTAAATCGTCTTTCAATCGGTACAATAAAATTACTTTAATTCGTTTTCTCTTAGAAAAACACATTTTTTTAAAAATTAAAGGGCAAATTTAGCATTTCGACTGTCATATGTTCGATGACGTCATGGACGCTAATAAAATAAATTAAAATATCAGAATTTTGGCTTAAAATGCCTTTTTAGTAGAACTTTACCTTTACAAATTAAACTTTTAAATACATTTAATATTATTTCATCTTTTAATCCTTTTTAAAATCTTTTTTTATACAAAAAATTAGTGTGGTTAGTTTTTGAAGTGTAATAACTAAATGGTCTTTTAATTTATTTACGAATTATTGTTATCACATGAAACTATGACCTTTTCTTAATCTTTTACCACCTTTTTTAAATTATCTAAGTCGCTTGTAATTAATATTATTAAACTTTTCTTTTACCTATGTTGACAACTGTCAAATTATTCAAAATGCTTATTTAAATATCTGGACTCAACTTGTAAATATGACACTGAAAAATATTCCAACGTAAATACGTCTTGATAGACTTTGTAACTGCTAGAGTTTATTTATAATTACTTTAATTATGTATATGAAATATTTGAAATTAATTATGCTTCGGACAATATGGCGCATCGAAATTTGAAAATTAAAATGATGCTTAACTTAAATGTGCGCATCTAACAGTTTTATTGTTTGTTACCATGCTTGTAACTTGTCAACTAGTTTATGGTTTAAATGTTTTTTTATGTTCACCATTAGTTTATTTTAGTTTTACGCTATGCATTTTTAGATAAAAATTAGTCATGTATGTGCTATACATTTGCCAATGTTTGGGATGATGCTTTCGATACTATCAACCTTGCTTTAACTTTGAACCTGTAACCTTTTGTGGCATTTTACTCTTGAGAATTCACACTATAAAATGGTACTCATTTATATGCTCATAGTGTGATGATAAATGTTGAAATTTGTAATTAAATTAGGCCATTTGTAAAGGCTGTCAAATTTATTTTATATTATTACTTTGCCTATATAACAATTAACTAATCATTGTTGTATTGTGAAAATATGCTAAATATAACTATAAAAATAAGACTAATGTGTATTTTGAACTAATCAGGTATTTAATTCTAATATTTAGTATTTAGTACGGGGGTTTCAGTTGGGGTTCCTGAAAAGAGTAGTCATTGGTTTGGTTTTCTAAATTTGGGGGTGAATTTCTTTCTAATATTTAAAATTTGATGGGGTTCTCAGAATTTACTAGATTTGTTGGCAAAATTTTCATTAATTTTCTGGGATTTTTACCTATACTCTTATACAAGGGTCTAACTTTAAGCATCGCCGATGTATATTTGGTTGCCTGTATTCAAGGGGTTTTAAGGGGTGACTGTATGTGTTTGTGGGTATTTGACTGGTGTTGTCACATAATCAACACTAGTTCAATATATATTATGTCTTGAATGCACATTTTTAATATGTAGATTAAGGTTGATGACAAAAAGCTAAAATTAGTACCTGTGTATATACAATAAACTTACAAGAAATATAGCAAAGTCTCTTATTTTCACAACCTTGATCCATGGACTACATACATTTACAATCAATAAATGTTTTGCATTAATTCGTGTTTTTATTTTAAATATATACTTCATTATTATTCGCTTTTTTATTCCAAATTCCCGCTTTTAAGCTACCTTTGAAATGGCGGATTTTTACAAGGTTCACGTATTTCAAAACGGGTTCTCTCTACTCCATTGCTCTGGGCTTTTCCTCTACAAGTGTTATCTGTGTCTCAAAAACGATTTGTGATTCCGTAAGATACACATTATCTCATAATTAATTTAATTATCAGGATATTCTTGAACACACAATTCTACGAAATATCTCCATTTTCTTTGTTCATTTCACTGGCGAACATGAGCACTACACTTTTCTTAAACGAAAGAAAACGATATTTTTAAACTTAATTTAAATATTTCTCAACGGCATTAGACTCAATTCTTATAACCACACTTATCACGATGACAATAATATGAAAAATAAATTTGCATACCAAAGAGAAATTTGAATTAGAAACAACTAACTTTTTCATTTTCTTAAAAGGCTTAAGTTTATATTAAAAAGTGGAAGTAGATTTGATCTCAATCCCCTCGGAAAATAGTATCACGTCAATCAATTTCATAGGATTACATCACTCATATATAGGGCTTTAAATGAGTATTCAGTATTCTATTTACATATACATCGACAAAGAGTTTTTCATTTTCTTTTACATAACTTTTGAAGATCAATATGTGTCGTAGCACGTAGGCAGTAGATGGTACATTAAAAGTTCTAAACTATTCAAAAAAGTCCATGTAACTTCAGAACTTATCTCTTGAAAGTAGCATGACTTTATTATTTCCCTTTTTCTACATTCGAAACTTGTTGGCAATGAATGAAGGTAGGTCTTGCATTTCAGGATTTATTGTGTTTTTAAAGTACACTTAATGCAAGTTTTAACAAACCGGGCTCTTGTGCTTCTAGGAAAATGGGACATCAACAAGTAACTACATAATATACGGGAATAATGTTTTTCTTAAGCTTATACATAAATTGCATTACATGTAGGAAACACGTGTCTATAAATACAAATACTCTTAATTTAATAATGAATTTGCAAACATTACGTGTTTATACATACGAAATGATTGTCTATCGAACCGTTTGCATATACTGCGCCTTCAATTAAATTCTTATGTATAGTCGGAATTTACATCATCGGTTCGGCATTCAGCAGTTGCCAAGTTATATACAATTTGTTGAACGTCAAACAGCAATAATTTGTAAAGGTTATGTTTTGGTTGTAGAGAGTAAAATGTTGAAATAATTATACAGTATGTTAATAGTTATTTACGAACCAAGTGCGGGAAAGCTATATTCCGGCATGAGCGCATTTTAAAAGCACGAGCGACTGAAAAGAGCGAGTTCTTTTAATTGCGCGAATGTGTGGAAGATGTTTTCATGCAAATGGTCTATCCAATATTTCTTGTACGAAAATTAAATTAAAAATATTGCTGATTAACGTGGTCAGTATCATATCTAGCCTAAAACAGATTATCTACTTAATGTAAGCATTTCATTTACGTACCTATTACTCACATTTTCTTTTAATTAAGTTACTATATTCTTACACATGACGTATTTATTCTTATATTTATAGATAACGAGATTTTTCTGATTATGTTAACCTCAAAATATAGATCCTTAAGCACATCCATCTATCGAAAGCATTATAACAGTATTTTTAAAATCACATGCTAAAAATATGCAATATGATTGGATTATATCGAGTCTATTGTTATTGACATTTGACTGATTTGACGTTACTTTGTCTATTCTTTTCTGCTTAAATTCTAATACTACAACAGTTCAACCGTTTCATTTAATGTGTGCTATATATTTACTATAATATATTTTGGAAGTTACGGCGAGTACCGATAGAAATTCTATCTAGGCTCTTGTGGGTCATTTAGATCTCACCAAAATAATCTGTGCTAAAAGGCAAGTAAGTCTCAAGGTATTTCGGAAAATGAGAATTGATTATCCGAAATGTAGTACGAGAAAATTCTTGGTAAATAGCTATAATTTTTGAATTTTTTGGTAAAATTTATATGATAATATTTGTAGATGTGTAAAGAGAATTATTTTAAAAATTCCGATTAAAAAATTGCCGGGCTGAAGTGAAGCAGCATTGGTAGACGTTATTTGGTCAGTAATATTAACAATAAGTCTGAATATATGAACTGTAAGGTATTTGAGGGCTAATTTAGTGCTATTTTTTTCTGTATTTAGACTTGCATATGTTGTATAAATAAAGATGCTTCTATAATTATTAAAATTCTGTAATTAGTACCAGTAATTCACCTTGTTATCATCGTAAAGATGAAAAGTACCAAGAAGAAAGCGATTAGTGTTCAAGCAAATTTTGGTCTGTCTTGAAATGTGTGTATAGAAATACAATAGATTTCGTATAGGAGGCACCAAAGAATGTGCAACTCTAACTAACTAAATTACCAAATTGTAATAGTGCTAAAGTGGAAAAAAGTACATTAAATATGTACCTAAATACACAGAAAAATTAAATTTAGAGAATATAACGTTTTTAACCAGTGTTATTTGAAAATATTCTATATTTCTTTTAATAAATATATACCTACAGCTCACAGACTGTGACCTGGCCGATGAGATGCCCCTCCCACAAAGTGCGCAGTGAATCCTTATAATATTAGGATAAGCACGAGCAGTCTGGAAAAATTGTCAAGCGCTACACATATATGTATCTCTTTTCAGTATATTACAATTTCTTATCTGCATTTACTCGTTCGTCCGGCTAATGTATGCGATGATGAACAAATGTTATCATTTCTTTTTTCCGAATACTTTCTCTGTCACGCACTGACCAATAAATCTGCGCGACTTATAGGTCGAGGCTCCTCCCATCAGCCAAGACTCAGTCTGTATACTGTACATGAGTTTATTGTAATATTTGAGTATACTGTACAACAAACTGAGGGTATCCAGAGGGCAACAGAATCATTTAGTTTCGGTGCTGTCGAAGAAATATTTTCACAAGTTATGCTTACAAGAGGTGCAAATAATGCTATCGATGCCAGAGTGATTGAATATTTATTGTGATGTGGAATAGTAAAAGCTTTAAAATCTTTTAATATAGTCGATTGTGTTAGTACCGCAACTTTTTTTTAAAATCCAAAAAGTCAGTTACAAAAACCAAACAAACACTTTAAATTGATCCCCAATTACTATTACCTTTTGAATTATTAGAATTGTAAGTATAATTGTTATTCTTAAAACACCTCAAGAACGTAATTTTCATCAACACTTTTTCAATTCTATTGCGTTTTGTTTTATTATTTTAAATTATTTATATTAATTATCGTAAAGTTAACGTTTGAATTGCTATTTTAATGTTTAATTTAATGAAAATTGAGAGACCATTCCTTTTGGGATTATTATTCTTTTACTAGATGGCGTTACTTAAAGATGAATATTTTGAGGTTACCAGAATCAAATTCATCAATGTGACGGCCTTATATCGCGCAGCGAATACGAGATCTAATTAGCCTTGGTTAGAACAGATTGTAGCAATTACTCCTATTTCCGTAACTTTTAGTAAAGAAAAGTTCAAGGAAGTAGTATTTTATAGACTAATTTTTATCACTATTAAGTTGGATATTTTAAATGTCCCAAAGAGGCATTGTTTTTTTGCAATTTGTACAGTCCAGTTGACCAGGAAGCACTCCTTGCTGGTCAAGCGAAGCATGCTCGTAATGTCACTTTATAGGCTGTGAGTACAAAAATACCTATTATAGATGCTATAGATATTTTTAAACTTATATATTAGACAGTATGATAGGTATTTCAACAAATAATGGAATAAAAAATATTTCTTTCTTTTATTAGGTGAGATATCATTCGAATTGTATTAATGCAAAACGTACTTATTATTGAACGTGTTCAACCACATATGGCCTATGCATTTGCACGTCTAAAGACAATCTATATTTTTCACACTTTGTATTATTGACAAAAGGATAACCATTGCTAGATTCCTATAAATATTTTATAATGAATTAACAAAGAAAAATATTATAATTGTATACACAATAAATCAAATTTAAAAAAAAAACAATCTAAATAAATGGTAGAGGAAAGTGTCCTAATATGGGGATACTGCCTAATATGGGGTATCTCAATATTTTTTAAACTATGGCAGTGACATCTATTATGTGATAACTTTTAATAAGGTTTTGGTGTCTGCAAACATCTGTAAAAGATTTATCGACTTAAAATGATTGTACCGACCAAAAATTATCCATAACTCATTTAGGCGGCGGTTGAGTTTTTGCAACTGTATGTGTGCATTGGTTAAAACAGGAGATAAAAGTAAGTATTATTTACTGTTTTTGGTTGTTTAAAAAGTAGATGGAATAGGTAATGATGTGTGTATACTGATGTGAAAAAATCTTTATCCGATTTATTTTTATATTAACCTAAATCTGTGAGCTGATCTTTGCCTATTATGGGGTACGTAGATGTGCTTATTTTGGGGTACCCCATATTATGGCACAAATGGTAAAACACAAATAAATTAAATAATTCTTCCAGATGTCGGGTAAAAGAAAGCAGTGGACGCGTGAAAATATGATAGAAGCTATTAAAGCTTGCAGAGAAAAAAGAATGGGTTATAAAAAAAGTGCCAAGACATACAACGTTCCACAAACAACTCTAGAAAGATATGTAGCAAGGGGAGAAGAGCCAGAGAAGATTATGAATGAGAGGTTAGGAAGAAAGCCAGTATTTTCAGCACAAATGGAAGAAGAATTGGTTAATCACTGTCTAGAACTGGAAAGAAACTTTTTTGGAGTCACTCAGAAAGACATTTGTCGCCTGGCGTTTGAACTTTGCGAGCAAAACAATATAAAAAACCCTTTTAACAATCACAAGCAATGTGCAGGTTCTCGGTGGCTAAAGAGCTTTATTAACCGCCATCCAATCCTTTCCTTTAGAAAACCGCAAGGAATATCCTACGCTCGTGTGAAATCTTTCACTAAAGAAAATGTTGAAAATTTCTTTAATTTATACGAGAATGTTTTGGAAAAAGTTAATAACAACCCATCACGCATTTTCAATTGTGATGAAACGGGTATAACCATTGTACAACATAAACAACAGAAAGTTATTGCCTTAAAAGGGAAAAAGCAAGTCGCTGCTTTAACATCTGCAGAACGTGGGGCCTTAATGACTGTTGTCATGTGTTTTGGGGCTACCGGTCAGTATATCCCTCCACTAATTGTTTTTCCTAGAAAAAATATGAAGGCCGAGCTAATGAATGGAATACCTCCAGGAGCTGTTTCAGCATGCCATAAATCTGGATGGATACAGCAAGAAATCTTTGTTCAATGGTTTGAACATTTTGTTCGTCATACTAAACCTACTGAAAACGACCCAGTTGTTTTGCTGCTAGACGGTCATTATTCGCACACAAGAAACCTTGAACTCATTAATCTAGCAAGAAACAACCATGTGTATATTGTTTGTTTCCCTCCTCATAGTACAAATAAAATGCAGCCCTTGGATGTCTCATTCATGTCTCCTTTTAAAACATATTATGCTCAGGAAATAAGAGATTGGCTTAGGCAGAATCCAGGGCGAGTTGTAACAGTCTATCAGGTTGGAGAACTTTTTGGTAGAGCCTATTTAAAGGCTGCCACATTAGGTACTGCCATACATGGCTTTCGGAAAACAGGTCTGTTTCCTGTTAACAGGCACGTTTTTAAAGAGCATGAGTTTGTAGCTGAGCAACTAACTAAGATAATCCTGTGTCAGTAGCAGAATTAAATCACGAGATCCCAGATATGGAATCAATTGAAGAAGAAGAAGCAATGGAACCAAAAGACAATCTTTTTCATGTGGCGCCTGCTGATTTATTACCGGTCCCAAGTTTAGCAGAGAAAATAGTTATCAAAAAGCGATCAAACGCTGGTAAAGCAACTATTATCACGAGTACCCCATACAAAAAAGAGTTAGAAGAAAGTCTCAATAAGAAAAATTCTCCATCTACATCAAAGGTTAAACGACAAGTCTTCTTTAGTAAGGATAAAAATAAGGAAGGACAAGAAAAACCAACATCGAAAAGGAAACTAGTAACCCGAGGCAAAAAGAGACAAATGTCTTCATCCTCGTCAGATTCATCTGCAGAAATCTTTTTGCAAGAAAGTGACGATTCACCAAATGAAGATGAAGATGCAGAATGTTTGTTCTGTAACCAACCATTTTCGGAAGATATGTGTGGAGAACTGTGGCTTAGATGCTCTGTCTGTTTAAAATGGGCGCATAGTGAGTGTGCAGGAGAAAAAGGCAAACGTTACATTTGTGACTTATGCAAATAAAAATCACGATTATAAATTTATGTTTATTATAAACAGGAAATTCTGACTTTAAGTTCCCATATTTTATAACAAAAACATATTTGACATGCATGTATAGATACAGATATGTATGCATTTGTGATAATTTTTTGAATAAAGCAACAACATTTATATTTTTTCAATTTTTTAGTTTGATTTAGAATGTTTTTTGCCTGCCCCATATTATGGCCCTATTGTAATCTAATTTGGGGTACGCACATTTTTTTTTTGGTATCATTTTTGTCCGTAATTACAAAAAAAGAGGAATGACTGATTACACATCGAAAGCTAGCATAACAATGAATCTGTAGTTTAAATTTTAAGTATTAATTACTAAAACTTTTGGAATTACTAAGGTTTGAAAAAAAGGACCCCATATTAGGCGATTTTCCTCTACTGTATGTGTACTTACTGATTTTTATTATACAAATCGTTAAATTCGTAAATATTGGTCACCCGTCTTTGTTACTTAATTCTGAAATCAACACACACATATCTAATAAACACTTTCTTTAACAATAATATAATTTTTAATGAATGATATAAATTATTTGTTCTAATTGAAAATATCGATAAAATTTTATATCTAAAGGTGTGTCATCATACCTATTATAACAACATAAAAGCATTAGGTACATTTGTTAAAAAAATTCAATCCTTGTGTAACCTTTCTAAAAATTACAAGAAAAACTCAATAAATGTAACTAATGTCAAAAGACCATCCTTAAATGGTTGAGACCATGCAAGCGCTTCTAAATTTCTTTCTAATCAAAAATCAGTTTTTTTTTATCTAAATTTCAAAAGAAACGGAATTTAAAACAATTAAGATGGACTGAAAGTACCTTAAACAGACTGTTTCAAGTATTCGCAGCAGTAGAAGCCCTGAAGATGTCCCTTAAGATAGTAGACGTGGACGAAACGTCGGCAGTAGAAACGGAGACGACGACGCGGTTTCAACCCAGAAACAAAAACGGTATCAACGACAACCATGGAAGCCTACGACTTAGAATAATGTTTTGAATTATTGAAAATTATATTCTTCCCAATCGAAATTAAATTATTAAGACGTTAAAAATGCTACGACAATCCCCTGAGAGTAATTTCGAATTTTGCCGACGGTAAACTGTTTATAATTTAATGTCGATAATTAATAATATTAGTGTCAATTGTGCAGAATATAATCTTTAATAATTCTTTAGCAGCGCGAAAAATATTTAATTTCAGAATGTTTTGAATGTATGTGAATGTGTTTTAACATTATCAGAATTAGGGAAAATAAAAGAATAAATGATTGTAAATTTTTTTAACATTTCATTTATTTTAAAAAATATACAAGAAAATTAAGGATTTTTTTATGATAATTTAATTAAAATTTTTGATTATATTACTATATCTGCATTCTAAGATTGTTGTTTGACCTCTGACAACACTATTTCCTTCGTTTTTACCACTCGTATTTACAACGACGCTAGGGGTATTTAAATTTTGGAATATTATTTAAATCAAGATTTTTTGTACTCCAAATATCAAATATTTTTTTTAATAGTTTTTATTATAATCAATTATATTTCAAGTGTTATTTAACGACTGAATAAAAGTCAGATTTAGATATTTTTAAAAATATTATGAGAAGAAACAGGCTAACTACTCTACTTTAATTTAATTACCTGTTTAAAATTGATACATATTGCTGTGGTGGCTGCTACACTGTTAAAAATGGCAAATTTCTTATTTGAAATGAAAATGTATAATTGCCACACGTTGGGTACAGTCATATAAATTATGCTGTAGACTCAATAATTTTAATAACTGCGAGTAAATGACAAAATCATTATATTCTACCTATAAGCTTATTCCTTAATAGCATAGTATTTTGAAAGTTCTCATGAGTTCTTGCAGCGATTTTTGCTTTTTCTATTCCGGTATACCTCTTATTTAGTTTTTTGTTTGGGATAAGGTTAAAAAAAAATAAACAAAAGATCTAAATCTCATGTAGAAATTATATTCATATTTTTATGAGAAAGTCAATCATAAATAACTTTATTATATTGTATCTATATCCATTTTTGTATTACAAATAATGAGGAAAGAAAACATTTATACTCATTTTTGAGTTATAATGTTTGTGTGAAGCTTATATTAAATTAATGCTGGTTAAATAAAAAAAAAATATTATGTTGTTCTTTTAGATAAAAGACAATTATTGATTCTTGATAATAAATTTATTAATACGAAGCTAATTTTATTTCACCAAAAACATACATTTTCACATAGTGCCTTGGTAATCTAAAACTTTGCAACGCGAATGTCCTGAAACTGGCCTATACTAATCACACCCGTTTATTCGTACTTACTTATTTTGTTTTAAATATTAAATTAAAATAACTATATAATCATTAATGATTGATCTACTTAAAAAAAATGAATCATTATTACTGAACAAGATAATATTCATCCAATTAATGATGCTTAACATTTTACTAAAAGCAAATATTTTTACATAGTACTTTCAGTACGTCTTGCACCATTAATTAATCCTAAATTGAATAATTTATTTCGAAACTTACTTTAATTCGTCATATATTTTATCAAATTCAGCTTTATTAACTTCCTCCATTTTAAACTTAGTAATAAAAAATTATTGAATATAAATTATTTAACTAAAAGAAAACTAAATTAAAATTGAACACAAAAACTTAATACAATTAATCTAATTGTGAGTTAGAAGTAGTGTATTTTAACCTTACTCTCACTTTTGCTATCTCAAGAAATTTTATTCTTTTTGGAAAATTAGCGTCTTTCTAACTCGAAGTACAGATTAAATCTCTAACGAGTCGATTCTTATTTTTCGTTTATATATAGAAAGCAATTGCTATCGGCAATTTTTAACGCCTCTCTTGTCAAACTAGATTTTAGGTTGGCATTGATTTTTTGAAACGTCTGTGATGAAATCTTTCTTGTTTGTTTTCTTCAAGTTGTATCTACACCAACACGTACACATTGTCTTTGACAGTTTATACACTAATGTCGGCACCTTGAATTGTTTGTTATTAGAAGTTTTTCGCAAACTGTTTCGTCTACGATAGGTATATTTTTCCTTTCTTCTTAATATAGACCCTCATTGCACTTGTATATGAACGTATTTCCTTTTTCGTCATTTGTTATATACATATTTTCTTTTTCCATTTACTAAAGTTATCCTTATTTTCCTTTTAGAAATACCTCGATAGGGTAATACTGGGAACGCATTGTAGACAACTAGAATATGTCTTACTGATCCTGCACCATAAAGACCAGTCGCCCCCGTCACACCGTGTCCAAATTCTCTCCAGCCTCTCTCTTCTGGTAGACGTTGATTTGCAGAAAGCTGTAAACAATATTGACACTGCATTTTTCTTTTGCAGCTTTTTAAACCACACATGACTATTTCCATAGTCTATTGAAGTCCTTGTGTTATACATATAGGAACTAATAAATGCATTTTTAATTTATACAGTTACTGTTTACATAAAACATTACAATCTGTCACTTCGTATAATGAATGTCTTGATTCAAATCCTTTTACTGTTCATAGATATAAGTCTGAGGTATTTACTATATCTTAAGTGCTACTATTACAAAATATTTCCTAAGAATTGGCACCATTATGCATGTCTGAATTTACATTTATTCATTTAAAATTGTGTTCTCGTCTCGAGCATACCTAATATGGCCTTGCTCATATAATTTAATGACATTTAAATGATTTACTCTCTTTATATTCATCTTTTAACATAACTTTTTCTCTGTTATTTATTTACTTTCAGTACCTTTTTGTTTTTGAATTTTGGTACATTTCTTAAAGTGTTTAAGGCTGTTCTAACGCCTTGTAAGAAATTAGTTTACGTCTCTTTCAAACCATATCTCATGCTTGTTTTTTCTACAAAATATAGAATGCAATGATTTATTTTGTGTTTGTTTTATGCATAATTTTAGTACCTATTCAACTTAATCTAACGTATACATTTTTGTAATAGCATTGCCCCTTGAATGTTGGCAACCTATTTTACTTATTGTAACTTGTTTTGAGTAAAGCCTAAATCTTAAAATAAACGTTTTAAAGATAAAATTAATGTTCTTTTTCAATAACTCAACTAATTCTTAACATTATTATTTTTATTTAATGTGAAGATCACAGCAACATGAATGTAAAATAAAGAAAATAAAGCCTATTGTAAAAGGATTTTTGAAGAAGTTTGATATACGATAAAACCTGTGTTAACGGCCACCTGTCTAAAGCGGCCACATGAGATAACAGACAGTTTCAAAGTTCCCCGAATCTATTATAAGGAAATTCCCATATACGAAAACATGTCATTTACGGCCATCCTTATAAAACCACCTCGACCAAATAAACCCAAATTTTTGCCGGCTATCTTCATAGAAATTTACCTGCCGGTATTGGCCGGATTATTGATGATGTGTCTTTATTGATGGAAATACCCAATATTATTTGGTATTTGTGTGATGAATGAGATCTCAGTCCCGAAAACGCCTCGACAGCAAATTGCGTGCGCCATAGGTGCATGTTTATGTTTGATCAAACATATATCGCCTTCAATTGTACAAGTTTATATATAATGTGGTTTTTCAGTTATGTGGGGTTAGTTTAAAATTCTCTCCGTATTAATAAAATAAAGAAAAAGATCTTAAAAACCGATTATGTATTTTATTTGTAAGACGAAAAACATGTCAATTAAGGTCACCTTTATAGCACGGTCAAAATTGTTTCTTGTTTTGGTGGCAGGAAATTGACAGGTTTTTACTATATCTCTTAAACGTAAACACAAATAATACAAACTCCTTTTATTTTATATTAAAATGTTGTGGGAAATATTATCCGATTACTAAAGCTAACCAGGCATATAGCCGGTCTTACGACACGGCTCTTTTTGCCGCATGTATACGTGTAGGTACAAGATATTCAAATGAATTATTATTGCATCGAAAAGTATCTAATACAGAAAAGAACGGAAAAGTAGTTATATTTTACGCCACCAGTCGCGAGTTTTGCTTTGTGTTCAATGGTAGACATGTGAGAGTTTGAATTTATTTTGTTAGTGTCTATATATTTCTATATATTATAAAGACCGTACTCAGGCGAAAACTAGTAATAGGTACGGATATTGTCGAGGGGTCGTATCTGCCCGAAACTGCCGCAGACGACATGAAAAGGAACTCTGCCAGGAATCAATTCATCTCGAAGTTACGGAGATATACGAATTTGACAATAGAAGCGATATGTATTACATTTATTTAATGGCATGATGAACGACCAAAGTAGAAATTGAAACGCATTTGAAGAATTGTACTGCGAGTATAAAGTAATAATAACAGATAATATCGGTTAGAGGAGTAGAAATTTTGTACTACACGTTGAGCGAAAACGGAACTTTTCTATAGGTAAATAATCAATACGAAAGGAACACGATTTTTTCAAAAGAAAATAATATTATCAATTTTTATCTTCTTTTTTATATTTTCACATTTACTTCTTTGTTTTCATATCAGTTACTAGTACGGTCATGTGCAGTGAAAAGTAACCAGTTGATAAGTTACAGTGTTAGTCGGGCTGTAAGAGAAAATGGTAATATGTATAACGATTGCTAGGTTGTTTTAAATAAAATAAATACGACTGTTTTATTTCCATATGTAAATATGTATCTAACATGTAATGGAGATATTGCTTTAACAAACGCAGCTGAGATGAACATGTTTTTAAAAATTTCTTATTTAATATTTGGTTTTCTGGGGAGGAAAGAGGATTCGTCTTTGAAAATTGATTACATATTACAAATTAATTAAACAAATTTGTTATCAAGTAGGTTTTTATAATCAATTATTTAAATTTCAATAAATAATTTAACAATAAGACCAAACATTAAAACTTTAAAAGTATAATTTTTCACCTGTCAACATAGTCTGATTTTCTAATAAAGTTAAGTCGCTGTCGCAACCGACATGTGCCACTAAATCAAAATGGCGTCAAATTATAGATGTTCCAAATTTTACTTGTCAAGTAATATAACCTACAAAAGCCAAGACTGTCATAAATAATAATATTCATACACCTTTTGACATTTGTCATAATTATCTTTTGACGTTTCTTATAACTGTCAACAATGCTTGCCTCCTAATCAGTATAGCCGAATGTTATATAAAAAAGATAGGTGTAGAAAAAATAATATTTAATAGCTTTATTTATAATACTTAATTTGTAAAGGTGGAAGGTATATATCCTGGAATATTACTTAATTACTTTAATTTTATTGTTTTATAATTGTTCCGGCTGTTCGAAATTTGTAGTCGTATTGAATCGTTCTCTTGAATTCGTACATTGGCCGTGTCGGTTGCCAAAACGACTCGACTATACCTATTTATTTATTATAAACCTTTAAGAGCGGCGTTTACCAACAAATAGAAACTTATGCAATTTATATTACTCGCGGGACGGGTAGACGCAAGGGGGTGTGAGTAGGTGGAGGTAGACGATATTCGGTTCTGTCACAGCGCTTCGGTTTTATTCAGAGATTCTGTCATAGATAAAGGAATACTATAGATGGGAAACATAATGTATAAAGAATGAGTACTTACGGAACTGTTGATGTTGTTGATGTTTTATAATAAGCCAATTTTTGCTTACACTCCAATATTATAGGTATACATATATGACATTTAAATGCGAGTGACAGTTTGTAATTAAACTGTCACTCGCATTTAAGTCTGCAATAGCCGACCGATTCCGATAGATTTTCATCTTCGCTAGGACCGGAAGAGATACCGTAAAGTGGGGATAGACGACTCAATTAGTTTCGAAAAACCTCGTGTAAAATGTGTGTGGCAATGTTTACTGTTTAATGTTTTTTATCTTTAAAAATAATTACATAAATTTGATTTTTTCTTTATATCGTACATCAAATGTGCAGCTGGGGCGTAGAGGTCGTTTTGTTTCTTTTGTGTTCCAGCCTTAGTTAGTTTTAAGGGGGGCGTTTACCTATCGAAAATTAAGGCATCGCCGTTTCGCGTTTTCTATACTCATTTTATAATTTTAGAATCTGAAATTTGGGTTAGTGATGCAAAAGGCATAAATTTATAATGAATTTGATTAATGTCTACCAGTAGACAAAATTCATGCTTCTTCATTTTGTGGTTATTTCTAAAACACATAACTTTCTTAAGAAAATAAATTAGTACAAAAACTGACCTTGACATTATAAATTTATGCCTTTTGCATCACTAACCCAAATTTGAGATTCTAAAATTATAAAATGAGTATAGAAAACGCGAAACGGCGATGCCTTAATTTTCGATAGGTAAACGCCCCTCTTAAAACAAAGATTGATATAAAATGAAACGTGAAAATATCTTTATTATTATTACTTCATACACAGAAAAAAAATGTGTGTTTCAAATTAAGTAGTGTTTTTTTCCCAATATTTCAACTATATACCATAAGACCGCGTGCGTCTGCATTATCGCGATACCTGTAGAGTAAGCGAAACAGATAGAGATGTCTGTGTATTAGAACGGTAAACAAGTAGACGCAGTGTTATACTGGATTACAACAGAGCTAGTATTTCGCATATGCCTATGATGCACTCGTATTTGTCCAAAAATTCCACATTTATACGGTGTAGTAGGGTAGTCGCTTCCACATATGGGCGTCAGTTCGAGTTTTATTATCGCTTAAGAATAACATTTTTTTAGCTAATTACAGGTTAATTGCAATGTTGAATTACAATTCTGTTTTAAGAAGTAAATATTTTATGTTTCAGTATTTTATTATAGTTGAGTTTTTAGATTATAATATTTGTTGAAAAATATTATTTTAGTTAAGTTTTTTTTATTTTAAAGTATAGGAGTTATTTATTATTTATTTTTGCTCTTTTATGTTGTTTATGAAGCTGTGATGAGTTACTTCACTGACATATTATCAGTGATTATCTGATGCTTCAAACAACTACAAATAATTACTTACAACGGGAACGCAATACCTATTACACTGCTCTTCACTTGATTTGCCTACGAATACATTTATACGTATAACTTATACGCCCGCTGTCGGTGTGGCAATTCAAGTTTGCACGCCCATTTATAGTCGACCAGTAGTTACTAATACATGCATCGCGCTATGAACGGCGGCCACACGGTATGTACCTAGATGTTGTCGCGCAGCACTTCTTCGAAATCTCAATAGACTACTTTCAAATTGTTTTTCCTTTTCTTGTAGGCATAGAAATATTATTTTTTAAATTATCTCACGTTAAAATGTATGAGAAGTGCGTGTTGAAGTCAGAGAAAGACACAAGATAAAACATAGTAGGTATATTTATATAACAATTTTAAATATAATCAAATTAATTTTTAGGTTTTGAAGAAGTGATACAAAGTAAGTTTAAAATTGAAACTGCAATATTTTTTATGTAATTTTTGGATATATTATTAGCTACCAGTGCATGTATATGTTCTTGTTTTATTTGTATGTACTATGTATATTTTTTTATCAGGCTTAGACAGTTACTTCTTTTAGATGAATTTCGCTGTTTTCGAAAATATAACAGCTTTCAAGAAATCATAAAAAGTATATACATGTCCGGCCTGTTTACACAATGCAGTCGAAATGATTTTCTTACACTTTTTTCTCCTATACGTCATATTACCAAACCTGAATGTATTCAGATGAATCTCACTCTCGATTAATGCAAAGGAGAGGTATAGAAGATGAGGAAGATGGAGTAGAGAGACAGCATGCTACTCCGTAACAATTAGCAAAAATATCGCAAAACAGCTTCAATCCATCCAAATATTCAAAATTGTGCTCACATCTTTGAGCTGTTTTTGTATTCAATTTTAGTTTGAAAACTGTAAAATCAGGTGCAGTACCAAATACCCACATGATAGTATTATCTCGTTCTATGTCGCGCTTAGAATTTGTATGTTGTTACTTTCTCTCTGTTATGATTACGACAATACTGCATACGCGTAAGATATACCAACGCTCCATCTATTACTAGATCATATGTGAACAACAATGACCTTTATATACATTAATATAAAATAATATACATACACTATTATTTTGACGCTTGTAAAATGTGCATTTTTCCACTGTATAATGGCACCTTTTGCCGGATTGTTGAACAATATGTAAAGAAATGAGATGGATATATGGCATGTACTTCCCCTCTGCAGAACTTCATCAGAACCTGTAGGAGTCTGAGATGCAATTCCGAAGAATAATTTATGTACGTACAGAAGCCGCTTTAGGAAGGTTAAAGTATTCGGTTAAGAGGGGCGTTTACTAACAAATAGAACCTTATGCAAGTTATATCACTCGCGGGACGGGTAGACGCAAGGGGGTGTGAGTAGGTGGAGGTAGACGATATTCGGTTCTGTCACAGCGCTTCGGTTTTATTCACAGATTCTGTCATAGAGAAAGGAATACTATAGATGGAAAACATAATGTATAAAAATGAGTACTTACGGAACTGTTGATGTTGTTGATGTTTTATAATAAGCCAATTTTCGCTTGCCCATAACTGTTATATTATTATACACTCGAATATTATAGGTATATATGACATTTAAATGCGAGTGACAGTTTGTAATTAAACTGTCACTCACATTAAGTCTGCAATAGCCGACCGATTCCAATAGATTTTCGTCTTCGCTGGGACCGGTAGAGACCCCGTAAAGTGGGGATAGACGACGCAATTAGCTTGGAAAAACCTCGTGTAAAATGTGTGTGAGAATGTTTACTGTTTAATGTTTTTTATCTTTAAAAATAATTACATAAATTTGATTTTTCTTTTATATCGTACATCAAATGTGCAGCTAATGCGTAGAGGTCGTTTTTTTTCGTTTGTGTAACAGCCTTAGTTAGTAAACATTAATTAAATTCATGCATTTTTGTGATTATTTCTAAAACACATAACTTTCTTAAGAAAATAAATTAGTACAAAAACTTACCCTGACATTATAAATTTATGCCTTTTGCATCACTAACCCAAATTTGAGATTCTAAAATCACAAAATAAGTTTAAAAAACGCATCGCCGCTTAATTTTCGATAGGTAAACGCTCCTCTTAACTAATCGTTGATTAAAATACTGGTTAGTAAAATTTGCGTTTTTTCAATACCGGTTAGCAAAATTCCTAGCCGGTGTTTCAGGTATCTGATGAAATGTCAAACAGTGATTACGATTTCTTACACATGCACATCAACTAGCAAATTTGAATTTTTATTGTTATGCAACCCAAAGCGTGCGATGCAATATAGCGTCTATGGGCAAACACTAAGCAAACGTTAATGTTGTATGTCATCGTTATCAATTATGATATGATTTTGTTTTTTGTGTGTGTTAAGGTTATAAATATTATAATGCTGAGTGATTACTTGAAGAAATTTGCCATCTGAAAATTCAGAAGTGGGAGAAACTTATTGATTGTTGAAATCATTGTGGAAAACTGTAATGAGTTTTAGCAATGCAAATTTTGGCAGGTGTCAATTTAGTAATTTGGATCCATTCACCATGAAATTACAACAATTTAATAAATCTTACTATACTAAGGATCGGGTGCAAGAGTCTTACCGCTTACAAATATTATAAATCTTAATTTACTTCAAAAACTGGCGCAATAATAGTTAACAACTTCTCATGTGAAAATGTATATATGCCAACAAGAACTGAGGTGTGGGCATCACACAAATCTGTTATACGTATGTGCTTCCTTAAATATTTTTATACCTAATAAATTTGTATAGGAAACATAATTTGCGAGATATGCAAAAAAATTATATAAAAATTGTTCCAAATCCAGCTTAAATTCTTTTACACTCTTAGTAAATAGAATACAATAACTATGCATAATATGTGACAAATTTCCAAAAAACTGTTTTTCGCCAATATAAAAAGACCTAGGTGTGTGCATCCCGTAGAAATTTCAAAAACTTTTTTTTTTAAAAATATGTATTTCTAAAATGTACATGCTAGTACTTTTGTATTTTTTAGATATTTGTCTAAACGTAGTAGTAGACGAGATATTGGTTAATTATGATTTTCTTACTGAAGTAAGCTGCTACTTCCAGTCTACGGATTTTACTGAAAATTTAATCAGATCTCAAAAGGAAGATTAGATTCGTAAATATAAAGTGCTTTCATTATTCCAAACACCAGCTCTAAGTACTTTTGTACTTGCTAAATCTGTATAGAATGCAAAATTTACGAGATATTTGCAAGAAATTGCAAGTCGATGAGAGTAGAAGTGTTACTTCAGATCCGAATTTTGAAAATTTCTATATATACTTCTGTACTCATAATGTATCTGCCTAGAAAACACGATTTGTGAGACATTCGCAAAAAACTGATTTTCGATGAGTAAAATATTAATTCCGGAAGAGAAATCCTTTAGTAAAGCAATAGTTTTAATTCTATAATACGTCCAACTATCACAATATTCATGAATGTAAGTAAAGCAATATACCGGGTGCCCAGCTAAGACTTTCGAGTCATATATCTCCATTATTATTGAACGAAATTTTATAAAATTTGGAATATAGACAATTTATTAAGTGAAGAACCGTTGCGCTATACTGACACAACCATAGTCGTTAAAACGTGAATTCAACTAGCTTTTATTTCCTGTTAGTCAGGCGAGTTAAAGGCAGTATATTTTATCAAATGCAAAATACTGGTTTGAAACTTTCCAGTTTTCAGTGAATATTACTGTTAATGTCTTTACAGTGTGCAAACAATTAAACTCACAGAATAGATACTCCACTAAACTGCCAATAAAGGTTAAGTATGGTTTTCGGGGCAACAAGAGCGTTAAAACTTTGAATTTCAGGTCTGAAAGTACTCAATTTAATAAAAAAAAAAGTTGATAATAAAGAACGACCAAAAAACGAGAACACTAAAACAAAAATCAGATGAAAATGTCGTAGTAGATGTTCGAATGTACCACCATCCGTTTCAATACATCTCTCTAAACGAATCCAAAATCATCAATTACGTTTCTCATCATGTTAGCATTTATTGATGCAAATGCTTCTCGGATTCTGGTCTGCAAATCTTCAGGAGTTGTAGGCGGTGTTGAATAAACTTTTGTTTTGACGTATCCCCACAGGAAGTAGCCATAGGGGGTGAGGTCTGATGATCGGGCCGCCCAAGGTATTGGGCCTCCTCTTTCTACCCATCCAGGTCCAAAAGTTGTATCTAAATAAGCACTGACTGGTCTAGCGAAATGTGGCGGCGCTCCATCTTGCATGAAGACCATTTCATTTCGAAGTATACGTGGTAGATGTCCAATTAAATTGTGAAATTCATTTTGTAAAAATAATAGGTACATGGCGCCACATTTCAAATTTCCATCAAAAAAGTGTGGCCCTATTACATGCTCTCCGATCACAGCACCCTACACATTAAGTGACCATACACGCTGGTTATCAACATGCCGGATCCAATGCGGATTTTCAATTGCCCAGTAACGCATATTGTGGCGATTTACAACACTATTACTTTTAAACGTTGATTCATCAGAGAAAAGCATCCTCCTGATAAAATCAGAATCATCTTCAATGATTTGCAGCATGAAGTAACAAAAATTTAATCTATTAATCATGTCATCTTCAGACAACTCTCGGTACAAAGAAATTTTAAAAGGATGGTATTTTTTTGACTTTAATATCCTATGGATGGAACTTCTTGAAACCTGCACGTCCAAAACTTGAGAAATATTTCCTACACTTCTTATTGGATTTTGTTCGAATGCCTCCACTACAGCAGCCACTATTTCTTGATTCCCAGTGACTGGCTTTTCCCTTACACGCTTTAATTCGCAAACACTTCCTGTGTCTTCAAATAAATTTATTATTCTTTTGACTTTAAATTTTGAAAGGCCTTAATTCGGGTAACGTTCGACAATAACTCTTGCGGTTTCGTTTAAGTCCTTGTGACATTCACCATAAGCGAAAATGATCTCTTTCTTGAGATACATAGACAATTCAGCTATTTTTATTCGAAAGGAAAAACAAAAAATCGAAACCAACACTTTCTACTGAACTGTCAACAATGACATTTGACTTTTTCAAAAATTATGAGGGATGTACAAATTAAATCCCGGCAACGTTTTTCAATTGTTCTCAAAGTTCTCTATGCAGTAATTGTCTTAATAATTAAATTATATTTTTAGCAACATAATTTGATTTTTCTCTGAAACCAAATTTTTTTTACTCCTTTTTTTCTATAGAGGCTTGATTTTTGGTGCTTAACCATCTAAAGATATTTTCGTGGAATTTGAAAAATAGAACGATGAGTGAAAATTACATTTTTTACCTTTCACTAATTTCAAAAGTAACAAAAAATCCTCACTTAATAAAGTATCTGCATTTTAAATTTCTAAAAAATTCGTTCAATAATAATGGAGATATATGAACCGAAAGTCTTAGCTGGGACAGTCTATGTAAAGAAGATTAACATATTTAACTTAAATGTAAATTAATTTTTGTGATAAACTACTTTGCCAATAAACTACATAGTTGCAAATTGTATTATCAAAAAAGCATGAAACAGGTTTCTTAAGCTAAAGTGTCGCATATCTTTTACTGCGAGGCGTTTCATTGATACAGTTTTATTGTTTGCTTTATGCGTTTTTAAACAGATTATTTGTAAAAAAAATATTTTAGTTACACATTCGTAAACAATTGTTTTGTTATTACATATTATGTTTTATGTTATTATTCATAATGTAAAGATTTGTCTAGATAATCGTTATTATATATTATTAAATATTGGCCATGTTGTCCATAAATTCTTCTAGGCTCTAAAATGCATTTTGCAGCAGATGCTTCCTCACCCTCATATTGAACTTTTTATTCGTCAATTGCCTCTAATCGGCCGGTATGGAATTATTTATCTTACGCCCTAAGTTCATATGTTTGGACGAATTTAGCCAAAAGTAGTCCATTTAGAGGTCTAAGTGTTGCCTCGTATTGTAGCTATGGATATCACATCTTCGTGCAATGTGCCCTCTTTCTGCGTGGACCCTTTTCAGTTGAATCCCTATGTAGACTGAAGGTATCGTCATTATTTTATGTGCTTTGATAATTGGTCTGGCGGTTTCATATAGCGAAACACCCAAAATCGCCCTAACAGTCCTCTTTTGAGCTCGCATAACCTTCTGCATATGAGTCGAGTGTCCCCACACACAAATACAGTACACAGCCCTAGCGTTGAACATAGCGTAGTAAGTTAGCTTTGCAGCAGTTGTATCAACGATTTTGCTGATTCTTCTTATAGCGTATATTGAGGATTGCAGAGAGCCAACCAAATCCTCCACGTGGGCCTCCCAAGTCAGTAGGCTGTCCAGCGTGACACCAAGGTACTTAACCCTGCCACCATGCAGCTCGGTAAGACGCCGATTTGAGCTGAAATTAATTCTCACGGTCTTTTCTTTATTCATCATTAAACCATTTGCAGCGAACCAGTACTCTGAAAACTCAGCAGACTCATCTACTCCACGCCCCACCCCGTCCACATCTGCACCCGATGTTACAAACGCGGTGTCATCTGCGTATTGTACCGCGCGCGCGACCGCACTGCAGTTGAGGTCGTTTACAAAAACAAGGAAGAGTACCGGTATAATATACCAATCTATATAATATTGCGTCTGTGGTTATTCACCAGTAATCTACTTTTTTAATATCAATAGTGTGATGTGACAGTGTGCACTTACAAACAAAACTCAAAAGCTGCCACAGAACATGCCTTATATATTTGTACCATGTTCATTATAATTTCTACGAAATTGACACAATTGAAATGCTTTCCACTGACTGCATTGTATAAAATAGGCATTAAAGTAACAATTCGTCCTCGGTTAAATTTTTGCCATCATTAGTATGTGAGAAAAATGCAGACAGAAAATTCTAAAGACTTCTACAGTGTTCACCAACTAAGAGTCAAAGGTTAAACGCTACGCCTTCGCATTTCAATTCACGCTTCGCAGACAATGGAAAACTTTGTTTGGCGTTTCATCTCCCTTCCGGACGAATTGATGATGTACATCCAGATAGGCACTGTAGAAAGTGCACGTCACAGTATACGAAATTGTTTTGTGAAACAACATCTGCGAAACATGATCCTAATTATAAGAAGTTTCGTGATAATATGTACATACTATTGTTTAATTAAAGTTTAGATTGTTGAAAATTAAGAATTACGCTCTAATTTCAATGAAGGCACCCACATATAGTCCTTAATTTTGTTACGCTGTACCAATCAAGTTCTTTTTCTTCTCGTTTTACTTGCGTTGTTCGGAATTCCAATTCGTTCGTTATAGAAATAGGTAGGTCTAGTAATAGATGTGTTTTAAGATGCCTGTCTCTTTGTTTAATTGTTCGTGCTCCTTAATTAACTAAAGTTTACTGATCTATGTACACTTAGTTGTAAGAAAAAGGTTTAAACAAAAATTTCAGTTTAGTTTCATAGGAATTTCTACTGTTGAAATTGATATACACATGTAGAAGAGAATTTATATTTCCTTTTCTTGATTTACTGTTTCGTTGATGTTTTTGCATACATAGGGCATATTATATTTTTGCCAATTATTAGGAAATATTTTCTATTACTTCTGCTAAACGGAACGGCATGCTGTCGCCAAGCTTCTGGCAATAGCCAACGATCACATTTTCCCAAGTAGTTTCAATTTACTTCCATAATTGATTTGAATTTTGTATACATAATCAGAGATTCTTTTTTCATAAATTCTTAGAGATTTTCCAGAGGATTTAAATGTGGACATTTAGGGGCCAGGGTAGAGTTTGAATATTTGCAGTTTCGATCTACTGCGGAACCACTCTGGACTTATGTATCGGTGAGTTATTATGTTGAAACAGGAAGTTGTCAAGCAGTACAGTAACACTGGGCAACATGACATTAGCCAGCATATCCCTATATTGCGTACCGTTTAAAGTATCCTCTATTTTCCACATATAAATCTATTCATAACTATACAGTGTGTTCCAAAAATTTTTATACAAATCGAGAAAAAGTTTATCTTACATTTCACAAAAAAAAAAATCTTTATAAAAAGCTCTGCATGACTTGTAGATCCATAATCAAGTACAATTTTTTTTCCCAGAAAAAAATTACAAGATATTATTAATTAAATTATTTATTGAATAAAGGAATAAGACATGATAAAAAATTGATAACCTCTTTATCAATTTATCAACAAAAAATAAAACGTAACTAATAAATTTTATTGGGAACATGTGAAATTACTGAAATACTACGGAACTTCAACGTATCTACCGTCCCTTTCTAAACAGGTGATTGTTCGTTGATTAAATTCTTTAATGACGTTTCTAATCACATCTGGAGTTATAGCTTCACATGTTTGTCTAATGATTCTTTCAAGATGATCAAGATCTAGAAATGGCCTCTGAAGGTATACCTTTTCTTTTAAGTAGCCCCACAAAAAAAGTTTCTCCCGATCACTTTTCCGTTAAATGTGTGGAGGAGAAATTCCAGAATATTTCTGTTACAGTGACATGGTGCTCCATCCTGTTGGTACCATATTTTTCCTAGTTCGTTAAGTGGTAGTTCATCAAGAAAGTCAGACAACTGATTATTCAAAAATTGTAGATATCTTTCACTATTCATGTTTTTTCGAAAAAAGAATGGTCCAACAATTCTGTCTTTGTAAATGCCTATGAATACTGATCTTTGATTTGGACATGGAAATTTGGATTGACATTGCTCCACCATCGACAATTTTGCGAGCTTATGGTAGCGTTAGACGTAAACGTTGCTTCGTCAGAGAAAAGTACTTGTCGAGTCATAAATCTGTTATCATCCAATTCTCCTTGGATACGAGCACAAAATTCGAACCTTCGTTCAGCATCTCCTTCTCTTAAAGTATGGGTAAATTGGGGTTTGTATGGTTTAAATTTATTTGACTTTAAAATTTGTGTAACTGTGGTTTTACTTACATTTAATAAATTGGATCGTTTTCGAAGTGAATATTTTGGATTTTTCACGACCAATAGCATCACATCAGTTTCAATATCTTCAGTTCTAACCCATGCCCGATGTTTCTTTCTAAATTTATTAACATTTCCAGAACTCTTGAATTTAGATATTACATATCTGACAGTTGTGAAATGTATTCTTTTATCAGGGTGTCTATTATTAAAGATTTCTGCTGCTTCCCTACATGTTTTATAATTTTCTCCAACAATGAGTACACTTTCAATTTTATCACTAATACTCAATTTTACTGGCATTTCTAATTATTGCAAACACACACGTAACATTTGACAATTTTTGACAGTTATTAGATATTCCAAAGCACTTGATCCAGAACGTGTTTAATATGGATGAACAGCACAAAATCAGGCACTTATTATGAACGGGATCTTACGATGTTTCGTACTGTGCATTAATACAACAATTGCTGACGTGTTTATTTAAATAATCTTGTAATTTTTATCTGGGAAAATCAATAATCTGCAAGTGTGCGTAAGTTTTTGCTACTTAGTAACAAATAAAATTAACATTTTGCTCTCCACTACAATTTGAATGTATTTTACTCTCACACCAAACAATCATTTTGATTTTGCCTGTATTCTGGCCAATGTATTAAAAAAATTGTACTTGATTATGGATCTATGGATATTTGGATATTGGATCTGTGAAATGTAAAATAAACTTTTTCTCCATTTGTATAAAACTTTTTGGAACACACTGCATCTTGGATCATATCATCGTCCTCTCTCACGATTAATCGTTTTCTTTCTGTAGGAAGACGATTGAGAACTTGATTCATTAGAGAAAATTACTGACCGCCAAAAATGTCCATGCGGTGGTAGGTTTTCGCAAATATTAACATATAATGCCGATGTCTTACCGTTAGTGATGGTTTCACCGTTGCAGTATAACTTTTTAAGCAGGTAGAAATCTTCTTCGTGTAGTACTCGTATTAGCAAAAAAAAAACACTACAGCTGAAGCTACCATAATTTCTTGCCTATGAAGTGGAATTGATAAAAAGGAACTAACTATAAAATTTAAATTGTGAAGTAACCATGATAGCAAGAATTGTGAATATGTTTACTGCTATTTAATTTTAAAGCCAAACTTTAAAATTACTCTTACTTTCTTTAAACACGAATATCTATGAAACGGTCAAATTTTGGAAACTAACACAAATAATAAAATTTACATTAATTTTAAAACACTTTCAAATAAAAAACAAATGAAGATTGTGGCGATCAAAAAAATTCTTCTCATCGCAGCGCCATCTATATCTTCACATAATAAAACACAATTGTGAGAGCGAACTGGAGTCGATGATATTCTGTAGTAACTACTTTTTACAAAATTGAAATATTTTTATCCGAGTTTTAAGTGGTACACACTGTATATACAGATACCTATGGATGCCCATGCATAACAATACATGACAAAGTACTTTTCATAAGAGAGCACCTAAGTACTGATCGACAGTCGCAATCATGATGACAAATGTTCGTCAGTTAGCCGATTTGCATAGATCAGTTGGATCAAACAATTTGGTTGTTTAAAGCGCAGCTTGTTTTAAACATGGATATTTATCTTCAGATATAAAAGACCAAAATTATGCATCACTTGCTCTAGCTTTGAAATATATATCCTAAATCATCTGCAATACCTCATTTTCGACAAAAAGGTAGTCTAGAAAGTTTTTATATTTTAGTAGCAGATTTTTCAAAGTGGACACAAGAAAACGAGTAACTCATGAAAGTGACAATTTTCGTCAATTTGTCAAAATCGAAAAAACGCCTTTCAAATTCACTCAGAATATTTCTCATTTTTTTTTATTTGACTAATTTATTAATCAATAGCTGTACTCTGTTTTTAATAAGCTAATTATATCATTAATGGTCGTAACTCTAAGTTAATGCTATTTAAATAACATATCACATCTTCTAAAAAAAAGCTAAACCATAGAGCTAGTTTTTGTCTTTTAAGTAACTTGGTCTATCACCAGTTTCATCTAGAAAGAATGACTATTCCGAGCACCAATTCTTAAAACCTTTCTAAAAACTTCCACAACTTAACTACCTTACATCTGTATGGACAAATAAATGGGTATACCCCGCAAACTCGTTAGATTCAAATTGTACTTTAGAAAGGCGTCGTTGCAAACTTTAATTACGGATGGAATTCACCGTTTTCATAGGAATGGTCATAACATCCGTCATACTTACTGTTTTTGAAAATGGAACTTGTTGATGAATGATGCAATAGAATCCCCTAGCCCGACACAATGCAACAAACCCATTTTGATTGCCAATCATAGCTGGAACTCCATCTGTTGTAACACACACGAGTTTGTAACCGATAGTTCGTAGTTTTTTTTAAAAAAAGCTTTCTAAATATCTTTATCGCGAATTGTCTCAGAGGAACCAATTGCCGAAATATGAAAAAATACTATCCGAATATAAATATACAACTGTGCAGTATCTATCATATCGGTGAATTTCTCAAACTGGAATGAGAACTATGTACGTCATCATTTTTCATACATCTAGTAAAGTTGAGCAAGATAATTGGAGCTCTTTTATAGCATATATGATCTTCTTTTATTTTTGAACTCGCGAAATAACACCTCCGTCGCTTCAATAAATGCTTCTCCAGCTAAGGTCTCATTTTGAAGGTTTTTTTGTGTTTTGTCAATATATCAGCAACTTAAAATACGCGATGTGGCTCTGCTTCAAAACTACTTTTTGATTTTTTTTTCTTACTCCTTCTTTGGTAGAAAATCGTTTTCATATTTTTATTTAAAGTTTTATAACGCCTCTTTCTAAGTTTACACGCTCAGGTAATGCAACTGAATCTCGACAAACACAACAAACACACTTATCTTTGCCATAGTTAACAAGAATTTTTGATCTAGTTGTACGACTCAGTGAGATTGAAACTAATGATAGGAATTTCAAATTTCATTTTCGATGGCAGCCCACGTATAAATCCTACTGACTGTGCCAAGTTTTTTATTCGAAAGAGATCATGTATTTTTAAGTAGACTTATTATTTTACAAATACAGTTTTACAAATGTTACAAATAGAATAAATTTATCTATCAACGCATATAGTAAAATAGTATTCACTATATATATATAATTTTTATTTCACTTAAAAACACATGATATATTTCGTTAATACTGTAGCTTAATCAGATGTTAAACTACTACTAAATACAATATGCATATAGTATATAGTTCTTACTGAACAATACTAATTATTGTTTTAGTAATGTGTTTCTGTAGCAATGTATTTAACAATTCTGCAAATTTGATGGTTTAATACTGTAAATTATAAAGGACTAAATATGATACTTATTCTGTTAACAGATAATTCTTATAGAAACCAATTCAATAAAGAAGAGTCATTAAGGTCTAACTTATATTTAAGCAAATTATCTGAATATTTAATTTTGTTGATTTTAGAGATTCCAGTAAATTTTATTTTATTCCATTTTCTTCTGTATGTAAAATATCAAAATTATTATTCAACATATTTTTTATCCACAAGGTGAACTGCGTAATTTGAATCTCCTTTGTTCTTAGTGTAACTAAGCGCAAAAAAATTATTCTTTTATTGAAATTCCTCCTCGTTTGGCCAATATATATTTTAAGCCACTCTTCCGATTTAATTTATATACACATTACTTATTTCCCTAGTAATTATTGATTTGTCGTTTTTTCTAAATGTCCCTAGAGCATTATCCGTTTTAGAAGCTATATGATAACATATTTCTGTTTAAACAAGAGTAACACATAAATCTGCTATGATAATTGATAAACGCAACGAAGCGTTTTACTTGATCCGCTTTTTGGGAGACGGGATATTTGTCCATCATATTTTGACTTATCCGGTAAGATTTCCTCACCTGTAATTTTTGTGCTTTAGACATGTGACTTCGTTCTTAAAGCAAGCACATTCTTCAAGGTTTTATTTTGAGTTCCTACAAGTTTCAAATACCTTTTTTTAAATTCTTAAGATGGTGCTTCTCGGAGCAGCCTATTACTATTAGATCATCCATGTAATAAAATGCTTATTCGAGTCGGATGCTTGCTAATGCTAATGACATGATTCCCCGAAAAGCTATTAGGGCTTACTGATAACCCAAATGTAACTCTGGCGTACCTAAAGGATCCTTTTTTAGTGTTAAACTATGTTATATTACCTAAATGCTCTTCTTACGGTATTTGGTGAAAACCCAACTCTATATCAATCACTGAAAACTGAATGCATAGCAACGAAAATTTATCAGCAATAAGTTTTCTATTAACTTGAGTGTCTATTACCAGACGCAGATATGTTAGTTCATTTTAGTGTTTTTTTAGGAACCAAAAGAACGGAACTATTGTATTCAGAACTTGACGATTTATTTCCTCTTTATGTTCCTGGGTGTTCTATAAATTTTTATATAAACTGAGGCATTATCGGTAAAATTTTATTCTTGTTTATAGAAATTCTTTACTGCCAATTAATCTGTTTTCAAAGCAAATATATATAAAAATTCTTTACACAACTGTTCTATTTCATCTCTAACAAATTCAGGTATTTCAAAAGCATTTAATTACTTCATCAACGATAAAAGTCAATTCCATCTCGATGCAGCACACATTAAACTCTCATTCATATTAATATCCTTTAATATAATATTTACGCAAGTAGTGTTAATAATTATGACTAATGGATAATTTTTAGAAACAATTGCACTCGCTACGAAAACACCATAGGATATATGTAATTCTTTGTTAATTACGAATCCCGTTTCAGATTTTTAAATTGTTTAGACACTTTATTACTTCGCACCTATGAGAAATAATTAGTGAATTTTCTCCTGGATCACTGTGAATTGGAATAGTCATAAATTTACTTTTCATTGTCCATTCTGAATAATTTGGAATACATTTATATTTTGATATAAAATCCCGTCCCAAAATTGCATCTGCGAGGATTGAACATTTGTTTACAATGTTTAATTTATGAGTGATTGCATGATTATTTAGGAAATATTTTAGTTTATGTATTTCCTGGTAAGTTTATTATAACGTCTGTTACACCTCCGATGTTACTGGGAATGGGTAGGTACATTTGCCGGTGAAAAATTTTACTTCTTTTGAAAACCGGTACATATGTATTTTCTGTTTATATCACTTTAGTTGGCAAAATTATGTAATTAGGAAAGATACAAATTGCAAGTAAATATAGTTTCATTTTGTCCCCAACTGTACTTGTTGAGACATCATTTCCCGATGTGGTCTCAGCACCCGTAGCTCTGACTACGTTAAAACGATTTAAAAATATTACTTCATTTCAAACCAGTCTAGAAGTGAAACCAACGGACCATCGCAAGCATCATGCATTTGCTAATTTTGCCTAGGAACAACTTGAACTTGATGGTTAATTTGCCAAGAAAGTCATCACCTCAAGTAAAGCTCAATTTTACCTCTACGCAATGGTAGACAAGCAAAATTGTAACTATTAAAGTGGAAATAATCCACAAATCATCCACGGGATATCATTAAATTCTCCAAAAATGACTGTTTGATGTGGTTAACGGCGTGGTAGTATTATTGGTCCTTATTTCTTCCAAAATGAGAATGTGTATTCCATTACTGTTAATGGATAACTATTTTTTTAGCCTGAACTGAATAATAACATCTGGTTTCAGCAAAACTACAGTACAACGACCACATGAACCGTGAAATAATTGGTTAAATGTGTCAAAAATGTGATTTTCAATGGTGTTCAAGATGTTTTGATTTAACTCCTTTAATTTCGTTTTAATACGGTTGCTTAAAGTTTGTTGTTTATGAAAAGAGATCGGAACAATAGAGTTTTAGAAAATTGGGTTCAGCGGATTCGATCTTTCAAAAAAAGCAGAGGCGGTCATTTAAATTATGCTATTTTCAAAACATAAATGCATTAATGACTCTTCAAAATATTAAAAGTTTTGATCTATTTCTATTTGATCTTATGGAATTTACAAAACGTCATGCCAATGTGATGATGAAATTACTCTTCGTTGATGATGAAAAGAGATCGGAACAATAGAGTTTTAGAAAATTGGGTTCAGCGGATCCGATCTTGCAAAAAAAGCAGAGGCGGTCATTTAAATTATGCTATTTTCAAAACATAAATGCATTAATGACGCTTCAAAATATTAAAAGTTTTGATCTATTTCTATTTGATCTTATGGAATTTACAAAACGTCATGCCAATGTGATGATGAAATTACTCTTCGTTGATTTAATAAAAATTGCTTTAAATAATTTGTTCAGAATAAATAAAGGGAATATGAATAGTCGGTCATACATACTACAACTGATAATTAAGTTTAGTTGAACATTTGTTTTGGAACCAGACCGATGGAAAGACATCTGAAATTAACCACTTCACTGTCGCCCTATGTTAACATCAGAAACAAGCAGTATTAATTAAGTTTAAATCAGTTATAGTGACCTACTGACTAAGAATAATGCTTGTGACGTGAAAAGCAATGTTAAACTTAAATGTCACAGGTTGTAGAAGCTCATTTGTATTTATGAATATAAATTCATTCATAAACAACATAATATTCATCTTAAAAATGAAGTTACGATTGTGTCTTGTCCTATTTGCCCGCAAATAAACATTATAATCCGGGTAAAATTTCTATTTGCTATCTTACCTTGGAACACTGTTCTACTGACTGTCAGACGTAAGTAATTGGCTGCTGTGACGTCTCAGGTAATAAAGAGTACAAGAGTATTAAAAAAATCACGGTTTTTAGGCCATAAGACGTTAAGAGTCGATGTTGTAACGTCCCCAACAACAACAACAGGTCTACTACTGGTTTTCGACGTAGACGAAACGCCGACACCAAACACAGAGCGCCCCTAAACAGCTGCGCGAAGACGCACGTCCGTATAAATCGATAGCGTAGCACATAGGAGTTGGTAGTGCCGGTGCGAAAGAATGAAAAAGACATTGAGAAGGCGCCTCCGTCAAATGTTTTGAGCAATAGCTTAGGCACGTGCGCCTCTTACACTCAATGAATGCATATCAACGTATTCTTTCTACTATAAGCTCTCTCAGGTTTTATGCATGTAATTAGATGATTAGTTAAGACAAAATTAAAAATGGCCACAATGGAAACGATAACAGTTTGTTAGTACGTCTCTGTATTAAAGTATTGATAACCACATATTGGATGTGTACTTTTTCCTACTTTTTCAAGATGTTAATGCCTAGCTGGCTATGTACTTAGAAATGCTAAAGGCGTACATCCAACGGAAATAAAAGTAATTTACCAGAATTATATAATATAGAAGATTGACAACAAAGTTTTAGAGTTATGAAGAAATTATTGTAAAAAGAAAATAATCTTCTACCGCAAACAGACAAACTTAGTGGTAACAGATTATCAAAGCACCTACTTGTTAACAAAAGGTATGAGTTTGGACTTCCAAATTCTAGGTTATGTTTTTCACCAATACATCTTCCTTGAACGCATCCGCAAGTCTCTCTACAACATTGTTCATTCTTCATTCCCATGAAGCGTTGTGCTTTTCGACGAATCAGAATACCGCCTGTTTGGTATATTGTTACTCTCGAAACTCTCTTTCTTATCTTTATTTTTTTGTATTATTATACCCTGTCTCAGAATAAGAAAGAGTGATTCAAATATCCCGCCAAAACATGGAACACATAGCTTAAAATTTAGTAGACAATTTGATATGACATCATGACAATTGAGGTTAGAAGAACTGTATTAATTCTAACCGAGGATTTAGCTGTTTTGTGTTTCATTTACTACTTTCGTTAAAATAGATGGATGTGCCGCTTTTCATTCTACCAGTCGAAGCAGCAATACGAGTGCACGGCAATTGGAAACAGGAGAGTAAAGTTATCAACACAAGTAGGTGCATACATCTATAATTTGGTGAATAGAAATCTCTTAACATTCAAATCTATTCATTCTAGTTTTACAAAAAAAATTGGAAGAATCTATGGATAAAGATATAGGCCCAATTTACAAATGAAAGCATAGACTTTGTTCTGAGCGTTTTGAGGAGGATTGCCGTTATAAATATATAATTATTGCACATTTTAGTGAATGTGCTATATCAACATGAAAATTCTGAATCAAGTCTATTTATTATTAAATATTTGTATCAGAGAGCAAGAATGAATCAAACCTTTTATCTTTTATCAAAATGTCCTTAAGAACTTGCAGAAAAGGTTTTGCTAATTAGTTTCTATTTTAAATATCAATAAACAACTTATACAGATAAATCATTCGTATTACTGCTACAAACCTTGAGGAGGTAAATTCAAGCAACCAGTCTTGGAAATGTGAATCTTACATACAACAGTAATAAATAGAAAAATTTACATCGGCTGAAGTTGTTTACACGAACTGCAAAGATAATTACATATACCTACACATTACTAATTATTATTCCCTATTAAAATTTATTTATTACGAAAATATATAAAGTATAACAAATATTTATTTCTACTATGTATTGGAAATTAAGAATAATTTAGTGTTCACATCATCTTAAAAAGATTAAAAATTTACATGGTCGGCACAATTTTTCCAAATAGTTATTGTAATTGCTTCTGTCAAAAGTTCTCATATAAGTGATATTCTGAAAAGGGATTTTTTTGAAGCAACTTCATCTTATGTATCAATTCAGAATAATGAAAAATTAATGAAGTATTCTTAATTGCCTATCTTTATCGGTATGGCTATTTAATCCTACAGGTTTCCATCAAAGCTTGTCGTGCACTCATTATACATGTGGCAATCCAAACTTTTTCCCAAATATTCTCCACAAGATATTTTCACCTTTTTCTATTAGTACAGGTTTCTTTACGTTTGACATATCTGAAATATAACATGTATATGAACATGTGGTAATATAATTAGTATTTAATTAACACTTACTTGAAATTCATGCGACAATTCTAGAATATGTGTGAGTTGTCCAGTTTATTTATGGTATGAACTCATCTATAGTTATTTTTGCAATGATATTATGTTGAATGTTTGATTTTTGCACTGACGTACAGTATTTTTGACAGATTCATCAAATTCAAAGTTTCAAATGCATGATCAGTTGTTCCTTAGGTCTTAAGCCGTCTGATCAACGCATGCTCATGTTCTACATACAAGTACGGATTTTATTTAATAACACAATAACGTATAATAAACCAAAGTAAAAATTTAAGAGACTAGGTTATGGCTTGGCTATAAACATAAAATGACGTGTTGTCAAACTTATTTTCCCATGTTAAACTTGCCTACGCAAGAACCAATGAAATACTTTAAGAATATACGCCATTTTGGCGCGATATTTGAATCACTCCTTCTTATTCTGAGACAAGGATAAAAACGCGCTTTTATCCCTCTGTATGACAATTAATTCAATACCTGTGTACATATGCTAAAGCATTTTTTATTTTCAATTATATAGAATATCTGCTATATATTGGCAAGAATATCATTAAGTTTATTTAAAATTATCATCAGTTCGGGCATATATGAATTTACTATATGTTTGTTACCAATAAATAGTTGTGTGCAGAGGCCTGCAAAATTATTCATGGTCATATGATTATAAAATAAAGTTAATATTGAAAATAAAGTATTTGTGCACAACACTGGCGGTAGAGCAAATGAACGAAGTCGTTTCCATGTTGTCGGTTTTTTAAAATGTAAATTTCTAAGGCCCGGTTGTACAACGTTAGTTCATGATAGGTTTATTGTTGAAGTTGACTTAATTACATGTCATGCGTTGTATAATTCCAGCTCAAGCGCAAAATCAAGATCAATAGCTCAAGGAAGTGACCAATTTTGTTGGTGTATGATTTCTTCAACATAAGTTCAGTATTATTCTGTTGTATCTTGTGAGAATTATAACCTCAATTTATACAACCACCTGTTTTATTTTGATAAAAATATAAAATGCCAGGATTTTTAATTGATGACAAAGATATGGTAGAGCTCATAACCATACTTGAGCCACAAAAAGCCAACACAACATTTTGATAAGTGAAATTATGCAGATTTTCTGAAAAGGTTTAGATTATCAAAAGAAACAGTTAGATTTATTTTGCAATATATTATTGACAGTATTCCTTCCCCTACTGGCAGGCAAGTACTTAACTATATTTTAATGGTTGTCCATTACTTCACTCATTGTGCAGAAGATGTAATCTCCATTATTGTATTCATTTTTCAGATAATGTAAAAACAAAATAATACCTTTTCAAAAATTATGCAGTCAATTCAAGTGAAATGCTCGTAATTACACTTAGATTCCATGCGACAAAATGCATAGGAGCTGTACCCACATAAAAATATCATCACCAGGAATGATAATATTTAGAAATAGAAAAGGTTTTTTCTCCATCAATTGTCAAGTCATCGTTAATGCCAATTGTATAGTACAGGATATTGTATGTAGATGGGCTAGCAGTTACTGCGATAGTACAATTTTTGATAATTCTAATGTAAAGCGGGAGCGGTTGGTGTATGGGGAATTCGGTTCATATCTTTTCGTTAGTGACAGTGGATATACTGTGAGGCCAGTTTTAATAGCATAATTAGGAAATGTTAATATAGCGTGTGCAGCAACTATTTAATGAACCTCAATAAAAACTAAAAGTCCAATCGAAAGGCTTTTTGGAATATCGAAAAGACGATTTCTAGTTCTTGCACTGGGGAAAGGATTTAAAACCGCAACTTTGACAACAACTATCTTACCTCTATTAATGGAAGAAGATGAAGATGCTATTCAGCTAATAAAAAATATAGATGTTGAAGAAATCCCAGGAAATATTGGTAATAATGTAGTAGAATTAATTAGTGAATAATTAATAATAGAGCTAATAAATTCTGGAATAAATTAACTGTCCATACTTCCAATGAACTTCTCCCTATTTATCAACTAGATCAATTTCCTATATGATTATGATCAAAACTTAAAAAAACATTTTCAAACATGTCGAATAAGCTATATTCACTAACTAAATCTAGATAGCAAATTAGTGAGTTTGAAGCGTTTCATACGTTTTGATTTAGTGGTTTCTTCCATAATTGATTTGACAAGAACGTAGGGATGCACTTTGGTACTCTCATGTATTTCTGATTATGCTTTCAAATTTCACTCTTCACTGATGGTACTTCTAGATCTCGTTGAATAACTAAGTTTGGAACGTAACTACGTATTAAGCGCGGCACTTTGTTTTGATAGCGTTGGAGTATTTTGATATTAGAATTGCTTGCTATCTCGAAAGTTGTATACCGTACGTCTTTATGGGCTTTAGTATGGCTTTGCTGTACACTTGGTGTTTGTTGATAATTGATAACTTTAATTTTCCACGTAACACCCAGTGATACTTACTGAGTTGTATCCCAAGTTGTTTTCTTTTTGTCCATGACCATTGAAGTCCAAAAAAATTAAATTTCAATAGTCATAGATGGAAGCAAATTCTGGTTTACATGATTGTGAACCTGTTCTATAGCTCCATGATAATTTTCATATTTTGTAAGAGTATTTTTTCGAGCAGCTTAGGCATAATTGGCAAAACACTAATCGGTTTGTAATAGACAATTTTCTCTACCGGTTTTCCATGTTTTGCAATCAAAATTCTTTGTAAAGTTTTTTACAGACTTGGAAAGTGTCCGATTCTCATAATTGTATTAAATATCGCTTTAATAACTTTTTCTGGCAATTCTTGTAAGACCTTCCCTGTAATTAGGTCGAAACCACGTATTTTTTTGGGGGCTGACTTCAATCTTTGTAGCTTGTTTAACTTCTTGTTGGGTGGTATTCATTATAGGTACGGTCATCTGGTGTGGTGCGTCAAAACCTTTTTTAATTTCACTCTCTGGTTTAATATTTGTTTTGCTAGGAAAGGCTTGAAGACTTTAGCGGCTATAAGTGGGGTTGTCGGTTTGTGCTGCTTCATTGTTTATAATTAAACCTAAAATATCTGATTTTCTTTTATTAAATTATCGGCTTTCCTATTACTTTTAATGAGACTCTAAGCCTGAAACTGACGGCTATATTGTGACAGTGAAATGTGAGAATAGTTTTATAATCGTTTATTTACGTCAGTAACATAAAAATGAAATATGGTATGATATTGAATGTTCATGTGTATTTTTCTGTTTTGAAGTTATCGTTTCCCTACCTTTTGATGTTTCAGAATCTCTATCGTTTTATATAATAGAATAAAAGGACTACGCAAGATAACCCTCAACAAGGAATGATTATAATAATAAATCAACTATGGTTGATAAAGTGTTGTTTATTTATCGTGAAACATATATGGAATAGTATTTATACAGCAAGATATTTAATTTGAATGTTAAGAAAATGTTTACTAGAAAAACAATACCATATACTTAATATACTTCAACATGTTCAATAGCTTACCGATTATCTTGTAAATCTGGCACAAATTACACCTACGATGATGACATATTGTTTCCGGATATTGTCGATATCCAGAGATTAAGTTATGATTCGATGGTAATCCTCTAATAATTAATATTAATCTCTGTCTACGATATTGATGAAAACTCTACAGCTAATTCCTTAACGATTGACAGCATTACATTTCGCAAGAATAATGACAATCTAGCGCTGTTTTAAATGGTAATTTAATCTGTATATTCTACATTGTCAGGAATAAAAATGAATTTACTAATACATTGTAAGTATGAAATAGACATTGTATTCTATGTATATAGGCATGAAATTATAAACTGTACTGTAGATTGTAGCTAAAGTCTACAGTATGTGATTATGCTTTACGCCAAGAAAAGATTTATTATTCTTGTGTTAAGGGCAATCATATAAGAATGTTATCAATAATGGCAGTACTTAACGGAAATAAGATAATTAACAGAATAAACACTAGGTTAACTTTCTTTCACATAACAAATTTTATTATTCTCGGCCATTATCGAAGAGTTTGCAAATACAAACTTAACTTACGAAGTTACAACTACATATTTATTTGCACGAGGTAGGCGCCATAAATTCTCGACCTGACTGGCTTAAAAAGGTTCTAACGTGTTCAAACTCCGTCACGTCATGCATGCACATACGCGAGGTGTACACTATAAATATGACGGTTCGAAGCCTAGTAGTTTTTAGTAACCAGCCAACCAACGTGACTACCGCACAAAAATGTCTGAAGTAACAAAAATTGAGTACTGCGCGGTCATTAAATTTTTAACAAAAGAAGGGCATACACCTTATCACATTAAACAACGTTTAGACGGCGTTTGCGGTGATTGATCTCCTTCGTATTCAACTGTAAAAAAGTAAGCAAAATGTTTCCGTTTGGGACAAGAATCCCTGAACATTTAGTACTAGAATATCGCCGTTTGAAAGTGAAAGAATTAGCAGTGATAACAAACATTTCCGCAACAAGAGTTCTCCAACGTGAACGTCGCGTCGAGTCGAATGTGTGCAGTCGTTTTTAAACATGTGTGGAGACGATCCAAAACCGATTTTGGAGTCCACTGTGACAGGGTATGAAACAATGGTTCTGTTTTACGATCCTCTATCGAAGTCCATGGAATGGCGGCAACCTGATGAATTTCGTCCCAGAAAGGTAAAAGTCGTTCAATCAACGAAAAAGGTGATGGCCGGAATATTCTGGGATTGTGAGAGCATTTTGCTAGTTGACTTTAAAGGCGCAATACAAGTTTGAACGGCACATATTATGCGTCTTTATTACATAAATTAGGGAGAGTATTCGTCCAAACGTCATGGAAAATTGACAAAAGTTGTGCGATTATTGCACGACAATGCTCCCGTCCATACTGCCGCCATTTCACAAGCTGCCATCAGCGAATACAGCTTGCAAGAATTGTAACATCCACCGTATAGTCAGGATATGGCTCCTAGTGGGTTTTTTTCTGTTTTTTAATTTAAAAAAGACCTTAGGGAACGTAGTTTTAAGAATGACAGTGAGTTGCAAGCAGCTGTTATAAAACATTTTGACGGAAAAACTTCAGATTATTTTTACAAGGGTATCGAATTATTAATTAATCGTTGTAATAAATGTACAGAAGTTATTATCTGACTGACGGCGGTGAAAGTGTAACTGAATGAGTGCATGAATAGATTTAATGAAGTCAATCGCTCTGATTCAGTGAATAGGTTTGAAAGTAGAGATGAATGACTTGGTCTGAATGAATGAATCGACTTTAATCAATAAATGACTGAAAATAGCTTTAGCAGTTTGACCTTTATCGTGATCACAAATACATACACATACGCATACATTAAGACAAGTTTTAAAAACCACATTTTCGGTATTAGGAGATTTCAAAACTTGGACATCTGCAAAAATATCCAGATCGAAAATTTTAAGTATAAATATGGTAAAAGGTAGGTGGCTTATAATTAATTTTGTTATTTATAGTAAGTATTAGTTATTAGTTCTGTCCTCTTTGAAAATCTCTTTAGGCTCCAGAAACGTATAATTCGGTCATTCTACGTGGCGTGCCACATAATGCTCCGTTCTGACCCATTTTTCAAGAGTTGAACATTTTGACCGTCTTGTACATATATGAGCTTGTTATGTTTCACATTGAAAATGACACCCTCTTTACCCGTAGCGCGGAAACTTTCGATAACATGAGAACTCGACAATACACTGATTTCTCTATTCCAGCCCACGCTCCGCCTTTCTTAAGCGGGGGCTACAATAAATGGCTATACGGGTATACAATCGACTACCTCAGATGCTCAAGAAAGAGTTCTAGCAAGTCACGGTTTAAAGCAGAAGTAAAAAAATCATTGCTGAAGGCAGCCCTCTATACTATTAGAGAATTCTTGGAATAGGCACAGGACTCTTGTGTGTCTTAAGAAATAAATATAAAAATAGAAATAAAAACTTATCATTTTAGATGTGCTTGTGCTTTAGTAGTTGTTATTTATGTTCGTTTGTCTTAAGAAATTGGATATTGTTCTTTACCATTTAAAATATAAATTTTTATGTTCTTTTATATTTGTTATATTTTATGCATGTATAGACTGACAATGTCAATGTTTCCACTCTGAAAGTTTATGACAATAAAGCTTTATTTATTAGCATTAATAATTTTCTCGTTAAATGTTTATTTTACATTTTTTTACCTAAATGAAATTTTTAATTTTGTTATGAGATCTGATTAGTTTTTCAGTAAAATCGGTAGACCGGAAGTAGTAGTTTACTTCAGTGAAAAACTCGAATTTTGCCAATATTTCGTCAATTACTAAGTTTAAACAAATTTACAAAGAATTCAAATGTACTCAAAATTAAATTTGAGAAAAATTGTATTGAAAATTGTTTTCGAAATTCCTACCGGAAGTGGGTCTTTTACTCTTATCGAAAAGCAGTTCTTTTTGCGAATATTTTGCAAATCATGCTTTTTAGACATGTACATTACTAGTATGAAAGTATTTAAAACGTAATTTTCAATACCTTTTGTATAAAAAAATTTCAAAATTCGGACCGGAAGTAACACTTTTACTCTTATCGAATAGCGATTTTTTGCAAATATGTCGCAAATTATGCATTCTATATATATTTATCAAGAGTACAAAAGTATTTAGAGCTTGCTTTGCAATGTTTTTTGTATACATGAAATTACAAAATTCGGACCGGAAGTAACACTTTTACTCTTAGTGAGTAGCATTTATTTTCCAAAATCTTGCAAAGTATGGATTCTATAAAGATTTATTAAGAGTATAGAAATAGTGAGAATGAAATTTTAAATAATTTTTGTATAAAAAATTCTTAAAATTCTATAATTTGAAGTGGCCATACGTATAAGAAAGTCGAGTGGTAGCCACACCTCATTTTTTTATTTAAAAGTAAATACTATGTTCCCATGTTGATGTTTAAGTATACTTCCTCCGTCTGCAGTAATAATGCCACTACTACGGCCTTTGAAACTTCTACTAGAGACTCAAGCTTTGAGTAGAGATAATCAATGATTAGATAATCGATAATTAGTTAACCGAGTATTATAATCTACTTTAAAAGAGAAACCGATGCTTAAGTATTAAAAGCAATTCAATTTGAAATTATTTTTAAACTTCAAATATACGAAGAGCTTGTTCTGGACCAGCGGTTCTTAACCTGCAGTCCACGAAACCCTTCGGGTCCGCAAACATCTTTCAGGGGGTCGGCCGCACAAACAAGAAATATTTATTTTAAGAATGTGCTAAACTAAATTATAATGATTTGCAAAATGCAAATGTAATGTGTTGACTAAAGTAACAACTATTTTGAAGATATTTTATTTATTGTAGGCTTAACTTTGTTGAGTAATACATTCAATAGTTTAATCTTAGTAAATCTAATTTTCTTTATTTTTTTATGCAAATAATGTCTTTATCTGTTTCCAAATAGGAAGGGTAATTTTTGACGAGGAATAATTTTTACACGTTTTTTACATATTTTCAGGCATTTACTAATTATCTACTAATGCTTTAGTTACAATTAGTTTTTTTTTTATCTAATCAATCTAGTATTCTAAAAAGCTAGTGAAATTTTTATATTCTTAGGTACCTAACTAATAAAATAAGTAATGAAGTTGTATACCTATAATAAAAAATGTGTAAACGGGAAGGGTGATGTCAAACCATTGCTTCGCTTCATATTTTACCTACTAATTGTCGTTGTCAATTGCCGCTGTATGTCTTGACAAGTCGCCACGAGTCACTATATGAAGATGCGCGCATTTTATAAATTCAGTTTTTACTAAGACAATACCTTCAGTCAAGTTTTCTATTTTACATATAATGGATAGTTGGCTTAATATCATATCCAAAAATAGTGATAGTGAAAGAGGTCCTTCTTGTTCTAAAACTAATAATCCAAAACTGAAATGTCACAAATGAAATAGTGACTACTTATTAATGGGTTTCACATGTACAGATCAAGCTCATCATCAGCAATGCGTTTTATGTTACGAGTTGTTGTCAAATGAGGCTATGAAACCCTCAAAATTACGAAGACATTTTAAAACCAAGCACATGGAGCATGTTTCTAAAAACACAGATTCTTTAAAAATATATATATACATGACAAGTACAACAAAAGAAACATATGTAAGTTATATTACAAGAGTAGAAACATATTTAGAAGGACCATAACTGCAGGGGCGCTTTGAAACACTGCACCATTTGGTTTAGGATGTCTTTAGTTGTTAAGATCCAAGCAACAGCCTCCGGAGTTAAACTATGGAAATCTGTATATCCAAATTCAAATTTAGCTAGAGGACATTCTTCAACAAAATGTTTAACTGTTTCAATCTCAGCTCCGCAATCACATTCCACTTGAATAAATTCAATTTCCTTCGCCAATCTCTCTAAGTAGTTACATTTGTCTTTGGACATACCTTCGATATTGGTTGAAAAATCTTAACAACCGAACCAATATTCCTAAAAGAAACACAATATGAATTCAAACTTGAAAAATTATACCTGTCATATGACCATGAGGATCTTGGGGATCTTGTACGATCTTCCAAGTGATGGTTATTATGGACAACATTATATTCTCCATTTTGGACCATTGTAAAGATGGTTACCATCAACCAAAATCAAATAAAATAAAATGAATATAGATTAAAACATAAAAATAACTAGAAAAATAAAAACTTAAAAGTGACACTGACAAGATGTCAAACCATGATTTAAAAAATAAAGAACATGAACTGCGAGGCAGTAAAAAATACATATATAAGAAGGCTTCAACATTTGAAGTAGCTCTGTTGATAGCAAAAACGAGAAAACTCCTTACGGTTGCTCAAGAGCTGATATTACCTGCTGCAAAGAAGATGATATCTATAATGGTAAGTGAAAAACTGCTGCGGATCTAATAGTTTAATAATCTAGTCAAATGACACTGTTAAGAAACGAATTGACTATATGAGAGAGTTCGAGAAAGTTGCTATTTTAGTCTTCAGCTAGACTAAAGTACAGACATAGTGAATAATTCTCATCTACTGTGTTACGTAAGATTCGAACATGAAACGGCTATTTTGGAAGATTTACTATTCATATCCTCCTTGATACATACTACATCTAAGGAAGTGTTTAACAAGGTAAATGAATTCATTACATCCAATGAAATTGATTGGTTAATATGCATAGGATTTAGTATTGGCGGAGCGTGCGCAATGTCCGGAAAATGTACTAGACTTATAACACGTATTCGAAAATATCAAACCATCCAACCTGGTATCATTGCTGTATTCATAGAGAAGGCTTAGTTTTTAAAATTATACCGGATACATTGAAAGATTAGATCATTAAATTGAAGACGTTTTGAAGAGTTGTGCAAGACTATAGACAGTGAATATCATGAATTGCTGCTGCAGATGGAAGGGAGATGGTTATCTCGGGGAAAAGTTTTGTCTCGATTTTTTGAGTTGAGAAATGTGATAACAATATTTTTCACAGAACACTCCCCTGCACATTAATTAATTTTTCCTGGTTATGTAAACCAGCATACTTGTCAGAAGTATTTTCTCATTTAAACACTCTCAATTTAAGACTTCAAGGAGTAAATATAGCAATTTTTGAAATCGAGGAAAAAATTGCAGCTGTTACAAAAAATTTGAGTTGTCCTTGATTCACAAAAGGTTAAGAACCGCTGTTTTAGGCGATTGTTTTAATTATTTCAGCACTTATATTTTTTATATGTAGAATTATTCGCCAAGCAAAAGGTAGCATAATCAAAAACAAGAATAGCTTTGCTTTTTTTTTAATCTATAACACTTATAAAACTAACTATTTCCGACACATACAATATAATTGTAAGACAAAAATATAATAATACATTGTATTCTATTATATCAAATATATACTATACATATCTTGCAACAGAATTTAACAATTCTTTAAAGTAATACATCAATACACACAGATTAGTGTATTCATTAGTAGTTTGTGGTGCGGCGATAGGCAAAAGTTGGTTAATACCCTGTTCCCGAATGAAGCCCACGTTTATAAACGAATATGAACCTTGCAATATTTACGATTGTCTTCGTTAAAGCAAGGGTCACATTTTCAAGAGTTTGAGAGTAATCTTTTGCCTACCGTTGCACAAATTACTTAAGTTATAAGATGTTACTAATACGTCCTAGCAAATATTTGACTTAGATACAATTTTAAGACTGCTATTATACAAAAAGAGACATACAAACATAAAAGGAAACTTACACAACAACTGTAAACAGATTGAGAAATCATGCCCGAACATAATCTAACAATATACCAGATTTAAACTAAACATTCATGCAATTATACTACTTTACAAACAACTGACTATAACTGACATAAGTTAGGGATCTTGGCAGGGTGGAATAAATACTTATATAAAGAAAGATACAATCATTCAAATTTCTTCTCCATTTCGTTATTATTCATGTAGTTGATTCCCTGACCGCAGCCCATAGCGTCCATACCAAAGAATACTTTGTTACCCTGAAATTAATTAATTGTATTAATTTAATGTTACCTATATTGTATATACTTAGTGAAAAGAAAACAAAGCTTGATGATACAAGTGACTTTATACTAATTAACATTGTAATATAAGTTCTGTAATTTTTATTGAAAACTAGCATTACACCACTGAAAGAACTCGTACAGTTGTTGCCAGTCGGCCTTCCCGTTGCTCGCCTGTTTCAAACGAACGGGCTTTAGCATTGCGTACTCGAACAATTTCTGTCTGTTCTGAAGCTCCTGATGCCTTTTTCTTTCGTGGTTAAGGTGTAGATGGACTAGTTATTTGGATGGCATAATTCATTTGACAGCGAAAGTAATGCTTTGTGACCACTATTAAAAATTCGTTATGTGTTATGTAATGTCGGCAGGCAATTACAAATTCACAATCACACGAACTGAAATGTCGCTGTTTGTATTTCATTTAATTCAATTCTGTCAAACGTGCGCACTAATAAACCAAAACCACACGAACTTCCACTTAACTATATAAAATACACTCATCCAAAAGTTTGTTAAACATATTGTTTTACTGGTGTGCTTTCAACTATTTATATATACTTAAAAAGACGCTGATATGCTTCAAACTCTCTGTTTACAAATGAATTTCATGCGTAGGTGCCTAAACTGTAGTTTTTTAAGACGCAGAAAAGGCAAAACTAAGATGAATCGGATATTACTTTTTCATTAACGCTTTATTCTTTGCGTAGTATAAAAATTGTAATTTAGACTCGTTTTCTTCAAGGTTTATAATAAATATCGGCCAAACTTCAAAAAACATCAAGAACGAAATGTCAGGCTGATATCATGGTACTTAACCAAATTTTTGTTATAATTGTCAGCATAAAAGCATTTTGATGGAGTTTATTCTTTCACGTAAACTTCAAAGCTATTGTGAGAATGAAATATCAAACTTACGTTACAATACTTATATATACAGATAGTTTTACCGTTTTCAAAAATCAAAAGAAAATCTGACATGGATTTTAAATATTTTCGTCGAGGGTTTTTCAAAAGAAATTTATATTTATCAATAAAAAAAATAAACTACGAGGGCATATTTTTATGTTATCTACCTAGTCATGAAAAAAAGCACATAAGAGAACAAAAAAAAATATTTTTCTACATAACTCCCATCAACACTAATACACTTATTCCATCTTTTTTCCAGTTGCCCCATACCCTCAGAAAAAAATTGCTTCGGTAACCCCACAAAATATTCTTCAACAGCTTCTTTGAGTTCTTCATCAGAAGCAAAACGCTTTCCTCTGAGATGCTTTTTTAAATTTTTGAATAAGAAGAAGTCTGACGGAGCTAGGTCGGGGCTATAAGGTGGATGCCTTAACTCTATAAACCCACAGTCATTGATTATCTGCTGAACTTTGTTTGCCTTATTAACCCGACAATTGTCGTGCAGCAACAAGGTCTTTTGTGGATAAGAATGCGGGCGTTTTTCCTCCAGACCAATTTTTAAATTTTTAATTGTGTTTCCGTAGGCCTCTCCATTTATGGTAGACCCTGTCGGCATATATTCAATAAGCAAAACTCCTTCAGCATCCCAGAAAACAGTTGCCATCAGTTTTTTTCCAGAAAATTGTGTCTTGGCCTCTTTCGGTGGTGGAGAGCCCTTATGAACCCACTGCATGGATTCTTGTTTAGTAGGAGGGTCCCAGTAATATACCCAAGTCTCATCCACGGTAATAATTTGAGATAAAAATGTTTTGTTCCTCTCCAACTTGACCAAATTTTCTTGAGAAACTTCTTTTCTGCACAGTTTTTGTTCAGGTGTAAGCAATCTGGGTATCCACCGTGCAGACACCTTCTTCATACCCAAATCGTCATGCAAAATTTTGAGAACACTTGTATCGGATATACAGACTTCATTGGCAATGGCAGAGATCTTTACACGCCGATCTTTCAGTACCAAATTTTCGACTTTTCCCTCAATGTTTTCAGTCCGAGCTTCAACGGGTCGTCCGGACTATGGGTCATCATTGATTGACTCTCGGCCCCATCGAAAGGGTTTAGACCAATATTTTACTTGGAAATAAGATGGTGTATCTTCACCATATACAGCAACCATTCTTTCATGAATTTCTTTTGGACCATTGCCTTCCTTTGTCAGGAACTTTATTATGCGCAGCTTTAGTTTCATTCATTTTATCGAGAAATGGACAGTCTCAAATCTCTATACACAGCATGATCTAAACAGAACTTAGCACATGTACTTCTAACAGTGACAGAAATTTATCAATAATTTGTTTGACTTCGTCACTCTTTTGTTTCGTGGCTAGGTAGATAACATAAAAATACGACCTCGCATTAATAGCACTACAATCCTTTCCTATCACATTTTTTTAAAAGATACATTACCCCATTTCAAACTGCATAATAAGTACTTAGAAATTGCCCTATCGAGGCTTATATGCCTAATAAAAGACGCTTTATTTCGGTAATTTCGAACAAATATAAACCGCCTTTTGTCGTGCAATATCTTGTTACGCTAATTTTTTGGATATATTGGGTGCAGCTAAAGTTATTTAATCGATTTTTTTATCAGTACAAGGCAAATAACGATATTCAACAATTTTTATTTTATTGTACAACAAAACAGATAAAAGTTATGAGTTGCACAGCCTGTGTTCAAATGGAATACAACCTTCATCAATGCACTTTCGGCACAGCTTGAGGACGCTAAACCTGACTTTTCTAGGGACGTTGTAGTTCTTAAGTCACAGAAAGCTTTCCTTAATTTTAGTCGGTCTTCCATAAACGAAGTAAACCACAGACTCACACATCCACGTATGCCGTAGTATTGCAGCTTTTCTGTTAGTTGTTCGTCTTGTTGCTTTGCGGTATACGCATTTATGCCTACCTAAATGACAGTTTGGAAATTAGGGGGTGAGGGGAGAAAAGACATCAAATGGCCAGCGCACTCACTAGACTTAATGCCGCGCGTGATAAAGTGAGAAAATTGAGAACGTGAATTGAAGAAAAACTTGATCCTCTCCGCATAAGCCTAGAATATCTAATACCTACCGGTTGAGTATGGTGTGCCACATGGATCTGTTCTGGTCCCTATACTTTTCAGTCTGTGTATATACAGGGTTATCACCTAAGATGCCTCGGACCGTAGCTCCTCTATCATACAGTATATAGAAAAAAGTCTAAGAGATAAATTGTTTATAATTACAATCACTATTTCCCTAAAATATTCTTGGTCATCAGCGCCGTGCCGTATTCCAGTAGCGTATCAAACTATGTTTTTTTAAATGGAACAATATATATTTTGTGGCTGATTCGAAAAGCCCTCGAAGAGTACTTCTTTTCTTATGTAACGTCATACTCCTAACTTTAGCGGTTTCGCTGCTATAACGGTTTCTCTTCGCAGTTAGACCGTACTTCGACATTTTGTTTTTGGCAGGAACTAAATTGTACCGGAGTTTCTCTTTCGAATTTAGGGATAGAGTAAGACCTCTTCTACCTGCTCTTAATTTTTTTGAAGTGATTTAACCTAAGAAGATAATTTTTGATTGGATTTTGCAAATAGTATTTTTTTCTAAAATATCAAATGGGAACCAAATAAAATAATTACTTCGTTGGATAATCGAAATTCCAAGTTTTCTCTTTATTAAAAAAACACATTTAATTACAAAATTAAAAAGAAAAAATGTAAATTGTGGTACGCTAAATAAAAATTGAGAACAATGACTCTCCCTGTAATTAGACAAAATTCTTAAGTATAAATCCCCAGGACAATTTACTATTGAGTATACACTGTGATACACTACCAACTGATATCTCAAGATAATCAAATCTATTTGGCCATTTGCGATGTCGCCAATAAATATTAGTGTCTGAATCTCGTATCCGATTGCATTCGTGACGACCAACCTTTCGCAACTTATACACACTGCCACTTCGCTTTACATAAATCGCTTTGAATAAAAATCAAGCATCCATGATTATAGCACCAGAAATAAACGTGATTTACACAAGCCACAATACACCTTACAAATTACTGTCCATAGTCCAGATAATCTAGGTTTTCGCATATTTATTAAATTTCCAACAGGTATAAAAAGAATATCAATGTCAACTTACTCAAGGTCAAAATTTTCAGTGTAAAAACCCGCCCTTCAACGTCGCCTACATTAGCTACAACTACTTGTATACATACATATCGTAACTTGTTAACATCGTTATTGAAGGCGTTGACGAACCCGAGTTGTAAAAATAATAATAATATGTACATTAGAATAGGTATGCCCATACATATTATACAGTTCATTAAGTATTATTTTAATACTACTATTACTGTGACCAATTTCAAATTACATTATTCATTTAAGTCCCGTCCTATAATGTACCCCTGACTACCGATCCCTAGTAATAAGTGGCAAGTTCAAAACCGTAAATTTTTATTTTTATGACAAAAGGCATTTTTCCTTTGTTTAAGTTCTTTTAAAATAGCCCAGGTAACAATTAAAATATTTAATACTCATATACAGCTTATCTTTCAATCGAAGACAACAAGGAAGTTATGTGGTAGTATTAGTCTTGCTTTTATAGGCTTAAGGAAATGATTCTATGTACACGCACAGTTCAGATAATGTAAACTTTCGTTTTTCTAAGAACAAGCGCAATTATATTACCTTTTCCTTGTACGCGTTGACGTAGAAATTACCGAACAGCACTATAAATGACATCATGTATAATATCAGCGTGTAATGCATCCACAAAGGAAACTCGCAACCAGTTATAATTCCGTTGATACCCAAGATCAATGCGCAAGTGAATTGAATCTGAAACGAAAGAGAAATTATTAAAAGTAACACCAGTGTATCGAAACTGCTTATGTGGTATCAAAGCTCTAACTGACAACAAATGCGATACCATCCGTGAAGCGTCACATTAAATTAATAATTACATTAATGTAATATAATGAATGTAATTACGTATTACAGCACAGATAACGTGAGTGATGTAGTTAACTAATTGAAAATTACGACAACGGAACAAATGTAGTAATTGTACATATGAGGAATGTACGGATCAATAAACAATAATTTATTGCAGTAGAAGGTATATTGGTATTGTTGAATCGCTTTGACAACCGACATACACCAATAAATTAAAATGGCGTCAAATGTAAGATGTTGCAAAAATTTATCTGTCAAATGATATAACCAATAAAAACTATTTCAAGACTGTCATAAATTATAATATTCATACACCTTTCGACATTTGTTATAATTGTCTTTTAAACAAAATAAATTTATACTTGCCTACTACATAAAATAGCCAAGTTTTAAATAAAAGATAGGTGTAGAAATGTAATATTTGGTAACCTTTCTTATTATGTTTAACTGATAGCCAGGTTTCACGTAATAGTATTCTACTAGCTAGGGCTGTAAATATATTGAAATATTAATTACTCAATTATTTTAATTTTACTGTTCTGAAATTGTTCCGGACGATGGAAATTTGTATGTAGTGGCATGGCCGTTTCTGAGATTATGCAATAAGTTTTTGAGTGTGTCACCTAATATGAATGTAGGTTTAAACTAGAAATTTAGCATTGGTTTGCTCTGACATCTTTCTTCTGTAATCTTCCATAATTTGTCACTTACTGAACATTTTTGGATCTGGAAAGTAGAATTTCCCTGACGCATGACAGTAAAAACCAGACTAGTATAATCAGCATATATTTACTGCAACGTCATTTTATGTCATTTTAAGAGAAATATCAAATTTCGAAATTAGAATCCATATTTTTACTGGAATTTGATAAAATACTCATTTCGGAAATATTAATTTGAAGCTCTGAACGGGAAGCACTAGCGAAATCGGTTGTAACAAACGGAACAGTGCATTTCCCTTGTCTGTAGCTTGCACATAAGCGGGGGGTGTGGTTTGAATTGATCGTAACACCAAGTGCTTTCAACATAGCGCAATATTAAGGTCCCCTTCTTCATTAACAACAAAAAGTCTAGGTTTATGTGTTTAGAAATCAGGAATTTGGCAACTAAACTTTGTCATCAATGTCTTCAATAAACATTTTCATTAGTTCATCACACTGACAAGGCCCTGCTAGCCGAAATGCTATCACCATCTTCAATAAAAATCAGATAATTAAATGATTTCGTAGATATTTATTTACCTTCACCATAAGGAAATGGGAGCTACTCTAAGAAATTCCCAAATTTTATATTATATTATCGTGAAAATGTCTCTGATATCTTTGCTTGATATCCAACGGGCTTTTTCTGTAAATATGAAGATAACTTGGCGAACTTTTAAATGTCAACGTTTTTCTTCAGTAACAAAGTGGATTTTAACATGGAGAAAATACTCCGCAAAGTATGGATTAATAAATGTGCATTTTCTCAGCGAAATAAACGAGGAGTGCTTCTTCTGTAACTTCTGGGACTCCGCCCTAGAAGAAAACTGTAGACCTTAGAGTATATGAAAGCCTTTTTTCCAATCTTCTTTGACTTCCTAGTGGTTTGCAATGGATTTATAAAAAGCTTGCTCTATGGGAAACGTCAATCGAGAAAAAGAATTTTGATTAATTTCAGTGGATTCGAGAACTCATGGAAGATGTAGCTAAGTACTATAAGATAAATTGTAAGCAGTCTTTTTTTTAGACATGAAAGTTGCTTTCTGCAATTTAAAGCAACAGCTTTGTGAATATTTTCCAATTGGAATTCAAATCAATTATGAGAATTACAGGTACAGGGATTCAATATTCATCTTCAGCCAAAGAATACCTGAAACCCCGCATTGGCAAACGAAGCTCTCAAATATTTGGTTCTACTTGCAACATCATATTTATATACAACTTAAGTTAACAAAAATCAGCAACCGTTTGCAACTTAAAAGGGATGACATTGTCTGTATATCAAATACAGAACCTAGATTCGAAAAGCTAGTCTCTGAGGAACAGACACATACGTCGCATTAATATTTTTTTACTTAGTAATTAAGTTACCAACTTAGTATATTAAGACGTTATATTTTATTTATGATGCAAAAGATATCCAAAACTAAACTTCTAAAAAATGATTTTTAGAAATGTTTTCGTGATCCCCTTTCCTAGTTTCCTAGTTAAAGCAAAAGACATATTGCTATCAAACGAGAATATTTACTTTTTATTTTAAAGCTTAAGTAATTTATTTAACTGACTTTTCATGTTTTGTTTAGTTTTCCTGTAACTCCTTTCAACACAAAAACACTATATATGATCAATTAACAAGACACAAATGTAATTTCAGTTTAATATATTCATATTTTCATGGAATTATGAAAATATTACACAAAGTAACACACTTTAACGGATGAATGTTCTAATATAATAAATTAAAAATTAAATATTTAGTCAATATCTTTCTGGAAATAATGTACAATACGTGACAATGCAAATGCAAACAGTACACAAACAATGTTAAATATTTGCATGTACAACAATCTTCCCGCAACAAAGAATTATATGTATTGATATTTTGTGGTTCTGTAGAAATACATATTTGAATAAGTAGAATTATTAGTTAAAATTCTTTACATAAGAAATTCGCGTGGACTGTAATAATAGTTCTGTCAATAACAAGAAAACACAAGGCTTATTGTAAATGTTGCTTTTTGTCATTGTATGTGTTAAACATGCTTAGTACTTCTTTACACATGCCAGAAAACTATCAAAAATATATAACAACTCAAAATAACATAAACACTAAAATACAAAATATAAAAAAATGATATTGGCCACGGTCCACTGCAGGCATGGAATATGATCTCAACAGGGCACAGAGGAAAGTCTGAAAAATGTTAAATGCAAGGAAAAATTTGTTAATTTCGTGCTGTTATTGGAAGTGATTAAAATGGTTATCTGCAAGATAAGTTCAAAAACGTAATAACTGTTTAGAAGAAAATGTTATAATTTGAATTTTGTTCCCATACTTTAATAAAATCAGGTTATTTTATTATATACTTGGGTAGAATTTTGTTTGGAGGCAAAACGGACCCAGGGACAATTTTACCCCTCAAAATACTTACCGCTGAATTGATATAAATTGTAGTTTATAGATCAAAATGGTTCTGAAATACATGCGCTAGTCTAACAGAAGGATGTGGAATCCAAATGTAATAAAGTTCGCACTGGAAGAAATTTCCAATAGAATGCCTTACAAATACGAGGCAAAAATATTTGATTTACCACTAGCAACTCTGAAACGAAGAGCCAAGAGTCAGAATAAAATAGGAAAAGGAAGCAACTGGGCAGATATGTGACAACTTTTCCTAGATAAATAGAGGTGTGTCTAAGAGATTACGCCTTAGATGTGAAGGATAGACTTGGTCTTACCAAGAAAAATATTTGCGAGATGGCCTATCAATTAGCCAAAAAAAAAAAATGCGCCGGTACTGCTTGGTTTGAGATTTTCTTTGCAGACACTCTGAACTTTTGTACCGGACTCTAGAAAACCACATCAGCCGCTCGAGCGCACGGTCTTAACAAAGAAGCTGTGGGAAAGTTTTTTCTACACAAGATGACCTAACCAAAGTAGACAATATCACAAATCCTATGAGAATTTTCAGCATGCATGGAGCTGGAATTTAGACCATACCTAGTACATTACCTAATGTTGTATCTCATAAAGGTCGCAAACATGTAGGATCTCTTGCGAGCGCTAAAAGTGGTCAAAGTGTTAGTCCTTTAATAAATGTTATTAATTACACCAGCAACAATATTTCCCCTTAAACGAACACTTTAACTGCTCTTCCAGGGTGTTTCTTATGGAACGCTTTGTTTACAACATGAATCTGGTTACATGAGCATTGAAGGCATAAAACCCTATAAAGTATAGAATACAGCAGAAGAAATGGCATAATACTGCTATCATTACGGCCACATTATACGCAAAAGATGCAACTACTACATGTGTCAGTTTTCTTTCCCTTCATGACCTATTAAAATGAAAAAATAAACGTGTGGCTTAAAGCAAAACCAGCAAAAATTGTCAGTGTCTATAACATGGGTTAACATGGGTGCCTTGTTTGCAAAGCCTTATCGGAAGTGATGATAACAACCAAAATCAAGATGAACAAGTAAGTCCAACAGTGAAACTGTAAAACGTTACAGTTGATGAAGTCGTAACTCTCTTTGACATTTTTCTCTTCTTCGCACCTTCTGGATCCAGGAGTTCTAGACCATCACAATGAGCAACTGTACTCATCTCAACGCCGCCCAAATATAAGATCACCAAAAAAAAGAATTAATCTGACTGCTAGCTTTAAAAAAGATGCATTTTTCGCTGAGAACTGTTTAGCCAGAGTATTCCCAAGGCGCTAGTTACTCCAAACCAATAAATGTTTGTTTCTTTGCAAACCTTGAATATATGAAAATATTTAACAAATGCATTTCTATTAAAATAAGGTATTGTTAGTTTTCTGTCAAGCTAATCTCTTATTCTTATTAACCGTTCTCTCGACGTTTGAAGAAACTTTGATATAAGTGAGACTGTTCGATGTATCAAAGTTTTGACCTATTAGGATTTATTTTTTGGTATAGGGGTTATTTTGCCCCACATTCCTGTAGATTACAGACTATTACAAAGCAAGCTCAAGAATAGGAAGCCGCTGGACCAGAAACGATAGTAAATTTGACCATGCTTTTCCAGAATATATTCAAACTTATGTATTAAAAAATTGAATACAGTCTCTTTCTATTTGGTGTTCAAATTTACTACAGTTGACTAGTTATATCTTGGGTATCGATGGTCTTAAGACTCCGACAAAACTTTTTGCCTCAACCATACATTCCAAGCAATAAGTCAGTGTTATTGTACAAAGCTACAGTTTGGCTGATAAGTTTTATACAATTAATGCTATACATCTTTAGTCGTCTACAAATAATAATTGTAATAAATTTATATCATGTTGCTTTTACCCTGCCTTCAAATACTCGTTAGAGACGACCATGCTTTTTTTTAACGGTTGGTGACAGCGCACGTAATCAGACACAAACGCATAATTTTGATAGTTTTGTTATGTCATCTAAATAATAGTAAGCGTCTATAATTTGAATTTAAATATGACAGCTGTGAAGTTTTCAAAAGCTTAGCATGTCACCAACATTGATTACATAAATTACTTACAAAATAGCCTGCTTTAATGAGGTAAGATTTTGAAGGCACGATATATATCTTTTAATTATTTCTTAGATATAGAATGTACATATTTATTTAAATACAGATATTTGTTCCGACATTTATTATATAAATGCTTTCTCAAATTATCTCCTATTGTATGATACTTTTAGGTGTGGATAAGGTGTTATTTGTTTGATAGGTTTAACTATTACAATATACAATGTGTAAATAAAGTAAGGAATAATATTCATATTCCTTACAGCTCCATAAGCTCGGGCAGGTCAATTTTATTTCCTTCCTCAGGATTTTATGGTTGTCAATTTTTTTTCTTTGGTTTACTACTCTGGGACCTATGACGTCATCGACTTCTTTTTCAAATGGAACCTCCTTATTTTTTTACTAGAAACAAAAAGTACATTTTTTTCTGAATTCAGCAATACCGCATATGTGGTATTTAAAATTAGTAGTTTTAAAGATACGGAGGATCATAGGTATTAAAATGACAACAATAATTAAACTTGAAAATCAAAAGAGCAAATAGTAATAATTTATTCTTGGGAAGATTAAATAATTTTACATTAATAAATGTTCAAATTGACATCTATTTGTTTCTTGGCAATGATAAAGTCGCAGTTGAAATTCTTACGAAACATTATCTCTCATTTCTTGGTCGATATTTCTGCACTCTGACATGTCAATTGTCATTATTAGCACCCTTAATACTCTAAAACTATTAATTTTAAATACCATATATGGGGTAATGCTGAATTCAGAAAAATCTATACTTTTTATTTCTAGCAAAAAAATAAGGAGGGTCCATTTGAAAAAGAAGTCGATGACGTGATAGGTCCCGAGTAGTAAACCAAAGAAAAAAAATTGACATCCATAAAATCCGAAGGAACAAAATAAAATTGACCTGTTCGAGCTTTTCTCCCAAACAGCGATAATAAACAAAATATGAATATTATTCCTTACTTTATTTAAACACTGTATATGCAGATAGGACTTCTTTTTTAATTTTATTTTTGTTAATAGTCAAAATGAGGATTTTAGAAACAGTATCTTCAAATAAATGTTTAAAAAAACCACATTTCACGCAATATGTCTTTAGAACAAGAAAATTAATATATCAAAAACAAAAGCAAGTATTTGTGAAGTGTTTCTTTTCAATTTACCTTATGTAAACTGAAAATGTCACACAACGACGAAAAACAAACAATCTCTTAGTAAATATTAATAAGACAATTAAACGTCATACGTTTTCAATATTTGCACAAAAAGAAACAATAACAATTCAGCATGGTTTTACAAAAATAATATTTGTAATTGTAAATTTTAAAGAATTTTCTTGTGCATATGCAGTTGCATCAATTCACTGTTATGTATTCAATTAATATATAATACCTGTTTTGAGACAATACTAAATTTCTACCTTAGCTGTCATTATGTAAATATTCATGTTTTATTTTCTATGTATGCATATATGCTTTTTTAAGTATATTTACATGAGGGCGTTTTTATACTTCAGGACTGGCCTCGAAAACAAATGACTAGAGCAACAACAATACCTATTTTTTTCAATATAATTCCCCTGGTATTGAATACAAATATTATACAATTATAACGAGATCATTAGTTCTTTCCAGGACTATAATTCTTTAATTTTACACCCCGATTCGTTCTTCTTTTACATTCGGCAAAATGAAGGGGTTCGCCTGGTGCAAAAAAAGACGATAAGTTAATAATAGTGATTTTTCATTTAATTTCAACTATTTTTTATGCAATAAATCTAAAGCAAGCATTGCAGTAAACACAAAAATGCACTTATTTTAAATTATTTAAGTAAAACACATTCAAATATCTAAATATGCACTTTGGTGCAAAACTGAGAAGTCAATATTTCAAACCATTACTCACTATCTGTTCCAGCATCTTCCCCGTCTGCTGGTGCATCGATAGAAGTATTGTACACACTCTGTTAAATGGTATGTCGGAGACTGAAACATACTCTGAAGCGAGTACTATAACTTTGTCATGTTTGGTATGTTTTAAAGTGCATTTTTACTGTATGAAAAAATCCTATATTTTGTTATAGTAACTTTCTGCCTTTATGTCATTTTGTATATTTTCAACTGTTCTGTAAAATCATAAAAAATGTTTTGAGTAACATTTACCACAGTACCTAAACTTTCTTGAAAGGGATTAAACTAAATGTTTGTATTCTTGTACATAGTATATAAATTGTGCACATTTTTTTAATGATTTCGAGAACCCTGTCGAATGGCAAGAAGTGATACTGGACTGCGATGTATTATAGTTTTGAATCTTTTCATTTTGGACAGTATTGTCATATGAGTATTTTTGGTCTGTGCATAAAAATATCTGACAATAGATAAAGCACTTAACACCTTCACTATATAATGATGCAGAAAGCTTAGAACGTCATTATCACTTTCTCTCGCTGTGATATCTGCGACAGACGAAAGTAAGCCGTTTTGTTCATTCCTGAACCCATTCCAACCCATATCACAACTGCCTCGGTTTAAGAAAATTGCCGAGGGTACCGTTGCCTTTATTTTCTTGGTTTCCGAACTTTGATTTTCCAACATATCACACTTTTTGTAAGTGCTTTTTCTAGCTGAAATTGAAGTTTTGTTCATTCCTGAATGAATACCCCAAAACTGTCTGAGTTTAAAAAATGTCGAGGTACCATTGGCAATGGCAGAATTTGCTGAAAGTCAACACAAATAGATTCAACATCTTCATTTTCTTGTGAACTTCGTGTCTCCGGGTCACTCTAAAACCATTCAGATTTCTTTTTATGTCAGCTCTTTGTCAGCTGTTAGCGCCTTCATGTCATATTCTACTGATCTATTTCTAATCTGGTTTTACAACAATCACACTTCTTACAGGTGCTTCTCGCTGTACTAAAGTTGATTTTTTTTTTGAACAGCCAGAAATAAAAATCCTGACAACGCACACGATATACAACAACTATTAGTTATATACAATGTCGAACATGAATCAGCAAGTCGCAATTTACTTACCATTTAACGCATTGAGCGCAACACCAAATTCCCGTATGTCCCTATCCATTTTTGGCCAAATTTGGCATTCAACCATTTAACATTTATCCTGGCATTATGTAGTGTAGCGCCATCCTGCTGGAAAAGCACTCTATTTAACTCTGCAAGAGGTAATTCATCCAAAAAATTGTCCAAATTTTCAATTAGTAGTTGGTGATATTTGTCCTGATTTAGGGTGTCATGAATAAAAAAAGAGTCCAATCAATCTGTCACCCAAAATACCACACCACACATTTATGATGAATCTGTGTTGTCGATTGGTTTCAACAATAATTCTTGGATTTTGTTGACTCCAATAACGGTGAATATTTCTGTTGAAAACGCCATTATTGCTAAAAGTGTACTCATCGGACCAAATCACATTTCTGTAGAACAACCCATCTTGACGTAACATGTTTAAATAGACAACACAAAATTGGTATCGTCGATTTGGATCGTTTTCATACAAAGCTTGTACTTCTTGTGGAATGTAAGGTTTAAATATGTGTTCTTTTAAGATTTTATGAACAGTGTCCTTTGACGTGCCAATGTTATGTGCGATTTCTCGAGTTGAGGTTCTTGGATTTTCTTGAACACTGAGAATGGCATCTAATTCAACATTTTCACAAAATTTGCATCCATCTTGCTTTGGTTTCTTAAAAGCTCCGTAATTTCTTAAATTTCGTTCAAATCTTCAAAATTTCTGACGGTCGGGAAAGCGAGCTGCGTAAATACCTACTGCTTGATCAGAATTTTTATGGCTCTCGAAAAACACTTGCACCATATCAATTAATTGATTTTTATCAATAATAAAATAACAATATGATCACAAAATAATAATAAAAATAAACGGAAACAAGCTGACAATTCATAAATGACACTTGAAAAACAAGATTTCTTAGCAAAAACATTTTACAAAATGAAGTTAAATCACACCATTGTATTCACAAAAAAATATCTCTACCAAACTGTAAAAAAAAAGGAAATTGTGGCTATTTAAAAAGAAAGAAAATTATATATTAAAAAAAATAGAAACCATACTATTTTGTGGTATTTATACACCTGTCTTATGGGGTTTTTCGTAAGACAAACTGTATATTCAACCTATTTTCTCGATTTTAAAGTGTTTGCCTAAATTTTAACCACACATATACATTTTATTATACTGACTAAAGCAGAACTAAACAGTGACTACCAAATCTTTTAGTAACGATGATATAAAATTAGAGTAATATACTTTATAACTTACCAGCTGAAGTATTGTCAAGTATCTTTTCCACCAGAGATACTGTGCCACATTCGGACCCAGTGCTGCCAAGGCGTAATAGGAATACATTAAAACATGTATCGCTGAATTTGCCATGGCTGGTAAGAATGCTGTAAGGTAAAGAAGAATTCTATAGTTTGAGTATCATTGTTTTAGTTAAGCAATAAAACAACAGCATTTCAGTAAAAACCAATAAACAAGAAAGAAATACGTTTGCAAAAGCTTCAACAATATTGTTACCAATTAGAAAGAATTCACCCACCGTATTTTAAAACAACAAAACAATAGTAACTTACACTTAATTTAATCAAGATAAATTAAAATAATTCTAATACTGACTAGATATAAATCTGTCATTGGAAATTATAAATTCTGACACTAAATTAAGTGAAATTTACTGCTGTTGTGTTATTTTAAAATACGGTGAGTGAATTCCTTCTAATTGGTAACAATTTGGCGCCCAACGTGGGGCGCCAAATTGTTACCCCGTCGATTGAGAATGACGATCGAAAAAAAATCAATAAAGCTTCTTATATTTTTAATCGAACAGATCTTTAAAAAATATAATTACCACGATCAGGAAATTAACTTTTTCAATTTGACAAAATTGGCATCTGTCTAATTTTTTTTTATGTCAATTCAATCTTGATTTTTTTTTACAAAAAAATGGGATATGTTAGTCAAAAATTAATGTAAAATTAATGTCAAATGACAGAACTAAATAAACCAGACAAGAAACTTAAAACACTTGCAAACGCGTCGTATGTAACGGCAACAAAACGTATGTATCGGTAACAATATGTTCGAGATTGTCAAGCTGGACTTTATCAATAGACAGCTTCTTGGGAATTCATTACGAACCTTGGCTAGAGTTAACCGAGAAACGATAATCCATGTTGATGAAGAACTACTCAAGAAATGTTACAAAGCCAGAAGAATGTGAATGAAAGAAAAAGGAGTTTCCAATAAATCTAGGGGAATGAAGTAGGAAACCAACAGAAACCACAGGCATGGTTGAGATGATCAAACACGTCGATTTACGAAGGAAAAAAATTGAATGCCCTCCATCATGGTACATAGGCTTTTTGAATTCAGTAAATATTGAAAGATGTATAGGCCAACTAAAGCCGAGTTTGACGCTGTTTTCAAGATTTCTAATTTTGATTTGTATGCCCTGGTAGGAATAATATCGAGAAAGAATTGAACATTTTCAAAACAAATAGCTTTATATATTATCGTAAATACGAAAACAAAACAAATTATTGTTATTCCTTCTATTCCAAAAATATTACTTACTCGATCCACTAGGCACCCATTTTATTCCAATCCACCAGAACGAAAACATTGTAGCATGATGGTAGACGTGTAGAAAGGTCAATTGCTGGTCCTTCTTCCTCAAAATGAAGAATATGGTGTCACAGAATTCTAATAACTTTGAAAAATAATACCACCATATTGCGTTTGTGATCTGTATCAAAGAATAAACCATGTAGTTAATTATTAGGTATTATTATTGTGGCTGTATTAAAACAATACTATGTAACTCTTATTGTGACGGTTAAATAAATTCTTAATTTTCCATGTCTCTCTTATAAATTTAAAGGATTCATAATCCACTTTTTTCTTCAGAAAAAAAGAAATGCTGTTAAGCAATATCAGCTGGACTACAGGCAGCATAAAGAAAATTACAAGTTTGTTATGAATTGAGTTTGGACATATCTTCGGTTTCAATAATTTTAAAATAAAAAATATTTCTGAAGAGTTAATAAAATATCACAAATTTCTCTTTCTTCAATTTGCAATTATGTTTTGGTTCTATCGTCATAAAACAGGGTCATTATTTAGAAGAGTTTACAAACGCCACTTACAATCTCTTTTATCTTGCGATGAAGATTATCATAATCGTAATAGTAATAATAATAAATCATTTGTTGATATGAACTCATTAAATAATATAGAATAGAAACATATAGATATCAAATACGTTTGGAGGCATCTGCTTCTACATAGAGGAGACATAAAAAAGTAAAAGCAAACAAACGAGTTCGTAAGGTTGGCAATGAAGGAATTTTCGATTTACCACAAACCTACACATACAGGCACAGCTATACACGCATGTTGGTTTTATCCCATAGCACAAAAATTATCAGCTTATCAATCTATGCTTTATAGACTAATTAACATTCTTTTCAATAAAAGAACACTTCGATTTAGAACTAAACAGGCAATACAATAAAGCGTTAAATAATGACTTTTCGGTAGAATTAACTAATATTAATAAGATATTAGCAAAACTACAGAACTCGAAAATCTATCCCTAATTTACCTCGTAATAAAAAAAACAATAGAACCTAGAGATATAATTCCATTACGTATAGGGTTATTCATTATAAATTACCCACCCTCTATGATCGTTGTTATTGCTTATACAAAAAAATATTTCAAATAAAAGTTGTGTGGCTGAGACTGAATTTTATTTGCATGCTATCAAAAACACAGTGACGTGCAGATGCAACGGTATAAAAAGAAAATAATGTTTTTTTTAAATAGAATACCCTGTATATTATTAAATTTTTATAACGGTCTTTTTACTATGATTTCAAAAATATGCTAGATGATACTGGTATCTTAAACCGTTTTCGAGTTATTAAATGTCGAATATCGTAGTTACTGTACTATGGAAAAGTTAACGTTATTAAAGTAAGCTATGAAAATGACAATTATTGTGTTTGATAAATGACATTTCCATTTTAACTATTTTATTAAGGAAATGTCATTTATCAAATACAATAATTGTCATTTTCATAGCTTACTTTAATAATAGTAACTTTTCCATAGTACAGTAACTACGATATTCGACATTTATAATATCGCAAATTTTTGAAATCAGAGTAAAAAGACCATTATAAAAATTTAATAATATACAGGGTATTCCATTTTAAAAAAACATTTTTTTATACCATTGTATCTGCACGCCACTGTGTGTTTGATAACATGCAAATAAAATTCAGTCTCAGCCACAGAACTTTTATTTGAAACATTTTTTGTAAATGCAATAATAACGATGATGAAGGGTGGGTAATTTATAATGAATCAGAAATATTTCAAAAAAAAAAAACTAGAAAATTTGATTAAAACAATTGGGAACGAGACGATTTCATTTGCGACCAGCAACTCTATACAAAAAATGATGTGTGGCCACCACACGACTTTCTTATACGAATGAAAGTGTTACTTCCGGTCCGAATTTTGAAATTTCATTTATACAAAAAATATTCCAAATCTAACTCTAAATACTTTTGTATTCTTCATAAATATATATATAGAATGCATAATTTACGACATATTTGCAAAAAATCGTTATTCGGTAAGAGTAAAAGTGATACATCCGGCCCGAATTTTGAAATTTTTTTTATACAAAAGATATTGGAAATTAAGTTCTAAATACTTATGAATTCTTTATAAATTAGTCTAAACTTAGTAATTGACGAAGTATTTCCAAATTTCGATTTTTTCACTGAAGTAAACTACTACTTCCGGTCTGCCGATTTTGCTCAAAATCTAATCAGTTCTCAAGCGGGAGATTATATTTGTAAATACAAAATTTGGAATTGATATCTACAGCGGCTTGACCGCTATCGTGGTCACAGAGAGAGAGAGAGAGAGAGAGAGAGAGAGAGAGAGAGAGAGAGAGAGAGAGAGAGAGAGACATTTTTTAAAAACACTTTTTCGATATCAGGAGACCTCAAAACGTGGACATCTGCAAAAATCTCGAGGTCGAAAATTTTCGTCATCACAATACTTCCTTAATCAAAAACGATAAAAATAAAACAGACAAAAGATTAAACTCAGGAGTATTGTACAAGTTGACATGCGAATACAGTAAAAAAAAGTCTATATAGGACACATAGATAGGATTTTCAAAATAAGAATACAAGAACAAGAAATCAAGCTCAATTTTTTCTAATCACTTCTTAGAACATATTCGCAAATTCAGTACTAAAAGACTAATTTCAACACATTACGTGTATTAGATAAAAGTAAAAAACTCAATATGTTAGTAATCTTAGAAATTAATAAATTTAATAGATAAGGTGTAATTTTAAAAGACCAATTAGATTTAAGTAATTCTCCCCTACTCAATTTAAAACTGAAATCTGTCCATCCCTTTGAGAATGAGATTATGTTGTTTTGTTTATGTGTTTTTAAAAATATAGGTAAATTTAAATTATATCTTTTATCCACCTAATGAAGACACAGTGTGGTGACAGATATGTTGAGTGTAGAATACCGGGTGACCCATGTTTTACCGCAATGGAGCTTATTAAAAAAAAAGAATGGCATTTTGTGTAAAATTAGATTGAAATGTACACTATAGAGGGTGTCAACGAGATTATCTATCAGCTCAGCATTTATTTAATACCCAAAAGAAAACTTTGAAACTTATACCATATGTATGATTGCACTTAGTTTTTTTATAGAACTTCGGATCCAATCGAAAGTGACATCAATATTGAATTTTCAAATACAACATTCTGTATTTCAGTTCATATTCGGTTTTTACTGAAAATTTGCTATCCATTACGTGTTAAATTTTAACATTTCTGTCAAAAGATGGCGGTATCTATCAAATTTATCCATTAAAATAAAACCGCTTCCAACCAATTGCCGAACAACAAAAACAGCCAAAGTTGGCGTTGGAAACAATTGCATAACCTATTTCTCACATTTACACGCATTGCGAAGGAAACATTTAGTTCACGTTGGAATTACTACAAACAAACAAAAAATTGATTTTCAAATATCCTGTACTCGTTCTTTTTTAAAATAGTAACATCTATTTTTTATTGCACTGCCATAATTGGCATAATTATTAGTTTCCAAGTGGTATAAAATATGCTATAGTTTAGTGGTAGATAGGTAGTAGAAAAACTAAAACTTTCTAAAAGTAGTCTAAATCCAAACCAACAGAACAATAAAATTTAAACCTGTATTGGATAGCAATTTTTTAGTAGAAACCAAATATGAAGAAAAATACAGAATGTACTTAAAAATTCAAAATTAACGTCACTTCCAGTTTGACCGGAAGTGCTGTAAAAAAAAACTGAGTGCACCCGAATAAGCCCACCAATCGCTCATACATATAGTCAAAATGCCGGACTGATAGATGATCTCGTTAACACTCGATATACTTAATAAAAAAAATCTGCAAAATGTTTAAAATGTGTGTGTGACAGCCAAAATACAAAACATTAACAAAAAAATTCATTTTTGGAATCGATTTTTGTTCATTATTATGATGCAGATTTTTTTTAAACATATTCATCTAAATTAAAATCTAGTTTTTAGCTTAGTTTTTGTTAAATTTGAATTTTAGTGGCTTCAACTTCCTTTCAAAATATTACAACATGCAATAAATCCGGGATAGGAAGCTCGTCTGCATAACCATTGTGGCCTAAATTTATGACCTCCAACTAGAAACTTTGTCAATCGCATTAAACGTCAATATTTCAAAAATTAAATGCAAATAGCTTGTTAATAAAAAAGTTTTAATGTTTTTGATCACGAGAAACGATTCAAAATATTATTAGGTATTTAATGGTCTTACATTAGTATTTAGTGTTAATGAAATTTTTTGTTTCTGGGGTGATATAATTTTAATTTGATTGAGGTAAGTGCCAATATTTGAAGTGTACCTGTTGATACAGTCACTCACGACATATAAAAAAAATATTTTATGAATAAGGGTTATTTTGTCGGCGGCGGTAAAACTTGGGCCACCCGGTATAATTTTGAAACTAAACAATTATATTTTCATTATTATTATTTTATTAATGGAGTTTCAACATGTATCTCCTTCATCGGTTATTAATTTAAATATTTAGAGTTAATTTTCATTTTATTGTACATGTTTTGTCAATTAAAATTAGAGTATTATTTTTGTTTTCAGAGAGACATACCAAATATAAAATTTCTTAAGTTACTAATTTTTTACTTAAACATGTACTATACTAGGCAACAATATTGGTAAGTATATACCTGTAATTCATCAGGATGATGTATTTGCCGGCAAGGCTGACAAATGTAACTATACTTCAACCTCGTCGATGCTGTCAGAAGCTAAAATTTATGAACATGTATGTAAAAACAGTTCTGTTATGTTAATGCTTATACAACTGATATACCTGGCGGAAAATATATCCATTCAGAGCAGCCATTGCTATATTATACGGTATTAATAACCCTGTGAGTTTAAACGGTCTCCGTTTTTTCATCACTTTCGGACCTGACCATACTACGAACAAATATAAAAGGATATATAGCGCAGTAGGTACCGGAGAATCTACCATTAGCCATCCTTTCGTTCTATCATCTATAAGAAAATACAAATATATCTTTAAAAAGTCTAAATGAAAAAAAATCCACTCACCTGATAACGACAGAGTCCACAGATAATAATCATAGATATCATGTGCTAGCGTATGTGATGAATTTATTATACCAGCCATGTATTCTAAGTGAAATGAAGTATACGGCACCTACTTCAGTCACGCTCTGAAATAAGGAATTATATGTAAATTTTTAAAATTCCCGAAGCATTAGTTAAAAATGCTCGAAGTAATTGGTTATTAATGAACGTGGGGAAATTGCATGTAAGCTTGTCTAGACCGGCACAATACCGCTAAGTATTATGCATACATGACATAAGTGAAATAGCATAGTCAGCAAATCATGTCGTAGAAAGAGAAAACAATGTAAACTTACACTTTATTTTTACTATACAGGTGGATGAGAAACTTTAGATTTGTATAACCGACAAAGATTTTATTCCTAACTCTGACAAAATTTTTATACTGAATGAGATATATTGTAAGCTAGTTTATAATAGTAGTAATAGTAATGGTACTAAAAAGAAATCCAATCAACAATCTGTTATATTAATATTAGAAATATTCGATTATATTTAATTTTTCGTCTTAGGTAAGACGACATTTTTTTAATTTACTTTTAATTTCTTTTGTTATTTTCATTACTACCAGATGATATAAAAACACATGATCGAAATTGATTGGCATGATATTATTCTATTTTCCGGAAGTCTGTCATCTATATCCACTGTCATTTTTAATGTGAAGTTAGTGTTTTAGAGATATCACTAAATTCTTATTGTTTCTAATTCAAAATTATCATTGGCGTTTGCTACCATATTTCTTTTTAATATATTTTATTTTCCATATCATAGTCATCGTGATAAGCGTAGTTATAAACGTCAATGCATTTCTCTAATTGAAGAGATTGAAGTTTAATAATATCGCAAAGACCAACGAAATAAACAAGTAACTTGGAAGTACTCCGTAGAATTACGTATTCAAGAATATCACGATAATGAAATTAATCACATTAAACTTATATCATTCGGAATCACAAATATTTTTTGAAAAGGAGACAGCGTCAGTAGAGACAAGTTATCCTGGTGCAACCCACTCTTAACTAATATCTTATGGAAGACGAAACAAACCTTCAGGATTTCTTTGTCATCGATAAATATTTGTGTTATAGGATTGCAATATGGAACAATAAACAAGATCCACGTGTTGCCTTGAAAATATAGAACAACAAATAGAATATTGTAGCGTCTAATTAAAATTTGATATATGACTGTGTCTTACATCGAATATACTTATAATCTAACATAATTCAATTTAACAAGAAAGCCCACGAACATAGGACAATACCTACATTTCAACAATCATAAGCATAAGTCAAAATTAGAGTGGCCAGTTACTTCTATGACAGATCCCAGATAATATGCTTGGACGAACGGGATAGGAAAGAAATTTGAAAGGATATACCATTTACCAAGGCAAGAATAAGCAGGGCAACATCTCTTAATCCAAATCAACACCAACCGGAGACCATATCAACTAATACAACATCAAAATTCCGATTAGGACAACCAATACTGTTAAATTGGTTTTAACAAGAACCAAGCCAGAAAACTTGAATAAAACAACAAAGACCTGTGTGTACAGAGTACCATGTGAATATAGACGTCCATACATAGAAGAAACCAAAAGGCTCCTAGATGTTAGAATCAAAGAACACAAGAGGCTGATTCGGCTAGGACAAACCGAAAAATCCTGCTTGGCATAACATGCTTGGGAAGCCGACTGATGGTCTGCCTCCAAATAAAATTGGATAACGTAACTATTCTGGCCAAAGAAGAACATGGCACCAAAAGAAAAATTTAAGAAACAGAATACATGGCCACAGCTACTAATCCTAGATTAAGGTTAGGCTACTGCGCATCCAACAGGACTTAGACAAAAACTAACTTCTGCGCATACAAGTGTAACTTAAATGCACTTTGCATAAATTGAGGAAGGCATACACTTGCTAATTTAAAGAATTCAGATATGAATTTAGTAAGAAACAACCCTTACCAGGCAGGATTCCCCTGAAACTATAGTAGAATATCTGCTGAAATGTCGGTGAATCAAAATTCAATAAACTATAGAAATAGCCCAAACACCAACTCAAATTACACTCCATCGTCACCAATTACATGTCTTGAGACAGATTCTTCTAAATATAATAAGATTTTTCCATGAAATGTAGTGCGTTTTGAAAATATGAAGTAGAGCGGAGATACTGGTCCAACTAATAGCCACTTTTACATAATATATAAAAATTCAAGATGGAAAGCCTTCCTGTTGTAAAAGTGAAAATGATTAACGCGATAAACTGTGAAATGAATTCGCAGGTTTTTCTCCCAAAGGTGTTGAAACGAAGTAATAAATAAGACAAGCAGAATCTAATTTTATTGAAGAAAATATAAAAATAAGTAACAAAGTACAAACTGGTTTTGGTTACTTTAATTTTCTCTAGTCATTTCGCAAAAATAAATTGTTGTATTCAAAGAGCAACTTATTTTTTTTATTTACTGCTCTTTTTATTTGTGCCTTGCATATTCATAAAAAAATTATGCAAAACGTTATATCTGTAATACTCATAAAGATGTATTATTTCTTTATGTTAATGATCTTTTGTGCTAATAATGAAACATATTGGTTTAAATGGCTCTGGATAGAGTAAGCAGTGTTTTTTCATTTTAAAACGGAGTGTGCAACGTTATCTTACTTTTATAAATTTATTACCTCATACATATTTATATAACTCACGATTAGAGAATACAATCCCGGGATCCCGGCCGTTTTTGATCCAGAGCGAGAAAACATGCCAGAGTTAAGAAACGTGAAAACATTAATGAGCTGATAAAGAAAATCCGCAAAGTTCTAGTGTATTTCAAAAGATCACCATTCAAAAATGGAACAGTAGCAAAATATATGAAGATTGAACATGAAAAAGAGCTGTCACTTCTTTTGGACTCTAAAACCAGGTGGTCTTTTAACCATGCTGGAACGATTTTCCCTTTTTAAAAACCTGAATTCAAAACGCTCTTATAGATCTCAATCATCCAATCCTTTTAGAAGATGCTAATTTTGACTTGGTAAATAAAATTGATGATGTGCTGACCCCAATTAAATTAACAGTAGAAGCAATCTGTCGGCGAGATGCTAATTTATGCACAGCTGATGCCGCTTTGAAATTTCTTATAAAACAAATGTCTAGCAAAAACTCGGCACTCGCCAATTAAATGAAAACATCCTTAGTGGAACATATACAGCAACGACAAAGTGATGATTTGGCTGGTGTGTTGAATTATTTACAGGACCCACGAAAAGATGATGAAAATCAGTTATTATCGGATTTGGAATGGCTTGACTTACTTCCACTTCCTACACAGGCTTTAGTGAGGATGCAAATAAAGAGTATTGTTAAAAGACTAGATAGTCGAGATGACACGGAAAAGGAAGAAATGTCAGGATCACAAACAGATGATGAGCCAAGGCAGCAAACCACCCAACCTAAATTGACATTAAAAGGAAAAGTTAGAGCTAGAAATTAATAAGAGCATGGAAACACCAGATCCTAAAGTACAAAATGGGGGTTGGTATGTAGTATTAGACGCGAAATTAGCCTGTTCGAAAATGGAGGAGGTCGTGTATATCACTTAGAATTAGCATATAAATACCTATTGTCTATTCCTCCAACCAGTGTAGAACCTGAGCGAGCGTTTTCAACTTCTGCTTATGTTGACAATAAACTATGAAGTCCAACATTCGAGGCTTTGATATTTTTGCGATTGTATTTTCGAAATTCTAAATGGTTTTTTGTATTATCTTTTTGTTCCTTATTTTAGTATATTGTGTTGTGCAACAATATTAATAAATAATTTTTAAGATAGTACTTAATTTTTCTTTTAATTGAGCCCAATTAGAAACCACATTGTCTAATTGTATTCTCTAACTCATGATACAATAAAACGTTATTTATTAGTAGCAAATAAGTACATAAAAAAGATCAAATAGTATTTTATTTTAAAAATGAATTAAAGTGTAAAGAAGGCACAAGCTCGATATTTGAGTATATTAATCACCAAGGAAATAACTAACCATATACTTATCTAGAATGCACAATAGTTTACGAAGTAATAACACATTTTGGCATACATATTTTCTTTAAGAATAGTAGTAATTTTGAAATTGCTTTTGTTTTGAAATTATAGTTACTATATTTGAAGGTATATATTCACGATCTTCCAACTAAGCACAATAAACATGTGGAATGCCGTAAGGAATAAATGGAAGTTTTCTATAAAAAATGTGTCGACCTGTGGTTTACGAATTGTACCTATCTCATATACATGCCTATAATAAATCCACCGCTCTTCTAATGATTCAACATTTTCATTTCAATATCAGAACTTTTATTAATACTTTCGCTTTTAGATTCACAGGTAATTGACTACATTTCTTCAACTATAAATAAGTAATGGGTAATAGGAAGTAGGAAGTAAAGACTCTATTATTAGCTGACAACTTAATATGTCTTTAAATAAACGAGAAAGTTAATGTTGTATGTTTAAAAGTTTGAGTATGGACTAAATGACATAATGTGAATTTTGACATTGTAAAAAAGACGATGCTTATAATTCTTATTATTGAATAAGTTATAATAATTACTTTCACAACCTTTTAAACTAGTGCGATTAGCTTTAGCGTTAATTATCAATCCTAATTTGTAGTTTCCTTTCCTATTGCATAGCGTACAAGGCAAAACACAGCAACAGCAATCAATTTAGATCAGCCGTTAAATAGAGTGCTGTATTCTGATAAAACACACGTTACAGGTACAACTACATTCATAAGATAAATCAGAGAATTAAAATACCTAAGCAAATAGTGACTGTTCAATAACGCTCGATTTTTAGCAAATAAACTTATCATTACTGAAAATACAAATTAATGGCTTTTCGAAATGAAAATAAAATAACTTTTAAAGATGAAAATATAATATTGAACTCTAAATTACTTAAGAATTGAAGGATCCAAAAATAAATATTGCTCTATACCGGGTGATCCAAATTAATTGTTCACCAATGCTATCTCCGTTATTGTAGAAACTACGTAGTCGGTTGCAGTGCTTTTTCCGCTGATTACGATAATGAAAACAGAAAAACAATTGAATGTGTAGATTCTCAGTTATTTTTAAAAAAATCATATTTTTCTAATGGAACATTTAATACCAATCGATGCAAAATATGAAAATTTTCGACCTCGCGATTTTTGCAGATGTCGACGTTTTGAAGTCCCCTGCTACCGAAGAAGTGGTTTTAAAAAAATGTCTGTGAGTGTGTGTGCCTGTGTGTCTGTGTGTGACCACGATAGCGGTCAAACGGCGACAGATATCAATTTCAAATTTTGTATTTACAAGTATAATCTCCCTCTTGAGATCTGATTAGTTTTTCAGTTAAATCGATAGACCGAAAGTAGTAGTTTACTTCAGTAAAAAAGAAATCGAATTTTGCCAATATTTCTTCAACTACTAAGTTTAAACAAATTTATAAAGAATTCATACGTATTTTATCAAAAACGTTTTTTGAAATTTCTACCGGAAGTAGATCTTTTACTCTTATCGAAAATCAGTTTTTTGCAAACTATTTCGCAAGTCATGCTTTTTACACGGGTACATTTTCAGTATAAAAGTATTTATAACTTTATTTTCAATATCTTTTGTATAAAAAAAATGAGGTGTGGCCACCACACGACTTTCTTATACGTATGAGCGTTTCAAACTATACAATCTTAAGAATTTTTTTATACAAAACTTATTCAAAATCCTATTCTAAGTACTTTCATTCTCTTAATAAATCGCTATAGAATGCATACTTTGCAAGATATTCGAAAAAAAAGTGCTACTCGCTAAGAGTAAAAGTGCTGCTTCCGGTCCGAATTTTGAAATTTCATGTATACAAAAAATATTGCAAATATAACTCTAAATACTTTTGTACTCTTAATAAATATATATAGAATGCATAATTTACGACATATTTGCCAAAAATCGCTATTCGGTAAGAGTAAAAGTGTTACTTCCGGTCCGAATTTTGAAATATTTTTTATACAAAAGATATTGAAAACTATGTTTTAAATACTTTTATACCCGTAACGTACCTGCCTAAAAAGTTTGACTTGCGAAATATTCGCAAAAACCGATTTTCGATAAGAGTAAAAGACCTACTTCCGGTAGGAATTTCGATAAACTTTTTAAATAAAATGTTTCTCAATTTTAATTTTAAGTACATATGAATTCTTTATAAATTTGTATAAACTTAGTATTTGACGAAATATTGGCAAAATTCAATTTTTTCACTGACGTAAACTGCTACTTCCGGTTTACCGATCTTACTGAAAAACTAATCAGATCTCAAGAGGGAGATTATACACGTAAATACAAAATTTGGAATTGATATCTACAGCGGTTTGACCGCTATCGTGGTCACACACAGACACACAGACAGATAGACATTTTTTAAAAACCACTTTTTCGGTATCAGGGGACTTCAAAACGTGGACATCTGCAAAAATCTCGAGGCCGAAAATTTTCATCATCACAATACTTCCTTATACTACGTATAAGAAAGTAAAAGTTTCAAAATTCGGACCAGAAGTAACACTTTTACTCTTATCGAAAGGCGATTTTTGCAAATATGTCGTAAATTATGCATTCTATATATACGAGTATTTATCAAGAGTACAATTGTATTTAGAGATACATTTGGAATAATTTTTGCATAAAAGAAATTTCAAAATTCGGACCGGAAATAACACTTTTACTCTTAGCGACTAGCACTTTCTCTCGAATATATCGCCAATTATGCATCCTATAGAGATTTATTAAGAGAATAGAAGTAGTACAGTAGGATTTTGTTTATTTTTTCAGAAGATAAAAGTATTTAAATCTTAGTTTAGAACAACTGTGAAACGCATACATGTATAAGAAAGTCGTGTGGTGGCCACACCTCATCATTTTTTCACAAAAGTTGAGAATAACCGGTGCTATTCACAAACAAAAATTTTGTGCTTTAATAAAGGTATACTTAAATATACATCATTAAGTAATAATAGTATTTCCTGTAGAAATAATGTTTAACACTTCTACATGGTTTCTCCATTCATACGAAATAACAATGAAGACTTACGTCAAAAACATGTCCAAATTATCGAACGAAATTGGTGAAAGCCTTTTTCGTTGAAATGAAAGTAAACGTGTACCTAGCAAACACACATGGACGCAATTATTCTTGATTAAATATTGTTCTTAATTGGAATCCCATTTGAAAACGTGTAATACTGATGTAGCTACGTAGATATCTACACAAATAATTTGCGGATTCTTTCGTAAAATTGTCCCCGCAGGCTAATAAGAATTTCAGGTTTCTTGGAGAAAGTCAGCTCGGTATCATCATATTTTGCTAATAGCCAATTATAATGTGTTACACTTAACGGTAACAAAGAGAGTTTTTGACCTTGGAAAAAACAACTGTAATGAATTTTCGTTCATTGATGGTAAGTAAAATCGATTAACAACAGACTTGTAGGCACATAATGCAGTGAATTAATATAACAATTACGGTAGGACATCGTTACGCAAGCTAAGCGATCTTAAACGATATTTAAGTCTTCTACCATCGCCGCTCATTAACTCATATTGTACTTACTATTAGTAAATCCCTAAAAGCATATGCCGGACAATTCACAGATGAAACAAACAAGTAAGCATCCATAATTCAATAATTCCAACCAATAATCATCTCTTCAACTAATTAATTTATTTATCTACATGTAGTTTGATTTATTTTACGTTTCCATGCATATATTTATATATTTCTTATATTATGCGGAATAGAAGAGCATATATTTATATAAATATATTAAAGTTCTTAGCCATAATATAGAAATATTGTAATTAAAATCATCTTGATGTAGCGGCTATTGTAATTAAAACAGTAATAAATAACAAAACCAACCATAAGAATTAATTGTACGTCAATTAAGTAGAATCATTGGAAAATCTACGATTCATCAAAAATGACATCCAACATTACAAGGCAGTAATGCCTACCTAACGCGAATTGTAAAATAAATGTGAAAATGTATACATTTAAGCACAAAACAGCAGCCATATATGTAGTTTTATCAAAAGATCTAGATTTGTCATAAACAGTATTTAATTCCACTACACAAATAATATCGACGCAAATTATGTAATTAGAAGAGTACTTGTAACATTTAGTAGAGCAGTCGCATAATATTCATGTAGTATACTAACACTTCTTAACACTTTCTTGTTTGATTTACACAATTCTGCATTGTAATATGTTTGACACGCTGTCAGTATTATTTGTATGATGAGATTAGATGTCGTCTAAGATAAATATAGATCTTTTGATGAAACTACATTGATAATAGCCGTTGTTCTATTGTTAAATGTATAAATTGTTACTTTTATTTACATAATTCGGGTTTGCATCTTTCTATGTTTGTCATTAAATTCATAGGTCGGCGTTATTGCCTTGTAATGTAGTTAGATGTTATTCTTGATATATCAAAGATTTTTCATTGATTCTACTTAATTTACTTATTTTCCTAATGATCATTTTATGTTATTATTTGTTATTTTTAATTAACTACAATGAGACTGTTCGGATGGCAGCTGTTTTTCTATTGTCATTTTTATTATTTATTTCTGTTTTGATCACTATAGCCGGTACATCAAGATGACAGTGAGCTTAGTTACAGTTCTTATTTATATATAGTTAGAAAAAATGCAATTCAAATTTGTAATAAATTCTTGAGGCCATCAAAACTTAAACTTTAACGATTCGACATGTATTTAAAATATGTTCATTAGAAATAGGAACATAAAATGCGTTTGTAATATATAATTGGTAAAATGGAGAATATATTATAATACAAATATTAACATACGTGCCAAATACTAAACATAAGCATAAAATATAAGTTTATGTATATTGAATAATAAAAAATATTTGGCAGTACATACTGAATGTTAACATACTTGAGAAGGGAACTATATTTCAGTTTATGTAAGAAATGAAAATTCTTTGAAGAAGCACTAGTCTCACTACGATCGAGATCAAATCTGAAACTTATCCAAATTAAAAAACACGAATGCATTTGAGTAAATATACAAATAGATTCCTGTTTTTTTTTGGGGGGGTTTGGATAAGTTTCAGAATAGATCTTAATTTTTTGTTGTGTTCGATATTTAAAATTTTTGGATCATCAAGATTTAAATGTAGTCCTAAATGTCAAAATTTTTTTGAAAGCAGTTCTGTTTTAAAACGTATATTGATGACTGCATTCTTGCCATTCTAGAAAATAAAGTCAATAAATTGTGTTAAATTATTTAACTTTCTTGATATGACACTAATAATAAATGAAAATAACATTTTAACGATACCGATTGTGTCAAATATCATTTGCCATAGGGATTCTCATGCATGCGTATGTACGATGTATAGGTATGTATATGTATGCCAACCTAGTACCTGTTGCGGTCCCAATGCCGGCGACGTATACATCGGTTTCCTATGGCTAATGCTATTTGGCACAACCGGTATGACATTCTAAACCCACTCCTTCTGGAGTGGGTTAAAATGGGCTTGATTAATTCATTTTCAATCAAGCCAACCATATTCATTCAAAAGTATTATCATAAATCTTAAGGACAGATCAATAATGATAACAAATCGTAAATTAGAAGACAAATATTAAAATTACAACCAACAGTAACATAACAATCAAAATATTAAAAGTAATCAAGTGAAATATTTATTGATTCCCTATGTGCCGAAATTATCAGAAGAATTAACAAATTCAATCTTAAAGTAGCACATAGAAATTACGATAATTTATAGTTTATGAATACTAATATTAAATCTAAAACTCCATTTAATAAAAAAGAGAAACCGAGTTTATAGTATTTCATTTAATAATTGTAATAAGACATACACAGATCAGTCTATACAATGCTTAGATGAAAGAGTAATAGGAAAGAAATATTTTAAAAATACACTAGCGTTTAAAGAGCATTGTCAAAATTTAGGACATAATTTCTACTTTTATTACACAAACATTTTAAGTAACGAAAGAAACAACAAAGCAAGATCTATTCTGGAACTTATCCAAATTAAAAAAGGAATCCATTTACGTAAATGATCGTAGTGAAATGAATCCTCTTTCAAACATTTACTTTTCATTACTAACATAAACCGAAGTATATTTCCTTTCTTAAGTATTTCAAAATCGAGTTTCTTTGTAAATTTTCTTTGTATTGTCAAAAATGGTTTTCATATATATCTAGAAATATGTTAAATTTGTAATGACATTGACAAATCTTTTTGATGTATGTCAATATTTCAATATTTTTTAATATCAAATATACAATATGTCTCGCTAAGTTGGAACCATATGGAAAACTTTTTTATTATTAATTTTAGGAAAAAAATTTATTCTTCATAAAAAATTCTGCATGTTCTAAAATCTAAAATACAATCATCAGATAGTAAATTTTTTGAGTTGTATACGAGGTATGTCAAAAAATATTAATTTTACTCAAGAGTAAAGTACCTTTATATTTGGCATTATCGAATAATGTTATTAAAAAAGTTGATTAGAACTAAAAATTACGTTCAAATATGCAATTATACCCATTTATAGGGAAAAATTATTTTTTTCTATTTTTGTCTACAATAACAATGCAAATTGAACTTTAGATTAGCATATCTCTCAATAACTTTTCCATGGAACATATGTTCAAGATATTCCCTAACATTGAATGTACTGTGGCATGTGGCACCGTCTTGTTGGAACCAAATACATTGACGTTCTTGTATGCGTAGTTCATCCATGAAGTCATTGATGTAAGTTTGTAAAAACTGTAAATAACGTTCGGCATTCATTGGTTGGTGAAATGTCCTATTAATCTGTTCTTATAAATGCCACACCATACGTTCGTCTTAAATGAATATTGGTCATGAACCTTTATTATAAAATTGGGATTTTCTTTAGACCACCAGCGACAATGTTGTGAAGAGAGAGTTCCATTTGACGAAAATGTTGCTTCATCGGAAAAAATTATACGCCTCGTAAGGAAAGTGTCCTTTTCTAACTCTCCTTGGATGAGTAAGCAAAAATCAAACCGCCTATCATAATCCCTATCTTTTAATGTGTGAACGATTTTTGGTTTAAATGGTCTGTATTTATTTAGTTTTAAAATCCTTGCCACTGTATCATTACTTACATTTTGTTGCATCAACGACTACCTTTTGTGCAATGACATTTTTGGATTTTCTACAACAGACAGCATTACTTCAAACTGCGTATTTTCATCGGCAACCAGCTTTTGGGGTTTTCTATTATAATTATTGTTAATACTTCCAGTACTCTTACATTTATTCATTATTTTTGTAACAGTTGAATGATTAATATTTTTATTGGTGCTTCTCTATGTGTTTTATAGTTTTCTCCCACAATCAAAACAATTTCTATTTTCTCTTCACAAGTTAACAACGCTATCATATTTATGTGTCATATAAATTCTAATGCGTTTTGACATTCACTATCAAACATTTCTAGCAAACAACAAATCATTTGTATGTAAGTGCATGCTGGATAACATGTAACTACAGTTAAATTTGCATTGTTATTGTAAACAAAAATACAAAAAATGAATGTAATTGCATATTTGATCGTAATTTTTAGTTCTAAACAACTTTTTTAATAACATTGTTCGATATTGTCAAATATAAAGGTACTTTACTCTTGATTAAAATAATATTTTTTGACATACCTCGTATACAACTGAAAAAATTTAATACCTGATGATTGTATTTTAGATTTTAGAACATGCAGAATTTTTTATGAAGAATACCTTTTTTTCCTAAAATTAATTACAAAAAAGTTTTCCATATGGTTCCAAATTAGTGAGACATATTGTATAAAAACTACTTATACTTTTACTTATATTTAATATTTCATACGTTAATATTTGTTATTTGTTGTGTGTAGTACTTTACCAACTACATAGTACAGATTGTATTTTACGTACCTACCTATTTCTGATGAAGATATTTTAAATACATGTCGAAACGTTAAACTCGTTGAATGTCTTATGACCGTATATTATACAGGGTGTAACAAAATAAGTGTAAAACATTTCAGGGGGTGATTCCTTAGCGAAAAAGAGATAGGGTCTTTCATATAAAAAAAAACTTCAATGGAGCATCCTTTGTTAAGATACAGCCCCATAAAGGGGGTACATAAAATTTGTTTTACAATTTTTCTCACAAACACTAAAAATGTAATTTATTTCCAATGTAACTTTTTGGTCTGATTATTTGTTTACCATTTAAAAATCTATTTCCAATACCTTGTTTCATTCGAAACAAAAAATGTCTCTTGAATTTTTTGCCCAAAAGTAATCAATTCGTAGCAAAAAATTATTTTACGAACAACTACAGAGATACATCGTCATAAATGCGAACTGGATTAGTATTGTTATTTTGTAGTTACTACCTGCATTAACCCTTATCCGGGCAGACTTCTTTACTAACGTGAACGGATAGTCTGAGTCCGTTGGACTCTACGTGATATAATACTGCAACTGATTAAAATTTTTTACAGATATACATAGATAGAGACTATAAATCTGCGTTAATATTAAAACACGTATAATACAACAAACAAAATAATTTTACAGTATAATTTATTACAAAATTTTTGAATAAATACAGAAAAAATTATAAAGTTTCAGAACAACAAAAACAAGTCCTTTTGATTTTAGAATGTTCGTTGCATATGCTTTTCTTACAGCTACTGCAGACTTGTTTCTGCATTCTGCTGTTTTTGGAGGGACACATATAGCATCTTTTTTTGCGAGGAGGTGAACAATTTCCACTTGTTGAAGTACTTGGTTGCTCTTGTGCTTCCGGCAAAATTCGCTTCATTGTTGTTTTGATTTCTTTTGTAAGTCCAAAACTTTTTCTTCTGCGTATTTGAGGAATTATTAGTCCTTCTGCAAGAGACACAAGAAACAGGCGTCTTTTTTCATGCTTTCGAGAATTCCACTCAGAGTATAGATTTGTCCATACAACATAGCTTGCGATGCCAACCACATCCAACATATTCATAAAAAATGCAAAGGGCCAACGGTTTGTGCGTCTCTTACACATATATTCGTGAACCATCTGGTCTAATGTGTCCACACCACCTTTAGTTCGGTTGTATTCAAGAATTATTTCAGGTTTATTTTTGATGTCACTTACTTCTTTGAAGAAATGCATCGTCGACAACAAAATTACGCATTTCCTAGGTTTTGGGACGTAAGATACTAAGGTTGCTTTTTTAGTGAATCCAAAAATTGAAGATTCATTTTCACGATTTTTGTGAGGCTGGAATTCTTTGGGTATAAATCTTTTGTTCTTTTTTACTGTTCCCACCATAGTAAGTCCATTTGAAAGCAAACCATATGCTAATGACAAATCAGTAAAATAATTGTCAAACGTAACATTTCGGTTTGTTCTCTGATATGGTTCTGTTAGTAACTCAACTACTTTTTTTCCCAGTCCTTGTGTGACAGTGTTACCTTCTTTTCCACAATAAGGAATACCGTTTAGTGGATAAGACGTGTCTGAATCACATACCCACCAGATTTTCATGCCATATTTATCCGGTTTTGAAGGCATATATTGTTTGAACGGACAACGTCCTCTGTAAGGGACTAACTGCTCATCGACTGTAATATTTTTGCCCGGCAGATAATATTTTTTCAAATTTTTATTTATTTGTTCCCAGATGTCTCTGATCGGTGCCAGCTTGTCATTTTCACGGCGTTGAGATCTGGTTTCCTTATTATCAAACCTTATAAACCGTAAAAGAGACTTGAATCTTTTCAAACCCATTGTGGCTCGAAAGATTGGCGGTCCATAAATAGGACTCCATAAAACTTCATAATTTGTGTTGTTAAATTTCAAATGACCGGCAGTGAGCAAAAGTCCAAAAAATGCATACATTTCTATTTTATCGCAAGACTTCCATCTTTCGTTTGATAAGACACGAATTGCTTCAGCATTTGTAAAATTGACTATTTCTTCAACAATTTCATTTGTCATATACAAATAAAGAGAGTCAACCGGGTCTTCTAAAAGTTTACCTGGTGGAAGGCACACTTTATGTAATGGACTTCTTATTATATTACAAGCCCTTGTGCGACCAGTGGAATCAGGCTCGTGCGACCACTGCGTTCCATCTTTACCAGTAAAATAAAACACTGATGTTGTTCCATTAGTCTCATCTCCATTTTCAGATTCTTCATTGTCATCATTTTGAATATCAGATTCTTCGCCTGCTACAGATACATTGTCTTCTTCTGATTCAGACTCATTGTCAGAATAATTGATGTCATCAGCATCGTCATCGAAATCAGACAAATTATCAATAATTTGTTGAAGTTCGCTATTAGACAGCCCTCTGCTTGTCATTATATAGATGTCTGTAAATATTCAACTAAAATAATTGATAAGAAATTAGAATATTTACCAAATCTATCTGGAAAATATGACTTACCGAATAATAATCAAAAATTGACAATTCACATAAAATCTCAAAAACAACAGTTTGATCACGGATGCAACGCACAACCAGCTGACAAGATGTGACAAGTTATGCTAAAAATAGAACAACAGACAAGCGCATAGATGCATTCGACACAATTCTTTTCGGAAATCTCCGTAAAAGTTCGAGAAACTCGTTGGAGTCTGTCGGACTCATACTGTCCGGTTACGTCTGAAAAATTGTTAAGATTTTTTTTTATGTCTACACAAATATTTTTTCTCAATCTACAAACACGTAAACGCTTTAGTTATAATTCTAAACAAAGTCACGGAAGAAATTTTAGATACCACCCATAGTAATAAAAATATTTTAAAAAACTTTGGTCGATGAGTCTGTTAGACTCACCTTGACCGGATAAGGGTTAAAATACATATGATTAAAGATGAATAAACAAAACTAATTTATTAATAACAAAACATAAAACATGTAGAAATAATAGTAAATGTTCAATATGTCCACCTTCAGTCATTACACATGCGTCTAGACGTCGGCGCATTGAGCCACGTATTCGCTCAAATATTCCTGGATTCTCTCTAATTACCCTGCACGCATCGATGATGCGGTTTCTTAAGTCCTCTACATCGCGAACAGGAGTAGGATAAACCAAAGTCTGTAAATGGCCCCAAGTAGAGAAATCGAGAGGATTGAGATCCGGGGATCGAGCGGGCCAATTCTGTGGTCCTCCTCGACCTATCCAATGATTTGGATATGTTTGGGTTAAATGCTGACGTGCTGTTTGACTAAAATGGGCGGGAGCCCCATCATGCATAACAAACATATCCCTTCTGACGCCCAAAGGAACTTCCTCCAGCAGTACTGGATGCACTTCTCTTAAAAATTGAATGTATGCCTCACCATTTAGTCGAGGAGGTAGAAAATGAGGGCCAGTTAAATAATCCCCAATAACTCCGAGCCACACGTTAAGAGAAAAGTGTTCTTGATGGTTAGCTTGTACAATAGAGTGAGGGTTTTCATCAGCCCATATGTGGTTATTATGAAAATTAATTATCTTGTCCCGAGAAAAAGGACATTCGTCTGTGAATTCGATCGTCTTCAGAAAGTCAGGATTTCTTCTAATCATTTCCAGCATCCAATTGGAAAGTTCAAGACGGTTCGGAAAATCTCGCTGTAACAGTGCCTGTACTCGTTGCAGATGGTAAGGGTATAAGAGTTGTTCCTTTAAAATTCGAAATACCGTCATATGATCAACATTTAACTCGAAAGCAATCTTTCTAGTACTGCTAGTAGGTTGTTCTTCAACCAAATTAAGTACTGCTTCTTCAAGATGTGTTGTTCTAACATCTCGATGGCGACCACAATCCTGCGTTCTTTTGAACCATATTCTCGTAATCGTTGATGAAGTCGGGCAAATATTCTATGCGAAGGAAGCTGCCGTTGAGGATACATTTCAGCATATCTTCTAGAAGCTTCTAACCCATTCCCCTGCGACAGACCGTAAACGTAATGCATATCAGCCATTTCCTCATTTGTGTATGCCATTTTAATAACAAGTGAATTATTAAACTAACAAATTACGAACAAAACAACGACACACAATTAAGTATTAATTCAATTTCAAAAATTTACAAACTGACAGCGTGATACCACTACTAGCGGCCTACTAAATAAATTAGTTTTACGTTTTCGTTTTATGACGATGTTACAGAGATACATCTACGTATCTCTGTAGTTGTTCGTAAAATAATTTTTTGCTGCGAACTGATTACTTTTGGGCAAAAAATTCAAGAGACATTTTTTGTTTCGAATGAAACAGGCTATTGGGAATACATTTTTAAATGGTAAACAAATAATCAGACAAAAAGTTACATTGGAAATAAATTACATTTTTAGTGTTTGTGAGAAAAATTGTAAAACAAATTTTATGTACCTCCTTTATGGGTTTTTTTTATATGAAAGACCCTATCTCTTTTTCGCTAAGGAATCACCCCCTGAAATGTTTTACACTTATTTTGTTAAATGGTAAACAAATAATCAGACAAAAAGTTACATTGGAAATAAATTACATTTTTAGTGTTTGTGAGAAAAATTGTAAAACAAATTTTATGTACCCCCTTTATGGGGCTGTATCTTAACAAGGAATGCTCCATTGAAGTTTTTTTTTATATGAAAGATCCTATCTCTTTTTCGCTAAGGAATCACCCCCTGAAATGTTTTACACTTATTTTGTTACACCCTGTATATATTTGTTAAGAACTTTCTTAGGGGAGCAGCCTCTTTTTTGAGTCATTTATGTTTAAAAATTATTAATGAAACACATATTTTGTATTCTTTTTTTTTGTTCCGCTCAGCAACATATATTGCCTTTCTCAAATATTTTTAATGGTGTATAAACTAATATGGCTGTTTCCTGAAATGTTATTTCGATAGCAATGGAAATAACGAAGTGTGGCCACCATAATCTTATATGCATAAATCTCTATTCGATAAGAGCAAAAGTGTTACTTCCGGTTCAAATTTTGAAAATTAGTTTATACAAAATGTACTGAAAATTAAGTTTTAATTACTTTTATACTCGTAATGTGCCTGTCTAGAAAGCATGACTTGCGAGATATTCGTAAAAAACCGGTTTTCGCCCGGAGTGAAAGACCTACTTCCGGTAGTAATTTTAAAAAACCTTTTTAATAACATTGTTCTTAAATTCAATTTTGAGTACATTTGTATTCTTTATAAATTCGTTTAAACTTAGTAGTTGATGAAATATTGGCAAAATTCGATTTTTTCACTGAAGGATACTGCACCGATTTTACTGAAAATCCGAATACTCGTAAATACAAAATTTGAAATTGATAACTATAGCCGTTTGGGGCGATAGTAAACTCGGCCGCTTAACAGAACATGTACTAATCCCACAGGTAAATTGGGCCTGCCAGAAATTTTCTTCCTTAATCTTCATAGGTAAACTCGGCCGGTAGATACTTACCTGCTATTTTGACCCTAATTAGAGATTAAAATTATTTCTTACTTTCATATTTTTCAATAAAAGGGATTAAGAAAACAAATATCAAAAGTCAATAGATAACTACACCTATCTATACAGCTAGACAAAGTCGTTACCTAAATCTGTGCCATACCCCCCACCCTATTAAAAATTTCCTATAAATACAACATTCTCTCTAACAGTTTCTGTCTTTATTCTCTTCAAAAAAATAATCTTTATAAAACTGCAGTTGAAGTTTCATGACGTACAATGAATGCAGAGTGTTAAAGAAATAATTAGTCAACGAGGAAAGTTAAGCTCTTGGTAGAACTCAAAAGTGGCGAGAAAAAGTGAAGGTGCAAGACTGCCAAGTGTCTAGCAAATATTTATACAGTGGGCTCGGACAACACAATATCGAAATCGAAATTAATTCATAATCATTTGGTATGTGACATTCGCAAATTTTTTGATGTCATATGCATTTGTGGTTTTATTTAACAAAATTAGTATAAAGAGTAATGTAAACTCGGCCGCTTTAGATAAGTGTGCTATCAGGCCGAGTTTATCTATACAGCTTAAAACTTATTTTGACCGCGGAGGAATAAAATATCTAAAGGGGCCGAATTTACCTCGGCCCAGCCGTTTGACCGCAATCATGGTCAAACACACATAGACACTGACAGACGCACACATAAAGAGAGACATTTTTTAAAACCACTTTTTCGGTATCAAAGTACTTCAAAATGTGGACATCTGCAAAAATCTCGAGGTCGAAATTTTTGTCATCATAATACTTCCTTATACTACGCATAAGACAGTAAAACATACGAAATTACTGACAGAAGTTTTAGGAAATGTAAATGAGTTTTTTTAAAAAGAGACAGTAAGGAAAATGACTAAAATCCACATAAGGAAAAAGTCATATTAGTTTATATACTATGAAAAAATATTATGATTAAAAAAGGCAATATACCGGGTGTCCACACTTAAGTGCGCACTATTGATAACTCTGTTATCTTTGGAGGTGCAGAATCGGTCAAATGGGCAAAGTAGTACCATTTTTTATGGCGGTTACAATTGTGAAAATAGAAAAACAATTGAACGTCGGGTTCTCTAGATATTTGACCAAACAATTTTTTTTTAAATGGAACACCCTGTATATTTTTTGGCGATTGGAAAGAGAATCGCAAACTGAACAAAAGAGTCTTAGTACACTAGTATAAAAAAATGTCAAATAAAGTAGTTACTGAGAAATCTGTATCTTTGCTTTGTTTGCATGAAATCGATATACCTATGGAAAATTAAAGCGTCACATTGTCTAGTAGCTGTCAAATTATTTGTATTTGGTGTTGTTAAAGTTACTATGTGGAAAAAGTATTGGTTTTACAATTTTTTCAACCGTAACAATGGCATTTACTCATTTGGAAAAGTGTAATATGTTGGAGTTGTACTTGAAGTTTAACAAAAATTCAGATAAAGCGCTCGAATGTTACATTCAGCAATTTCCTGATCGTGATGTACCAGATCGTCGCTATTTTTTAAAACTTTATCGAAGATTAAGAAGCAACGAAACAGTTTTTATAAAGAAGAGGATCAAAAATGAATTTATATTATCTCAAGAGACAGAAATAAATGTATTGGCATATTTTCAGGTGCATCCAAATAATTCTGTAAGGGATTTGTCCAGAGAATCAGGTGTTTCTCGTAGTACGATCCATAAAATTTTGAAAAAAAATAAATATGTTCCCTTTAAATATCAGCCTGTTCAAACTGTACTTTTGGGTGACTATCAAAGACGATTAACTTTTGCTCAATGGTTTATCAATGCTTTTGAAGAAAATCACAATTTCTTCAGACACATTTTATGGAGTGATGAATCCAACTTTTCTAATCGCGGGATGATCAATAAAAGAAATAATCATTACTGGAGTCGTGAAAACCCATTTGTTGTTTATCCTTGTAATCCACAACACCGATTCAGTTTAAATGTTTGGTGTGGTATAATCGGATCCCGAATTGTTGGGCCATTTTTCTATCGGGGTTCTTTAACAGGAGAAAGATATGTGGCATTATTGACCAAAATTTTTATTAAATTTTCTGGATGAATTAAATTTGGTAGACAGACAGATTATTTACTTTCAACAAGATGGAGCGCCTGCCCATAATCACCGCGAGACAAGGGAGTTATTAGAAAGATTATTTGGCAATAGATGGATTGGCACAAATGGTCCTATTCAGTGGCCCGCACGTTCGCCTGACATGACGCCATTAGATTTTTTCTTGTGGGCAGCAGTAAAAAATCAAGTGTACAAACATAGATATGCAATAGTGGATGAGCTTCAGGAAAGAATTTCCAACATCATTAACGCCATCGATGGTAGGACCATTTTAGGAGCTACTCGTAATGTTCACACAAGATTGAGAAAATGTATTGAAATGGAAGGAGATGTCTTTGAACATTTAATTTGAATAATTTTCTTTACTTTTTTTGTATTTATTTTTATTTGTTTATTAAATTAAAGGCTTTAATGAATGTTTAATTGTCCGTAGATATATCGATTTCATGCAAACAAAGCAAAGATACAGATTTCTCAGTAACTACTTTATTTGACATTTTTTTATACTAGTGTACTAAGACTCTTTTGTTCAGTTTGCGATTCTCTTTCCAATCGCCAAAAAATATACAGGGTGTTCCATTTAAAAAAAAATTGTTTGGTCGAATATCTAGAGAACCCGACGTTCAATTGTTTTTCTATTTTCACAATTGTAACCGCCATAAAAAATGGTACTACTTTGCCCATTTGACCGATTCTGCACCTCCAAAGATAACAGAGTTATCAATAGTGCGCACTTAAGTGTGGACACCCGGTATATGTTGCAATTTCGGTATAAAAAGTGATCCCATTACTCGAAAATACTCCGGGAACCATGATTTCCCTAAGACGTAAGAGCAATTAACCCTACCAGGAGTAATGATGAACAAAAAACTCAATCCAATATTTTTCGCCCCAATTCAAGAGACTGGTCACCAAGAGTAGTAAGAATGGGGGTCATGTGGAACACCTATAGAAGGATAATAAATAAACGTTGTAAACCAAATATATTTTAAAAACTTTCTTTGGACATTTTCAACTATTCCAGTATAAATTGAACAATAGGGGTTCCATATTAAAGCAACATATTCCAGTTTACACATCACAATTGCAGATTAAAGAAGCATGACAGTTGCAGTGCCATAGACTTATAATCATATCATATATTTTTTATTATATGATAAAACCAAAGATTTTATGTGATTTGAAAAAGACAATTCACTACCAAACAGCATCCCTAATTGCTTTATATAAGCAACTCTTCCCAACGTATCCCGGTCAACCTCATAATCGCAACAAGAGGACTCATTTTCTTGTGTAAGTAACAATCTTACATATTGATATATTATATTCCAGTTTATTCTCCGAACACCACTGGCCTATATAGTCCACGTTTGTAACCTACATAGCCACACAGAGACAAGAGATCTCACAACAGAGATAGTCAAGAAGATCATATATAAGCAGTAAAAATAAGAACCCCTGAGTTTGCAAGCAGTGATTTTGATTTGTAACCATTATAAAAACAAATAATTCTTGCGGTATCAAATAAGATTATAGTAAATGAAGAAACGGAAACCAAAGCAATTTACTTTGCGGATTAATATGTCCTGTTTAATTTGATCTAAAACCGTAGCCAAACTATGCGTTAAATGATTCACGAATGACAAAACGTGAAGGGATGATAACGCGGAAATGTGTAAATTAAAATGAATTATTTCAAAGTACTGGTGTAATGCAACCGTAGACACGTGCTTCAGAATCGTTAGTTCTCATCAGTACGATATAGCTAAGAAAGTTCAGCGAGCAATGTTACGAATATCTGCTTTAGCATGTCATATTCTAACACTAAAGCCTTATCTAAATTCAAAATTGTGTTGAATTTCCACATTCTACACCTATATCAGAACCGATGGCAATTATCAAAATTTGACCGCATAAATATATCAATCAATCAATACTACTACTAGTTCAAATAAGAATTTAAGTAAAGGTATTATATCGTAATAGCCAAAACATGTTTCGGCAGTACAGCATATTGTACTAATAAATTAGCTGGGTCATGCCATATAAAAATGTCATTCGAAAGAAATCTATACTGGCTAATAAAATAACAGAACTAGTAAAGATGTTTATCGGCGACCAAACAATATAATAGTAGCTATTGGTTAATAATAGGAATCATAATACCCAGAGGGAATAATGAAATGCGACCGGGGAATAATGAGACATAACGTTACCATTATTCCCTGCATTCCGCCAATAAGAACATAATGTTACCAACGTTGTCGTAGTAACGATAAACAAGTTCGGCCATTTTACTAACTGTCTAACCGTCATAGGTCATATCGATATAGTAGATATTTTCGTTTAAGTATTTTGAATTTTTTTAGTAATCTTCAGTTAGTCGTAGATAAAGTAGTGTGTACTAACTCGCTCGAGCCGAGTTACTCCCTCGCCGCTTCACGACTCGGTTCGTAAATTCGGCTCTCGGGAATAATAACTGGCATTATTGACACGTTATATTAACTCCTATTTCACTAGTTTCTTTAGTATTTTGTCTACAATTTCATGTACGGTGGTTCACTGTGAAATAGATTTTTTTGTAGATAATTGGACCTTTCGCAGAGTAGAGCGTTACTCACGTCAAATAAACATAGTAATAATTATATAATTCATTGCCATGGTTCATACGAACATGGATATTGTCAGTAAATCGTAGTTCATTTATATAAAAAATATATTTATTTTCTCAGTGCGAAAGATAATATTTGAAAATATATTTTTCATTCTTCTCAATAATAAATTAAATTAGTATTTTTTTTCATAAGAACTTGGCTAGCACGCACTAGCTGTGCCTGCTAGACGCACGCTCTGCCATTTGGGCTACCAAGCGAGTGTGTTTTCAAGTCTTTCCGTGCAATTAATCAATTACAATCAGCAGAAATACATGCTCAACTATAATAAATACCTTTTACTTTCTTATACGTAGTATAATAAAGTATTGTGATGATGAAAATTTTCGACCTCGAAATTTTTGCAGATGCCCACGTTTTGAAGTCCCCTGATACTCTTATCGAATAGCGATTTTTGCTATATGTCGTAAATTGAGCATTCTATACAGGGTGTAGCACCTAAGATGCCTCGGACAGTAGCTCCTCTATCATACAATATATTGAAAAAAGTCTAAGAGAAAATTTGTCCATAACTACAATCAACATTTCCCTAAAATATTTTTTGTCATCAGTGCCGTGCCGTATTCCATTGGCGTATCAAACTTATGTTTTTTTAAATGGAACAATATATATTTTGTGGCTGATTCGGAAAGCCCCCAAAAAGTACTTTTTTTTTCTTATATAACGTCATACTCATACTTCAGCGGTTTCGCTGTTATAACGGTTTTTCTTCGCAGTTAGACCGTACTTCGACATTTTTTTTTTGGCAAGAACTAAATTGTACCGGCGTTTCGGTTTCGAATTTAGGGATAGACTAAGACCTCTTCTAACTACTCCTATTTTTTTTTCAAGTGATTTAATGAAAGAAGATAATTTTTGATTGGGCTTTGCAAATAGTCATTTTTTTCTAAAATATCAAATGGAAACCATATAAAATAATTATATCGTTGGATAATCGACATTCCAAGTTTTCCATTTATTAAAAAAAAACACACATTTCATTACAAAATTAAAAAGAAAAAAAAGTTGTTAGGTCAATTTGTCGGAAAACGTCTTTTTTCAAAGTCAGCTGTCATGACAAAACAATAGAAGTGCAACTGTCAATGCAAACGGAAAAAATAACAATAAACTGACAGAAGCATTATTGTTATCTGATAAACGTTGCGAAAATGCCTGGAACTCAACAAGAAATGGTTGACATGTGTTTATTCTTGGAGAATGTTCCAAAAATTGTTTGTTGGCGTCACGAGTGTACTCTGAGAGATATCCTCTCAGAACGTGTCCCAAATCCACGTGAGTTTACAGAGGTGTTGGATAGATTTACGTCTACTGGTACTGTTCAACGAGCAAAGAGAGTTAAAACGAAGCCAGTTTTGACCGTAGAAAACGAGTTGAAAGTTCTGGAGGCTGCTGTTGAAAATCCTCATATCAGTGTCCGCGAAATTAGTAGGAACACTGACAAGTTCTATCCATTTAAAATTCAATTGCACCAGGAATTGCAATCTCACGATTTTGGAACCAGGCAGAATTTCTGCAATTGATCTTTGCAAATAGTCATTTTTATTCTAAAATATCAAATCGGAACCATATAAAATAATTACATCGTTGGATAATCGAAATTCCAATTGCAATTGAATTTTAAATGGATGTAACTTGTCAGTATTCCTAATAATTTCGTGGACACTCATATGATGATTTTCAACAGCAGCCTCCAGAACTTTCAACTCGTTTTCTACGGTCAAAACTGGCTTCGTTTTAACTCTCTTTGCTCGTTGAACAGTACCAGTAGACGTAAATCTATCCAACATCTTTGTAAACTCACGTGGATTTGGACACGTTCTGAGAGGATATCTCTCAGAGTACACTCGTGACGCCACCAAACAATTTTTGAAACATTCTCCAAGAATAAACACATGTCAACCATTTCTTGTTGAGTTTCAGACATTTTCGCAACGTTTATCAGATAACAATAATACTTCTGTCAGTTTATTGTTATTTTTTCCGTTTGCATTGACACTTCTATTGTTTTATCATGACAGCTGACTTTGAAAAAAGACGTTTTTCGACGAATTGACCTAACAACTTTTTTTTCTTTTTAATTTTGTAATGAAATGTGTTTTTTTTAATAAATGAAAAACTTGGAATTTCGATTATCCAACGATATAATTATTTTATATGGTTCCCATTTGATATTTTAGAAAAAAATGACTATTTGCAAAGCCCAATCAAAAATTATCTTCTTTCCTTAAATCACTTGAAAAAAAAATAGGAGTAGTTAGAAGAGGTCTTAGTCTATCCCTAAATTCGAAACCGAAACGCCGGTACAATTTAGTTCCTGCCAAAAAAAAATTTCGAAGTCCGGTCTAACTGCGAAGAAAAACCGTTATAACAGCGAAGCCGCTGAAGTAGGAGTATGATGTTATATACGAAAAAAAAAAGTACTCTTTGGGGGCTTTCCGAATCAGCCACAAAATATACATTGTTCCATTTAAAAAAACATAGGTTTGATACGCCACTGGAATACGGCACGGCACTGATGACCAAAAATATTTTAGGGAAATGGTGATTGTAGTAATGGGCAATTTTTCTCTTAGCATTTTTTCGATATATTGTATGATAGAGGAGCTACGGTCCGAGGCATCTTAGGTGCTACACCTTGTATATACATATTTATCAAGAGTACAACAGTATTTAGAGTTGGATTTGGAATACTTTTTGTATAAATGAAATCTCAAAATTCGGACCGGAAGTAACACTTTTACTCTTAGGGAGTAGTACTTTATAGAAGTATTTATAATAGGATTTTAAATAATTTTTATACAAAAAATTCTTAAAATTCTTGATTTTGAAACTCTCATACGTATAAGAAGGTCGTGTGGTGGCCACACCTCGTTTTAAAAAAAATAGAATCGAATAGATCAAAACTATTCTGTTAGAATACTGATATATTAAAACATAACTGGAGCTATTCATGTAATCATTTATGGTATGTAAAAAATACAATAAACAGTGAATACATAAGAAACTAATCTACAATGTAACAACTTGTGCCATACATGAATAAATGAAATCGGATATTTTGTTAAATGCATAATAAATCAAGATCATTACATATCATATTAGCCCTATTAGCATAACAATAAAACATCATCAGTTTGAGTTGACGAGGATAGATAATCTTTTTGAATCTTTCTGTACTATAATCAATACCTACTTATTAACCAAGAAACCCCTCTAGTGAGTGACAACTTCACAGGCATTTTAATATCCATACCTTTGAATGCTCTCAGAAATAAATAAAATTAATACTATACATGGTGTTTCAACAATCCAACTAAGTAAATTAACTCTTTAATGTTTAATGTAATACAAAAATTCCAGCACTGTAGTTGATAGAGCTGATATTAGTTCAGAATTTTAAAATATATTCATGTATACAGAGTAATCCATAAAACAGTGGCACCATACAGATATATTTTTTAAACTGAATACCCCATATATAAGTTCAAAATCTAGATTTGTCGTTAAAATAGGAATATATTTCAATAAGTATACTTAATCGTATAAGTTCGTATAAGTAACATTTACACATGTCTATAATTGCCTATAATTCACAGTGCATTTTATACTCAGATCTTGTTCTAATATATACTGGGTTTATGCAAAGATGTGGCAAGATAAGGAAATTTTAAATAAAATATCTTACTTAATTTAAATGGAACAACTACATTTTTGTTAAATATGTGCTATACCTATTTTCGGTATTTTAAAGATATTCAGACTTAAAAGTCTTATTGATGACGGATTAAAAATCGTTAGTAATGAAAAAATATAGTTAGTTGCTGCTGAAAAATATTGATGAAAAAATTGTTAAAGTCGGTCAAACTTTTCGTAGAAGTATAAAAACATCATCGTATTATTGACTTCCGTTAATATTAGGCACTTATTGCTAATGTCGTTGTGCTGCTACGTTTTTTGTTGTAAAAAAAAGTTATTTTTTAAGCGATATAATTTTTTTTTACTCACAAACACATTTGAGGATAGTTTCTATGTTGTTATTTTTAATATAAACTTTTTTAGTCAAGAAAACACTTAAACAATTTCTCATATAAAATTATGTGGAAATGATATACCAAGCGATCATTTAAATTCTAAATTATAGCAGGCGGGATTTTTTTTATTAGGTTGTCCAGAATGTCAATTATTGATTAATTAACATTTTGAAACGTCACTTTGACAATTCAAATTGTAAATTAGTACTTATATACCAACTTAATTTAAATTTCACAGCCTGCTCTAATTTAGAATTTAAATGATCGCCCGGTATTTAAAGCGTATTAAAGAAAAAAAAGTAATAAATTACTAGATTTAACAAAATCATATTAAATGTTCAAAAATATGGCTTTCCAATTGGGTACGCAGATAGATTCTTTGTAAAAGCTGTTGTTCTGATCTTTGGAAAATTTCGATAGATATTTTTCGGCAACATTCTTATTTTTGTTTTCATATGCTTCCCTCTAGTTTTATCCTTAATATATTCCCATTAAAATAAATCCAGTGAAATAATCTAATTCTAAATTCTAAATATTTTTTTCCATCTAAAAATTTGCAATACGGACATTTTATAATTTAAATTTAAATTATAAAATGTCCGTATTGCAAATTTTTAGATGGAAAAAAATATTTAGAATTTAGACATTTTATAATTTAAATTTTTCAATTAAAAATTAGAACATTTTGGAAATGATTACTTATATTTGGATATTCTTAAAAAATCCATTTTTTAAGATTATCCAAATATAAGTAATCATTTCCAAAATGTTCTAATTTTTAATTGAAAAATATTTGCATGTTAAGAGCCTTTACTTCTAGCCCTCTCAAAAAGGGAAAAAAGCCTCAAATAATTAGAAATATCCATATTAAACTAAAGTTTTTACAAAATTATTTATTTTTTTATCCTAATTTAGAATTATTTCTCATAATTTTATTCAACATATTTGGCTTTATTAATATTATTCAAATATACAAGTAATCGGGTTCCAAAACTTTCAAATTTATAATTGAAAAATGTTTACCTGTAAGGTGCTTTTTACCTCGAGCCCACTCGAAAAGTGAAGGAAGCCTCAAATAATTCAAAAATTCTATTAAAATTAAAGGTTTCACGTCAAAAATTTATTTTTTTTCTGATAATATTTAGAATTATGTCTCATAATTTGATCCAAAGTATCTAAAAAATTGTTTATTAAGAATATCCGCGTATACGTAATTAATTTAAAATATTTTTTAATTTTAAATTGAAAAATATCTGCCTGTTAGTTGCTTTTTACCTCTAGCCCACTCGAAAAGCGAAAGAATCCTCAAATAATTACAAATTTTCATATTAAATTAAAGATTTTACAGTTTTACAGGTATTTTTTTCTTCTGATGATAATTTAGAATTAATTGCTCATAATTATATCCAAAACGTCAAAAATTGCTTTATTAAGATTATTCAAATATAAATAATCAATTTCCAAAAATGTTTTTAATTTTAAACAGAAAATATCTACCTATTAGGTGCTTTTTATCTCTAGCCTTCTCTAAACTGAAAAGAAGCCTTGAATAATTAGAAATTTCCATATTAAATTAAAGCTTTTACATCAAAAAAGTTATTTTTTCTTCTGATCATAATTTAGAATTAATTCTCACAATTCGATCCAAAATATCGATAAATTGCTTTATGAGAATTATCCAAATAAGAGTCTAAACATTTATTTGTTAAATTATAAGCAATCAATTGCCAAATTCTTCTGAATTTGAATTGAAAAGCTATCACTTGGTGCGACCTTTTAATTTGTAGTCCCAAAAACATTTAAAAAAAATTATTTTTATTATTATTATCAAAATGCGGTTCATAAATTTACAAAATTTTAAAAATTTTGCTTTAAAGCATTCGCCTTCTAGGAGCTTTTTGTTTCACGCCCACTCGAAATAGGAAAAAAGCTTCTAACAATATCTATATTAAATTAAAATGTTTACGTCTAAATATATATTTTTTCTGCTGATGATAATTTATATATATATATATATATATATATCTATTCAGTGGAAGCTTTAAAATAAGCTCCTGTGCTGTTTAAAAAGGTTTTCAGATTTTTTTTTAATACTTGTCTCCTTTTTACAATTATCAAGATATTATTTGTTTCTATAGAATATATCAATATGTTTGGAAATTTTTCAAAATTATTCGGGTAAATTTACATAAATTACAATAATATAGGTGGGATAACTATAAATTAAGAAGTATTTAATTAAATATAAATATTGAGGATTTGCCAAATTCTATTATTTTTATTTAAAAACTTTTCCATTTTAAGAACTTTTTCCAATGAGAATTTCTTTATATATTTTGTATGAATTAATTAATAATTTAAAATTAGAAATTTTAAATTAAAATTATTGCATTATTTTCCTAAAATAAAAAATATATGACACAACCTCTACTATAAAATCACGTTCAATATCTTTTTCCTTAATTAAAGGGACATTTTTCTTATTACAAATAATCACTAAAATATACTTCATGACAATCAATATAAATCTAAATTCCAATAAATTAATAAAAAAAAAATAATAACTAAAAACGAAAATATTTGTTCGTACTTACAAAAATAACACTATAATTACAAAAGGAATTCACTTATATCTTTCCATGTACTTAGCGTATCCTTTGAGCAATTGATAATGTAAGTATTCTTCAAGAGCCTACGTTAAGTAATACTATACGCGCTTTCAAACTCACTGACTGTACTTCCTTTACGGTGGTTCCTATTATACCTTCTGATATTGGTGCTCGATCATATACCCATTAAGACCGACTAACTAGAAGCAAGTACCTTTCTTCGAAGCATGAAATGAAATTTTAACATTGAGAAAGTTAAAAGAGTAGGTCGTCGGTGATCAAACCCAACTATACATAGAGACGGTTTCGTTTTGTCTTTGTACTTCCTATAATCTCCATCTCTTACGGAGTATGCTATGGTGGAACAAACGTATATCATTTCGTAATTGATTATTTATGAATATAAAAGGGAAATTAATAGGAAATTCAGTGTATAGATTGCAAAATATGGACATATCTCAAGCATAAATATCAATAAATACTAATGTGTCAGTTGAATCGTTTAAATAAATTAATATAGAAATAAAAAACAATTACAATAGAACTGAAGATTCATATAAAAGTGTACGCAGGTATATACTCATATGACCTATATATTCTTGCTTTAAAAGATTTCTGTGTCAAACAAAATAAGAAAATCAATGTATTATAATTTATTCGAAATTGTAAAGTATACTAGGCAACTGAGTCAAAATCGCTAGTAGAAATACGCAAATATATCCGAAATAGATTCCTCATGCTTTAAATTATAAATATAGGTAGGTAAAATATTATTTATTGCTCGTTACCATACCTAAATGTACAGTTGCGGCTCGTACAAACTGAAATAATGAGTTGTGGCTATTACACGACTTTCTTATACGTATGAGTGTTTCAAATTATACAATTTTAAGAATGTTTTTATATAAAAATTATTCAAATCCTATTCTAAGTACTTCTATTCTCTTAATAAATGTCTATAGAATGCATACTTCGCAAGATATTTTAAAAGCGAAGTGTATTCGCTAAGAGTAAAATTGTTACTTCCGATCCGAATTTTGACATTTTATTTATACAAAGAACTATACAAAGAACTTGCGAGATATTCGCAAAAAAACTGATTTTTGATAAGAATAAAAGACCTACTTCCGGTAAGAAGTTCGAAAAACTTTTTGAATAAAATCTTTCTCAAATTTAATTTTGAGTACATCAGAATTCTTTATAAATTTGTTTAAACTTAGTAGTTGACGAAATATTCGCAAAATTCAATTTTTTTACTGAAAACTACTCCTTTCGGTCTACCGATTTTACTGAAAATCTAATCAGATCTAAAGAGGGAGATTATATTCGTAAATACAAAATTTGGAATTGATAACAATAGCCGCTTGACCGCTATCGTAGTCACACACACACACACACACACACTGACAGGCAGACAGACAGACAGGGACAATTTTTGACGGTTTTGAGGCAAGATCGTAATATTAATTTCATTGGCCATGATATTATACCCCCAAATATTTTCGATGGGTTTAATGTGTGGGCTGCTCTCTGGCCAGGCTAATATAGTTACTTCATTCATTAGCTTGTCAAAAATATTTTACTAGATGCGCTGAATGTATTGGACAATTATCCTGCTAGAACACAAAAATGTTTCCAAAAACGGGTAGAACTGAGGGTAAAACCGCTTGCTCCAGAATATTTCTACAAACTAAAGCTGTCAATCTTTCTTCCACTATAACACATATTCCCGTTCCAAAGGAACTCACCCACCCCCAAACATTAACAGAAAAACGTCCACTGCGCATAGTTTTATATTGTTCTGAAAATTTTGCACCAACTGGAATAGTGTCTGCGAAATAGTCCATAGAATAATCTTCTGCTATCGGAAAAATGAAATTATCACGAAAGAACTTTCGGATAATGATTTATTATGATTTCAAGAAAGATTTTGGCGCGTATGAGTGTGAGGAAAGTTTAAAATCGGCATTTGGGGATCTCGCACCATCATTGGCTACTGTTTATAGACGGTATAAAGAATTTGAGCGAGGTTGCAAGTCGGTGGGACACAAAAAAGAAGCTGGCCCTCCTTTAACTGATGTTAGCCCGGAAAACAATGCTGCGGTGAAGAAGACGGTGGAAGAGGACAACCGCATTACCTATGCAATGATAGAGTCCAATCTGAAGATTGGATCCTCGCAAGTGAGATCAATATTGCACGAACATTTACATTTGAAAAAGGTTGTATCTCGGTTTGTACCCCATCATCTGACAGATTTACAAAGAGCAGAACGTGTTAGAATTTGCCAACAAACTTTAGATATGTTGAATGCTGGAGGAAAAAACAACGAGCAATGAAAAAAGTTATGTACGCAGTATTTTTTAGAAGTAGGAGTTTGGTGGCTGCAATTAAATTAGAAGATCAGAAGACAGTTACCGCTAAATGGTATGTTGAAAATTGTTTGCCTACTGTGTTTTGTAAAGTGCCCAGAAAGGGGATCATGTTACATCATGATAACGCGTCGTCCAAAATGAAAAATATAATGCTGTCCATAATAACCATCACTTGGAAGACCGTACAAGATCCCAAGATCCTCACGGTCATATGACAGGTATAATTTTTGAAGTTTGAATTCATATTGTGTTTCTTTTAGGAATATTGGCCCAGTTATTAAGATTTTTCAACTTAATATCGAAGGTATATCCAACGACAAATGTAACTACTTAGAGAGATTGGCGACTGAATTTATTCAAGTGGAATGTGATTGCGAGTCCAGTTTGTGATTGCGGAGCTGAGATTGAAACAGTTAAACATATTGTTGAAGAATGTCCTCTAGCTAATTTTGAATTTGTATATACAGATTTACATAATTTAACTACAGAGGTGGATTTTTTATTCTGCAGGTTTTTTCCTACATTCTAAACCAAATGGTACAGTGTTTCGAAGGGCCCCTGCAGTTATGGCCCGTCTAAATATATTTCTACTCTTGTAATATAACTTACATATGCTTTCTTTTGTTGTATATATTAAAATTGATCGACTACTACTGGGTGTTCGGATTTATTTGAAAGTATATGTATTATTATTATTATTATTATTATTATTATTCTAAGAAAGAGAAAGGAAGCAACAAATTAAACAATTTGGCGATTGCATAGCTTTATTTAAATACATCATACCAATACAGCATATGCCTAAAAATGCAATATGTATTATGTACATCCTTTGTCATATAAGTTACACTATAAGAGGTCGGCTACTATCACTCCTCACTATAGTTTTTTAGGTCGTATCTAAGGGGTAGTTGTTGGTGGTTTAAACTCTCCACCTCCCTCCAAACTGGTAAACTAAATTAGCATATATACATACATACTTGCGATCACTCAAAGATTATACTTCATATAATTTTTCGAAAAAAGCCCTTTCCAACAAAATTTTGAACCTTCCCTAATTCTTTTCCTATACTACGGCATTGATTGTCTTGTCGGAGAAAATACCCTATTGTTAACAATATATACCAACAATTTTTGTTTTACGAATTATTATTGCAAGCAAATTGCTACCATACGTGGTCAATAGCAAAAAAGGAAAATGAGGATCAGAGATCATAAACAACAACAAAAAGCTTTTAGAAGATCTGCGGTTGGTTGATTACTTATTTTCAAGCCTCGTGATTCATGGCAATTAGGAAACTGCTGTAAAAAACGTAATCCAGATTAATTATAGTTATCCTTTAAGAATAAACTAACTTCTTGTCTTAAAATCTCCACCTCGGTCATCTGTTTATACTAATTTAATAATAATAATTGTTCGGAAACTCCAAACAATTTATATAACAATAAAACGGAACGTGTGTACTATTTGGACATAATTTCATTTACATTATGTATTATACTTTATTTTACATTCCATAGTATAGTTACTTATTACCATAAATAATAGTAAATGGCCACTAAAAATAAAGTGGCATATTTGTTTTTGTATTTAATCCCATCCAGATGTGGGCACCAGACGTACAGCAGTGCATAACGACCGGTCAACCTAGCCACACATGTAAAAATATATGCCTCTATACATATAATAAAATGTGTTTTATTTATATATGAGAAACGAGCAAGTTCTCTCACACGTAAAAACCTCAAGCAAAAAAGGTTAATTGTTACACATAGCAATTAGAAGGCGCAGATTTACAACCTGCGTTCAAACAAGCAGTGAAAAACGCCAGCAAGATTAAAGCATTAATCCACTGTCAACAAATACTACAATAATAATATATTTACTGTCATACAATTCCAAAGAAGAATATCGACATTATCATAATTACAATCCTCCACAATAAGTAGAAAAGGCAACAAAAACAAACCTTCAATTAAGATAACAAATTAAAAATTATTAAGTTATACAATTGGTTGTTCACTACACAAATCAAAATATTCACCAATGGAATAAATACAGCTTTCTATCAAGAATGCCCAACACTATAATTAAACACACGCTCATTCATTATAATTTGTGTATTATATTTTGAAAATCTGCAGGTGTTTAAGATGTTAGAGCAACCAGGACATAAAGACTTTTTGGTAACTATCACTTTAAAATAATCAGTCTGCTGGATATAAAGTTGGTTTTGTGAGCATATGAGACTATACCGGGTGTCTGTTTAAGCTCGGTCACCGGCCATATGTCGGCACCCGTTTATCGGCCAACCTGGCGGAAAAAATCTTGATAGTAAAACGGACCATGGGAATTTCAACAAAAATATTTTTAAATTTCCAAAATGATCGCAAGAGGGTGCAATTCTCAAGATGAATTAAAAATTCGATAATTTTTCATTAAATTCTGTATTAAGAAAGATTAAAATTTCTACTAGCAACATTTTCAAACGTTTTTATACAATTTTCATCTGAAACTTTTTGATCTAACTCCCATACAAAGGGGAGGTTGGGGGAGGGGATATATCTGCGTACAAAAATAGGTATAATTTCGGTTAACCTCAACGGATTTTAATGTTTCTGGGCTCATTAGATAGGGAATTTTACAAAGAATTGAAGTCTATGTAGTACGAAATTGTGTGGTTGTTAAAAAATAACAGGTGGCGCTGTTCTCAATTTATGTAAATTACTTGTCTTTTCTTTAAAATTTTAAACGGAACGATATATTTATAATATCGGAATATTGAAGCACATAAAAAAAACTGAAGAGAATGATGAAAACAGTAAGTTGCTAATTTATTTATTTATTGGGACTAATAATTTTATTTTAATTTTAAGAGAGTCACTAGACAGTATATAGTTTGCTTTCATTTAAATTTCGATTGCATATATTACATTGAATTCCCCTTTTAAATGTTTTCAAATTATTTATTACTTTTTAAACATCATTTCTTGTCTTTTCCAACATTGAAATAAAATAATAATAATACTGAACAGTGTACAGTTTGCCTTTCGTTAAATTTCTATCATATAATATAGCATGCACCGTGATACTGAATTACATTATTAAGAGATTTCCAAGGTGGGCCATGAAAATCGAAATGTAAAAATATGAGTGTCACTTGTAGTTAAACTTTTGGTACGTATTTCGTAAATTAAGCCTTTTTGAATACCTGCACATAATTTTTAAGTTTGTAAATTGTCATATTCTAACGTTGAAGCTTATGACATGATCAGAATGTATTTTCAATGTTTCGAAAATGCACTTCTTGCTTTCCGGCAATATTCCCTAAATTATCCCGAAAGAAGACATTATTCTCGTAAAGTTTTTATTCGCCTTGATTTTTATTTATGGGGTAGAATAAAAGACATAGTTTATCACAAAAAGGCGATTACAACAATTGCTGCTTCCGAAATTGAAGTAACTGTGCTCTTACTAATCGACAAGTAAACATGTGTATTGAAAATTGTGGTGGACACTTTAAACATTTGTTAAGTTGAAGTTTTTTTTTGTTATATTTTTTTGTACAGTCTGATTTAAATATATTTGTTTGTTTCGTTTATATTACTTGGTCAATATATTTTCTTATTTATGTTTAGGTATATTAATATGTTCTTACTTACTTTCGGGGAAGAATTAGGTATCAATTTTTATACACTTTCGTTACTAAAGAGTAAATGATTTAGTTATAACTAGGGCGCGGACACGAAAGGTTGATGACTGCTCACCCATGGGCACACTATTGAAATTTTGTATTTTTAAGGAGGTTTTAATTTTATTTATATAATTGGATATTAAGTGGCTGGTGATCTATAAAATACCTTATTATTTGTTCATTTTCTCTTCTGTAAGATTTGTTCTCTTTGAATGAAGTACATCCTTGTAGATTGAAAACGTCCTTTCTACATCGCAATTTGTTATAGGTGCGTACTGGAAATATTCTTTTATTTCAGCGTATTTAGCATACACAATTGCCGCAATGTTATTAAATCTGGATTTCTATTAAAAACTGTGTCTAACTTTTGCCGAAGGCCACATCCGAAGTCACTTGGAATTTTTAATAGCCACATCTAATGTGGTTAATCCATTTTTTAATTTGAGATTCGATTTTCAAAATATGTGATTAGTTTAGGCAAATTTTCAAAGTGTTCCTGAAGGAATAACAACTGATTTTTTAAAATTAGGGTTTTTGTTAGTTCCTTGCACTCAGAAATACTTCGAGCATTGTCATTTAAACATGTAACGAAATTTTGTACTATCGACATTCTCTGCATAAAAACTAATTCTGTGTATGTTCTAGCAACGATTACTTTAGCAATATCGGTAAGGAATTGGTCTGCAGTGTTTCCGATTGCAACACAGATTACCTTAGGGGCCTTAGTGAGCGGGGTGATAGTTCGTCGTGTTTCCTGTATCCGGTGGACTGTGCAGAGGTATGCTGCTTAATAGACAGATTAAGTAACTCAAAATCTTTAGATTACTACGGGCTAAACAGTTCCGCGTTAAAACTAGGTAAATATGAACTAGTAGAACACATAACGTATTTTATAAACTCTTGTTTTACGGCGGGGATATTTCCTGTATGTCTCAAAATTGCCAGAGTAACACCTATTCCTAAAACTGGGAACTGTAATTCATTATCGAATTATCGCCCAATATCTATAGTGCTGGTGTTATCAAAATTAATGGAACTGGCATTGAAGAGCAGAATAGAAAAGTATTTGGACTGCAAAAAGATCTTAAACAGTAATCAGTTTGGATTTAGAAGTAATAAGGGTACGGTAAAAGCCTTGGTTGAATTATACAACTTCATTTGCGACGAACTGGAGAAGGGGAATGCCGTTACGGCGGCTTTCCTGGACTTGACCAAGGCATTCGATTGTGTGTCTCATGATATATTGTCTACTAAATTGAAATACTATGGCTTTAGGGGACCTGCTCTCTCACTGATTACAAGTTTTGTCATGGACAGACAGCAGTGTGTTCAAATTAAAGAAGATACGTCCCCATTGAAAGCAATCACTTTCGGGGTGCCTCAGGGCTCAATATTGGGACCATTGCTATTTATTATCTACGTCAACGATATAAACGAGCATATTATGTGTAAGACTGTTCAGTATGCTGATGACACTACAATACTAGTTGCGAATAAAAATTACGACGAATTACATAACTCCCTGATGGGTTCACTGGGGCGGGTTGGGGATTACTTTAATGGGAATAGACTTTGCATGAATTCCGGGAAAACGCAGGTGTTGGATCTTTCGTTGAATCCCAACATGAAGCTGGTGAATGCTGCGCCTATTAAATGTCTGGGTTTGCTCCTAGACTCTAAGCTTACATGGGGGCCCCACATTGATAGTTTGACCAAGCGCCTGTCTACTAGTACTTTTGTTTTAAAACAACTGCGGGTGATGGTGGATCAGAGTGCTTTATTGATGGCATATTATGCTCTCTTTCATAGTGTCATGTGTTATGGTATTATATTGTGGGGCGGTTCGGCGCATATACATCGGGTTCTGATATCACAGAAGAGAGCAATAAGAACTATTCTGGGTATAAGTAACATGGATTCATGCAGACCGTCGTTCAAGCGGTTGAGAATTATCACTTGTGTTGGTCAATATGTTTTTGATTGTATTACATACGCCAGGAATAATTTGACTTTCTTTGCAAAGCAAACCATGTACGAAACCAGACATGGATGTTTCGAACAACCACATTTTAAGTTGTCCCGGAATATCAACTCATTTAGATATCAATCAATAAAATTATATAATTTACTCCCGAAAACCTGGAAAGAACTGAATGACAAAAAGTTTAACTTAACCCTTAAACACTTCCTAAAAGACAATCCAATTTATGATGTCCAGGAGTTTGTGGAAATGCTCAAGAAGCTTTTGTACTCTTTTTTTGCTCTGTGAAATGGCGTACATTGTTTGATATATACATTAGAGTTTGTAATATTTAATATAAGGTACGTACAATAAATTTAGAAATCCCTCACGCTCTTATCTACGCCAATGTAGAAAGGATTTTACTCATAAATTCCTTATTTTATGGGCGTTTTTTGTTGCTGTTTTCGCGTCAAAACAGATGTTGCAGTTCACCATATGAATTAGTGCTATTCAGTAACTGGGTCTTGTTTACATTATTTGTTTGCTCCGTTGTAACTCCGTCGTAGTTTAAACCGGTCATGTCCGCCCCCTAGCTATTACATATGCGTTATATGGAATAGTTGGATGTAGTACACCAGCTTCAATATTAGCACACAGCGTCCTAATATATCGACAGTTTCGTCGGCACTTATCCATAGGTACTGATTTGAAAGATGTCTTCTAATGTTGTCGTGAAGCACTTAGAAACATAATATTTGCATAATACGGATTCATCAGGAACATTTCGACCAGTATAATTGGAAGAAATATTTTGAAAGTGGGATTGTCACGTTTCTTTAATGGGATATTAGCCGCCATTAAAGCTTCACAGAGTTCTTTGTTAAAATTGTCAGCTTCCAACGGGTCCAATTTCTGTGTATGTTTTAGCGATGCTACGTTGCGTTGTACGTGGCCTTTTTGGGCATTTTGTAACGATATTTTACAGACTATGCAATAAATTTCGGAATCACTGACAATGGAGGACATACAATCAGTATGACCCTTAATCTAACTTGCCATTGTGTTACGATGCCATTCTCGACGTTCTTCCATATCATAGTAACATAAACAATGTTCTAGATCTAAATAAATGATAACTAAAAAATGAGGTGTGGCCACCACACGACTTTCTTATACGTATAAGCGTTTCAAACTATACAATTTTAAGAATTTTTTTATACAAACATTATTCAAAATCCTCTTCTAAGTACTTTCATTCTCTTAATAAATCGCTATAGAATGCATCCTTTGCAAGATATTCGAAAAGAAGTACTACTCGCTAAGAGTAAAAGTGCTAATTCCGGTCCGAATTTTGAAATTTCATGTAAACAAAGATATTGCAAATTCAACTCTAAATACTTTTGTACTCTTAATAAATATATATAGAATGCATAATTTACGACATATTTGCAAAAAACCGCTATTCGGTAAGAGTAAAAGTGGTACTTCCGGTCCGAATTTTGAAATTTTTTTTATATAAAAGATATTTAAAAGTATGTTCTAAATACTTTTATACTCGTAATGTACCTGCCTAGAAAGCATGACTTGCGAGATATTCGCCAAAAACTGATTTTCGATAAGAGTAAAAGACCTACTTCCGGTAGGAATTTCGAAAAACTTTATTAAAACAATTTTTCTCGAATTTAATTTTGAGTACATTTGAATTCTTTATAAATTTGTTTAAACTTAGTAATTGACGAAATATTTGCAAAATTTGATTTTTTCACTGAAGTAAACTACTACTTCCGGTCTGCCGATTTTGCTCAAAATCTAATCAGTTCTCAAGAGGGAGATTATATTTGTAAATGCAAAATTTGGAATTGATATCTACAGCGGTTTGACCGCTATCGTGGCCAAACACACACACACAGACAGACAGAGAGAGAGAGAGAGAGAGAGAGAGAGACATTTTTTAAAAACCACTTTTTTGGTATCAGGGGACCTCAAAACGTGGACATCTGCAAAAATCTCGAGGTCGAAAATTTTCATCATCACAATACTTCCTTATACTACGTATAAGAAAGTAAAATGAGATGTGGCCACCACATGACCTTCTTATACATATGAAAGTGTTACTTCCGGTCCGAATTTTTAAATTTCATTTAACCAAAAAATATTCCAAATCTAACTCTAAATACTTTTGTACTCTTCATAAATATAATTTTGCTCAAAATCTAATCAGTTCTCAAGAGGGAGATTATATTTGTAAATACAAAATTTGGAATTGATATCTACAGCGGTTTGACCGCTATCGTGGCCACACACACACAGACAGACACACACAGACACACACAGAGAGAGAGAGAGAGAGAGAGAGAGAGAGAGAGAGAGAGAGAGAGAGAGAGAGAGAGAGATTTTTTAAAAACCACTTTTTTGGTATCAGGGGACCTCAAAACGTGGACATCTGCAAAAATCTCGAGGTCGAAAATTTTCATCATCACAATACTTCCTTATACTACGTATAAGAAAGTATAATGAGATGTGGCCACCACACGACTTTCTTATACGTATGAAAGTGTTACTTCCGGTCCGAATTTTTAAATTTCATTTATCCAAAAAATATTCCAAATCTAACTCTAAATACTTTTGTACTCTTCATAAATATATATAGAATGTATAATTTACGACATATTTGCAAAAAATCATTATTCGGTAAGAGAAAAGTGATACTTCCGCTCCGAATTGTGATTTTTTTTTATACAAAAGATATTGAAAATTAGGTTCTAAATTCTTTTATACCCGTAACGTACTTGTCTAAAAAGCATGACTTGCGAAATATTCGCAAAAAACTGATTTTCGATAAGAGTAAAAGACCTACTTCCGGTAGGAATTTCGAAAAACTTTTTAAATAAAATTATTCTCAATTTTAATTTTAAGTATATATAAATTCTTTATAAATTTATTTAAACTTAGTAGTTGACGAAATATTGGCAAAATTCGATTTTACTGAAAAACTAATCAGATCTCAAGAGGGAGATTATACACGTAAATACAAAATTTGGAATAGATATCTACAGCAGTTTGACCGCTATCGTGGTCACACACAGACAGACACACACACAGAAATTTTTTAAAAACCACTTTTTCGGTATCAGGGGACTTCAAAACGTGGACATCTGCAAAAATCTCGAGGTCGAAAATTTTCATCATCACAATACTTCCTTATACTACGTATAAGAAAGTAAAATGTATGCGTATGTTATTGAAACTTAACAAAATCCAATGCACACTTACGTCGATATAAATGGAATAAGTAGATTCAATGAACCGGTATTAAACAGGAACTATTACACTAATTTCGAAGTACGTAATTAATAGTCAAAACAATGAAAAAACGAATGTAACGTAAGTATGAATAGTTATACACATATATAACTTTATTTATTTTACGAAATAAAAGGTAAATATAATAAATTTTAAAAACTCGTCACCCTTCTACCTACGCCGATAAAGAAAGGATTTTACTCATAAATTCCTTTTTTGATGGGCATTTCTTGTTGTCCTTTTCAGTAACATGTCAAGTAAACAACACATGTTGCAGTTCACCATATGAATAATGCTATTCAGAAATAATGTAAACAACACACAGTTGCTTACATGATTTCTTTGCACCTTTGTAACTCCGTTGTAGTTTAAACCTGGGACGTCCGCCCCCTAGTTATAACTAAGGCATTATATTATATTTTTTTCCTCGTTATGTATACTTAGTTTATGAGTTATGGAAATTATGTTTGCTGTTTTTTCCTATAATTAAAGGTATATCTGTTGGATAATAAATAATAAATATTATTATTATTATTATTATTATTATTATTATTATTATTATTATTATTATCATTTTATTTTAATATCGGAAAAGACAAGAAATAATATTGAAAAAATAATAGCTAGAGAATTTGAAATCATTTAAAAAGGAAATCTAACGTAACATATGCAATGAACTAAAAAATCGGTGTGAGGATTGAAATGAATACATTTATGGAAGAATATAATGAAAATTCAAGTGAAAGCGACGTATACAATGTCCAGTGACCCTTTTAAAATTAAAAAAAAAGATTACTCGCAATAAATAAATAAATTTATATTCAAAAAATTTTATTTTTCTAGATTGTCTTCGTATGACTATATCTTCGTCACGAAAAAAGGTAGCAACTTCCGATTATCGTTCTATTTAGAATTTTAAAGAAAACACAAGTAATATACCTAACTATAGAACAGCGCCTCCTGTTTTTTTTTTTTGACAACGATGTAATTTCGTACTATATACACATCAATTCTTTATAAAATTCTCTATCTAATGAGCCCAGAAACATTAAAATCCGTTGAGGCAAAACGCACCCCCCCCCCTCCACCCTCCTCTTGGTATGGGAGGTAGATGAAAAACTTTCAAATGAAAATTGTATAAAAACGACTAAAAAATTGCTAATAAAAATTTTAATCTATCTTGATCTATAATTTAATGAAAAATTATCGAATTTTTAATTCATCTTGAGAATTGCGCCCCCTTGCGATCATTTTGAAAACTCATAAATATTTTTGTTGAAATTCCCGTGGTACATTTTACTATCAAGATTTTTCCGCCAGGTTGTACGATAAACGGTTCCCGAGATATAGCCGGTGGTCGAGCTTAAACAGACACCCGGTATAAGTATGACTAAAACTTCAAATAGAGAATGCACCATGGTAAGTTAGAAATAGCGGTAATCACAAGGATCTTGGCATTCCAACTGTTAAAAAAGAAATTAAAAGGTTTGCAAAAAGAAGAAGAAAAAAGGCTTCAGCAGCATGAAAATGCAGAAGTCCTTCAGCTGCTGAACAACCAACACACATTACGAAGACTAAAGAGAACGGAGCCATTCGAGCTTGTGTAGGGTGCTATATAAAAACAAATTGTTGTGCGGCGCGGATCAGAGGGTTTAGTTTAAGAAAACACCCGAGCTAACTAATTTATGTCATTGGATTCAATTTAGCTGATGGGTATTAAGTTTTATGATTTATTAGACATAATTCTATGGTTGGTCTCATAGAAAAATTTTAACAATAAACACAATGGTGTAGCAAACAAAAAAAGAATATGTTTTGAGACGATAACCTGTAACAGAATCTCTATCAAATAATAAAAGAAAGATCATATAAAACTCTAGGATATTAGATGATCGATTATCTTGTGTGACACGACTGTACGTGTGTCCATACGTAAGTTCAATTATAATTATTTTAATGTATGTAGCCGCGTTCAAATTGAAACATTATGACGACATATGATAATATGTTTCCAATAATCTAAAATAACAGAGAGAGAAGTTATTGATCTAATACAAATGTTATAAATATATACAAACCTCGTATGCTAATTCCATATCTATTGTCATTGAATCGCCTAGTTTTATTTTAATATCTTCATGAAGTAATTGCAAAGAAAGTAATTGCATCTGTAAAAAGTATTAATTTTCAATATGTTATGTCTTTTTCTGTGTGTCAATCATATAATTTTATTATGAACATGCTTACATCTTTTCCAACAACTAGTTCGCTGCGTTTTACTTCGAAGTTCCTCAATTCTGATTTAATTGTATTTACCTGAAACAAAAACAAACATGAACTAGTACACATGAAAGAAGTGAGTATGATATGCAAAATTTACACATTTTATGGGAATTCCCGTTGTATTTATGTAGTTTTTTATTTCTTTCAGCAGTGCTTACTTTTTATTACTTTCTCTGCGGTTATTTTAAGTCTATATTACCGAAGTTTTTATGAAAGTTCTCTTTTTATTTCTTTATAACAAGAAGCTTATAATCGTGAAGTTTATTGTAACATTTACAGAGTAAATAAGTAGATGTTTGACTGTTATTACTAGAAAGTATATACAGCAAGAGCGCGCGAGGTATGATCACCCGATGGTATACGTAAACTCGCATCTAAACGTGGTCCGATAATACATATTAGAGTAACGGCACAACATACTAGCATTGCCTGCTCATATTCGAACTCATAGTGATCTGATTATTTTTTTGCAGATTGACAAAAAGAACAAATTAAATTTTCTCTTTAAGTGATGACGATTGCTTAGATAACTAAGTCGATAATAACGCGAAGATTGTAATACTTATAACGTAATTATGATTATCCTAATGAAATTAAATAATAATGTAGTTGTGTACACAGTTATAGCAGTACAACTGGGTTTTAGAATGAAATAAAAACAACCCGCCTGAAACATCTGCAGAATAAACTAAGATGTCTAGAGAAAAATAAATAAATAGAAATTTCATGGTAAAAAAAAAACTATAAATAAGTATAACAGGAATACCATAAAATAACATAAAAACGACCCTTGAAATAGAAATTAAAATTAGAGATTCTCTCCAGTAAATATAACGAAATAACAACTCTGGAAAAATAAATCTATATATCTATATCTGGCGAACACAGCTAGCGGAGATCATTTGCCGAATATACGTCCGAAGAATATCGACTAGCATCGGGTGATCATACCCCGCGCGCTCAAGCTGTATAGAGGAAAGTCGCCTAATATTGGATGGTTGCCCAATTTTGGATACCACCATATCTCAAAATCTGTTAACAGTTTACTGTTAACGAATGCAGGAAATAAAATGTTTTTGGCATAAAATTATCCTGTGGAACGCATATAGTTCGGCTAATCGTCGCTAGGTGGCAATATATTAAAACGTTGAATTACCTGATTTGAAGTTTTTTGTTTTGGCGTGTGCAAACTGGTATAAAAAGGTAAGTAATTATTATAAAAAAATGCAGTTGGACATGGATGTACTAAAATATTTATAGAATAAGCCGAAGCATTCAAAACAACAATTATTCTCAAGTATTTTTTTTTATTGATGTTATAACCTCAAACATGAAAGATGCCTAATTTTGGATACAGTGGGTATCCTATAATTGGATATCCAAAATTAGGAACCCAAATGTACTTTTATGTAGTTTTATTACTTTTATGTTTAGAAGATTGTTTTTATTTTCAGTAATATGCCTAGGAAAGGTCTCCAACACAAAAAATGGGATCCTGAAGATATGGAGAAAGCTATTGATGCTGTTAAAAATAAACGAATGGGTTATTTAAAGGCGTCAAGGAGCTTCCATGTGCCCAAAACAACCCTTGAAGTTTACGTCAAACGTGAAAAGCCCTTACAAGAACAATGCACGCTACAAATGGGCCGTAAACCAATTCTATCGCCTGACATGGAAGACGATTTGGTCAAGTACTGTTTCGAAATGGACAAAAGGTATTATGGTATAGGGCTGGCAGACATTCGCAGACTGGCCTACCAGCTTGCAGTTAGAAATAACCTACCCCATCCATTTTCAACAACAACCGCGAATGCCGGCAAAAGATGGTTAAAAAATTTCTTTAAACGTCATCCTAACCTATCTTTGAGAAAACCTCAAGGAATTTCAAAAAATAGGTTTCACGCCAGAAAATGTCAAGCTTTTTTTTTGACCTTTTGGAACCAGCTATGCAAAAAATTAACTTCAATCCCCTTAAAGTCTACAACGTTGATGAAACTGGCATCACCACTGTGCAATCGAAGATTGCTAAAGTGATCACTTTAAAAGGCAAAAAACAAGTGGGAGCCGTAACTGCTGCAGAAAGGGGAGCTCTGGTAACTGTAGTTGCATGTATGAATGCTGCCGGAGGATTTGTCTCTCCGTTATTCATCTTTCCGAGAAAGAATATGAAGGCCGAATTATTAGACGGAGCTCCGCCTGGGTCGATTGCTGACTGTCATCCTTCAGGGTGGATACAAAGCCACATCTTTCTGCGATGGATGCGACATTTTATCGATAACGTGAAACCTTCAAAACAGGACCCCGTGTTGCTCATCCTCGACGGGCACTACACACATACTCGGAACCTGGATGCTATAGAATTAGCTAAAAAACATTTCATTGAAATTGTCTGCATACCGCCCCACACCTCACATAAGATACAGCCATTGAATTTGTCTTTTATGTCGCCGTTAAAAACATACTACTCAAGTGAAGTCCAAAATTGGCTAAAAAATAACCCTTCCCGAAGCCTGGGCCCCTTCCAAATATGCAAATTGTTCTGCCCTGCTTATCAGAAATGTGCGACAGCTGAAATAGCAGCCAGCGGGTTTCGCAAAGCGGGAATTTTTCCATTCAATCGGGACATATTTTCAGAAGCTGACTTTCTAATAGAAAGACAACGAGAGCGAACACCGCCTAGACAACAGACCTCAGATATCAGTTCTATTCCCGAACCATCAGAGAGTTCACTTCAATCATCTATTGAAAGTACTCCTCCGAAGCACAAAAAGGATAGCGGTATTGGAACTAAACAGCTGTCAAACGTTGTCAAAGTTCAAGACTTTTCGCCTTTGCCATCCTGCAGTTCGGTACCTACCACAAATCGGGGTCGTAAAGCTAGTTCCGCAGCGGTAATAACAAGTACGCCCTACAAAGATGCTTTAGAAGCTAGTATGAGAGAGCAAGAACGAAAACAATCTATCAAAAATAAAAGAATACCAAAACTAAAATCCTTGACAAAAAGAAAGAACAAGACGAATAAAAAAACTAAGAAGATAAAGAAGAGTCAAAAGGTTGAAGAAGAAAGTGAATCATCCTCAGATTCCTTAGAAGATATCTCTTATGCTGATGATTCAGATATGGATGTAGATGACAACGGTGACGCAGAGTGTATTTTCTGCACAGGAAAATTTTCAGAGGATCAACATGGAGAGGCCTGGATACAGTGTTCAATATGTTTCCGTTGGGCACATGAGGATTGTGCTGCTAGCGACAAAAAGAAAGTCTATGTGTGTGACTTATGCAGTGAGTGAGGTGTCTCAATTTTGGATAGGGTATCCAATTTTAGGAACCCTTTTTTCAACTGCAAAAATTGCTCATTTTTCTTTTTTTATATTTTATATGTAGTTTAAATTTTAAAATAAATATTTTTGTGACTATATTGTGTTTTAACACAGATAACAATATATGTTAATTTCAAAAGAATTAAGAAAATATGCGTTTTTCACATAAAAAAAGTTGATTTAAAAAAAGTATCCAATATTAGGCGACTTTCCTCTATATATATTTTCTTAATTTAAAAAAAAATAATTTTATCCAATAGAAAAAAAGAAGCAGCAAGGAAAAACAATTTCTCTGGAATTCAAAATTGCAATTTTAAATCGCTTAGCAAAAGGCGAAAGATCTACAGATATTGATCAGCATTTTGGCTTCGAAAAATCTACTATGGGAACCATTAAAAAGAAGAAAGTGTCAATAAGACACTTCATTTTCGGTTCAAAATTAGCTTCGACATTGTCATCATATTCAAGAGGAGTTTTAATGAAAAAACCGTGAAAAGCATACAATATAAAAACTGTGGCGACGTTTAGATTGAGTTTCGAGCATTCTGACTCAAGGCTCAATATATATGTTTCTAATTGACGCTTTTCACTTCCAAGGTTATCCCATTTTATTCCTTGGTTATACTGCACTGCCCAGAACTAATGAGTTCGAAACACGTGTCTGCAGTTGCATTTTCAGCGGAGTTACACCATAAAATTCTTTACTTTTATTATCTAAGATCCGCATTAATTTTTCCTAATTTTATATTCTATGGGTTCAGATGGCACGGAGGTGGACAATGTTTACCTCGCAGCGACGTTAAATAATAATATAATAATAATAATCTGTATTGTCTAATAGAAGAAATTCCAACAGGACAAAAATGTAGATGAATCCTCAATATCGAGGACATTCTGGCTGAAGCCTCAATTGATAGTCTGTTTCCTGTATATGTCTCTGATTGACGCTTGTCATCTCCAAGGTGGTCCCATCTTAACCTTGGCTACAGTACACTGACGAGAACCAATGAGTTCCAAACATGTGTCTGTAGTTGCACTTTCAGTGAAGTTACCCCATGAAATTCTTTATTTATATTTATTAAGAAAAAATCTAATAGTGACAAGTCTGGAGGACGGGCCGGCCACTTTATTGGACCAATTGTTTCTATCCAGCGGTTTTCAAGAAGCCTGCATAATTGCACGAACTTCGCCAAAATTATGCGCAAGGGCTCCGTTTTGTTGAAAGTTAATGATTTGACAATCTACTAAATTAATATTATCTAGGAACAAAGGAATAAGGTTTACCAACAAAAATAAGTCAATAGAGTGGAATTTGAAAAGTATTCGTTTATGCATTAATTCAGTAAACGGTAGAAGCATTTAAAATGGTACAAAAGGCGTTCATAAAAGAGCTTTAACCTGCATTCAACAAAATGGTGATATTTTTGAACATTTATTGTAATTTTACAAAGTTAAATAAATGATTTATTGAAAGTCAGGACTACTTTGATTAAATCACAAAATGGTTAATATCTACGTTATTTCAAGTATTTTGATAGAGTGTAGAATGACTTTTGTCTAGAATTAGTTTTTCTTTCAAAAATATCCATTTAAAAAATTAATGTTTTTTCAAATATCACGAAAAAGGGATATTCAATTATTTTTTTAAAGTTCACACCCGTAAACGGCAATGAAGGCACTGTTAGTTACTTTTAGCTAATTTAAACAAAGTCATAGCTCCAATATTAACAAAGTTAGCAATAGTGCCGAGTTAATTTGAAACAGGCTATATATATATATATATATATAATATATTACAATTCTTTGCCAATTATACAAATGTATTGAAAAATTGAAAATCTTCTTGGTAGTAGTGGCATACAATGAATTAAAAGTAATAACAATATGACAACTGGTTGTCAATTAGAAAACAATGACAAATATAAAATGTAAATCAAAATGTATAAATGAAAATGTAATCAATAAGCATAGGACAGTCGAGATTATTTCTATAGTCACATTAAAAGGCTTGGGGTCTACCACAAACTGTTCAGTCAATCCAAATATACAAATAACAACGACGCAACTATGTAAAGAAAGATTAAGAGTAGAACTGTTGATAATATAACAATATAGAATGTAAAATAGTCATGTATATAAATGTAAATGAAAGCAAATAAGCATAGGACAATCGATAATTACTCATGTAATCCTATCAAATATTTGTATATTTGGATTGACTGAACAGTTTGTGGTAGACCCCAAGCCTTTTAATGTGACTATAGAAATAATCTCGACTGTCCTATGCTTATTGATTACATTTTCATTTATACATTTTGATTTACATTTTATATTTGTCATTGTTTTCTAATTGACAACCAGTTGTCATATTGTTATTACTTTTAATTCATTGTATGCCACTACTACCAAGAAGATTTTCAATTTTTCAATACATATATATATTCTCATACATATATATATATATATATACATTAAATTATTCGTAGTCAATAACTTAAAGAAATATATAATATGGATTTAAAAGTCATCCTGACGAAGGAACTTCATTGATAAAATATAGCAAACTAATTCTTCTTCACTAAATAATGTTAGCCTATGCGTAAATGATACACGACTGACAAAATATAGAAAAATGGAAAGTACTAGGTATAGGGAGCTACTGTGGATGTGTATATGTTTCAAATTCTCATTATCTTCAATACAGCTAAACCAAAGTGCGTGTTAGAATAATATGCATAATATAAATCTTATCCTTAAGAATTCCAAACTTAATAAGTTAATGTTTTTACTAGCATACCTGACTGAAATTGGCATTTACACAGTACAGAATACATTAATGACTACTGTTGCTGAATACTATGGGCATGAATAGGTTTTTGAAATTTGAGATTCTTAAGGGTAATTTGCGCATAGCCTAGCATTGTCTACCATGTAGTGAAGTTGGTTATTGTCAGCAATAAATTGTAGAGCTCCTCACATGAGGCACAAAATAGCTCTTGCTTTTCATATTTGTTATTTTGTCATTAGCTTGCTATTTGTCTTTTCCTCTCCAAAGTTTTCCTATCTTATTATTTGGCTTCACTGCACTGACGAAGACCAATAAGTCAAAAACCCGTGTATGCAGTTGAATTTCAGCGGATTTAACCAGTATTACTATTTTCCTGTTTATTCATTCGTCCGCATTAACTTTTCTTATCATATTTATATAAACAAATAATTATAATTTTTACTATTTCTACCGCCAATATTTACTTAGCACCTCAAAGGGTTCCATAAAATTAACAGGAACATAGTTAGAACAAATAACATGAAACACAAGAATTCATTATCAACGTGGGACTATGACAGGGAGGAGTAGTGAGTGACATGCTATATGTATATACACGAACACAGTCTCGCAGTTAAAATCATATAAAATGAGTATAACATCGTGTTAGAGAATAAAATATTAATTGCAATGTACAAGTTATTAGGGTATAACGAAACGTCATTTACTTTTTTTATATTTTATGTATGTAAATAAAAAGGAAAAAATTACGAAGCTTTGAAAAAGTTCGTTAATTAAATGAACGAAACGTCAGCATTGTGATTTGAGTTGTTTTTATTTTTTCTTCCATCCTATTACCGACGACTGGATACTTTATCAATATATATATACCGGGTGTCCACACGAAAACTTTATATTGAATTATTTCTGGTGTTTTTGAAGACAAAAACTTGAAATTTTGGGTGGTTGTTCAGGATATAGGGGGACAATGAATAGTGTATTTCATACCGCCCCATCGGGTCACCCGCCGCCGCCGGCCACCCCCACTCCAATATTTTAAATGACACCCTGTATTTTTTTTTGGTGGTTTTGAAAGAACACAGTTTTCTTGATATTCTTATGTGAAAAAACTAGTAACACACATTATGACATTTATGAGATATTTAAATTTAAAAGTTTCAGATATCAGAAATTATTAACTCCGAAAAATCATAAGTTAGTCATGGAAATAGTTTGCTTTAAATTAGAATTGTCAAAATTGTGACTTTTGTGTTTCATTAATATTAATACTTGTAAAATTGTTCTTAAAGTTTCGGCTTTTTCGCTGAAATGGTTTATACTCTTGAAGAGAGAACTGAAATAGTGATTTTGTATGGGATTGCAAACAAAAATTATTCCCAAGCGGCGACGTTATTCAATGAAAACCATCCAAACAGAAACGTATCTGTTGCTTATGTCAGAACGCTAATAGAAAAATTTTTGCAAACTGGATCTGTAAATAATAAAAAACGGAATACGAATAATTGTGGTGTACTAAATGAAGCTATGCAACTAGCAGTTCTTGGGCATATTAATTTAGACCCAGAGCTTTCGTTGAGAAAATTATCCGAAGTTTCGGGAGTGCCAAAATCAACCTGCCATAAGATATTAAAATTAAACAAAATGCACCCTTATAAAATTCAACTTCACCAAGAGTTGGGTGACGGTGATTTCGACAGAAGAGTCGAATTTTGTGAAATAATGACAGATATGATTCGGCAAAATGGAAATGTTTTGCGAAGTATTTGCGTTAGTGATGAAAGTTGCTTTTACTTAAATGGTCTTGTGAATAGACACAACTGTCGATATTGGAGCGACGTAAAACCCCATTTTTTCCGAGAAGGCAACACACAATATCCCCAAAAAATTAATGTATGGGCTGGAATTCTTAATAACCAAGTAATTGGCCCGATATTCTTCCAGGAAAATTTAAATGGACCTAAGTACTTACAATTTTTGGAAGAGCTAATACATCCTCTTATCATACAGTGTCTAGAAGAAAACTTGAATGAAATAGAGGAGGAGCAATTATATTTTCAACAAGATGGAGCTGGGCCACATTACTGTTTAGACGTTAGGAATTATTTGGATAATATTTTCCCAGGACATTGGATTGGACGTAGGGGCTCTATTGAATGGCCAGCTCGCTCCCCCGATTTAACTCCCCTAGATTTCTTTTTGTGGGGACATTTGAAGTCTGTTGTTTATAAGACACCGCCACAATCAATAGCTGATTTACGTAATAGAATAACAGAGGAATGTCGAAATTTAACGCCACAAGTGTTCGAAAATGTTAGAAATGCTTTTGAAAATAGACTTTATTTATGTTTAAATGTAAACGGTGAACAATTTGAGCATTTAATTTAACTAAAATGTTGTGAATAAATCTTGTTTTAAGTATTTCCATGACTAACTTATGATTTTTCGGAGTTAATAATTTCTGATATCTGAAACTTTTAAATTTAAATATCTCATAAATGCCATAATGTGTGTTACTAGTTTTTTCACATAGGAATATCAAGAAAATTGTGTTCTTTCAAAACCACCAAAAAAAAATACAGGGTGTCATTTAAAATATTGGAGTGGGGGTGGCCGGCGGCGGCGGGTGACCCGATGGGGCGGTATGAAATACACTATTCATTGTCCCCCTATATCCTGAACAACCACCCAAAATTTCAAGTTTTTGTCTTCAAAAACACCAGAAATAATTCAATATAAAGTTTTCGTGTGGACACCCGGTATATAATATAATTAGATTTTTCTTTGCCGTATATTCAATAATATAATTTTTTCCCTGAAATTCCGAGAGTCATTTTTATTACCACGATTTTTATCGTTGTACAATTATAGTTGCGGAAATATGGCAAACACTGAAACTTAAATATTCAGATATTTCAGCGGTAAATTGCTATATGTATATGCAAAAATTCTGCCATGTTATAATTTACTTACTTTAGACTTTAACATCTGGCTTGGAATTATTATAAAACTCGAGTAAATTATGTAAAATACAATGTAAGCAATGGATACTTCCATGCGTGATAACCACACCATACTTTTTTCCTGTACTGCATAAACCCCGAAAAACAAATTTTCTATTTGCCTTGACAACAAGATGATAATTACTGCAAACACAACAGGTATCGTGAATGAACCAATATTTCCAACTGTTTTGCTAAGTTTGTATAGTAATAAATAGCTTTTCTGAATGTTCTTCAAGAATATATCATCAATTTTATCCACGCTGACCATAGCAATGTAAAACTCATTAATCAAATCTCCGACAACGATTACCATAATCGAACATTCGCAAACGAATAGTTGGTATTGTGAATTAATATACATTTCAAATAAGAAACGCGCAATCTTTTGCATAGATGTATAAAAGCGTATACCATAAGCAACATATGTTAAAAATGCAATTTTGATAATGCCCAAAATAAAAAAGATTAAGAAAATCGTATACATTTTGAACTTCTTAAAGTGGTAAACATTTCCTTTGGGAATCCGTTGACTAGCAACAAATAACTCAGTCCATAATATTTCAGTTTCAATTCTGAGACAGTATCTTCTTAAAATTATCCCAAGAAGTTGAACCACTTTATAATACTTCATAATCACATAAATAAGTTTGGAGTAGCTTCCTCTCCTTTGTCCAATACTAAACTTCACAGTAGAAATAAAGGTCCAAATAATTGCGACGCAATCAAAAGCACAAAATAGATAGTGGATGAGCTTCTGATTAACAATATTATGTAAAGAATCGAAACGAAAACATGCGAAACCATGCAACTTTTGCAAAATATACAAAGGATAAAGTACAGATAATATGTGGCTGCTCATTGTGTTTCGACAGTGAGAGTAACATATATTTACTGGATTCTTTTTATTAAGGAGCACGTCGTCCTATAAACAAGATAATTATATCAATTAGTTTAATTTTATTCATATCGATGTAATGTAATATATTACCCCTACATATCATAGAAATATCAAGTGCTTTGTTTCTAACTAAATAATTTATCTTTATTTTGTAAAAAAAATAAATTACTATATTTCATAGATATACCTTCTTATTTCTTTGTATCTAATTAAGAGATCATTCTAGACAGTTAGGCACTAACCAATAGTGTTATGCATTTCCCAATTTAAAATTCTGAAAACCTAAATACTAGTAGCTACAAAATCATAACAGCTATTTAGAAAAAAATATACTAAATATAAAAGTCTATAATATTTTTTTTAGTTCTTTATTTGTAGCCATGCCAAGTATTCGTTCATGGTTATAAGTAGGGCGCGGACATGACCGGTTTAAACTACGACGAAGTTACAACGGAGCAAAGAAATAATATAAACAACACACGCTTACTGAATAGCACTAATTCATATGGTGAACTGCAACATCTGTTTACGACCGAGAAGTGCCCGAGAATGAGAGCAAAAAATACCTATAAAATAAGAAATTTATGAGTAAAATCCTTTTTTTATCGGCGTAGATAGGAGCGTGAGGGATTTTTAAAATTTATTGTGTTTACCTTATATTTCGCAAGAGAAATAAAATTTTCATTCATACTTAGTTTCGTTTTTTCATTGTTTTGACTGTTAATTACGTACTTTGTAATTTTTGTAATAGTCTGTTTAATACCGGTTTATTGAATCGACTTCTCCCAATTATCTAGACGTAAGTGTGCACTGAATTTCGTTTAGTTTCAATAACATACACGTACATTTTTCGTTATCATTTATTTAGATCTAGAACGTGGTTTATGTTACTTTTTCTGATATGAAAATGAATTGTTAGTGATTTCGAAATTTATTACAAAGTCTGTAAAAATATCGTTACAGAATGCCAAAATATCGCACGTTCGTCACTTAGCTTTGCTAAAACATACACAGAAATAGTTTTTATTGCAGAGAATTTCGATAGTATACAAAATTTTGTTACATGTTTAAATGACGATGCTCGAAGCATTTCTGAGTGCAAGGATCTAACACAAATCCCAAATTTAAAAAATCAGTTGTTATTTCTTCAGAAACACTTTGGAAATTTGCCTAATCATATATTTTGAAATTCGAAATCTCAAATTAAAAGGTGGATTAACCACAGTAGATGTGGGCTATTAATAATTTCAAAAGTATTCCAAGTGACTTCGGATGTGGCCTTCGGCAGAAGTTAGACGCAGTTTTTAATAGAAATCCAGATTTAATAACATTGCGGCAATTGTATATGCTAAATACGCTGAAATAAAAGAATATTTCCAGTACGCACCTATAACCAGTTGCGATGTAGAAAGGACGTTTTCTATCTACAAGGATGTACGTAATTCAAAGAGAACAAGTCTTACAGAAGAGAAAATTAACAAATAATAAGATATTTTGTATTTTATAGATCACCAGCCACTTGTTATCCAATTATATAAATAAAAGTAAAACCTCTTTAAAAATACATTTTAATAGTGCGCCTATGGGCGATGAGTCATCAACCGTATGGTTATCTTCAAAAATCGTAGATAACCATGTGCTGTCCAAAAAAGATATTTCCATTTATACAGAGTGTTCGACCGCAAACCAACACACATTTATATTTCTTTAAATAGAACGCTATAATTTTTCATATATTTTATGTTAGATCTTTAAGAAGTTGTTACTAGGATATGTCTGACTGTTTCTGGTTCCTTATTTCAGAGTGTGCAGTCTTGCAGGCCTATCTTGTTGAGTTTCATTTTACGGGTGCATGATCAGTTGAAAAACCAGTTATATTTCGCAGCCGTTTCCTACTCCTATACAGCCCGTTTGTTGCAAGATTGACCAATAGATTCCTTACCATGGAATTGTTGTGCAGTAATGCTTATGTTTTTCATATACCCAGTCTTTGATGTGGCTTTAGGTCATACTTTTTAGTACTCCCAAAGCCGATGAGTTTCATTTCTGATCCCCCCTAGAGAGTTCATCAGATTTTTTGGTACCCTCGATACCTTATGTTCTGGCAGCCAGATCAGCTTTTCCGTGTTCTGGTTCGCCAAAGATTTTAGTTCTTCAAGACATTCCCTAACCAGTCTTAATACTGCCTCTCGGAATTGAAATTAATCTCAGTGCTGCTTGACTGTCAGGCAATAATTGGATCCGCCGATCGGCAACGGCATTTCTATTCTTTTCTATAGCACATTGGAGTATAAGATCCACCTCTGCCTGAAACACATAGGCATACTTCCCCAGTGCATAGTATTTGCTCTGAATAGCATAGTAGATTCCTGCTCCAATGCCAGCTGCGGTTTCCTAGTCCCGCCTTCATATATCCTGCATACCATTTTCCCATTCGACTCTTTCGAAAAAGCGTACTCTAAATGGCCTGCTGATATTGCTTTACCATGTGGTCTGTCTTCATGTTTAGAACATCTACTTCAACAAGATCTGCTGTTGCCATGTGTCCCGCCCTTCTTTTATTTAGTTGCAGCCTAAAAGCACTCATCCTGACCTCCGCCTATATCACAAAGTGAAGAGGCGGGAGGTTCAAGAGGGCCTCTACTGTGCTGCGTTTTGAGTGGTCCGGATTAAACCTATTATGTCTAAACAGGCAAGTCTTTGTTTGTACCTTGCCTAGTTGTAGAATGGCCTTTGTTTGTTATGTTTTACATTAAGTACCTATTTTTTTAATTTTGCAATTTGCGTCGATATTATTTATGTGGTGTTACTGAATGTCCGTATTTGATAAATCAATACCACTTGATAATATAACATTGATAATAGCAATGGTTCTATGTTTAACTGATCACATTTTTACTGTTATACATTTTTTTTGCATTACATCTTGTTAGTCATTGAAACATTTTAGATAACGGCTTGGTGTCAAACTGTTGTTTTATAATGCCTCTACACCAAGATAAATATTCACTTTTAATACATTTCTTGTATAGTCGGCAAGAAATTTTAATATATTTTATACATATCACGTTTATAAATTTAGTTGAAAAAGCAAAACATCAGTACCACTATTCAAATCTACTTAACTAAAAACATGGTACAAGTTACTATTTTCAAGCATCCCAACATCACAGTTATAAAATAGATCCTCACATAACAAATTAAAGAAATTGTAAAATATAAAAGGCATAAATAATATTAGTTTAGATTATTACTAAGTGCGGATAATTTAACATTCAAAATGTATAAGACAAAAAGAAAGAACATTTAACATAAATAATAACAAACAAAACTAATAAATATTTAAAAGCATTGTCTTCTTCTGTATACGTTAGAAATCGAGTTTCAAATGTCCTATAATATTTCCTACAATAGGTGACAGCAAGAAAGGCGATAAGTTCTTTTGCTTATTTATTTTAGTTTCTTTGTATAAAATTTTGGTGCTTGAAAAATAGTTTCGGATCTCGGACATCAACCTTAATATTTTGGACTTTTCTTTACGTAAAACATCAACTTCAAGAGCGACATTGTACAAACTATGTTCAATTAAAAATCAATCTATCAAAATTCTTTTTATGTATTTTCTCTACATAAAAAAATATAAATTCATAGTTAACTGTAAATTAATATTACTTACTTTAGATTTTAACATCTGACTTGGGTATATTATTAAACTCAAGTATATGGTAAAAGATAAGACATATGCCATAGACACTTGCATACTCGACAACTAGATCGCATCTTTCTTGCGAAATATATAAATTCCAGAAAATAAATTTTCCAAATGGCTTGACAACAAAATAATAATTCCTAAAATCATAACCGAAATCGTGAAGAAAAGAATATTGCCAAGTATTTTACTGAGTTCGGACAGCAATAAATAGCTTTGCTTAATGTTCTTATAGTACATATCTTCAATTATATCCATGTTTCTGATATTAATGTAAAATTCGTTAATCAAATCTTTGATAACCATTGCCATAGTCGCATATTCGCATACGAAAAAATTGTATTCTGAATTGATATAAATATCAATGAAGAAACGCACAACATTTGCAATGGAATAGTAAAATCGCAAATTGTAAGCGACAAATATTAAAAATCCAATTTCAATACTCTCCAAGATCAAAAGTATAAAGAAAGTCGTATAGATTTTAAACTTCTTCTCCTTGGAAATCCGCCGGTCAGCAGCAAGCAAACGAATCCAAAATTCATGAGTTTCAATTCTGTAATTGTATATTCTAAAGAATATCCCAAGAACTTGGAAACATCTATAAAATTTCATAACCATATAAATGACTTTGAAATAGCTGTCTCGGCTACTTTCAATACTAAATATAACAGCAGAAATAAAATTCCAAATAATTGCAAAGGAATCAAAAACACAAAACAGATAATAGCTTAGTTTCTGATTAATAATATTATATGATGAATCGAAACAAAAACATGCAAAACCATGCAACTTTTGCATAATATACAAAGGATATAGTACATCAAACATGTTGGTGCTCATCGTATATTGGTAATGACGACGTTACTTCCTGTTGTGAAATTGAAGGTAACTTTCTCCATTCGTTATCAATTAGTTGTTCTATATCAACTGTATTATAGGGAAGAAATCATTTAGCATTTTGAAATATTGGAAATAAACATGGATTTTTATTTCTAAAACTATTAGAAAGCGAATTTCATGGAATAAAGTAGTCTAAATTTTTTAGAAGTGTATCATTAAAACTAAATCTGCTCTTAATTTGTTGACATGCGGAAATCATAAATGTTCGACAACGAGTCGGAAAATGTGTACTTAAATAGGGAGATTTTTTACTTCTTCGTTCTGAAGAGCGTTCATGACAATATATGCCGAGCTATATATTTTTAATATTTAAAAATGTTGTTTCTTTTCGTAAATCCCCTTTCGGCTTAATAGTAGTAATTCCGTAAATCCCCGTTACTAATATAATCCAAATATTTGGCGTTTCATGACTTTCATAGTTCTTGTCCAAAGAGTGGCTTTATTTATGTATATTGGAAGAAATATGAAATTATAGTATAATGTGCCTACTATACCAATTACTTGCCTGCAAGTTGCGGATGCATTTACTGTGTGATAAAACGACGACACCGAGATTTTCTATGAGTTAGTACGAGAAAGCAATATACAAACTGTTCTTTTGGTCGAGTGTAATGGTGAATTCTAGTACATTTTCACTGAGGCTAGACTGACTCGCGTTTAATCAGTGCAACAAGGATACAACTGTACTTGCGCATTTCATTTGAATTTTGTCAACGGTCGGTCGATCTCTAGTCGACTAGCACATTTTTGAATCGAGTTTCGTCCATCTAATTTAGAACAATTACGCGTCAAAATTATTGAATTTTCCCATCATGTTACCCTGGAAATGTTAAGAAATGTCCGTCGAAATTTTTATAATCGGCTGGGTTACTGCTCAGCTCAAAAGGGAGGCTTATTTGAGCATTTAATAAATAATTATGCGCTTGTAGAAATTCATTTTTCTTTAATAATTCCATTCTTAACTTCCAATTAAATTCATTGTTTTTGCGTTATACTTACTGAAACATTTTGTTTAGTAACATACAAATTTATTGTTTACTTTTAGAGTTTTAGTTTGTTTCCTTTTCTATTTTATAATACTACGGAGTTATTTACTTTTTATCTTAATAAGAGTTTTGCTATTGTTACTTTTTCGATTTTCATATCAGTTATATTACTTATCTTTGATATTTTAAGATTTTTAAGTTTTTAGAATTGACGATCATTTCTTTTATTTACTCATACAATTTGAGAAGCTGTGATGAAATCCGTTACTAAAATTAATTAGTGCGATTATTTGATGCTTCATAAGTCTCTACTTATAAATTATCTACGTACAGCAGTAAATGACTTTATTCTTGGTTAAAGAATTTGTATGAACAGTAACAGTAGCAATTTTCACGGACTAACGCAGTAACGCTTTCTGCGGTGTCGACTTTAACGTACATAGCTCTAATGTTAGTAACAGAGATTACCCCCTTATTTTCCCACTTATAGTGGACCAGCTTGTCTAGTATATTCATCCGCAGGTAGATCGAGTGCACAGTGTATACACGTTTCATAAGACATTTTGCGCACGTGTTCAAACGCGTACGCAAAAATCATGTCTTATGAAACTTGTATTTTAATATACTATTGTAGTATTCAAGTGTGTGGGTTTATGATTGTATAAAAGTTTTAGATTAGAGATTAAATACATACATATTTATATGAAAAATGTAATAGTAATGGTCAGAGAATAAATATGTTTGTTCAGAACATTTCAAAGATAAAGGCTATGTGCGAATAGAGCACCAGCGATTTTGATTGTGTAACAATTCTGGTATGTTCGATGTTCGCTAATTGCTTGGTGTTACTGAAGTCTATCGTGTGGGATGTATCTTTTACATGTTGAGCCAAGGATGAAGTTTTCTCATCTTTTCTTACGGAATTTTTGTGTTTGTCTCTTCTTGGGTTTACCCTTCTGTTTGTTTGTCCAATGTAAGTCCTTTAACAACTGAGGCACAGAATTTCATAAACTCCTTGGCTTTCTAAAGGTATTTTTGTTTTAGGATTCCGAAGGACTGTGCTGATTTGTCTGTCCGCTTTGAATGTTGTTTCAATGTTGTGTCTTCGTAGGATTTTGGATATTCTATCGATGGTGCCTTTAACATAGGGTAGGTAGTAGGTAGGTTTTGGCAGTTGGTGTTTCTTTTTCCTCTTGTGGTGTTGTTCGTTTCTGCTTGGATGCTCTTTTGATAGCAGATTCACTGAAACTATTCTGCTGGAGTGCCTTGTGGACTTTGTCCATTTCTCGGGTGATGTTATCTTCATCTGCTAATCTCTGCGATCTTGTTACTTGGGTTTTCACTACTGATTGTAACTGAGCTGGGTGGTGGTGAACATCAACTTCAAGAGCGACGTTTTACAAGCTATTTTCAATTAACGACTATCAAAACTCTTTTTATGTATCATCTCTACGTAAAAAAATATAAATTTATAGTAACTATGAATTAATGTTACTTACTTTGGATTTTAACATCTGGCTTGGGTATATTATGAAACTCAAGTATGTGGTAAGACATAAGACATATGTAATGGATACTTGCATACTCGACAACCAGATCTCTTCCTTTTCGCGTAATATATAAAAGCCGGAAAACAAGTTTTCCAAATGCAATGACGACAAAATAATAATTCCCAAAATCATAACCGAAATCGGAAAGAAAACAATATTGCCGAGTATTTTACTGAGATCGGACAGCACTAAATAGCTGTGCTGAATGTTCTTAAAGTACCTATCTTCAATTGTATCCATATTTCTAATATCAATGTAAAATTCGTTCATCAAATCTTTAATAACCACTACCATAGTCGCATATTCGCATACGAATAAATTGTATTCTGAATTGATGTAAATATCAATGAAGAAACGCACAGTACCTGCAATGGAATAGTAATATCGCAAGTGGAAAGCGATAAATATTGAAAATCCAATTTCAATACTTTCCATGATCAAAAATATAAAGAAAATCGTATGGATTTTGAACTTCTTAAAGCGGTAATAATTCTCCTTGGAAATCTGCCGGTCAGCAGCAAGCAAATGAGTCCAAAATTCATGGGTTTCTAGTCTGTAATAGTATCTTCTAAAGAATATTCCAAGAATTTGGAAACATCTATAATATTTCATAACCACATACATGACTTTGAGATAGCTGTCTGGTCTACTTTCAATACTAAATATAACAGCAGAAATAAAATTCCAAATAATTGCAAAGGAATCAAAAACACAAAATAGATAATAGCTTAGTTTCTGATTAATAATAGTATATGATGAATCGAAACGAAAACATGCGAAACCATGCAACTTTTGCATAATATACAAAGGATATAGTACATCTAACATGTTGGTGCTCATCGTTTATTGGTAACGACGACATAAGGTGACGATTCAATTCAGTTTAATATATCAGCAAATAAAGAAGGTAATTATATTAATGTGTTATTACTTGAAATCGATATATTAATATAATTTTAGTTATTACCGATCTAATGTTGACAATCTTTGAAAAACATGTTAGCCTCTTTCCCGTTCAATACTACTGTAACAAATGGAAATGTACCCTACTTAGATAAAGATTAGTATAATCAATGGCTTACAATAGAAAAGTCAGTTAAAAAACAACCTGTTAAGATTAAGTAAATTTTTATAGCTGTATTTGTTAGACGGTTGCTGCTAACAGACAGGGTATGTGATTTTACGACATAAAAAAAAATGAGAGGTGGCCACCACACGACTTTCTTATACGTGTGTGCGTTTCAATTATACAAAAGTTGTTCTTTAATACTTTTATCTTATGGGAAAGAAAATGAGGTGTGGCCACCACACGACTTTCTTATACGTATGAGCGTTTCAAATTACAGAATTTTAAGAATTTTTTTTACAGAAATTATTCAAAATCCTATTCTAAGTACTTCTATTCTCTTAATAAATGTCTATAGAATGCATACTTTGCAAGATATCAAAAAATCGCTATTCGATAAGAGTAAAAGTGGTACTTCCGGTCTGAATCTTGAATTTTTTTTTATACAAAAGATATTGAAAATTATGTTTTAAATACTTTTATATCCGTAACGTACTAGCCAAAAAGGCATGACTTGCGAAATATTCGCAAAAAGCTGATTTTCGATAAGAGTAGAAGACCTACTTCCCGTAGGAATTTCGGAAAACTCTTTGGATAAAATTATACTCAATTTTAATTTTAAGTATATATGAATTCTTTATAAATTTGTTAAAACTTAGTAGTTGACGAAATATTGGCAAAATTCGATTTTTTCGCTGAAGTAAACTGCTACTTCCGGTCTACCGATTTTACTGAAAAACCAATCAGATCTCAAGAGGGAGATTATACACGTAAATACAAAATTTGGAATTGATATCTACAACGGCTTGACCGCTATCGTGGTCACACACACACACACAGAGAGAGAGAGAGAGAGACAGACACACAGACATTTTTTAAAAACCACTTTTTCGGTATCAGGGGACTTCAAAACGTGGACATCTGCAAAAATCTCGAGGTCGAAAATTTTCATCATCACAATACTTTCCTTATACTACCTATAAGAAAGTAATAAACCTGAGTAAATGTGCTACTTCAGGGCGGAACTTTGAGAATTTCTTTTACAAAAATTATTCAGAATCCTACTGCAGTACTTCTAATCTCTTAATAAATCTCTATAGAATGCATACTTCGCGAGATATTTGCAAAAAATCGTTATTCGATAATAGTAAAAGTGTTACTTCAGGCCCAAATTTTGAAATTTATTTTATACAAAAATTATTCCAAATGTAGGTCTAAATACATTTGTACTCTTGATAAATATATATAGAATGCATAATTTATGAGATATTTTCAAAAATCGCTATTCGATAGGAATAAAAGTGTTACTTCCGGTACGAATTTTGAAAAATTTTTTATGCAAAAGGTATTGAAAATTAAGTTCTAAATACTTTTATACTCGTAATGTACCTGGATAAAAAGCATGACTTGCGAAATATTTGCAAGAGGGAGATTATATTCCTAAATACCAAAATTTGAAATTAATAGCTATGACGGCTTGACCGCTACTGTAGTTACACACACACTGACACACGACATACACACAGAGAGAAAAACCACTTCTACGGTATCAGGTGAAGTCCCCTGACATCTGCAAAAATCTCGAGGTCGAAAATTCTCATCATCACAATACTTCCTTATATAAGTATAAGAAAGTAATAGGGCACAACTTCCATCAACTGGAAAAATCGAAAAGAACTGTAAACTTTCTAACTAATAATATAAATTTATAAATATAAAAGGTATACAAAGTATGGTACTTATTACCAGCAAGTAATCAGAATTTATATATTATAAATAGTTATAATATAACTATTTATAACATGAAAATTTTGCTAATGTACCCCTAGCTGCTGATCCCTAATAATAATAATAATAATAATGCCTTTAATGTGCAAGTTACATCAGTTAAAATAATTGAGTAGCAGTGCACATCTTCCAATCAGCAGGGATGTCATAATATTTTTTATAAATTGCGTATGAGAATGATTTTTCAAACAGAGCGAATCTATGAGGCGGCGGAGATATCAACCCGCGAAAACGGGTGATCAGATTGTGCACGTCCGTTCTGAATCGAATTTTATAGTACACGTACGGCGGGCATCTACTTAGAATTTTATGATAAAGATTTAAGGTTAGTAATTCTCTTCTGTTATTCATGTTGAACCAATCCGCATCAATCAGTTTGTGCGAGAACTGCTCAAATTTCCTGATACCGTGGATATATCTCAGACAAGCATTCTGAGCTTTCTGTATTCAGAGGCTTGTGGCATTGTCAAGACAGTATGTAAAGCGAGACAGTGTACATATGTGTCATAAATTAATTTTTTCCTGCTTTTATTTAATATTGCCCTGTACGGATATAGCTTTTTTAAATTCATGTATGCCGATTTTATGCAATTAGCCACATGATCACGAAAACGAAAAGAGTTATCCAAAGTCAAGCCCAAACTCCTGGCGCTATCAACACCAGGAATCTCCACACCACCAATGTGAACATCTAATGATGGCTTCAATGTATTAACAATTTCCCTATTACCAAAGACCAGAGCCTGCGATTTAGCAGGCTTAATATTCAGTGAGTACCTTAGAGACACGGATCAAATAGCCTCCAGCTCCTCATTTATTCTTTGTATAACTTCCATACAGTCCGATGCTCTAAATGAGTAATATACAGGACTCAAGATAGAGCCCTGTGATACACCCAGTTGCAAAACAAGTGTCCCTGTAGTCCTGCCGCCTATTTTCACACATTGAGACCTTTTAAAAAGAAATGTGGTGAGTAATTGTAGAGACTTATGGCAAAAGCTCTTATTTTTTAGAACATCCTAAAATGTCGCATGATTCAGGCTTTGAAATAATCCAGCAACACGAGAACAGTGACCAAACCCTTATCTGTGGCACGTAGAATGTCATGCGTTATACATAGTAATGCCGTGGTGCATTGAATCCCGATCTAAACCCCGGCTGAACACTCGGCAGAAGTTTCATATAAGACACACATCTCCTCATCTGCAACTTCATAACACGCTCAAACACTTTAGACATTACAGGTAGCACACATATAGGCCGAAGATCTTTAAAATGCTGAACTTGGTTCTTTTCCGGCTACGGAATAACTATAATAACTATATTATACAATAAAGTTGAAGTTTTATTATGTTTTAACAAGATTATTTAATTTTGATGATTGTTGTTACTTTAAATGTAGTGCAAATGATGCTACCGATGCCAGAGCAGCTGAATATGTTTTGAGGCAAATATTGCGTTTTATTTCACAAGACGTTACTTTCAAAATAGGAACTTTCTTTAAAAATGGCGTTACACAAGGAACGATATTTTGAGGTTAGCAGAATCAAATTCAACAATATAAATCGAAGTTCTGCTGTGGCCTTAATAGTGCGCAGCGATAGTAATATCAAGTTGACTATGGATAAATCCACAACACATGTCCTCTACTTTATCACAAACTATGTTCATCCGGCAGTGGATAGTGGGAAATGCGTAGTATTTTTTTATTTAAATAAAGAACTTGGAATTTGTTGAACAAGTTTATAGATTACGGTGTAGGAAAACCTTCTCAATATAACACCTCTGCTTTATTGACTTGAGTAAGGCCTTCGATCGGATTCAACTGACTGCCGTCCTTACAGCCCTGAAAAGGAACAACACTCCAGCACAATACTGAAGGCTAATAAAAGACATGAACACCGGAAGTATAACACATCTAAAGGTGAACAACATATTAACAAAAAAAATTTCAATCGCAGCTGGAATAAAACAAGGGGATGACACGATAATGGACAAAATCATTGATGAAGTAAACAGAGTTGAATCAGGATATCTGTGGGGCAAGAGAGGATAAAGGCTGTATGCTACGCGGATGATGCTACACATATAAAGCGAGGACGACCTGGAACAAATGCTGCACGCCTTTAATATCCATGCATGAAAATTTAAGATCTTTACAACCAAGACAAAATCAATGACGATATCGAAACGAAACACCCACTACGATGCAAACTTGCAATAGACAATACCAGCAACGAACAGTCATGCACTTTCACTATCTTGGGTGCAAAATCACAAGCTACGGGAACCTCACAGAAAGAATTAGATAACAAACCAATAAGGCAGCGGTGATCTCAGGCCACCTGAAACAAAGTATCTGGAAAAGCAAGCACATTAGCTGGATTGCAAGACAAAAATATACAAAGCATGTATGACCTACGGCGCAGAATCAAGGGCGAAAACATCCTCATCAAAAGGAATACTAAGGACAAAAGAAATGAGGATAGTGTGAACAATCACTGGACACGGCCTACAAGACCGGACAAGAAACATCCTGATCAGGAAGGAATCTAAGGTGGGAGATATAGTGTGATGGATAAGATGCCGCAGGAGAGAATGAAACCAGCATGTAACAAGAATGACGAATGATCGGTTAGCTAGGCTCGTTAGAAATAAGAAACCACATCGTAGACGACCTATTGGAACACCCCCCAAAAGGAAGGAAGGATAGCTGGTGGCTACTACTTTAGAGGGGAATCAATTAAAAGGACTAACAGGTATTTTGTCCAATGAAAGATGATGAAGAAGAAGAAGAAGAAGAAGAAGAAGAAGAAGAAGAAGAAGGAGGAGAAGGAGAAGAAGAAGAAGAAGAAGAAGAAGAAGAAAATGAAGAAGAAGGAGAAGGAGGAGTAGGAGGAGGCGGAGGCGGAAGAGAAGAAGAAGGAAGAGAAGAAGAAGGAGGAGAAGAAGGAGAGGAAGACGAAGAAGAAGAAGAAGAAGAAGGAGTAGAAGAAGAAGAAGAAGAAGAAGAAGAAGAAGGAGAAGAAGTAGAAGAAGAAGGAGATTGTGGTGTATGTAGAGTATGGCATACCGCACTCTATTTTTATGGGTACTGATATGAAATCTCAACATAGCACAAGCACAAGCACACCTACCTTTCTTCATGTTTGTTAATTATTTTCATTCATAAATCCACATTTCGTATCACGGTAGGCTGCTGTGATAAGCGTAGTAGTGTCGGGATCATGCATTGATAAAGTGTCTCGTGCATTAATTGAAATCGCGGATAGAATGGGCATTTGGTGCAAGGAATTTCGGCTTTAAATGTCCAGCAAACTCATAATCCATTCAAGATTTTACACCATAATAATAATTTCTGCAACTTATACTTCTGTCTCACTAAATAGATTCAGTAATTGCAATCTCGAAATCAACTGTTTATAGACTTTTCCATTCGACCAGCGTAAGCGTGTGCGCGTAACATTTGTTTATTATCAAAAGTAATGAATTACCATTGGATAGTTTTATATACGTACATATTCACTCTCGTCGTAAAAATTATTACGGAAAAACTTGTTAGTGAACACTTGTTAATTGCAATGAAAAAATATGCAAACAGACAGTAAGATACACACTTACACATGTATATTGCGCGCAAGCCTTGTAAATGTGTACACGTACAACATGCAAACACTTAGAGGACAGAATCCGGTAATACTCTCAGCTTGAAATGTGTTAAGCGGAAGTACAATCATAAAAATTGTTGTAAGATATAGATCAGGTACGAAGACTTGAATTTCTATTACTTATATCGCATGGAATTATCACTTTCACCGTGCAACTTTATGTAACTAATCGCTTAGATGCCTTTTAATGCAGTAATAATGAAAGAGAAAACGCAATTTTGGTTACATTACGTAATGTGGTGGTTTGCTATTATTGTTTTTCTTCCAAATAAATTTACTATAAGTGCACATATAAATGATATTGTAATTACGTGATTTGAAAAGTGCATTAATCTGCTAGATATTTCTATCTATTACGTTCATCCTAGATCTTTTTTTTATTATATCATAATTTAGTGATAATAATAATAATGTCTTTATTGTTCTCTTCCTTCTTGTTGCATAAACATATACACAAATAGGTACATACGTATGCATGTATAGACATATACAGGGTGTTTCATCGGTTGGGGTATCGCGAATTAAAGTGCCTAAATATAAAAATGTCGACTTCAAATTTTAACCACTTATAGAACTTTTAAACCGCTACCAGTAGGTTAGGTTGTTTTTGATAATATTATTTTATTTAATGCGTAAATAAAAAAAAACCTTCGTTCAAAAAATCAAAAGTACTCAGATATTATTGAAATTCAGGTGTTAAAAAGATATGTCTATAAAATCAACTATGCAATTGAAAAAAAAATTAAAACTTAATCAATTATTGAATATTTTACAATAATTTCAAAATTAAAGGCAAGACGTTGAAGAATTTATGGGTTTTTTATTACAGTGTTGTGTGTTGAGTTTATAATAAATTTTTATTTATTATCCGTCATAAATTTAAAAGGACTACCTGTTTGCGGACGTTGAAGAATTTATGGGTTTTTTATTACAGTGTTGTGTGTTGAGTTTATAATAAATTTTTATTTATTATCCGTCATAAATTTAAAAGGACTACCTGTTTGCGGACAGCACAATTAGAAAGTTAAGTACCATAAATCTGTCGTAAGAAAAACGACATTATTTAATATTGACAACAGTTTGCTAGGGTAGATGATCTCTTATATTAACAATAGAAAAAAGGAACCTATTGATCGAACAGCAGCACTGTTTAAACTTTCTGTCAATTACATTAATAGTGTTTTTGTGAACTCTTGTGTTCCCTCAATTCAAATGACTTATATAGATGCCTTAAAATACACAATATTAAAGATTGTTTAACATTGCAAAGTAATGCTGCCATGAATCAAATCCAAATTTAAATTCAACTTTATTAATTATTGTTAAAAAAAAAGATTTTCAATAAAATCGTCAAAATATATATAAAAATATAAAATACACAAAGAAGGAACACAACTGCCAAATAAAACACAATAATAAAAAAGACAAATAAGAGTTAAATCACATACTTAAATATTCGTCGATAGTATAGAAGCAGTTTTTCAAAAGGATCTGATTTAAGGATTTTCTAAAGCTAAATAAAGTATTTACATTTTTAATGTCGGAAGGTAAATGATTAAATAGGCTACATCCCAAATACTCCAGATGTTTCTGGAAAAGAGCAGGGCGGTGTGCAGGTGGTAAGAGGTGACTTTTGTTTCTGGTGTCATGCGGATGACTCTTTTTATGAAGTTGGAACAAGCTCATATTTTTATAAACAAAACACAAGATTTCGCAGAATATAGAGGGCAGAGTCAAAATATTTAATTTAATAAAATATGTTTTGCGCGTTGATTCCAATTTTCCATTACTCTACACGCTTTTGTAACAGAAGTACTCGTGTGGCGTCACTGGACATCCCCCACTGAATAGCCCCATACTTCAGTAGAGGGTAAAAGCATCCGAAGTAAAAATCAATTAATATGTTTATTGTAAATTCTTCAATGCATAACACAGTTTTGCTAGTTAAGAGGATATTGTGTTAATATTGTAACGTTTTCGGGTTCGCAATAAACAACTCGTGCAATTTATTTATTTAAAACAGTCTGTATATTCACACGTAAAATTAATTACAATATAAAAATGTAAAACTAATGTATCACACTTAAACTACTACGATTTAAATTAACACAGGTATTTATTTCTATTACTAATATTTATGTAACACTACCGTATTTATATCACTTCTATTTATATAACACCGTACCACGCAAGGAACTATTTATTTATTTCTTATATTTATTTTTACTTTGGTCTGTTCCGCGCGACGAGTACTTAAGGACTTTCTTATTCCGGAATTACTCATCCATCCGTTCAACTGCCTTTATATACACGTACGAAACATCTGGAACACACCAGATAAACGCTAGTGTTCTTCTCGATGTTTGTAGAACATACATGAGACATTCTGTCTCTTCGCAGTACATATATAAATGGATGATTTATTACTTTACGACTGTTTACCAGTCGCGCCGAATATTTGCCTTTCTTTTGTCGTCGCCCGGATGTCTGCTTCTCTGTGAGCTTGTTTCATTACAAAATGAATATTCCACTTCAACCCACTATAAACCCATAGGCCCAATAATCTTGTAGAATCCACAAGCGGGATATTTGCGTCGTTAAAATTCGGTGAAAAACCAGCCATGCCAAGGCCAAAAACAACGCAATTAAGCTTGCCCAAATTTATGCACAGATTATTAACGTCAGCCCACTAACTGATGTTATTCATAATGCACTCGGCTCCCTGCACAAGTTGTGCCAAAGAGGAACCCGTAACAATAATATTCGTACCATGAGCGTAAGACACTATAGTACAACCCGGAGTTGATGAATAAATAAAAAGATGATTAATAAAAATAGTGAAGAGTGCAGGACCCAGTATAGAACCTTAAGGAACTCCTGCACTTGTATACTGTACGCTTGATTTTTAGTTGCCTAATGAGACACGCTGACACCTGTTACCCAAATAAGATTCGAACCAGCTGAGGCCTTTACCCCGAACTCCATATCTCTCTAACTTTTTCAAAAGGAGTTCATGATCGACACATTCAAAGGCGTTTGTGAAATCCACAAAGATTTCCAAGGCGGTATTACCAGTGCCAGGAGCCCGAACAATTAAATTAATGAATTCGCAGAGCGCCGTGTTTGCATCTTTTTTTATATAAAACCATGTTGGTTCTTGTTTAAAACATTATTATTAACGAAGAACGACATTAGCCTCACACTACCAAGGACAACCTTTGAAAATGATGACATTAGACTAATTCGTCTATAGCTCTTGACATCATTACAATCTGCCGCTTTGTATAAAGGGTAACTAAGCAACAAAGCGTCCTATCTGTGTATTTACAGCTAAATTGCTTGTGTATTTCTGGTACAATATCCGAAATTTAACCTAGCAGATACCTAAAACGGGGCTATTTGGTACAAAATTTTTACATTTTCTCTATTTATGTGAAAACCCTTGGAGGAAGCACCATTCTTTTGTGGTATAGCATGGATCTTCAGGAAGCCTACAATTTCCCTTCACTATTTATCGTCTACTTTAAAAGGCTTCAGAGTTATTAATTTTTTTAGGTGGTGTTCCAAATAGCCCCTAAATGTGGCTTTTCGAAACATGCTATACTTTTCAGGCTGTTTTAATTTATACTGCGATAGGAGGCTATTTGGAATAGCAAAATATGTTTTAAAAAAGTCCAACTTACACAAGATATTTTTTGGAATAGAGTTCTATTATTAAAAATAGGGATATGCATTAATAATACTTTTATTTTGTTAGGAATGTTACAAAAAATGATTAAGTACAAAAAACAAATGATTAAGAAAATATTTATGGTATGTTGTGGGCAGACAAATCTTCTTGAAACGCGTAAAACACTCTTCGTCCATGTCTTTCGAAACAGTGTCACGATCCGAAAGAGTTGGGTAATAGAATGTTTGTGTACTTCCACGGACTCTACGTAAAAAGTCAGTGATGTAATAAGGCTCATTTTCACAGTTTTCATCCAGTTCTTTTATCATTCCAACATAAACGTGTGTGGTAGTGTTATAGAGTACAAGTACCCAGTCACCGATTCTATGCTCGGCATTAGGTTCTTTGTTCACTTGTTCGTTTTTCTCTTTAAAGCCAAATTCATCCTCGGATGAATCTGTAGAAGCATCATTATTGTTAGCGCCCTCAGACTCGATTTCGTCTGCATCATCAGTTGGGTTCTGGACATCATTAACACCAGACGTACCTGGAGTTGGTTGCAGCAAATCCTCCTGAGTAATACTCTTTCCGGGTTCTGCGTTAACTCTTTTTCTTAGTCGTCTTCCATTATTCTGTGGAGTCCGTAATCCCTCCAACATATTCAGAACAACTTCTGAGACTGATTCTTCAATGTTATTGTGTCTGGAGGGAAGCCTTTCTTTGGGTCTTGCAGGATTCAATGGATAAAGCCCTGTCTTGTTAAAGCCAGAAATAATATTTTGTGCACCCGTGTTTTCAAGTTTTAGATGCAGTTTCTTTAATAAAGAAGGGAAACACTCTTTTGTTAAAGCAGCAAAACGTCGACCCTCGTTTTTTTCCAAAAAGATAAAGTTTCTGGCCAATATTTTTTCAATGGGGCGTAAAATGCCACATCTAAAGGCTGCATTATGTGTGTTGAGTTTGGAGGCAGACAAATAAATTTTATGTCCAGTTCTTCACATTTACTGAGCACTGTACTGGAGAAATGGGAGGACAAATTGTCTCCAATAATAACCTTTGTACCTTCTTTCCTTCTGCAGTATGGAACAATTACTCACATGAACCAGTCTTCAAAGGTCACTGAATCGAACCAGCCGCTTTTAGTGCGATTATATCGGCAGCCAGGAGGTCCACCTTCCGTCCACGAATTCCAGAGATGGTCTGCTTTGCAGACCACGTAGGGTTCAAATATATGTCTAGCTGCTGTACCAGCATACATAATGCTAATTGCGGTTTTGGTTAAATTTACCACATGCTCAGGATACTTGACCCCCCTCTTAAAAATAAACTTCTTAGCCCCCGGGTTATCAGTTAGATTGGTTTCATCATAGTTAATTAACAGTTCTGGATTAATGTCTTTTAATATCTCAGAAGCATTTTCAAAAAATCTGTCCAAGATCTCGTCAGTAAGAGAGGCACGCTTTGTAGAAATATTTGTCCTGCAGTTTTCTGCATTACATTTAGGTTTCGCATTTTTCGAGAAAGGGTCGCTTTTGGGACATGGAATCTTACGCTGGCTTCATTTAGACTTGTCACACCATTTCTGATCGCCCTAAGGGCATCGTTGAGAGTTTCGTCTGAATACGTTTTGTAGTGTGGAAAATTTTTCCCGTTTCTCACATTAGTAAACTGCCGTTTGTATGTCCGAACCATTTCACTATAAAAAGAATAATAACAGAAGTTAGAAATTCAATTTAAAGCCATTTAATTGTTAGTTCCAAATAACCCCGATTTTTGTTCCAAATAACCCCCCAATCAATTTGTGATTAAAAAAAAACAAATGCTAGTAACAAATTGACGTTCTGCAAGGATTGTTATAAATGACCAAATATTTGGTGTAAATACTCGCGAATAACGTAACAGTTACCCACTTACCTAACTAACTAAAAGTTTTCCTGTATATTTTTCGGCCCACCGACAGGGTTTTAAGACATGCGACAATACAATGCAAACTAGCATTCCTGACGCCATTGGAGTACTGCAACTGAATGTACAGATGCTAAGGTACTACACGAACTAAAAACATCGGACACTTGTTCTATATTAGCAAATATATATTTTCATCCTTCTCTAAAATTGTGATTTTGCTGCTTGGGCACGTCTATTGAAATCGGCGTTCGGAACTTTAGTGATTTCACATTCGAATGTCAAAAGACTAGGGACTGCGCATACTCGTAAGCCCCAAGATAAATATTCAATTCGGCATAAAAATTACACGCGCATCCTATTGCATTGCTCATCCATTTATATTATAGTGATCAGTGGCATAATAGCATACGTTTACTATGTCTATGATGGCATCATACCAATGTGCAGATGTTGTATATAAGTACATTAATGTTTTAATGTTGATAGAAATTAATTATTTTCTATTTCTTACAGCATAAACGACATTAATAACAAGCAAGAAAAATCTTCCAAACGCCAGCAATGGATAATATGCGAGAAGCTATAAATGCTATAAGTTCGAAACATATGGAATGGAAACACTTCGACCAAGGGTTTCGGATAGTAATAAGATGCTAAAAGGCAATGATGTAGGATTTTTCAGAGGTGGATTACCTATCTTTAATAAAGAAACATAACAACAAATAGTTGACCATATAAAACTGTTAGAACTAAGGTTCTTTGGATTAACTTGTACTGATGTGGGAAAATTAGCTTTTCAACTTGCTGAAAAGCTAAGTCTAAAACATACCTTTAATAGTACAAAATAATTAGCTGGGTGGGACTGGATTCGTAGTTTTCTAAAGAGAAATCCTTCCATAAGTTTCCGACTTTCTGAAGCAACCTCTCTTGCAGGAGCTCAAGCATTCAATAGACCAAAAATCAAAGCATATTTTGAAAATTTGACAAAAGCAATTGAAAAATACAAATTTACGCCTGAACACATTTTTAACATGGACAAATCTGGATTGTTCACTGTCCAATCTCGTTCTGAAAAAAATTTCGCCTGCATAGGAAAGTTAGGCTCATTAACTGCTGCTGAAAGAGGTCAGCATTTCACAGTAGTTTGTTGTATGAATGCGATAGGAAATTTCGTACCTCCTGGACTAATCTTCCCTAAGAAGAACATGAAAAGTGAATTAATAGATAAGACTCCTATACTGGTACAGTCGGCTCTCCACAAGAAAATGGTTGGATGGCTGGTGACATTTGTTTACGATGGCTACAACACTTTGTCCAGCATGTCAAGCCAGGTCCAGACAATAATGTGCTTGTATTATTGGATGGCCACAGTAGCCACAAAAATGTATCTGTGTTGTAATATGCCAAAAAACATAATATTATTCTGTTTCCCGCCACATTACACACATCGTGTGCAACCATTGGACATTACATTCTATGGCCTCATACGACATATTATAACCAAGCTGCTCGAGAATGGTTTAGTGTACACCCAGGGCGTGGAGTCGCCCACTTCCAACTAGGAGAGCTCTTTAATGAGGCTTACATAAAGACAGCCACAGTCGCTAATGCCATCAGTGGTTTCGCCAAAACAGGTATTTGCCCATTAAATAGTGACATTTTTCCCGATTAAATGTATGAAGCGACAGAAACAACTAATACGCCAACCACTGACAATCAGTTGCATAAGAATGTATCTGAGCCTAGCTGTTTGGGTCAGAAAAACTTATCAGAATCTTCTGTAGTTGAAGCAAGTAGTGTGTCGTCAATTAAGATTCCAGTGACTTCTTCAAATGCGACTGATTTTATACAAAAATTATCACCATTACAGAAACAGAGAAAACGCAAAAGATTAGATGCGCAAGGTGTTTTGGATAAAACACCCAATATTGAACTACTAAAACTCAAAGAAGCAGAGAAAAAAGCAAAAGTCCGCAAAAAAAGTGTTGAATTCGATGTTGATAGTGATGAAAATCTGGATCCAAATGTACCACAACTTCAAGATGATTCTGATGATGAAAATCCTGCTTGCATTGGAATTCATTATACAATATGTCTCGAAATAAAGAAAGATGGATTAAATGCCAAGCCTGTGCTAAATGGTGCCATACTGAATGTGGCGTTGACAGAAAAACAAAGACATTTACATGTGAGCTTTGTATATAATTCACATTACCTATTCTTTTTAATATTTTTATATTCTCTTTAGTATTTTTTATAATTATTACAAAATTAATTTTGTGTGTGCCGTAATCGGTATCAGCTTCGTAAATAATTTTCTTTTTGTGTAAACTGCTTTTTTTTAGTACGCTTACTTTGCAAACAAAAATTTTCCGTAAAGCTTCCAATTTTACCAATTTTTCTTTGAACTTCATAGAAAAATGGACGATTATTGTTAAAATTTGCGACACCTGCAAGAGTTCTATTTTGGTAAGATCCCCCTTTAGAAAAATTTGCTCTTTTCCCTCCATTTTATTAACAATACTGTTATAACACTCTACTATATTCGTGTCATCATCGTATAATAAGCTGGATGCATTATTAGACACTTTTGTTAAATGTTTATTAAAATCGGAGAAGATTTCTAAATTCTATGCATACATTTTCTTCGTCAATTTTTGGGCAATTATAGAACTATGCCGAATATTGATCATGGTAACCAAAAACATGTTTTGGTCTATTCAAAATATCATTTTTCAAATCGCATATTTTTTCACCAGAAGACTTACCCTTTTTTTCCTGAATTTTACAGCACCAATTATTGCTCCACGAAACTGAAAAACATGGCGAAACAGACAATATTTTAGGACTGAGTTTAGTACATTTATCAAATTCTTTGATTTTATTGCTGTAGTTCCGTAAAATATGGTTTCTGCATTCAATTTCTTCTACATACAAATTAGGTCCATACGGCTTGGTATTTTTTGTTTTACTATATACACTACTATCTCCATCTCCTATCATTTTCTGGTACCTTAAGCCGTGCGTGTCAACAGAACATAGAAAACCTTCTAAAATAATCTGAGACACCATGGCAGTTAATGTGCCATCCCAATTTTTGTGACACGTATGGGGAATGTCCATTTTTGGTAAGTGCATCGTGTATTAGAGTTATATAATATGCTAAATATTAAAAGACATTATGGTTTTTTGTGCTCTGCGTAGCTGCAACAGCAGAGACGGCGTTGATAAGTAGAATTCGTCTGAAATAACATTTCATAGGTTAGTGTACAAAATGAAAACCATGTACAGGGCCGTAATTGGAATAGTATAATAGAAAAAAATAGTATAAAATACACGTTTCATTAGACCTTTTACGCACTTGTTCTTTAGAAAACGAGCCGCTACGCGTTTTCTAAACTTGAACGCGTGCACAAAAATCGTGTCTTATGAAACTTGTATTTTAATATACTCATAAGTAGTCCGGACCAGGTGAGGCAGCTATATTGATTCCACACTTAGCCCCGCCCAATACTCCCGTTTTGAGCGTACAGCAAAGATGCTTTACAGCGTCTCCATAGTATTTTTCCTCAATGGTCTCAACCTTAGTATTCAGTATGTGTCTTATGGAGATAGACAACATAGTTGCCAGTTCGACAATGACAGGTTAGGTTGGTACCTCAATATAATGGCACGACATTTTAAATACTTGTTGGTTAGGATATTATTCCATATTATTATATTATAACCTACGAGTAAAGAATAGAACAGGAGAGAGTCTCCTTAAAAATAATATTTGTCCAAAGTGATAACTCAATATGGCCGCCGTGATGCATCGGCGTGCATACATGTTTTGTGTAGGGTATATGTGCACTTCCTGTGTTCTCGATAATCATTTAATATAGGTTTTTAGTCCAAAAATAATTAAAGAAATATCGTGAGTGTTTTATGTTTTCAATTCTTTTCTTCTTTTTAATATATTATAAACGGGTTTTATAATATATTAAAAAGAAGAAAAGAATTGAAAACATAATAGTGAGTGAGTGTATTATGTTTTCAATTCTTTTCTTCTTTTTAATATATTATAAACGGGTTTTACATTATATTAAAACGAAGAAAAGTATTGAAAACATAATACACTCACGATATTTCTTTAATTATTTTTGGACTAAAAACCTATATTAAATGATTATCGAGAACACAGGAAGTGTACATATACCCTACACAAAATATTTATGCACGCCGATGCACACGGCGGCCATATTGAGTTATCACTTTGGACAAATATTATTTTTAAGGAGACTCTCTCCTGTTCTATTCTTTACTCGTAGGTTATAATATAATAATATGGAATAATATCCTAACCAACAAGTATTTAAAATGTCGTGCCATTATATTGAGGTACCAATCTAACCTGTCATTGTCAAACTGGCAACTATGTTGTCTGTCTCCATAAGACACATACTGAATACTAAGGTTGAGACCATTGAGGAAAAATACTATGGAGACGCTGTAAAGCATCTTTGCTGTACGCTCAAAACGGGAGCATTGGGCGGGGCTAAGTGTGGAATCAATATAGCTGCCTCACCTGGTCCGGACTGCTTATGAGTATATTAAAATACAGGTTTCATAAGACACGATTTTTGTGCACGCGTTCAAGTTTAGAAAACTCGCCTGGCGGCTCGTTTTCTAAAGAACAAGTGCGTAAAAGGTCTAATGAAACGTGTATTTTATACTATTTTTTTGTATTATACTATTCCAATTACGGCCCTGCACATGGTTTTCATTTTGTACACTAACCTATGAAATGTTATTCCAGACGATTCAACTTATCAACGCCGTCTCTGCTGTTGCAGCTACGCAGAGCACAGACAACCATAATGTCTTTTAATATTTAGCATACTATATAACTCTAATACACGATGCACTTACCAAACACTCCACTTTTTACCAACACTACCTGTTTGACGTAAGCGTAGTATCAATATGGCGGACCTGTACCCGGTTTGATCACGTGACGTCGTCTCCCACTGTTTGCGATGATGTAAACGGACAGCTACTGATGGAACAAATAATCTCCCGGAATTGAGCATTGTCAAAGATCCAAAGAAGCAAGATAATGGACTAAAGGGCAGACGTGTCGTGGACATACAATATTAAATTTTTTTCCCGTCACAGAAAAAAGTTATTCAAAATAACTTTTTTTCTGTGACGGGAAAAAAGTTGACATTTTATCCTTCTTGACAGGTAATAAAATGTCACTTTTTGCCCGCGTAAATTGACAGATATTTGATTATTTTACAGGTTTCCATAGCAACGCAGGTGTAACGTCACTTGAAATGTCACATCGATTGATTATCTGACTTCAATATATAGTATTTACATGTTTTTTTCAATATTAAATCGGCGTTTTTCCCATCACAGAAAAAAATTGTGTATTATACACGGGAAAAAATTAGATTTTAGCTCTCAGTAATTTATCTCCCGACGCGAAGCTCGGGCTCGAGCTAAAATCTAATACTTTTTTCCCTTGTATAATAAATAACTATTTTTAAATTATTATTGCCTATGTTAAATGCCAATGAAATAACTTACCGATGAAGAGAAAAAGTGATATTCTATGTTCTTGCTGTTTTAGAACGACCACAAGCCACACAATTCACCATTAAAGAAACACTAAAACGACATACAGGATATAACTGACCTCCCTTAAAGTGGTAACTTCCGTCTAAAAAATACCTATTCCCCCACCACGTTATTATCTCTCCTGTTCTATTCTTTACTCGTAGATTATAACATTAATTTGACACTTGACAGAAAGGTTATGTTGTGATACTTACACCACACCGACAATACCAATCATAAACACAATAAATCGAACTGACAACATTGCCTTGATATAAAAAAGACAGTTTATTACAAATTGCTTATGGTAGAAAAATAGGTACACAGGGTATCCCAAATTAACTCGGCACTATTGCTAACTTTGTTATTATTGGAGCTACGAAGTCGGTTAAATTAGCAAAATAGTAGGACTTTTTTTGCTGATCAAGTCAGTCAAAACAGAGAAACAATTGAAGAGCTAGTTTTTGAGATATTCACAAAAGCAACAAATTTTTAAATAGAACATCCTGTATATTTCGACATATTTTGAAAGAGAGTTAAATTCTAAACAAAAAGTAACTAATACACTATCGTCCTAAATTTGAAAATAAGCGAATAAAAAGCTCTTAAACTCTCTGATTATCATTACTTTAATACTACCTACTTACATATTAAAGTAATGATAATCAGAGAGTTTAAGTGCATTTTATTCGCTTATTTTTAAATTTAGGACGATAGTGTATACTTTACTTTTTGTTTAGAATTTAACTCTCTTTCAAAATATGTCGAAATATACAGGATGTTCCATTTAAAAATTTGTTGCTTTTGTGAATATCTCAGAAACTAGCTCTTCAATTGTTTCTCTGTTTTGACTAACTTAATCAGCAAAAAAAATCCTACTAGTTTGCTAATTTAACCGACTTCGTAGCTCCAATAATAACAAAGTTAGCAATAGTGCCGACTTAATTTGGGACAGGCTGTATATATCCCATAAGAGACTGCACTGAATACTAAGGTTGAGACGCTCTATAGTTGAGTCGCTCTCGCAACCGACATGCGTCACTAAATTAAAATGGCGTCAAATTTGAGATGTTGCAAATTTTACCTGTCAAGTAATATAACCTACAAAAGCTATTTGTCATAAATAATAATATTCATACACCTTCTGACATTTGTCATAATTATCTTTTGACGTTTGTTGTAATTGTCATCTAAACATTTTTAAATTTGTCAAAAATGCTTGCCTCCTAAACAGTATAGCCAAATGTTAATATAAAATATAAGTGTAGAAAAATAATATTTAATAGCTTTATTTATAATATTTTATTTGTAACTGACTTTGTAATAGTATTTTACTCTGGGAAGGTATATATCCTGAAATATTAATTAATTAGTTTAATTTTATTGCTTTGAAATTATTCCGGCCGATCGAAATTTGTAGTGGTATTGAATCGTCGTCTTTAGTTCGTACTTTAGCCGTATTGGTTGCCAAAACGACTAGACTATAGTAAATTAATCTCGTACACTGATAAAAAAATCTATGTAAAGTTACTATAAAAAAAATTGGTTACCGGGACCAGTGTTTTCATGGTAATTTTACGTTTTAAAAGTCACATACATGTCAAAATGTTGGAAATATACACGGTAAATCCGTATTTTTCACTTCAATTTGTGATTAAGAGGGGCGTTTACTAACAAATAGAAACTTATGCAACTTATATTACTCGCGGGACGGGTAGACGCAGGGGGGTGTGAGTAGGTGGAGGTAGACGATATTCGGTTCTGTCACAGCGCTTCGGTTTTATTCACAGATTCTGTCATAGACTTAAGTCTGGAATATCCGACCGATTCCGATAGATTTTCGTCTTCGCTAGGACCGATAGAGATACCTGGGGGGATAGCGGGGATAAACGAGGCGATAGCTTCGAAAAACCTAGTGTGAAATGTGTGTGACAATGTTTACTATTTAATGTTTTTTATCCTCAAAAATAAGTACAGAAAGTTTTTTTTTATATCGTTCATCAAATGTGCAGCTGGCGCGTGGAGGTGGTTTTTTCTTTTGTGTATCAGCCTTAGTTAGTAGACATTAATAAAATTCATGCATTTTTGTCGTTATTTCTAAGACACATACCTTCTTTAAGAAAATAAATTAGTACAAAAACTGACCTTGACATAAATTGATGCCTTTTGCATTACTAACCCAAATTTGAGATTCTAAAATTACAAAATAAATTCAAAAAATGCGAAAGGTAAACGCTCCTCTTAATATTTATTTTTAGGGCATGATTGTCAAAAACTTTTTTATGGGTAAAAGAAAATGTTACATTCCTAGTTTGAATTATTCACTGTTAAAAAAATATATTATGTTCTTTATCGCATTTCCTTCTTTGAAAGGAGGTCCAAGTTAAATTAACGTATATATAATCATCTGAATGAAATGCAACTGATAGCTCCTTCCTTAATTATAAAACTATTCGATCACTTCATATTATCCAATTTAATTTTGGCAATCAAAATGTACATGAATAGTTTTCGTCATAATAATGATATGATATAACATCTCTTTCAAGGTGCTTTTTATATACATGTACATATTTCTATACTCTAGAATTCTGTATAAGAAATTATATAAACCCACGAGAGATATTATGCAAGAAGGTCAGAAAATAATGTCGTACTCGCTGCACTCTTTAGAAATAGTGTGGATTTGCTACATTTTAAAAGGTAATAGCCGTGACAGTCATTGCTTTCCATTTCCTATAATACATGTCCAGTGTAAAGCAAAATGTGTTTTACTTTCTTTTGTTTAAACGCTCTGATTTTTTCATTTATTAGCAGGTAATTTTCATGAATCTTGTCCCACATGAGTTGATACGTAATATATACACATAGTTTCACGATAAAATACTTTTTTTTAATACAAAATCACTATAAGATACTTAATAATAATACCTTTAATATTCTTTTTCTACTCTCATACTTTAATTGTATTATTAGATATGCTGAACCTGTACTTTAATGATGTCCATTACGATACAGATTTTCATTATGATACAAGTTTATATCCAATAGGAATACAGATTTTTCATTACGATACAAATTTATATCCAATAGGAATGCGACATTCTAATATTCAAACAATATTCAATATGGCGACTACATATCTGACAGATATAAAAATTAATTAAATGTGACAGTTCTCTGCAATTTACAACTAAGTAGTTAAAATTTGTGCTTTTTTGAAAATATAAATGGTAAAAATGAGGGATAATGACAGTGAAATGTAATATTTGACTCCACCAGAAATTATGGAATAAGTCTTAGTAGCCACGAACAATTTATTACCATCTAAATTCGTAAAGATGTACGGAAAATTTTACCTCAATTTATGAAATGGAATGTTCAAAAAATAATGTTTTATTATATGGTCGTAGAAAAAATAGTGTATGCAACTCGCATTTAATGGCTATTAATACACTCGTATTCATTACAATTTTCTTACTCGTGTCTTAATAGCTATCATTAAATGCTGATTGCATAATATACTATTATTGTATTATGCATTGCACTCGCCTAATTATGACACGATCTCTTCATTTTCACTTCTTGATTTTTTTAAGGCACAAAAACCACTGTATTTTTATAACTTATCTACATAAGTAACAGAATAAGGTCTAATGCAATGCATCTCTAAGACAAACCGAATATTTTAGGCGTTTAGGTCTTTTTTTAAAGCGACAATTTGGGTAAAAACGACACAAATGAATTGTAATTGTGATACATGTTCACGAGGTTACTAGAACATTTGGTAAAGCAAAAATATATTTATTGTCAAGATGAAAAAACAAAGTTCCTAATTTTACGAAACAACTGGCACCAAACAAACAAAAGTTTAATTCTTGAAACTGCTAAAGCAAAACAATCTGCTAAAGCAAAACAAACTTTTAGCCCTTTACGAAACACTCGCACCAATGGTTGGAGAAGATGGGTTGTGTGTGGAGGCAACTTCATTAAGTTATATTTTCACTCATGACCTGCTTAATTACTTGTAATGAGATATGTGCTTTGTGCCCATATCGAAGATTAGCAGCAATGGACATTCTTCAGGGCAGCTCTTAACCAACATATTCTTGAACCAACTATAAAATGCATCTTTACTCATCCATCCGTTTGGTGTGGCTTTATATCCAGTTCCAGGGTAAGCATCATCTGGTATCCATGAATTCAACATATGCTTTGAATTATATAAAATATATGGGGCCTCTCTGTCCTTCTGGAGATGTGCAAAATAAAATGGAAGTGTTTGCTGGCTCTGTACCTTAAGTTCTTCTAAAAACAGCTGTATTTTTTGTAGAAACTGTTTTGGTTGCATTTTGGTCATAGCAAATTTTAGTTTCGTCTAAGTTAAAAATACACACAAAGACAAATTTTCTATGCTCTCTTCAAGTAAATCGAAAAAATCGTATTATCTCTAGTGTTGTTTGTTCAGTTCGTATATATTGCCTTTTTGTTGTCTTCTTGCAAAATACGTTCCATTGGTTGGCAAAGCCAAATAACCAGTCTCTTCCCAGTTTATTATTTCGAAAGCGTGACTTGATGTTGTTTTCTGTTAAATAATTTTCCACTACATTTAAGCCCTCGTTTCTTAAATGTTCAAAACTCTACTTGCTCATTGTTTGCAAACTTTCATGTTTTTCGTCTTTTTCACTAATTTTAACCGGGTTTTCCTACTCTGTTGTTATCAGTTTTCTTGCAATTTTCAATCTTTACGATTTAGGATTAAAGTAGAACAAGCAGTATCCCAAGCAGCAGCAACACGTTAACCGTCCATCAATTATCATTCAAGTGACTGGCTGTCTCTATATCAATTTGGTTATAGAACTTTATCCGAACTTCATTTTTTCCCTAGACATCTTAGAGATAAATAAAACAGCTAAAATTTAAATAATGCAAACCATAAGTTACGTAATTCGTGATTGATTTATTCTGAGACGAGTGTAGCAATTAAATATCAATCAGTGTCACAATAACCAAGTGAACGTAAAAATGGTAGTATATATATGACACTGATTCAAATTTTCATCGGGTATTCTTTGAGGCTACGTAAAGTCGGCATTGAACCGTTAGATATCGAGAAAGATAGGATCAATACTAGCTAAAATTCAATCCCCGTTACTGAACAATTCAGTTTGACATGCCATCACCCTGGATTAACGAACAGGCAACAACACAGACAATATTTACACCTACCATTCCTTTTCAAGAAAGCAGCCGCATTTTTTTCATGTAGCTCGACTGATGACCATGGTGTGTTCCTAAGGTTATTTATCATTATTAAACGAATAAAACACTTGGTTATATTGTTTCACTTAAGGACAGATTTATTGTTCTCTGACACGTGTTTCGACCTCTCGGTCATTAACGAAGAGTTTACAGACTTAAACTAAACTAAGAAAGTTACCAATACCTATTTATATGTATGGGCTAGTGTCTTAAGAACAGTGTCAATAATGGGGGTGTTTATGAAATCCAGGTGTGTGTTTGTCTGTTTGCCAGTTTATCAGCCATAGTTTGCCAGTTTATCAGCCATAGTTGATGTATTTTTCGAATGAAGAAGCACTGTCACAGTAACCTATGTGTCACAACTATACCAAAGATTAAGCACATATACACCAACATAGATGATATTATGTACGAGAATATGAGATTAAATGGCGCATTTAAAAATTCACAACAATGTAAGGCCCTAAATTACTTGATAAATTGAATAACATTGAATAATAATAATAATAATAAATTTATTTCCATTAATATTACACGCAAAAACAAACAAAAAAGAAACTTACAATATAGTAAATACATAAAAAAATTGATGGAACGGGAATGCAATTCAATACATCCTCACCAAATGAGTAAAGCACACACAATACATAATTTTTCAATAAATGACGCATCAATGAGTGCATAGACCGCAATCTATATATGAAACCAAATCCATAAACCAAATTCTAAAAGTGTATTTACATTTAGGTGTCGGCAAGACTTAGAATATTACGCAAATATAAAAAATTAAATGAAAATATAAAAGTAAAACCGTGCTTATGCCTTCCATGACCAAGCCAGATCAACTTATAATCTGTGCTTAATATAAATACTTACACATGTTTCTTCTAAAGGACAAGCACGGACAGAGACTTCAACTCACCGGGAATGGAGTACAGCTTAGCAATCGTGTAAGAGCAACTTCCTTCAAAGTAAGCGGTTCTATGGTGTGCAATGGAAATAATACTTTTAAATCTGATATTGATATTGCGAATATCTTACTATATCAATTGGGAACTTGTAAAATTTTAATGCTGTGTACACTATGTTTCAAATTAAATGCGCATGTAAAAACATTTTTAGCAGCAACCCGCATATCACCGGTGTATTGCGTGTTGTATCGATAAGTATACAGAGGTAGGTTGCTATTAAAAGGTGATTGATGTTGAATATGAAATATTAAAATTTTGTAGATATAAATTGCGTAAACTGTAAAAAGATTAATTGCTCGAAAAAGTCAACGACAAGGGGCCTATAATGTAGCCGGTACAGTATACGCGGAATTCATTTACTGTCTTCTCTCTCACTCTCTCTCTATTTCTCCCCCCCCCCTCTCTCTGTGTGTCTCTCTGTATGTGACAACGATAGCAGTCAAAGTGCTAAAGCTATCAATTCCAAATTCTATATTTCCAAGTATAATCTCCCTCTTAAGATCTGATTAAATTTTCAGTAAATGTTCTCAAAAGTGAATTTGAGAAAAATTTCATCTAAAAAGTTTTTCGAAATCCTTAACAGAAAGTCTTTTACTCTTATCGAAAATTTGGGAATATCTCGCAAGTCATATTTTCTAGCCAGATATAAGTATTTAAAGGTAGATTTTCAATAGCTTTTGTAAAAAAAAATTTCAAAATTCATATCAGAAGTAAAACTTTTACTCTTATCGAAAAGCGATTTTTTTGCAAATATCTCGTAAATTATGCATTCTGTATAGATTTATCAAGAGTACAAAAGTATTTAGAGCTGGATTTGGAACAATTTTTGTATAAAATAAATTATAAGGATTAATTAAGAGAATAGAAGTACTTAAAATTGGATTTTTTTATAAAAAAATCTTAAAATTCATATCTGAGATAATACATTTACTCAGAGGTTTATTATTCTAGCAAGATAAAAGTATTTAAACTTAATTTAGAACAACTTTTGTATAAATTGAAACGCACATACGTATAAAAAAGTAGTCTGGTGGCCACACCTCATTTTTTTGGTGGACAAACACGCAGGACAGATCCATACTACCACCCCAAACAATCATTCCATATTATAATAATTAAGAGCATTTCAAGTTTTGTGGGGATAGCCGAGATAAGTTACGACCGAATTGTGTGTTATTGTGGGTGTTACTTTTTTTGTATTTGCGCTGTTCGTGATAATACTTTTTTTTGTAAAACGAGAAAGTAGAAAGAAAGTAACTAAATAATATTGCATCATATGTAAATATAAATTCTGTTATAATGGTATTATTTTTGATTTTGGAAGACATTAGTAATGTCTTTAATATTTTATTAAGTAGATTTGACAACGCTTTTGTTGCTTTGGAATCTTACAGCAATATAACTATAAATATTCCATTGTATTATGTGTATATTATTATAGTGTGTTCTGTTATATCTTATTATATTGGAATGTGTGTATATATATTTATATTAATTGAAAAATTGCATGCCATGTTGTTGTAACAAAATTCAACAATAAAGGATGATTTGATTTGATTTGAAACAAAGGCAGTTTCATTTAAAACCAATTTTTCGATTTTTAGAAAATGTAAGTACCCTATAATAGGGCGCTGTACCTTAAATCTTACTAAAAATGCAATCAATTTATTAAGGAATACTTCTAATGAAAAGTGATACAATCAGAATAGATGTTATTATTATTATTATCATTATTATTATTATTATTAAATCCGTGAATGACCTAATAGCATGTTCAAATATATGAATCTAGGCAGAAAAAAGTATTCCACCTGTTTTGAATATTCTTTTAAGAGAATTCTTAATATTTACTACTTTCTCGATTCCCTATAGCTACAGCAAAAACTGTTTTGCATTTTTATTTTCATCAATTTCGTGGACCCATTACATTCGACTATCAAAGTGAAAACTGAAACACTTTCGTATAGCCGGTTTCGTTTTAGAATGCATATGAAGTAGAAGGTAACCGTGAAATTTTCAGATATATTTGGCTTTAGCTGCAGGCGTTCATTAATTTTATAGTATACTTATACAGGCTTGATGATAGAAATATTATGTGTTCGTCGGAAATTAGATCTTCTTTGCGATTAAAATCAGCTGAAAAAATACTAGTTTTACAATAATAGAACGCTTTTTACTACGTCATCGTCTGATAAAAGTGAATACCTATGTATTAAGGAGAACTACAGTGAGAGTAAATGTATTAGTAAAAGTATGACGTTAACAACAAAACGATATACGGCAAGGAAATAGTGTGGGCGAAGTTGTTAGTTAGAAATTTATTGAACTTAAAATTGTATTAAGCTCTTTTACATCTAGTATAGTAGTATCAGTATAGTTTATTTCAAATTATAAGAATATAACTTTGAACGGCTCTAATGCTTTTATTGCACCACCTGTGGCAATAACTATCTGGCCGCTCAATACGATCGTCTTTTACGCAAACAAACTGCTGAGGTCCGTAATGACAAAATTTAAGTAAATTGTAATAACTACAATTTAGATGAAATAAAATTTAATAACAATATTAGTACCACCAGTTGTTAATTTTAATATATACTTTTATATACCGCATGTGTAAAATCATATTGGGGATAGGTATATGTATACTAGGCACACCAGCAAGAACGCTCAATCGTGGCCGTAGTCATGGTACAAGGAAACAAGGTATGCATTTGCGCATCTCTGGATGAGGCGCATTCGACCTCTAGTACTACCAGTTCAATAAAGTTGTGAATTCACAGGACACTATTTCAATAAAGTCCTTTTTAACAGAAATACAATACAACACAGTAAGAAAATAAAAGCACAATTCTAATTAAACATTAATTCTTAGTAAATTATTATATAAATTTATTAAGAACGGAATTCTAATGAAAATAAAAAATATACTCTAAACAATACTAAAAAATAAAATGTTATTGCATAGGTTCAAAAATGCCTCCTTCAGCAGCAAGGCCGAGCCTATCATAAAAATGTTCTCGCACATTACGAATCACATCGACTTTTACGGATTCAAAAGCCTCTATGATTAGCCTTCTCAAAATATCTAAGTTTTCTAGCCTGCCAACGTGTGCACTGTATATTTTATTTTTGATGTATCCCCACAAAAAGAAATCATGTGGCGATAGATCAGGAGATCGCGGAGGCCAACAAATGTTTCCTGTTCCAGTAATGAGACGATCAGGAAAAGTATTCATTAAAAAATGCTTTACTCTGACCGCATTATGTGCAGGACAACCGTCCTGTTGGAACCAAATAATATCCCGATCTATTCCGGTATTATCAATAGCGGGAAGTATCTGATTCTGTAGCATATCGAGGTATTTGTCCGCATTTAACGTACCATCAATAAAAAATGGACCAAGCAAATTGTCACTCAAAATACCTGCCCAGACATTCACTTTCTGGGGATATTGGGTGTGTTTAACAAAATATCTGTGCTGATTTTCCCGAGCCCAATATCGAACAACAGAAGGATTGTGCTTTCCATTTAATGGAAATGACGATTCATCTGTGAATACAATATTTGCGATGAAATTCTCATTTTCATTCGTCTTTTCCATTACGGTTTCACAAAACTCCATTCTTCTAAAATTGTCATCGAGAAGTATTTCTTGCGTTTTCGAGTATTTGAAACATTTTAATTTATTTCGCTTCCATATGTTCGCGACGGTTTTATTGCTCACACCCAATTCCTCAGCAACACTTCTGGTAGATAGCGTATCCTCTACTTCGAGAGTGCTACAAATCATTATATCCCGCTCTTCTCGTTCCTCAGCTTTTAGTGGATTTACCTCTCTAGGATTACAGTTTGTGCAATTATTTAAACAAAGACATTTTCAGAGCAATTCAAAATATGTAATATGCTTTGCTCACAGGGTACGGGTCTGTCTGCAAATATTTGAGGAAATAAATTTATGCAATCCTTTGCAGAATGACCACTATAGTACCATTTAATAATTTGCAGTTTTTCTTGTGGTGTGTAGCGAGGCATTGTTACCATTGACCTCTCCTCTCACAAACACAGAACGACGCTGTTCGACACGATCTCCAGATACAATTTTAGTTGTTAAAGGGAGTCTTGGAAAATGCTTTCTGTCAGTTGTTCTGTCAGTGAGTTCAGTCAGTTGCTTCTGTCAGTGAGTTCAGTCAGTGACTTCTGTCAGAGTTGTCCAGTGACATTTTTTTCGATAAATGCGCGTCATCCAGAGATGCGCAAAAGCATACCTTGTTTCCTTGTACCATGACTACGGCCACGCTTGGGCGTTGTTGCCGGTGTGCCTAGTATATACTGGAGACGCGTTAAGTTCAGTTGCACGTCATCGATGACGTCTACATGTTGTCATAACTGTATTAGAGAAACTAAAAAAGTTACTTTGTTAAATTATACTTGACGGCATTTATATCATTAGCTTAAATAGAAGATTTATAAATTGATCGTAATATACGCATTCATGGCAAATAAACACATAATTTCCGTTTCAATATTAAATTCCTTTATTACATATATTTAATAGACTAATAGTTCAATTCGGTGTTGACAGATAAATCATATCTGTCAAAAAGACTTGCGTTGTGTATATTCTTCCTGTCAAATTTTTCATGTTTATTTTTGCTTTGATATAAATAGTTTAAAAACTGTGCTTCTTAGAAGTGTATTTATTATTTATTTACGTCCATTGAATATAATGCCGAAAGGTTTCTGTAAACAGTCGAGGCTTTTTACAAAATCATGTGTTAAATTTAAAGTGATTAGCGTTAGTATTGCTTATTTTAGATTATATTATGGATACGTAATGAAGCATTTAAGGTTTTTCGACAATCTATATCAATATAATAATTAAGTTGAGAAAAACTGAAGTCTTATAGCATTTCAATTACTAAATATATTACGTTATAGTTATTGTATTGTGAATAATTTTTTTCTTTGGTTATATCAAATGTCACTGACAGAAATAAAAATAGATCCGGCATCATATACAAGGCGAGTCGTCATGGATCTAGTATGACGTGCAACTGAATGTAACGCGTTTCCACCATACATATATCCTATCCCCAATAAGTTTTACACATGCGGTGTAGTTAAATAGTCATTAAATTACAATTTAGATGAAATAAGTGCTTATATTTATTAAAGAAAATTTAAGTAAATATAGTTAGGAGAGCTGGTATATATTACATCTAATATTGAGTCTATTTATCATTTATTGTTAATCTTTACTGCTGTATACATATTTGATTTTTCCTCTCTTTACTTCACGAACATGTGGCGACCTTTTGCTCAAAGTGTTAGTCATGATGATGTGAATAGTGATAATACTGTTGGAGCACGACAGAGAAAACATATATCAGAAGATGCAAAACAGATAATTTTCGATGTCTATCATACCCTGATAGAAGAAAATAACGAACTACAAACCCAGAACATTCAACGAACGTCGCAATTAACCATGGTGCCTTTCGGAACAATATATAAGATAATTAAGAATAACGCAGGGCCTCGAACGAAAGCAAAGAAGTGACAAAGGAGCACCGAGAAAAATTGAAGAGTATAAAATTGATACTATTAGGCAGCAAATATACTCCTTCTACAAAGGAAATGTTGTATCTACACTTGACTGCAATGCTTACATAAAGGAATCAGTGATGAGCCTATAAATATTCAGTGTTCTAAAGCAACCTTGTGGCGGAGGCTAAAGAAAGCTGGTTTTAAGTTTAGCACTATAGATAAACGTCGCACAATTATGGAAAGCCCGAGGTTACAAAAATTTCGATATGAATACTTAACGGCAATTAGAAGGTATGTTATTTAGACGAGAGGTGGTATGACACCCATGACACAATTTGCAAAGGTTGGGTGGATAGTTCAAGTATGTGTCAGTTGGACGCGCCGGTTTCGAGAGGGAAGAGAATAATTATTCTTCATGCTGGGTCCGAAAAAGGATGTATCGGACAGCCGGTATTATATGCTAAAAATGTTAAATCCTCAAGTTTAGATTACCATGAAGATATGATCTCATCTTTATTTGAAGAATGGTTTTGTGACACTTTGCTGCCAAATTTACCAAAAGATAGTGTGATAGTCATGGACAATGCTCCGTATCATTCTCGACAGCAAAACAAAGTTCCTACAAAATGTAATAATAAGAAAGACATTAAAGAATTTTTAGAAGCAAATGATTTATATTTTGAGGATCATTTTACAAAAAAAAAACAATTAATAGAGGTGATGAAGACAAAAGAATATTTAAAGGTATTATGTGGATAACAGAGCCAAAGAAGCAGGACATACAATTTTGCGTTTACCACCATACCATTGCATTTTCAATCCCATTGAATTGATATGGGCTCAACTGAAAAATACCATAAGACGAACAAATCAAACACCGAAATTTAGTGAAAGCAGTGTAACACACAAAAAATGCTATGGAACATATAACTGCTGTAAATTGGAAACATGCTATTAAACACGCAATAGCAAACGAGGACGAATATATGCGCATGTACAAAATAGTAGCACCTTTGATTATAAATTTGCAATATAATCAGAAGCTATGAAGCACGAATTTAAGGCAAAATCAACTGCACAACTTAACAAGAGACCTCAAAAGATATGCAAAAAAGAGACACTTGAAAGAAAAGAAAGAAGGAAAAAGAATGAGTGGTTTGTCGAAGTTTGTGAGGAATGGGCCAGGAAAAAAGGAGCGGCCAGAATAAAATGGATTAATGTAAGAAGAATGAAGACTAACAAACATGTAGATAAACAATGAAGTGTACAAAAGCACTCAAGAAAAACAGGAGCAATCAATTGATAAAATAACGGAAGAACTAGAAGACAACACAAAAACAACAAAAACTATATAACCTGGTGAAGAGATAGAAAACGAACAACCGAGCAGCACCGAATATCGAGAACAGCCTCTGGGAAGCGCACGTTAAAGAACTACTAAATCTAACTGAACCAGGCAGAGAAGAAAACAAAGAAGACAAAAACGAAGCAGGGCTGCATGACGGTCATGAAGATTACCATCCTCCAACAAATGAAGGACATAAATTAGTAAAACTAAAACATAAACAGGCGCCTGGGCCAGCTGAAATTAATAATGAATTAGTGAAAGACGGAGATGAAGAATTGCAATGTAGATTGTTCAAGATAATTACAAAAATATAGAAGTGCAAAAAGATATCCAAAGAATGAAAGGAGTTACTTCTTATGCCATAATAAAAAAGAGAAATCCATGGAAGTGTAAGAATTATAGAGGAATTATGCTGCTAAATAGAGCATAAAAAATATTTACAACGATATTAGATCCGCACCTGAAGAAATTTGCAGAAAAAAAATAGGAGACTACCAGCAGAAGTTCAGATGGGTAAGATCCACCATCGACGCCATACACATAATGAAGCAGATAATAAATAAATGCTACGAACACCATTAATAAAGGCATTTCTTTTGTAGACGTCCATCAGGCGTTCGACAGTATAAAATGAGACACCCTAATAAAGGATATAAAAGAAATTAGGATAGCTCCCAAAATCATAAGGCTGATCGAAATAAGGATCGATCACACGCAGGCTGCTGTAAGCACAAGGGCAGGAAAACAGACAACGTCAGTATAAATAAATGAACCAGAGACAAGGGCATGCCCTGTTTAACATAGTGTTAAAAGGAATAATCAAGGAAGTAGAGTGGAAACATCGGAATAAAGTCAGTTCAGATAATAGCGTATGCGGAAGCTATATAGTCAGAGATAAAAAAGTAGTTAGAAAAATAGCTCAAGAAGCTCAGAGCAGAAGACTGTATATCAACGAAGGAAAACCAAAGTAAATGACATGTAACAGAGTTACAGCAAATAAACACAAATTTGAAGAAATATGCAGCTTTAAATACATGGGAACAATAATAAACAGGAACAATGACAGAACCGCGGAAATTGCCAGCAGAATACAGGCAGGAAACAAAGCATATTAGAAATTTCAAAAAATTAAAATTAAAAAACTGGAACATTGGATTCAAGACGAAGGTGAAGCTATATAAAATGGTCATAAGACCTGTAACAACCTATACCGCAGAAACAATGACACTGACAAACAGAAACGAGGAAAAACTAAGAATACTAGAAAGAAAAATCCAAAGAAAAATGAAAGGACCAAAAGGAGAGGGAAATGAATACCGCAACCTAATAACCTACAAAATCAGAAAACTGTTAATAAGAGAAAAAATATAATAGGGTACACAAAATCCCAATGGATAAGATGGTATGGACACATACATTGCCGGAAACACAAAGAGACAGTGGTACAAGCCATAACAAAAAGGAAGCTATCTGGAACGATACTAAAAAGTCACCCACGTTTAAGATGGGAGGACCAGCTAAAAGGCGACCTAATGGAGGTGCCACAATGGATAGAAGTAGTTAATGGCAAGGAACTAAACTAATTAATTAATATTTCAGGATATATGTAGCTTCCTCTAGTAAAATACTATTACATGAAAGTTATAAATTGAATATATTAAATAAAGTTAAGTTACTATGCTATACCTATATTTAATTTAATACTTGCATTGTTGACAAATTTATGTTGTTTGTATGAAAATTATAACAAACGTCAAAAGATAATTATGACAATTATCAAGAGGTATATGAATACTATAGAGTAGTCAATAAGGGGCAATTAGTAGCTTTTTACATATTTTAAATAGTTTAATAACATCGAGATGACTTCCACAATTTACAAGACAGCACGTTGTAGGCATGGGTTGATTGCATAGAAGAACTTTTATAGTATGGCAGTGTGGTATGGCTACATGCGACCATATTGATTTCAGTTTGACAGCATCTTGGACAACTCTATTATATTATTTGTCACTGTCAAGAAATTGCTCTTGTAGTTTACATTACTTGACAGATAAAATTTTGCAACATCACACATTTGACGCCATTTTAAATTATTGACGCATGTCGATTACCAAAGCAATTCAAGTATATGAACATATCAGCTATGATCAAATTGTTCTCAAAAGGAAGACGACTAATGAAATTAAGCAAATTGTTTTAGTTTCATAAGCTACGAAATATTGTATTTCGGTAAACTTCGGTAAAGTCTACACAAAAACGCAGTTTTTTTGTTTTCTAAAAGGATATATGAAGTAAAAAATAAAATATTGTTTACACCACGCGCCATCGAATGATTACGTCTATCCAACGATATCTGTCTCTCGAGTCAAGGGTCTCGAGCGCTTGTCATCATTCTCCTAGCATTATCATCGCTATAAGCCCTTGATACACAAATAGCTAATACATTACTTAGAACTTACAGATGTCTATAATTAATTGATGCATTGTAATTTAGATATTTTGATGTTATTAAATTGGCAATTTGGAACGTGTTCCTTCATTTGTTCTACCTTCAGAGTTGTGAAAATATTTAATTTACAAAATAAACATCATTTTATAATCATATGAGCATGCATATACCATGCTATAATTAATTGATGCATTGTAATTTAGATATTTTGATGTTATTAAATTGGCAATTTGGAACGTGTTCCTTCATTTGTTCTACCTTCAGAGTTGTGAAAATATTTAATTTACAAAATAAACATCATTTTATAATCATATGAGCATGCATACCAGGCAACTATAACCGTATCAACATGATAAAATAGAATTAATAATCAGCAATTTTAAATTCATATTTTATGAAAGTTGATTAGTGTATACTGAAAATGTAAATTAACTCATTGCTATAAACCCTTCTAAAGAACTATTATTAGATTATAATGTCAAATTTGATTATTACGTGACGGAGGCAAAAATTGTAAAACCCAAAATTCGCCAAAAAGGCGAATGGTCAATCAAACAACCGTTGTAATGATTAAATCTATATTCAAATAAATCGATTGAACTTCATCTTTTTCATAAATATTTAAAGAAGGTAAAAGTTAGCATCTTTACTAGTTAATAAATTAAAGTAAAATAAAAAAGAAAGTGTCAAAATTGAGAGTAAATCTTGCGGATGTATATTTTAAGGTTGCCCTAATAATCAAAAAACAAGGAGAATGACCTTTTCACCTCATTCATCTAATCTTTCATTAGTTGCAAATATTACAATTGGCTTTGTGTAAGAAACTTACGGCGAACAACTAGTCAAACAAGGCCCGTACTACTTTAGGAATGTCAATATATTTTAGTATTTCACCAATTAGGTTACCGATTACACATCACGAACAAGGTGAAAGTCGAAAAACTTTCGTATAGTGTCGTTTTCAAAGCCAATGTAAGCCGCCTGTGAGAATACAGACGTTTATATTCTAGCGGCTTATTAGTTTTTCGTAGACGTTAGTGTATTAACACAAAAGAAGCATCACTCAGAATTATCTGCAAGAGAGATTAACATACTTTTTCAATTGTTTGAAACGAAACATGGTTAATTGGAGCTCTGAAACTTAGATCGTAATTTGGTTATTAGGTAAGAACACTAGCTGTCCATCAATCTCTTCGAGCTTGAATCGCCTTTCGCGTCCGCTTACAGTTTATTACAGATTCCTGTAAAACGCTAAAAAAAAATCTGATTTTCTAAACTTTTGACACACCTTGTATAGACGCATACTTTTTGCTGTCACGATGACAGGACGAACGACAATATAATTAAGCATATTTACATCAGTTTGACTGTTCATTGTTGAAGTTTTAAGTTTGGGCTTTATTTAGCGTAAAGCTAATACTTGACACTAAAACATTCATACAGACTGACGTGGAAATATCTGTGTTAACATTTTGCTTACATACATTGCAAAAAAGTCCTCTATAATTCATATTTGTTGGGTTATTTTGCGATTCTTATGAAATATTTTATAAAAAATAATACAAAAGGGGAGATTTCATGATTAAAACCAAACTACAAATAATAATTGAATCGATCGAAATAAGATCGCGACACCAACCGGGTACACGATCATCATAAATCATAGGTGATCTATAATGTTTGTCATACAATATTGGTATAAGTAATGTTGATTACTCATTTTGTTTTTATTTTTTTTTTAATTTAAGACACAGTCATTCTATTGAACACTCGCTCTTATTGTTATTATAGTGTTTCATTAAACTCTTCGAATTAGAATTGCTTCTTCGCGTCCACTTCTTCTCTATAAGTTGCTCTATAAATGTGCCTCTTTGGAAATGTGATCACTGCCAGACGCAAGGGTACATGAATATTAACACTTATATATTTTTTAATGTAAGTAAAATTTTATCAATTGCTTTTGACTCCTTTGCCTTATTTTATATAACAATGATATTGGAATCTGTATCTGAGTTACTGTTAATGGAGAGTAATTGCAACTGTAGTTCACTTTGCTTTTGTTTATGAATAAAGATTGAATTTAAACAATATATGTCTAATAATGAATTATACAATATTTGACATTTATAATTTGTGGCAAATGAATTTATTTATTAAGAATTTGCCCATAAAATATATAATATTTCTATATAATTTACTGAACGTTGAGTTGACATTTAGAACATTTCGTTGAGTCAGGTTTTGTATAAATCGTGTGCAATTAGCGTAAGACTGTCATAGTCAAGTCAGACTGAAGTTAAGATGCTTAGGTAAATTATTGTCATTCCACTTGTCATCGTGACAGCAGTTCGTTGAAGTGTGTTCGTTCATAATAACATGCGAGAACGAAATGTCACAGTGACAGTGCTTAACCAAATTATCTTTCCAATTGTCGTAGAAATTAACAAAACATGATGAACAGAATGTGTTTTTAAATTTGCTAACATTTAAAAATAGGTACTGTCGCTCTTCTATTTTTCAAACGCAATGGAAAATCCTGCTATGTCGTACCATTTAACAGAAAATGTGCCTCTGATCGGTTGATGACAACCAGCAGTCGCATCCCTTAAGTGCTTGTTTTTATAACAGAATTATTATTAAACAAAATAACATCCGGTTACATCTTTCTTCCAATTTCCTGTAAAACGCCAGCACTGCCATGATGGTTTTTCTAGTGTCCGTTATCATAAACTTTTGACGAACCCCTATATATACATATATGTTTGCGTTATAAATGTCATCATGAAAGCAGTTCAGATGTCATCACGAACTGAAATTGATCGATCGTTTGGACGTTTGATAGCCTGCAATTGAATTTTCGTGCGACTGCCAACGTTAATTAAATGTTAGACGGATTTTTGCCTGTCAATTGTGACGTTTCCTATAATATTTAAGTCAACCTAATGTGGATGTTAAGTTGTCATTGTCAGCTATGCCGACGTACTTTAATATTTAATACAGACATTTTGCGTAGACCCTAGTTAAATTTATCGGTGTTAGAAACGGTAATAGAAAAATGAACTTGGTGACATAGATGTGCCCGTCAATTATTCTTAATTCTGATCAGCACATATAAAAATCAGCTGGATAGTAATGCTTACTTCATTTTTTCTGAAGAAGTGATGTTATTGTGTATTAAAGTACTTTGCGATCTTAGAGTAACTAATAATTATTAAATTACCATATATGATGCTTCTGTATCGTATTGTCTTTATATGTAGTAATAGTTCCATTACTAAAATAGTAATTGCCTATTTTACTCTTTAAATCGTTAAATTAAATGTGATATGTATGTATTATGCATTTATGAAAAGTAAAGTGTTACAATTAACATTGATTTTCACGACAATAGGCAACAGAAATAAATTTCTTCTTCTTCTTTATTGTGGCTTTGAGTTAGACTATTTAGTCTTTTACTCTTCATCTGAGAGCGGTGAATCTTGGAATGTTGGAGTTCAATTTGATTAGCTATTGTTTATCTTTATTTTGATTAAGAATTAAAGTAGAACCATTTTAGGTCTTTTGTGTTTGAAATTTTCATTTCCATCATATGCAACTGCTCTTTTAAGATTTTGATTTGAGTGGTTTTCCATCTGATTTATTGGACGTAATACTTGTTTGTAAAGTAGAATTTTGTTGTTCGTGTTCAGCTGGCTTTTTCTGCCTATAAGAGGCCTTAGTTGACATCTTGTTTGTTTGGTTTTGGTTATCGTTTTTGCTATGTGTGTGTTATAATTGAGCTTTATATCCAGGTATATTCCCAGGTATTTAATTTCTCTACTCCATGGTGTAGTGTTGTTGTTGATGCTTATTTCGTTGTCTGATGTTTTCCGATTCCTTTTGAAAGATTATTACTTGGGATTTGTCTTCGTTTATTGTTGTCCTCCATTGTTCGAACCATTTTATCGTGTTGTCTAGGTGCGTTTGGAGTTCCTGTACCGCGTTCGTCGGACATCGTGATGTTGAGAGCAGTGCCGAAATAAATTTCTATGCCGTTCGTTCAAAATAGACAATAGACTATATAAGAATCGGTGTTATTGGGTTTGTCAATTTTGAAGTTTTCCGGCAAGTGTAATTGTGATTTAAAATTGATTGGCCACTTTAAGGATTAACTTTAAACTTTTTCGAAAACCGTCACTGCGTCAGAGGTTAATTGATGTTTATATCAGTTCCTCCTATAAACTTCAAATCTGCGAGACCTAATTGTCAAATTGAATATCATTGTTGAAATATGTAAACGGTGCAATTGGATTTAATATTTTCTGCATTAAAGATCAATTTTATTGTGATTAACATTTTAATTTTATTGACAATTTATAGTAATATAGCGGAAAGGATGGAGATATTTTATTATGTGTTGGTAATAATAATAATACATATCTAATAGGTTTCACATTTCATTAATCAAAAACCACTCTTGAACTTTGCATTTTTTCATTTCCTTAACATTACATATTCACATCGTGTCTGCTCATAGCGCCCATGTAAATGGAAAGCAAATATTGTTCCCTTCTTTTCGCTTCGCTTATGTTCTCAGGTGATTAGCCAAATAAATTCACTTTTCATTACCAAACTGTCCAACATTTGCCGACTTTATGGCTTTAAAGTTTCACAACACGTTGATGATAGTGACTGTTCTTCCTCGATATTTTTTCGGATAGCACATCTCTTTATCGTCACATCTTTGGTGTTTTCAGTATTTAGTCCGGTCAGGTCACAGTATTTTTGAGATGACATACCAAGTCGATTACACCACCGAGACTATTATTGCAGTGAATTCACGTTTCCCAGTAAGTGTTATCGCCTATTGATCGTCTTGATGGTTCATAACTCGAATTGAAGTTTCATCGCAAGTCAAACGTTAGATGGATTTTTTGTATATAAGTGTTAAAGTTTCCTGTTACTTTAAAGGATATTCTTACACTTAAACTTAATTACATATCAACATGTCAAATTATAGGATTGCGTACTGAAAAATTAAAAATACGGATCACTTCTGTTTCATTTCCTGGTTTTAAGTATACACTTTTCTTAAAAAAGATGCTAAATTAGTGATCGATGAATTTAATGTAATTTAGTATATATACTCTTCAAATTCTTTAATTCTATTTGGATATTTCCAGTATTTAATGAATGAAACCTGCAAACTTTTAAGACTGTCATTTCTAAGTGTATAAACATATTCATATGTAGTTACTGACCTTGTGGGCTTCAATTCTTTCAACTTTAATTTACAGCCATACCAAAAAATCGAGAAACCACTTGTGTATCATTTCCTTCGGAGCAGTTCCCGTATATATTCTCAAATAAAAGGTAAATTCATGTTTGATTAAATTAATGCCGTTTAGTATATTCTTTAGTGCTTACGTATTTGATTCCCTCGATCTAGATATTTACTTGCCTTAGATTTTTCCAGTATTTAATGACAAAACTTGCAAACGTTTAAAACTGTAATTTGTAAATGTCATACGGTATATATTCATATGTAGTTAGTGACCCTGTATTGTCAATTATTTCCACCTTAATTTACGACAGGGGTCGTTTGTTTTAGAAATTTACTTGCCTTAGATTTTTCCAGTATTTAATGACAAAACCTGCAAACGTTTAAAACTGTAATTTGTAAATGTTATACGGTATATATTCATATGTAGTTAGTGACCCTGTATTCATAAGGCAGATATCATTAAAAAACAACTAAAAACATACGGTATAACTATTTTCGGTACGCTATTTCTGAAAATAAGGGAGCTAATTAGAATTTAGATCCGTATAATATTTGTCCCTGTGAACAGTTGATTTCACTGCTACAGCTCACTGGTTTGACGTAATGTCAGATTATGTGTATGCGTTAAAAAATCGTATGGCATATCGGCAACAACTCTAACCATAATACATAAAATTGTCGGAGTACCTATGTCATTCATAATGTTAATTTAATTTTTATGATACCGCATACGCTTCTTCTTTTTAGTTGGTTAGGTTGTACCTATTCACTATTACCTATACTATTTACGGTATTTTAATTTCTATATGAATGAATGACAGTGGAGGATAATTATGTAGTTAACTTTGCTATTGTAATGAATGAAGATTAAATTTAAAGAAATATCTCTAGAAATGGATTATGCATTATGGTGGCAAATGAATTTATTTATTAAGACTTTGCCCACAAAGCGAACAATATTCCTATATAATTTAATGAACGCTGATATTTAAATTATTTTATTGACATTCAGGTTTTGTATCAGTTGTGTACATCTAGTCCATGGTGAACGTCGACAGATCAAAAAAAAAATTAATTGAATGTTGTTTCACGTTATTAGTTCTATAAAATTGGTACTACGCTTTGTGTCAAGTTTACGATTGAAATAGTGTATAATTCAAATTTTCTGACAGACTGTCATCGTAACGATATTTCGATGACACATACCTATGACAATGAAAAGTCAGACAGCTGACATGAAGATGTTTAACCAAAATTGTCGTTCCACCTGTCATCGTGACAATAGTTCGTTGAACTGTATTTGTTCACACATAAACTTGTGAGAACGAAATGTCAGGCTAACTTAATAAAACATGTTTTAAACTTACAGGTCATTGAGAGAATTAATTAATTTTCATATTACGCTTTAATAATATACTTTCTAAAACGCAATCGAAAATCTTGCTAGCTCCTATACGGTTGATGCTAGACACTGTCGTACCATTTAACCAAAAATGTACACTTTAAATACTTGCTTTTATAACTGAATTGGTAAACGAAATGACATACATGCTTATGGGAATCTTATTTGATGTATTTATTTTATTTCGAAGTGCTTCGGACACATCTGACAAATAAAGAAAAGTCGCCCTGTTATTTGTACGTAGAGAGATCGAGGCTTAAATTTATATAATTATAACTTGAACACTGATACATTTCCAACATTCTGTTGACATTTAGGTTTTGTATAATTCGTGTGCATCTAACGTAATTTGACAGGCCCAAATGGCAAAACTCAGACGGTCCTTCTTTATTTAAGCTTGCTTCAAGTTCTTCGTTGTATGAAATTTACATTTCGATGACATATATAATGAATAGAGTGTCATTGTATTTATTAATATATCTTCATAAAAGATAGCAAAATCGTTATATTTATTATTGTACTTACGTGCGACAATACACTTTAAGTTTATTTTATCATATCTGTCGGCATTTTGTTCGTATATTCATATAGAAAGGAAATACTAACGATTGATAATAATAACACTAATACGTATCTGAAAGGTACCACGTTTCAATTAAAAATACACTTCTACGTAATGTCCTTATTTGTCGGCCTTCTGACATTTCAACTTGACAACCGATGGATGAACGTGAATAGGTGAATATATATATAGTCATTAATGACACGCAAACTCGTCATCGCGAGATTTTTATACCCTGCATAAAAGTCTTCAATGAGTCGCACCTTCGACAGCGACAGATTTGGCACGTGGACAGTGCACTCAATCGTCGCGGAAAAGTCCACTATTTTCGTTTCCAACCCTCTTTCCGCACTCTAAACCTCGACGGCCTGAAATTTCTTCGTCAATGTGAAACTTTTACAATTCTTTCGCGCGTGCCTGTCATACCTGACATTTTTACGATTTTGATCGGTTGTCACGTGAATCGTCATGACGTAAGCCATTTTTCTGTTAAAACACCGTATGCACGCTCCTCTTTAAAAGCCCATATCTCTGCACACGTTCCACTTAGAAGGAAAAACTCTCCGTCGAGGAACAATTCAAGGTCGTCGGTAACTTCACGCCAAAGGGCAGCTTTCAATTTTGCGTATCCAGAGACGAGTTCTTCCCCCCGCGTACCCAATTTTCGTCGATTTTGACCGGGTTTGGTTGCCATTGACTACTCGGCTTTTAGTATATATAATGAGAAACAATTGACACAATCAGGGGTGGCACTAGCATCTTTGGCGCCTTCCTGCAGATATGAAATCATCGCGGCCTGTCCCCCATTCTTCATTCAAGCTGCAGTCATAACAAAATAAAAAATTTACATATTTTGATGCCTTTATTAAAAAATAAAAATAAATATGGATATTAAAAAAATACTCGTCTTGCTTTGGCGCTGACAAATTAATTAATAATTTGTTCAGTGTTTTTGATAGCAAATATCATTTTTAATCACAACTAGCTGTTTTACAAGTAGTCGAGGCAATGGATACTTTCAGAGTTACAAAAGGTCAAGGAGATTTCTTCTTTGGTAGATTTTACAGTACGGTATCCTAATTAATATTTTGAATTTGCGACCTTGACCGACCGCCGCTTACGCCGCCATATTGGACAAATGGTACCAAAAACCAGTTTTTCGAGAATATCTTCTCTCTAGCGCCACCTAGGTTAAAAATGTTTATTATAAAAAATTATAGAGCATAAAATTTTTTGTACCTTCTATAGGTAATAAATATTTTTCATTCAAATGAACAGTTCACGAGTTACAGTTGAGTCAAGTTTAGCAAATTTCTATAATTCGCAAAATCGCTACATGTTTACTCAAAATTTCAGTAAATACCGATTACTTAATACGTACTACCGTTTTTTATTTATTTCCACACTATCATGAGGTAGAGTGAGATGCGCCTTTTTTCAGGTGGTATCCCCAGCAGGCCAAATCCGCGATTCGTTTTTTACTGATCTCGTTTCTTCCGTTTCGAAGCCCTATAGTCTATTTTTAAAGTAGCGAGACGAATTTCTGAACATACTCCTGCCCCAAATTACATGCACGAAAATCTTGAAAACAAACTTACGAGTATATCTGATAACTATTACTGTCGAGCTCTGAATAGAACTGGTAAAGCATATAATGAAATAACGGAGAAATAATAGAAACAACAACAAGGCTTAACCATAAACAAAGTCAGTTGACAGAATGTGAGCAAGATTGAAACGGTGTCATTTGGCCTTGCTTTCAACCAATGAGATTTCACTGTCAAAGTGGTCTGTTCAGAAATTCGTCTCGCTTTTTTAAAAATAGACTATAGATGGTCCAGACTAACTGATATCAATATCTTCTTTCAAAAATCTTACCTTCTCTTCCAAGTTTTTATCTTCGTTGTCTTCTTCGACTTCGTGTGCCAATAATTTCGCAACGGTCAGGTCTTCATTCTCGCCGTAATCGCCTTCTTCTTCTTCTTCTTCAGAGCCCGCAAAAATCTCTGCGCTGTTTTCACACGCTTCCCCATTGCAGTCCGTGCAAATAACAGAACACTTTAAGCCTGTTTTCCTACATCCATAGGCTCGACCTCACCCCTTCTTGCACTTGCACGAAATGAATTTCAGGAGCGCTTCGGGTACCGGATCATTTGTTGTTATCACAGGAGTAAGACCAATCTTGCTTCTTTCACGACCCCAATGCTCCGGACTCTCGTGTATATCATACCAAGCTTAAACTTAGTGGTAGGTCTGAAGGCAATGTTGCCGTGCAGCTTCTCTAGTAGAGGGTAATGTAGCAAACTCAAATTTACTCTTCGTTACGGATCTTTTGAGGGAGCCCAGAGTAATGGTGTTTTCTTTGGTAACGCCGTAAAGGCAATAAAAAGACTTTCCCCCGCAGCAGCAATGACTTCGGGATCTGATGCGTTTTGCTCTATGAAAGCTTGCATATTTCGGCTTAAATATTTGTTCTTTTCCAGTGTTTTTATAAACTTAATTTTTCCTACGTTGAAAACAGCAGAAGTGTGTCACAACGGCTGAACGCATGCAAGAACAATATATTGTCCGCCACTATTTCCCCATACTGTAGACTTCCGGATTTAGTATTGTCCGGCACAGACATAAAGGTTTGTAGAATGAAGATTTTGTCATCTTGCGCATTCCCTCTTCGTTAAACAGACATAAAGGAAATGGATAATACATATCCTCTTAGGTATTTACCGAAATTTCGAGAAAAAATGTAGAGAGAGCAAGCGGCGGTCGGTCAAGGTCGCAAACTCAGAATATTAATTAGCACACCGAACTGTAAAAATCTTCCAAAGAAAACTCTCCTTGACCTTTTATAATGAAAGTCCATTTTTATGTCTTTATTGCCTGGACTAAAGTTTTAATTTTAAAAAATATTTTTCCCCACTGGTGACTCTAACTAGTTATGTTAATAGAATTCGTAGTGCTATACCGAGTGGCCCAAGTTTTGCCGCCACCGCCAAAATGGATCTTATTTATAAAGAAAAAAGAATCAAATTTGTGTAAAGTTAGATTAAAATTTACACTACATACTTAATAAAAAATATTCTACAAAATGTTTAAAATGTGTTAGACTTTCAGACACAACCCAAGTTTTACCGCCACCGGCAAAATAACCCTTACTTATAGTTTTTTTTTTATTTTTGTGAGTGACTGTATGAACAGGTACACTGGTGACTCTAACTAGTTATGTTAATAGAATTCGTAGTGCTATACCGAGTGACCCAAGTTTTGGCGCCACCGCAAAAATGGATCTTATTTATAAAGAAAACAGAATCAAATTTGTGTATAGTTAGATTAAAATTTACACTACATACTTAATAAAAAATATTCTGCAAAATGTTTAAAATGTGTTAGACTTTCAGACACAACCCAAGTTTTACCGCCACCAGCAAAATAACCCTTACTTATAAAATGTTTTTTTTATTTTTGTGAGTGACTGTATGAACAGGTACACTGGTGACTCTAACTAGTTATGTTAATAGAATTCGCAGTGCTATACCGAGTGACGCAAGTTTTGCCGCCACCGCCAAAATGGATCTTATTTATAAAGAAAAAAAGAATCAAATTTGTGTAAAGTTAGATTGAAATTTAGACTACATACTTAATAAAAAAATATTCTGCAAAATGTTTAAAATGTGTTAGTGGCAGCCAATCTAAATTAAAATCAAAAATTTAGCTTACTTTTCCTTAAATTTGAAGTTTAGTGGAAAGCATTTAAATTAAATTTATAATTTACAACCTGCACAGCTGACGCGTGACTTGCATTTCCTCTCAAAATATTACAGCATGCAATAAATAGGAAGCTAGTTTGGATAACCATTGTCGTCTAAATTTATGAACTCCAACTAGAAACTTTGTCAATCGCCTTATACGTCAATGTTTAAAAAATGAATCGCAAATAACTAGTTAAGGGGGTCATACTCCGTTTTTAAAAATACTCGATGACAAGAACAATAAAGTTCTGAAAGAGATAGGGAATTAGGGCTGTCATTTCCCCAGTGCATCTGACGTGCCATGCAAATTATAGTTGACGTGTTGCCAGAAAATTTCGTTCGGGATAGAGATGCTATTGTTATCTGTGTCCAATGTTTACATTTCTTTGCTCGGACACTTAAACTACACTGATATTCGGAAGGAAAGTGTGTATTCAATCTCATAAAGCATATAATATACATTTGAATGAATAGGTAATGCATTCGGATCGAGGTCGCCACACACGTTTCTTTATAGATATAAAAAAAATACGGATATCTAAAGATATTTGAATTTTACCACAAGCCCAGGATTTGCATCTATGTATTTCTTATATAAGTTAACCCGTAACCGATGAGGTGCGATTTTTGTCACGTCGAGTGTGAGGTGGAAGCCCTCAGACTCCCGATTAAATTTATTTTTTTGATTTTAATACGAATTAGTATCTGTTTAAATTAAATATTATGGCATAGTCTGGAATCTACTTAAACTATTTATGTTATTTTAAACTATTTATGTTATTTTATTACAAACATCTACATTTGGTGAAAAATCCCAGGAGCATACATTAGGGATGCGCGATATATCGTTTTTAAAAAAATATCGATATTTTCTTTTCGATAATCCAGATTCAAATCGATATTTTTTTATTCAATAATATCGACTGATATCGATTTTTTATTCGATAATATCGTTTAATCAAAAATGCCATTTTTCCAAATTTCATGCATTTATTTCACATTAATAGACAAAAGAACCTGTTCACATTATACAGAATTTATTATCTTTTTAAGAAAAAAATTAGGTGTGGCCACCACACGACTTTCTTATACGTATGAGGGTTTCAAACTATACAATTTTAAGAATTTTTTTATACAAAAATTATTCAAAATCCTATTCTAAGTACAACTTTCATTCTCTTAATAAATCGCTATAGAATGCATACTTTGCAAGATATTCGAAAAAGAGTGGTACTCGCTAAGAGTATAAGTGCTACTTCCGGTCCGAATTTTGAAATTTCATATATACAAAAACTATCCAGTTCTAAATACTTTTGTACTCTTGACAAATATATGTAGAATGCATAACTTATGAAATATTTGCAAAAAATCGCTATTCGGTAAGAGTAAAAGTGGTACTTCCGATCCGAATTTTGAAATTTTTTTATACAAAAGATATTTAAAATTATAATTTAAATACTTTTATACTCGTAATGTACCTGCCTAGAAAGCATGACTTGAGAGATATTCGCAAAAAACTCATTTTCGATAAGAGTAAAAGACCTACTTCCGGTTGGAATTTCGAAAAACCTTTTTAAGAAAATTTGTCTCAAATATAATTTTGAGTACATTTGAATTCTCTATAAATTTGTTTAAACTTTGTAATTGACGAAATATTTGCAAAATTCAATTTTTTTACAGAAGTAAACTACTACATCCAGTCTACCGATTTTACTGAAAAACTAATCAGTTCTCAAGAGGGAGATTATACACGTAAATACAAAATTTAGAATAGATATCTACAGCGGTTTGACCGCTATCGTGGTCACAGACAGACACACAAACATTTTTTAAAAACCACTTTTTTGGTATCAGGGGACTTCAAAACGAGGACATCTGCAAAAATCTCGAGGGCGAAAATTTTCGTCATCACAATACTACCTTATACTACGTATAAGAAAGTAAAAAGTTAATAATTTGGAAAATGCTTATTGGGATGTTTACTATTTCATGTTTCATTTCATAGATTTTACATTTCGTATAGTTCGCCTTTATGGGGCGTTATCTTCCCATTAAACGTTTTTCAAATTTCCCACAGTATTATTTAGTAACTACGACATTTACATGTTAACTTCCCTATTTATAATATATGAGTGGTCATTTTCAGTTTTAATGTTGATGTTACTAAATAATATTGTGGGAAATTTGAAAAATGTTTACTGGGTTAATATTTGTGTTTCTGTATTTGTTTTATACCACTTATATTTTCATTGGAATTTTTTAAATTTTGGAATAAATATATACAGGTGAGTCATTAGTAGCCGCGTCTTCGATTGGTCTTTTGTGTTTTAAACAAAAGAAAAAACAATAAGTGGAAGATCCATGGTTGCTTGTGGCGCATATTGTAAAAATACTTTAAGCCCTGACGCACTTCCGGTTTCACCGGAAATGCACGGAACTTAAGTTTTTTAAATGACTCACCCTATATATTTTTGGAGATTCTTGTACTGCTTTAAATTGTCTGTTCAACAGTTTTTTCTGCTACATTTCCCGTTGTTGTTTGAATACATTTTTAAATGTTATTATAAAGATCAGAACTTTCCAGAATTTATTTTTAATTAAAAGTGTCACACATACATGTATCGGCCAGACATATTAAAAAATAATGACGGTATCTATGGTCAGAGAAACTATGTTTTCCATAATTATACAAGAAAAAAATACATAATAAATAACAATCATATTTATTTATTAACATAGGAAATTGGCATTCTACAAATTAATGAATAGAACAGAATAAAGTTGCAGAATTAATGACATAAAGAACTGTATATAGCAGAATATCAGAATAATATAATAAACTTGAAAAAGCTAAAAAATAGGAAATATAAGAGGATAACAAACAATACATTACGCCATAAGAAAGCCAAGACGTGATATTTATAGTCAGAGTAAAACTAAAATTTAAAATCACTTAAATTTTGTCTGTATAAAGTAGTTCCTTATATCTGATATATATTCTGTTATTTTTTCTACTGACGTAAATCACGAATAGGCATTTTCTTTGGATACTGGGGATCAACCAATTCAGGTAAAAAACATCTGTAAAAGAAAGTCACCAACTGCTCCTTCATATTCGCATCCCAGAAATTATCGTCCCTCATGATTTTTTGTACACTAATTCCGAAAGGTGTCCATATAACAAACAAGCAGTACTTTCTATTTGTTACATGTAGCTGGCCTTGCACTTGGAAATAATAATTGTCTTTACTTTTTAATGTTATTCGACCATCAACTATCTCCGCAAATTTAATTTTCTTCTCTCGAGCGGCTTCCGTTGGTGAATACGATGCAGCTGCTGACGGGCATTTTATTTCAACAATGCCATCGTCATCTATTAAACCATCCGGCGAAGCCGCTAAAAAATTCAATTTGCCGTCAATAAAAAGACCAGATTCGTGTACACGAATTCCATAGCTTTTTTCCAATTCTTTTAGAGCAACAAATTCATGTTCCTGTCCCCAACGTGTTGCTGCAGTCCCGAAAAATTTATTGTACAAAAGACGTTTTATCAAATTTGCGCAATGCGTCGTCTTTCGCATTTTGCATATTGCTCCAAAATTGGACGCAGTCAGTCTTACAGAGCGCTGCTGCCTCCATAATAAGTTAGTGCTTTGCCCTATAGTAGCATGTTGTAACTCGTCACGTTCAGAATCCGATTTTTCAATTGAAGTCAAAATTTCTTTTTCTTTTATATCGTACTGCTCTTTTGTTAATGTGACTACCATTTCTATTTCTGTGTCACCATAATCGCTGTCAGCAGGTACTATCGGTTCCCTTTTTTTCTTGTTTTTACATGCAAATAACTTTTTACTGCATTTTTTCCAAGCTCTTACTCTTTTCCAGCTAGTCATAAACTTTTTTGTGTGTTTTCCTGGACTTCTGTATACAGCTTTCTTATGAATAACGCGCGGTAAATCACCCGGTTCCAAGTTGAATGCAATTGAAGCGGCTTCGCATCGAGTTTGATATGATCGTCGCCCGCTGAAATTTACTCTTTTCCCGCCAACAAATTTTTCTGAAATCCGGCTAATGTTTATGAATTTTTTAGTACTACAACGGCATGATGTTAATAAAAGCAAGAAAATAAGTGGTAATTTAGACAAGGCATTTACCGATTTTCTAGAACGGACAATAGAAAAGTTTCTGAGAAAGAGATTACATTAGGAGTCTTCCCAGATTTAATTTTAAATATTCATTATTTTACGATTATGAAGTAATAAAATGACTGTAAGCACTTATACAGAGAAATATACATGTTCTAATTAATTGTGCCTTTGTAAAATAAAGCAAATTGAGATTAAAACTAAACAAATATACGTTTTACATAGAACATAGACTATTACTTTATAAAAACCAATAAAACAAAAATAATAATGATTATTTCCTTCACCTGTCAAATTTAAATTTTGTCCAATCACAATCAAAACTGAAGTTGAAATTAACCAATGAAAGGTACCGGTTCTTGATATCAGCGACTATTACAAATCGACTATTCAAATGTAGGTAACAAATCAAGTATGTATTTTTTCATTAAGTGGCATACGTGTCAAATAGATGAAAATGTCCGACAAAAAGAGATTTAGCGATGTTTCGGATGAAATTATTGATAATCACATCGATTTGACAACTCATTTTTTATTATGAAACTTGGTTTAGGAAATAATCTTAACAAATATAGCTCGAGCTTGATAAGTAGTCGACTATTACATTGTTTCAATTTTTCTCGTGTGCCTCCTAATTTGACTTAACCAAAATTGGCATTAATAATTAAAGACTAAAGCCCTCGAGCTAAAGCTCTCGTGCTCTAGTCAAATTATTAATGCCAATTTTGGTCTCGTCAAATTGACCGTAGCGCACACTCGAAAAATTGATCACAATGAAATAGTCGACTATTTGTCAAGCTCTCGTTATATTATCTTTGATTATTTCCTTCACCTGTCAAATTTAAATTTTGTCCAATCACAATCAAAACTGAAGTTGAAATTAACCAATGAAAGGTACCGGTTCTTGATATCAGCGACTATTACAAATCGACTATTTTAAATGTAGGTAACAAATCAAGTATGTATTTTTTCATTAAGTGGCATACGTGTCAAATAGATGAAAATGTCCGACAAAAAGAGATTTAGCGATGTTTCGGATGAAATTATTGATAATCACATCGATTTGACAACTCATTTTTTATTATGAAACTTGGTTTAGGAAATAATCTTAACAAATATAGCTCGAGCTTGATAAGTAGTCGACTATTACATTGTTTCAATTTTTCTCGTGTGCCTCCCAATTTGACTTAACCAAAATTGGCATTAATAATTAAAGACTAAAGCCCTCGAGCTAAAGCTCTCGTGCTCTAGTCAAATTATTAATGCCAATTTTGGTCTCGTCAAATTGACAGTAGCGCACACTCGAAAAATTGATGACAATGAAATAGTCGACTATTTGTCAAGCTCTCGTTATATTACCTTTGATAAACGTCCTTAACAACTATAAAAAATGGCGAACAAATTACATGAATTAAACTTATTTTTAATTCATTAACAATATTATGAGCAATACAACATGAGCGACATGCGTACATAAACCAGATTGTATAAAACAATTTATCGTAATTTCGCGTTACACGCCGTTGCAAGCCGGCGACTGAATAAATTGAAGAAAACGGAGTTTTGCCAACAGGAAAATTATTTTTGCAGTGTAGATTCACCAAAATCGTTCTCCCGACCAACTGGCGGCTTGCTCTGCGATCGTCTTACGAATATTGCTTTAAGCGCCTGGAATATAGGCAATGTGTATCAAGAAACATACGTTCTTATCAACGTGATTAAGACAAAACGGTTAGCTTTAATGATGTACTAAAAAGTGTATATTAAAGGTAAAAGACGCATGAAGGTACCCACAGGCAGTTTTTGCCATTAAAGACAAACATTACACCTTAAAGTATACGATAAATATAAGCATTTTTAAAATGTTATTATTCAGTAGCATTTTTTTATGTACAAATTTTTTCTTTCTTTAGGTACTTCAATTTAAGCTTAATTAACAAATTACTCCTTGTTTCAATCGATTCTATACAATGGTTACTACACAATATCGTCGATACGAAACGCTTGCAAATTGGCCTCAGCATTACCCCCTTAATAAAAAATGGTTTTGATATTGTTAATCCCGGGAAACGATTCAAAATATTATTAGGTATTTAATGGTCTTAAATTAGTATTCTGAATGTGTGACTGAGTAGGTACAGTTAATCAAATTTTCGTTCCTGGAGGTGATATAATTTTAATTTGATTGAGGTAAGTGCCAATACCTGAAGTGTACCTTCTATTCATACAGTCACTCACAAAAATTAAAAAAGGCATTTTATAAGTGAGGGTTATTTTGCTGGTGGTAGTAAAACTTGGGTTGTAGCTGAAAGTCTAACCCATTTTAAACATTTTGCAGATTTTTTTTATTAAGCATGTAGTTTACATTTCAATCTAACTTTACACAAAATTTGATTTTTTTCTTTATAAATAAGATCCATTTTGGCGCGGTGGCGACACCCAGTACATTTATTTACATACAGTGCGAGTGTAAAGTATGGAATAAAATTTGTTAAATTTATTTTTGTTTCTACTAGCTGGCAATTTTTCTCGTACATGTCAATTTTTATTCCTAAATCACCTTTCTTTCGACATAAATCATACATTTCTATCCCAACCAATGGCGGCGTAACGAAGAGGAGGGGAGACAACTCGAAAAATTGAAATGGCAACGGGGGCCAAATATTATATTTTCGGAAAGATCGTTTTATTCATTACCTAATAGGGATTTTTTTTAATTTTTTTAAATAGCTTTTAAGATTCCATGACTAATAATAACTGACTTTTTTGATGTGACGTTTTTACTTTTGCTTATCGCAATATCGTCTGTTAATTAGTTGCTATTGGTGTTGATCAGTTTGGAGAGTCAAATTTTGAAACAACGGCCTTAAGGCTGGGGTTCGCCCGTGTTATATGTCCATAAGGAATATCGGTACCATTTTAACAAAAAGTTTTAAATCATTAACAATGAAATTTTCACAGAGTAAATGTTAAAACACAATCACCAGGTTGAGTTATTTTGAAAATCCTAGTACCCTTAGTTTTTTCAAAAAAAATCATAAAATTGTAAATTTGGAAGAAACAGAACGAAACTAACTCAATTTATAAAAGGCACTATGCTGATGTCGAATCCGAAAAAAAAATGAATTTTGATTTTTGGTTTCTCCTAAAATGGTACCGAAAAAATCCATTAGAAGGGTGTTTTAATTCGAATTTAGGAACACTTTCTGTACTAATTTTTGTTGTACTACTATCTTTATTATAAATATTTCTCTGTTTGTTTTTCTATTGATCAAGGGTTATAATAAAAACTGCAAAAAATCCATATGCAATCACAGCTCCATCTATGGATCCCCGTTAGGGTTAGGCATCGAAGACCGCACCGTTAATACGTTGGATTTATTAAGCTCTAAGTTGGATTAAAAGCAAAATGAAAATTGAAATCTGCTTGGTGGTGGTGATAAATGCCATTCTCAGACGGAGGTCTGCGCTCTATTTAATAATAAATATCGTGATAAAAATATCACCCAATCAGCAAATAGAAAAATAGAAAGCAAGTACACGGAAAAAGGGAATATTAATCATCGATTCAGGACCGGACGATCCCCCTTGATATTAGGCTTGATACGTTACTCGTCCTAAAAAAAATCCGCATCGAATATCCCGAGAATTAGCTCTGAACAACGGTATAAGTCAGAGATCAGTGATAAAATATTTAAAAATTAAAAAATCACACCTATATAAGCTTAAGCTGGTTCACAAATTAAGTGAAGATCCAGATTACGGCTTAGAGTTCTGCAAAAAATGATGGATCCAAATCACTGTTTAGCGGCAAAATTTTTTTTGCATGAAGCAACATCTACCCTTAACGAAAAAGTTAATCATGAAATTCCCAAAAAATCCCCAATGAATGAGACATCATACGTAGAATCCACAAAAAGTCAACGTTTGGTCAGGAATAGAACCATATTTTTTGGAGGGAACACTAACACGAGAAATGCATTTAAATTTTTTAAGGGGCGACTTTGTTCCCGCATTAGCTGAAGTAGATGCAAACTTGACACATCACTCATTGTGATACCAGCAGGATAGACCGCGCACAATACTGGGCTAGCACGCAACCTTTTGGACAAAACCTTTGACCTCTGGAATGGCCTCCGCTTACGCCGGATATTTTTTAGAGGGATATGTAAAATGTAAAATATACAGAACAAACCCCACAACATCGGCGACTTAAAGGCAAGTATTAGGGATCAAGTTTAGCAAATTACATCTCAGATATTTGGCAATGTTCGAAACGAATTTGAAAACAGTGCGGCTATCTATCAGGAATGTGGGTTGTTTATGTATGTTTTCAGGGAGCAATTGTTTGTGTTGATAAGTACGTACAAAATTCAAAGGAATTATAGCATTGTGGTATTTTCTTCTGGTTAGCATAGAAAGATATAATTTATGCCAACAGGTGGGAATTTACAAATAAAAAATGACCTCTCCGAGGAAAATCGCCAAAAAGTAGGGATAAAAATTTAACGAATTCTATTCCTTCCTTTACATTCGCAATTTAAAAAAAATCAAAATTATTTAACTCTGATTGAAGGACATTTTTCAGGGAAATTATTTAATTAAATAATCCAATGGATATTAATTCCTTCTCGTCTACATCTTTTAAATAAATTTCTAAATTATTTTTCGACGTGTTTCACCATTTAAATCTGATAACTTGTTTAAATTATATAAAACTTCGAAATACTTATTATATGTTAGTAGCTCTTCATTTTTCTATAAAATGCGTTACTTGTTGTAAATCTGATAATTTGTTTAAATTATATAGAAATTTGAAATACTTATTATGTGTTACTAGATCTTCATATACGTGTGCATACGTGTGCAAAATTCTAAGAACATAAACGAATAAAACAATACTTAAAAATCGGTTTAGACCCAAGAATTCTGAATTTTCATACGACACACCTGCGTAAACTTGAGCCACCAATTAGCTTAAACTAAAGTATAAAACTATAAAAAGCGAGATATACCATATTAAACAACAGTCACTGTGGGTGCTTTTTTTCTTTTGTGTAAACGTTTTGTAGAAGTTTGCTGGAAAAGTTGGAGATATATCAATGAAATACGTATTTGAATTTAATTAATATTTTGATAATAGTAAGATTTCGGTATTAGGTAAAGACATGGTTCCTTAAGAAATGAATTTAATTTAAAAAACTTTTTGAACGCCGAATAGTGATTTGCTCTATCGCCGCCACTGAACACCAGCCACCATTATTATGCAATGAGCATTTAATGAGAGCTATTAAGACACGAGTAAGAAAATTACAATACGAGGCGAAGCCGAGTATTGTAATGAATACGAGTGTCTTAATAGCCATTAAATGCGAGTTGCATACACTATTTTTTCTACGACCCTATAATAAAACATTATTTTTTGAACATTCCATTTCATAAATTGGGGTTAAAATTTTCCATGCACCTTTGCGAATTTAGCTGGTAATAAATTGTTCGTGATTACTAAGGCTTGTTCCATAATTTCTGGTGGACTCAAATTTTACATTTCACTGTCATTATCCCTCATTTTTACCGTTTATATTTTCAAAAAAGCACAAATTTTAAGTACTTACTTGTAAATTGCAAAGAACTGTCACATTTATTTAATTTGTATATCTGTCAGATATGCAGTCGCCATATTGAATATTGGAATGTCGCATTCCTATTGGATATAAACTTGTATCGTAATGAAAAATCTGTATTCCTATTGGATATAAACTTGTATCATAATGAAAATCTGTATCGTAATGAACATCATTAAAGTACAGGTTCGGCATATCTAGTAATACAATTAAAGTATGGGAGTAGAAAAAATATAATTCTGCACATTCATTTCTTTCTAACTTCTGTGTATTTGCTGACAGCTTTACAAGTGCCTATTTATCTGTCACTCAATGCAGTTCTTAAAAAAAAACTAATTATTAGATAGGTACTTGTAGGCATGAAAACTCTTGTATGTGTCTCATTGTTCTACAACAAATACATTAAGAAACAACAGTTGAACACTTCCTGCAGAGCGACATACATTTTTTCTTAATAACCAAATTCAATAAATGCGTGCGTAGAAGAAAGTGAAACGGAACTTGGCATTCAATTTATTCCCGTTGACTTTGTCCGCCTTCCAAAGTGAAATGTATATATACGTATGTATATAACGTCGAGTATCGTTTTCTAGTTTTATTTCGCGGCCAATGACCGTTCATGCGCATCTCGATAAATTTCACCATCAACAACAAAAGATGTCTTTCGTCTTCCTTAATTTAAAAGACCAATCACATCCGACAAAGTACATGAGATATGAATAGGTGTCTATAAATGTAAGTTCAACTCTATTAATTGTATCTTTCACGTAGTTATGTAAACAAAAGAAAAAAATCATTAGAACTTAATAGTTGTGAAAGTGCATAAATATTAAGAATTTTCATTAGAAATTTATTTAAAACTGTTGGTATATTACTTCTATGCCAATATTTGACATTATGGTGTTAAAATCGTACTGGAATAATATATAACGTCCTATATATATACTTTTCAATGTTTCTGTCAAATATAACACATATTAATTGATAAACTACATAAAATACATAAGTATATAAAAAACAGGGTGCGGTACTGAAAACGAAACTGATTGAATATCTTAAAGGAGAAATCTTTTATGAAAAAACACAAAAACATGTCGATTTTGGATCCAAGGGGGACATCCTTCCATCATATCTTCAACTGTGGTGCTAACTATTACAATTTAAATGGGAAAAATACTAAGGACGATACATAATTGAAAAGGGGATCTTATGGGGAGTTCAGCAACGTGATTGCTGGTTGCGTTACTGTCGGTTTTAGCGCTCTCTAATGGGATAAAACACGGCTACGTAGTCCTAAATGTGACACACCATTTGAAAGCTAATTTTATTAGCAATTTAATGCACAATTGGAAAAATATTAACTCAAATGATTGAAAAACTGGCAGAGCTCTAATATTAGGTACTACAAACTTAATTAATTTACAATAGACGCTGACAATCTGTACTTGATAATGATGGCAATTACATGTCAAAAATATTACTTATTTAGATGCTAATAAAATTGGCTTTCAAATGATGTATCACATCTAGGAATACATAACCGTGTTTTGTTCCGCTAAAGGGTGCTAAAATCAAAAGTAGCGAAACCAACTGCTGCATTCTCCGTAAAATTGTTTTTTCCATAATGTTTCATACTAAGTACTTTTCCTATTTAAATTGTATTAGTTAGAGTGATGAATGGGAGGGGAATGACGTATCACAATTGAGGATATGATGGAAGAGTGTCCCCGCTTGATAAAAATCGACTGTTTTTGCGTTTTTTCACAAAAGATTTTTTTCTTGGACATATTCAGTATGTTTCGTGTTGGATGCCGTACCCTGTATATAAACAAGAAAATGGGTGTGCTTAAAACCACACAGCAGAAGTGTAAACTTCATCAAGGCGAGGTTAATAATACGAAATACAACTTTTTTTTCGTTCTATATTACATTTAAATAATCGTCCGCAAAGTTACCAATTCGCGAACGCAACACAGTTCGCGAAATACAATTTCGCGGCCGTTGCTACGGCAGCGGCCGTTAAAGTAAATACACATTTTGACACATGTTTAATCACACATTCTACGACTTATTTTGACAACTATCAAGTATTTGTAGTTTATTATATTCGTCTCATTTCCATGGTAACGCATATAAAGCAAGTAAACCACTTTAATTTAGCACCTTTAGAACTAAATTAAATTAAATTGTGTCTCAATTTAAATTAAATCGATTGAAAAATTTAATGGTTGCCCAAAAGATTGTGTGTATATCTTGTCCGCGAAAAACGTTAACGTACTCGAGATTGTCTTGCCTCGGCCGCAAGCATTATTAAGGAGATTTTCGGACTCATGTATATACCGTGAGTTTTTTTAATCACTGAACATAGCACATAATAATAACTATGTATATATATATATGCCAGTTTAGAACGTTTTTCTCCGTTGTCCGACACCTAATTTCCATCCTCTTCTATCTTCACATTCCTCCGGTGTGAGGTTTCTTTCACTCATGGATCTTTGTATGCTTTTCTGCCACTCCAGTTTCGGTCTTCCCTGTTTCCTTCTCCCTCTTGGGTGCCAGTGCATTATTGTTTTGGGCCACCTGTTATTTTGCATTCGTTCTACGTGTCCGTACCAAGTAAGTTGTCTCTTTTCGATGTCCTGAACTATCTTGCCTTCTATTCCCATTTGTTGTTTTATATAGTCGTTCCTTATTCTATCTCTTCGTGAAATCCGCATAGACCTTCTAATGGCATCCATTTCAACCGCCTCAACCTTCTTCCTTTGCAATCCTCCAGGGTCTGCTCCATACAGAAGGCTGCTCTTTATCATTGTCTCGTATATATTAAATTTAAAATAATAACTATGTTCAGTTTTAAAATAAACGTGTCAATGCATGGAACACTATGCAACCAACATTGCGATAATTGCGAGTGTCATCACTTGTCATGATAAGGCTTTTTAGTTGTCAGTGTCAACAAAGAGTGAAAATTAGTACATTAAATTTATTTAACACTTATTATAATGAATTTTAAGACACATTGAAGAAAAATATTTTATTGTTATTTATAATGCTTTAACTTTTTAATAAATGTTCGAAATGTCCACCTTCACATTCCATACAATATGCGAGTCGATTATGAAATTCCTGCAAAGAGTGAGTTAAAAATTCCGGTTTGGTTTGTAATTCGTCGCAGGATGTACTTATGCGTGCTTTTAAATCTTCAATGTTAGTTAAATTAGATTATTATAAATTTTAGATTTAAGATATCCCCAAAGAAAAAAGTCATTTGGCGATAAATCTGATTATTATTCGCGTGTCCTTTGTCACTAAAATATATTTCATCAGCAAAAAACAAAGCTGTTTGAAAAACTGACATAGTGCTAAATATATATTAATAGCGTTTTCGATCTATGCATTGGTGCACACCAGAATTGTCCCACACCAGAATTGGATAAAAAGGAGTGTTCGATTTACTCTCAGGATACGTCAATTTTTAGTGTTCGATTCAACCACTTAACAGTCGGACATTTTTGAGAAAAATGGTAAAAAAATTGTCACTTTTTTTTTGTTTTCATTTAACTACATTTTTTAATCCTATTAATTAAAATAAATTTACTCAATAAGTAGTTTTAGCGTGAAATATTTTGAAACATTCAATACACAATCCTACATCAGAATCCGAATTAAATACTCTTATAACAACTATTGAGTTGGTGTGTAAGTGCTCTTGTCTAGCGACAGTGTCCTATTTAATAGTGTAACAAAACGCCACTGGTTTTCTTCGAGTTCGAGAAAAATCGAGATACAAGTGAGGAATATACGGGAACCGGCGATGCGAATGTTCTGGCAATTTCTAGGCTCAAAAGCGTATATAAAGTTAGTTGTCTATCCGGCGCGAAGACAGACAGTACAGTACAGTACATAGTGCAGGATACGCAGTTGCATACGGCGAATAGAAAGCGAGGCGCGAGAAACAAGAGGGAAAATCCGTAACAATAGTTTAGCCACCTGTTATTTTGCATTCGTTCTACGTGTCCGTACCAAGTAAGTTGTCTCTTTTCGATGTCCTGAACTATCTTGCCTTCTATTCCCATTTGTTGTTTTATATAGTCGTTCCTTATTCTATCTCTTCGTGAAATCCGCATAGACCTTCTAATGGCATCCATTTCAACCGCCTCAACCTTCTTCCTTTGCAATCCTCCAGGGTCTGCTCCATACAGAAGGCTGCTCTTTATCATTGTCTCGTATATATTAAATTTAAAATAATAACTATGTTCAGTTTTAAAATAAACGTGTCAATGCATGGAACACTATGCAACCAACATTGCGATAATTGCGAGTGTCATCACTTGTCATGATAAGGCTTTTTAGTTGTCAGTGTCAACAAAGAGTGAAAATTAGTACATTAAATTTATTTAACACTTATTATAACGAATTTTAAGACACATTGAAGAAAAATATTTTATTGTTATTTATAATGCTTTAACTTTTTAATAAATGTTCGAAATGTCCACCTTCACATTCCATACAATATGCGAGTCGATTATGAAATTCCTGCAAAGAGTGAGTTAAAAATTCCGGTTTGGTTTGTAATTCGTCGCAGGATGTACTTATGCGTGCTTTTAAATCTTCAATGTTAGTTAAATTAGATTATTATAAATTTTAGATTTAAGATATCCCCAAAGAAAAAAGTCATTTGGCGATAAATCTGATTATTATTCGCGTGTCCTTTGTCACTAAAATATATTTCATCAGCAAAAAACAAAGCTGTTTGAAAAACTGACATAGTGCTAAATATATATTAATAGCGTTTTCGATCTATGCATTGGTGCACACCAGAATTGTCCCACACCAGAATTGGATAAAAAGGAGTGTTCGATTTACTCTCAGGATACGTCAATTTTTAGTGTTCGATTCAACCACTTAACAGTCGGACATTTTTGAGAAAAATGGTAAAAAAATTGTCACTTTTTTTTTGTTTTCATTTAACTACATTTTTTAATCCTATTAATTAAAATAAATTTACTCAATAAGTAGTTTTAGCGTGAAATATTTTGAAACATTCAATACACAATCCTACATCAGAATCCGAATTAAATACTCTTATAACAACTATTGAGTTGGTGTGTAAGTGCTCTTGTCTAGCGACAGTGTCCTATTTAATAGTGTAACAAAACGCCACTGGTTTTCTTCGAGTTCGAGAAAAATCGAGATACAAGTGAGGAATATACGGGAACCGGCGATGCGAATGTTCTGGCAATTTCTAGGCTCAAAAGCGTATATAAAGTTAGTTGTCTATCCGGCGCGAAGACAGACAGTACAGTACAGTACATAGTGCAGGATACGCAGTTGCATACGGCGAATAGAAAGCGAGGCGCGAGAAACAAGAGGGAAAATCCGTAACAATAGTTTAGCCACCTGTTATTTTGCATTCGTTCTACGTGTCCGTACCAAGTAAGTTGTCTCTTTTCGATGTCCTGAACTATCTTGCCTTCTATTCCCATTTGTTGTTTTATATAGTCGTTCCTTATTCTATCTCTTCGTGAAATCCGCATAGACCTTCTAATGGCATCCATTTCAACCGCCTCAACCTTCTTCCTTTGCAATCCTCCAGGGTCTGCTCCATACAGAAGGCTGCTCTTTATCATTGTCTCGTATATATTAAATTTAAAATAATAACTATGTTCAGTTTTAAAATAAACGTGTCAATGCATGGAACACTATGCAACCAACATTGCGATAATTGCGAGTGTCATCACTTGTCATGATAAGGCTTTTTAGTTGTCAGTGTCAACAAAGAGTGAAAATTAGTACATTAAATTTATTTAACACTTATTATAATGAATTTTAAGACACATTGAAGAAAAATATTTTATTGTTATTTATAATGCTTTAACTTTTTAATAAATGTTCGAAATGTCCACCTTCACATTCCATACAATATGCGAGTCGATTATGAAATTCCTGCAAAGAGTGAGTTAAAAATTCCGGTTTGGTTTGTAATTCGTCGCAGGATGTACTTATGCGTGCTTTTAAATCTTCAATGTTAGTTAAATTAGATTATTATAAATTTTAGATTTAAGATATCCCCAAAGAAAAAAGTCATTTGGCGATAAATCTGATTATTATTCGCGTGTCCTTTGTCACTAAAATATATTTCATCAGCAAAAAACAAAGCTGTTTGAAAAACTGACATAGTGCTAAATATATATTAATAGCGTTTTCGATCTATGCATTGGTGCACACCAGAATTGTCCCACACCAGAATTGGATAAAAAGGAGTGTTCGATTTACTCTCAGGATACGTCAATTTTTAGTGTTCGATTCAACCACTTAACAGTCGGACATTTTTGAGAAAATGGTAAAAAAATTGTCACTTTTTTTTTGTTTTCATTTAACTACATTTTTTAATCCTATTAATTAAAATAAATTTACTCAATAAGTAGTTTTAGCGTGAAATATTTTAAAACATTCAATACACAATCCTACATCAGAATCCGAATTAAATACTCTTATAACAACTATTGAGTTGGTGTGTAAGTGCTCTTGTCTAGCGACAGTGTCCTATTTAATAGTGTAACAAAACGCCACTGGTTTTCTTCGAGTTCGAGAAAAATCGAGATACAAGTGAGGAATATACGGGAACCGGCGATGCGAATGTTCTGGCAATTTCTAGGCTCAAAAGCGTATATAAAGTTAGTTGTCTATCCGGCGCGAAGACAGACAGTACAGTACAGTACATAGTGCAGGATACGAAGTTGCATACGGCGAATAGAAAGCGAGGCGCGAGAAACAAGAGGGAAAATCCGTAACAATAGTTTTACCCAGTGGCGGCTCTTTAATGAGAGCAAGTGAGCAATTGCACCCCCTGGAATTTTGAAACAAAACAAACCAAGCGGCGACTAACTGTGAAAGTATTTATTTATTACGTATTCATTGTTATTGAACAGGAACGTGGCGTGTACGGCACATCTAAAACACAATTGTATTTACTTATTCGCCATATACCGGAATAATATGGTATGGTAAAAACTGAAACGCAAATGGCGGCAAAGTTTGAATTACTTTTTGCTTTTTCCTCGATGATAGTAGACTTCTAAAACAGTATCAAACATCCACTTCACTTCAGGAGCGTATTGTAAACTGTTTAACCTGAAGTTATCCTTCTCGCTTTTCATTGGTCTGTGTAATGGTTTGGGAAAAAAAAACAAGAAGAAATCTGAATAAAATATACGATTGGCATCACAAAATTCATGTATATACAGGGGTGCGTAAAAAGTTTATAAAACCGGACATTCTAAAAAGTGTCATGCAGAGTGATAGTGTTTTGCAGGAAACTACAAAATAGGTGTACGCGGGCATGATAAAAGTGATTCAATCTCTCAGAGGTTGAAGCATAGCTATTGGGAAGTAATATCGTACGTATTCACAAGAGATTGTTTAATTATCATTGATGAAAATGAACCGTAAGCAACATCGTCAATTGCAATAATTTAGAATAGAACTTATATAAGGATGTCTTACAGTATTTTGGATTATAACAATGGGTAATCAATATTACTATAATACATACATATTATATCGATTTGTCCCTTAAACTGTATTGGTGTACAATGCAAAAGCAAATAATTATATACAGTGTGCACAAGACTCTACCAACATTATTAAAAATTCTTCATAACTGAGAGTTGTAATACAAATTACCACAAAGAAACAATGCAAATATAAAAATATAGGTATGGGAATCATTATAGAAAATTGCAATGAAATAATAATAGTGAATTATTTAAAATATACATTCGTGTTAATAAAACATCTTATAAAGCTACCTACAAATTTATATAAAATAAAATATTGTTTTTAAATTTTAAATGATTTCTCATTTAAACCAAAAAGATCATTGGAATCGACATATATAGACTGAAACACTATTGACTACAAAAACTATCAAACCACATTTTCCAAATTATTAAAAACGCAGATTTCAAGGAGTGTCCATTCTATACCCCACAAACAAAATCAAAGTATAGATACATTAGGCCAACGTGAAATAATCAACATAAGGCACGTCAACCAACAATAGTAGAAAAAAATTAAAATAGAGTCAAAAACTACCGACAGCGAAGAGCACAGGAGAAGTATGTGAAAACTGTCCATACAAACGGTAAACGATAAAATACATCTTTATTCATGGACAGCCATTAAACATTTTAAATTTAGAAATGCTGCTATTATCACTAAATCTATTATTAATAATTTCATTTAAATTAATTAGGAAGAAAAGTACGTCGTTTAAGTATTGAAGCAAGCAAGTAAGAAATAACTTAAATATGTTAGTGTAGACATTTAAATATTAATATTAAAATATAAAGAATAAAAATTGATGCACCTCTTATTTAAAAAAAAACATTTTCTATAACAACAGAACCCGATAACCATTCTGAATAAAATATCGGATAGTTGCAAACTATATACAGGGGTGTATAAAAATAGCTATAGTAAAGCAATATTGAACATCTAAAACACAGTTATATTTACTTATTCGCTATATATCGGAATGACATGGTGTTTCAAAAACTGAATCGCAATAAATACAAAATCCGCAATAAATTTAGAAGTGCTTCGATCTGAGCACATCCTTCCTTCGTAAACTTTAACGTGATTTATGTTTTGTAACATTTAATTGTCCTTCTCGCTCTTCAGTGTTCAGTGTAACGATTTGTGTATAAAGGAAAGAAAAGTTCTAAATAATATATACGATTGGCATAACAAAATTTATATGTGTACAGGGGTGCGTCAAAAGAAATGTTTATATATTTGGACATTCTAAAAAACGTCATGAGAGTGATCGCTTTTTACAGGAAAGGCGCTTCAATAGAGCTTAAATTTAAAACTTGGACTTTTTACTTTTATTATTATTTTGTGCTCTTTTATTAACGATAGTGAACTTCGAAAAGGTAGTAAGAAAGTAATATACTTTATAAATTAAATTTACCTTACCCATTCACATACATATTGCTGTGACTCTTATAAATTGAGGTTTATATAAAATAAATTTAAATTATTCAACTAATGAGTAGATAAGAATCAAGCACGCATCCTAGTGCTAGGCCTTATGCTAGACTAAGATACAACAAATTTTCTGCTAAATAGTAGGTTAAGCAATTTTTACATTCAACTAGCTCAGTTTAAAATGGTTAAAAATAAATAATTCTCTCAGGGGCAGAAAATATAAATAGATTCTCCAATCGATTTTGAATGCTCTTTAATTATCTCCAGGTCAGGTAAAGAAAATAAAATGCAAAATAAATCTTATCATCTAATTTATTAAAATAAATATTAACGAATTAGAAATTTCAAATTACACAGATATATACCGAGGTCGTCATATTTTAATTTCTGATAGGAAAGTAGTAAGTGGAAAAGAGCGCGACGAATTAAACTAAAGATAGACATAAGCGAGGCTGCCACACTGGACATTTGTAAGGCGTGGGGGTCCCCCGCCACTCCGTTGCTCTCCCTCCACTGTTAGCAAGCAGGCATCGCTGCATAGGATAAGATCATCTTTTGCATATGATAGAAGTGCAAACCGAAATTAAAATTTGACGCTTACGGTATATATATATATTTACAGACAAAGAATTAATATCTCCAAACATCATCCAAATCTATACATCATGATCAACAAATCAATATAAGAAATAAAGTAAATAAAAGCATAACGTCGAGAAAATCTTATGTTTTAAAATGTGAACGTGATTATCATGATTTATATTTGCCATAGATACATGTAAACAATCAACATCTTTAATAAAATAAAAATGTTATTACACATGATGAATTGTACTGGAATATGAATAACCAAAAATTTACACGATTTATCATTTGCGAACAAAATATAAACATTAAGGGAATGGCTTTGCCCTAATTAGTCCTGTCCGGCGCCTTTTCTCGCTCCCAACACAGTACCATCAGAAAGCAAATTCACACAGATGGGTACCCCAAAGTTCCACCCTACGAGTATGTCTTTTTAACTCGTCGGACACAACCCGAACATACACCACAATGTGCTCACCCCTTAAGGTATATATATAAATTTTAAATTAAATAAATAAAATGAAATAAAAATAAAAGTCTTTGCGTATTCAATTAATTAACTCAGCCCTGATTAGTTCTGCCCGGTGCCTTTTCTCGCTCCCAAACACAGTACCACCAAGACTAATTCGTGTCTTAGGGATTCACCAGGACTCCATGCTATGAATTAAATAACAACTTAATTCATTTCACACATCCCTGATGTATTACCCAACACGTTAACATTGAACACACAAATACTACAAAATATACCTGATATACATACAAGAAAAATATATACATTAAAATAAAACTTTACCTTCTGTGAGATTCCAATACAAAACACCACAACAAACAAAAAATTTTGGTACACCACTATACACACATTTATAACAAATATTATCAAATCACCTTAATTCTTCGTACATTACTTCAAACTCATCCATCATTAAAAAATTCGAACACTGTTCACTTATGTATTCTATATATACATAAAACAAAATTATTAATCTCAAATCCTTTAGTCTGATAAATAAAGTAGTAAAGAAAAAAAAATGTATACTAAAATAAAATTATTATGCTATCCAACTTAGTCATTACAATCACTAGAATGTTTTATCATAACGTATGGCGTAGTACCCCTACATACAAAACAAAACATTCCAGAAAAGAAAATAAAATAAAATTAAATAAATTCAAAGTCCGAATTTGAAAATAAAATTGTCCCGTACATAAATAATTATTTTAAAATATTTACAAATCTCAATGTAAAACGTGCTGCATGACTATTACGAAAAATATTACAAGTTTTGAATCTAATTGAAAATTTTTATAAGTATCGAAAAATCTCAAAAAAATTCTAAGTTCAGATTCAAGAATAATCTTTTTAAAAGAGGATTTAAGAGGAAGAAGAGGTTTCCACCTTCTCCTTTCTCTTTTGAGTGCGGTTTACACCAAGCAACTCTCCCGTTTTCAGATGATCCCAGTCTTATATAGATATTTTTCATCACAAAAACGTACGGTCATCCTCGGTATATACGATTCCACCTCCAGAAATACATGGCCGCAGTGCTGCACCACTCGGGAAAGCAGCGTATTAACAATCTTTGAAAAAGGTAAACAAACATGTAAATATCAACTTGTTTACATATTCATGACTCATCTAATGCATCTAGCGAAAAATATTGTTTTCGCCGGCCACACGGTCGATCTCTCCCGGTCACAGTATTCTTCGTGCGGGAAACACTTGCTCGTTCTTCTTCACGTAACATTTAATGCTTATTTTAATATTATGACTTTTATAAAATTTATACTAACATTCTTTTATTATTTTACTTAAATAAAAATTAATTTTTGGCAAATTATAGACATAGTGAATATTTATATACACATCATGATAAAAATAAATAAAATAAAAATTAATTAAAATAAATCTTGAAGTGATCTTGATTATACTTATTTATAATCTACCACCAAACTCAAGGTCACTGCATAAATATCCCTATGGGAATATCTGCGATTTATAAGCGAGAATCGCTAATGCTAATGGTATAAATCCAAGATTTCCCATAAATACCAATTAACATAATCATACATTATTTACAATATTATTAATATAAAACATAGAGACATGAAAGTTCCCTATAATATGCTTATTCTATCTATATCTATATACAAATCAGGGGTAAATTCAATTCCTTCTTACAACCTACGTGATTTTTCATGGGTTCGTATCCTCAATTGTCTTATAACCTCTTGATTCTAATTTTTTTCCAGCTATATTACACAGGGTCGAGTTCAAAATTATATGCAAAACTCTTGGAGTTTATTTTAAACTTTACTCCTTTCATAACAAGAAAGTTTAAACAAATAACATTTAAAACACTTAAAATAATTATACTATCTATTACTATATATACAAAAGTGTATTCAAATTCTTTAAATTTTACACCTTTCATTGGTATTACACATATTGTAATTGGATTATTGAGTTCCCTTAAAATGAAATGGCCATTGTAGTCCACTATTTTTGGAAAACTTCTTAACATTTTTAAATATCTGGGTTGTGAGTACTTTTTAACTGCTTCCAAAGCCTCTATTCTCTCATGGGTCCATTTAAATTTCACACCCATTCCTAAAATCATTTTATCATTCACATGATGTGACACATTTTCATCATTTGGGTTCAATATGTGCTGTACGGGCTTTACATACCCATAATGTAAAATATTTTGTTCATTATGAACAATTTTAATTAAATCCACTAATAAATTTACCACTATTGGATATAATTTCATGAAACATTTATATAGCTGTACCAACCAAAGAGAATTAACATTTACAAACCACTTTGCATTAGTACTCATTAACAATAATGTTTCTATTAACTTGAGGAGTTGTAGCTGTTGTTTTATTGGTTTAAATGTATGTACACAAACTTGATTTATTATTCTTAATGTTTTCTAAATAATCTAAATATTCCTTAATTATTATTGTGATGGGGTTCATTAAGTTATATACTAAATTTTCAATAATTTCATCTTTTAACAAACTTTTAATTTTAAACTTGACACTTAATTTCTGCTTATGGGAAAATGGATGAGTCGTTTTTGTTTTAAAACAATTAATATAGCCTACTGCTAAATCTATATTGTTATTAAATAATTTAACATCTTTTGTCAAAGGATCACTCACAATATCATTATTATTCTGTTTGTTGCAAATCAAATTTTTGTCACCTATAATAAAATTTCGGCGTGCACATTTATTTTCTATGTCACCCATATTAACCGTGGCGTCTTTCTTCTGAAGACCCTCCACATGGTGTGTACATCTATATTTTGTGTCACCCGTAACAAACATGGACTCTTCCCTTTGAAGATCATCCACATGGTGTGAACATTTTTCCTTGTCAATCAAACTATCATTATTTATTTTTAAAGTGAGGTCCCTATCAAAATTATTAATCATTGAATTATTAACTAAAATTTCATCATCTTGAGCACCTTTGTCCCAAGACATGTTTCCTTTACTATTGTGGAAGGTTCTATTTTCCCTTTCCAATTTCGATGTATATAGACTCAAAAAATCCATCCCAAGTACGCAGCAATATTTTAATCTTGGTGTAACAATAAATTGTGTTACAAATTCTACATCACCCATCTCTATATTTATACAAAATACATTATCTTGCTTGTAAAAACCTAATTTTTCAAACCTTTTATCAAATAATCCCCCATCTAAAAGTGACAATTCTAATTCACTATCTATTACAGCTACACCATATACATCCCCTACTTTAACATCTACCAGTGGAAATTCAGTGGTTATATTACTTAAATCTACGACGTTTCTCTTGCTTCGTTGTTTCTTCTTTCTCCCTTTGGTTGGACCTACCAAAAATCCAGGTCCTTAAATTCTTCAATTATAGGAACATTCCTTATTTCCTTCTTTATTGCTCTTTTTGATACGTCTTTCATTACAGCTTCTCCTCTATCTTCTTTTCTTTATTATTACATTATTAACTCCTCTGGCATTTTCTGTTTCATTCTTTCCATATTTCTTTCCTGCATGACCCTCTTGTTTCCAATTATTGTTATTATTGCTACTATTACTACTCATATTTTTGTTGTTCCCATTCTCTACTCTTTCTCTCTGATAACTATTATTTTGATACCGGTTACCATTGTATCTTTGTTGATTATTGTAGTAATTACCATTATACCTTTGCTGAGTATTATAGTGATTATCATTGTTACCTGCTTTATACCCATTTCTATTCTGAGATACACTCCTATCTTCCACGTCGTCCAGACGCTTTACCAATTCCAAGAGTTGCTCAACGGTGTCTATACCCTGTAAAGCAACTGCTTGTACTACCTCATGCTCGAAATGATTAGCTAATTGTGTAACAATGTCACACTCCTGGATCACAGGTTGTATGTGTTTCAAGAAAGAATATTTCCTAATAACATAATTCTCCCTAGACGTAATAGAACGATATTTTCCAAATGTAAGGTCATGTCTGATGCGTCTTTGCTGAGTTTGTCCCCAGTACTGTCTAATAAACATGTTCTCTAATTCTTCATACGTCTGTACCTCATCAATTACCATATCATACCATAGTAATGCATAATCTCTAAGACACCCTCTCATGAAATGTAATTTTGACATATCATCATTAATACCACGAATATATGTCTTAATGGTTTTGAGAAATGCCATAGGATTGTCTTTGTTATATCCAGAAAATTTTGGTATATTTTCTGTACCAAGTGATACCTGTTGCGGCACAACACAAGGTGTAATTGTACCTTGTTCAACCCTCGTTTTCAAATTTTTTATCGTATCTTGACAATTTAATGTCATATCCTGTAGCTTTAAAAGAAAATCTGTGCATGTTCCATATTTAACTCTACAGTCCTCAAACTTGCTTGTTAAATTTTGAACATCTTTCTGAACTGACATGGCACTACTGTCCACCTTCAGTTCCAAGAATTGTATTTTCTCATCTTGTCCTCCAATCCTTTCTTCTATTTGTTTAAAATTTTCTCTTGCTACACAGGCCCTCTGATTCATTTCATCTATTAAAAAATTACTGCTATCCTTGCACTTCTTTTCATTTGCTTCAATTTTTTCATTGATCTGTGTAACACTTTGTTTCACATCTTCATTTAATTTATTGTTCATTGCAGACATTTCCATTCTACAAGCTTTAATCCTTTCATCAATCTTTTCATTTATCGACTTCACCACAGTTTGTATCTCTATTTTATTTCTATTCATCTCTTCTTTATTTTCTTGAAACTTCTTGTTCATTTCAGTTTTATTTTCATCTAACTTTTTATCCATTTCCCTTTTGTTCCTTTTCATCTCTTCTTTATTTTCTTCAAACTTTTCATCAAACTTCTTATTCATTTCTATCTTGTCACATTCCAACTTACAGAAAAGTTTTTCAAATAGAAAATCAAATCTGTCTCCGCCTGGCATTTCTTTCGTTTCAATTTTTACATTTTCAGTTACATTTTCATCCTCATCAAGAGGTAGAGTCTTTTCTGAGTCTGTCACAGAGGAAATACGTTGTGGTTCCCTGTACGTTTCAAATAAATATTTGGTATCTGTACCACTTTCAGGATTTTCACCCTCACCTTTATTCTCAGACATATTTACTTTATCTGTCCTGGCACTTAAAGAGACTTATTTGTGGAGAAAAAAATAAATCAAAACTTGACAAAATTTATTTGTGAATTGCACTTATTAATTATTCAAATGCACTTAAAGGTGAAAATACCTCCCTTTAATTACACAGCTATTTGAATATTAAATAATTAATTAATTTTTATCTAATTAGTATAAAAATGTAAAAATTGCCCCACGTTGGGCGCCATATATATCCTGTGACTCTTATAAATTGAGGTTTATATAAAATAAATTTAAATTATTCAACTAATGAGTAGATAAGAATCAAGCACGCATCCTAGTGCTAGGCCTTATGCTAGACTAAGATACAACAAATTTTCTGCTAAATAGTAGGTTAAGCAATTTTTACATTCAACTAGCTCAGTTTAAAATGGTTAAAAATAAATAATTCTCTCAGGGGCAGAAAATATAAATAGATTCTCCAATCGATTTTGAATGCTCTTTAATTATCTCCAGGTCAGGTAAAGAAAATAAAATGCAAAATAAATCTTATCATCTAATTTATTAAAATAAATATTAACGAATTAGAAATTTCAAATTACACAGATATATATATATATATATATATATATATATATATATATATATATATATATATATATATATATATATATATATATATATATATTTACAGACAAAGAATTAATATCTCCAAACATCATCCAAATCTATACATCATGATCAACAAATCAATATAAGAAATAAAGTAAATAAAAGCATAACGTCGAGAAAATCTTATGTTTTGAAATGTGAACGTGATTATCATTATTTATATTTGCCATAGATACATGTAAACAATCAACATCTTTAATAAAATAAAAATTTTATTACACATGATGAATTGTACTGGAATATGAATAACCAAAAATTTACACGATTTATCATTTGCGAACAAAATATAAACAATTACTGTGACTTACATATATATCTATACGTAAAACGTATATGCATATATGCATGTGTTTGAGATACACACATACATTAAGTGCTATTGTCGACAATCGAACGCACAGACACCGGTGTTTCGACCTATGAGGTCTCATCAGTGTGCGTGGTGATTCTCGACAATAGCTTCAAGACTTAAATCGCTCTTATGTCATTTTAGCGTGTTAAATGCAGTGAGAGTATCACAGCGACATCTAACACCCAAAAGATGACACAGAACATAAACATTAAGGGAATGGCTTTGCCCTAATTAGCCCTGTCCGGCGCCTTTTCTCGCTCCCAACACAGTACCATCAGAAAGCAAATTCACACAGATGGGTACCCCAAAGTTCCACCCTACGAGTATGTCTTTTTAACTCGTCGGACACAACCCGAACATACACCACAATGTGCTCACCCCTTAAGGTATATATATAAATTTTAAATTAAATAAATAAAATGAAATAAAAATAAAAGTCTTTGCGTATTCAATTAATTAACTCAGCCCTGATTAGTTCTGCCCGGTGCCTTTTCTCGCTCCCAAACACAATACCACCAAGACTAATTCGTGTCTTAGGGATTCACCAGGACTCCATGCTATGAATTAAATAACAACTTAATTCATTTCACACATCCCTGATGTATTACCCAACACGTTAACATTGAACACACAAATACTACAAAATATACCTGATATACATACAAGAAAAATATATACATTAAAATAAAACTTTATCTTCTGTGAGATTCCAATATAAAACACCACAACAAACAAAAAATTTTGGTACACCACTATACACACATTTATAACAAATATTATCAAATCACCTTAATTCTTCGTACATTACTTCAAACTCATCCATCATTAAAAAATTCGAACACTGTTCACTTATGTATTCTATATATACATAAAACAAAATTATTAATCTCAAATCCTTTAGTCTGATAAATAAAGTAGTAAAGAAAAAAAAAATTTATACTAAAATAAAATTATTATGCTATCCAACTTAGTCATTACAATCACTAGAATGTTTTATCATAACGTATGGCGTAGTACCCCTACATACAAAACAAAACATTCCAGAAAAGAAAATAAAATAAAATTAAATAAATTCAAAGTCCGAATTTGAAAATAAAATTGTCCCGTACATAAATAATTATTTTAAAATATTTACAAATCTCAATGTAAAACGTGCTGCATGACTATTACGAAAAATATTACAAGTTTTGAATCTAATTGAAAATTTTTATAAGTATCGAAAAATCTCAAAAAAATTCTAAGTTCAGATTCAAGAATAATCTTTTTAAAAGAGGATTTAAGAGGAAGAAGAGGTTTCCACCTTCTCCTTTCTCTTTTGAGTGCGGTTTACACCAAGCAACTCTCCCGTTTTCAGATGGTCCCAGTCTTATATAGATATTTTTCATCACAAAAACGTACGGTCATCCTCGGTATATACGATTCCACCTCCAGAAATACATGGCCGCAGTGCTGCACCATTCGGGAAAGCAGCGTATTAACAATCTTTGAAAAAGGTAAACAAACATGTAAATATCAACTTGTTTACATATTCATGACTCATCTAATGCATCTAGCGAAAAATATTGTTTTCGCCGGCCACACGGTCGATCTCTCCCGGTCACAGTATTCTTCGTGCGGGAAACACTTGCTCGTTCTTCTTCACGTAACATTTAATGCTTATTTTAATATTATGACTTTTATAAAATTTATACTAACATTCTTTTATTATTTTACTTAAATAAAAATTAATTTTTGGCAAATTATAGACATAGTGAATATTTATATACACATCATGATAAAAATAAATAAAATAAAAATTAATTAAAATAAATCTTGAAGTGATCTTGATTATACTTATTTATAATCTACCACCAAACTCAAGGTCACTGCAATATGTTTGTGAGCTATATGTTTGAAGTTCATCAGCATTCATTAGCATTCTATAAGAATGTTTGAAAGCGACGCCCACTTACCAAACAAAATTTGTTATAAACATGTTAAACACTATGCAGATACTATGTATATTTGAGCATGTCAATTAAAATGACGAGCCCGCGATAGCGGGCGAGTAGTATACACAATATCCTTTCTACCATTAGAGAGAGAACAGTACGAATAATAATGTAATTGAGTGAAAATTTAAAATGTTCTTCAATACAAGTCCTTCATTTTTAATTAACGTGCGAACTAATTTTGAGTATGACACACGAATAATTCAAATCTGCTGACCAAAATTTCGTAATGAAAGCGCTGTTTCACTTCAAATAATTTGGGTGAAAATATCTCAGTGTCAAACTGATTATTAGGTCTTTTTTTTATTAATATTGTGCATGCCTATCTTAAATTGTCTCTGAGCAATTGACATACTTTTTCTTAATATACTAAATTTTTCCACTGTTATTTCAATAGCGTATTATCCCAATTGTCTCAATGAAAATGATGCAGTTACTGAGCATATTGTTTCTTCGGATATTTTAACATCATTCTTATGTTTAACATTAAATTATCTTTCTCGCTCTTCAATGTGTACCAGTTTGTGTAAAAGAAATTCTAGAAGAATTCTAAATGAAATATACAATTGGCTTTACAAAATATATGTATATACAGGATGCGCCAAAAGTCTATAAAAACGTACATTCTAAAAACCACAATGAGAGTGATCGCGTTTTACAGGAAACTGTAAAAAAGCTGTAAGCGGACGCTAAAAAGGCGAATTCAAGCTCAGGAAGATTGAAGTATTAGCTCACAAACATTCAACACAATATGTACTGCAATATATAATAATTGGCCCAATGATAATTGTGTATAGGTAAGAAATTTATAAATTCGATTCCTTATTTGTTTATAAACACTTTCTACTCATTTTTAGCAATTATCATTACATGACTGGAGTCATTTCGTCCATGAATTAAGTTGTAAAAATACTTCAAAATATAAGATATTATAAATAGAAAAAGGAAACTAAAATATATTCCTATCAGATTAAACAAGCACTTAATCATGTTGTTACTGTGCCAGGCAAATTGAGAAGTAACATCACACGTATTCAAAAAAGATTGTTTAATTATCATTGATGAAAATGAACCTCCCGCGACATCGTCAATTACAATAATTCAAAATAGAAGTTCTATGAGGATTAAGGAGTATTTTCGAATATAACAATAAGTAATCAATATTACCATAATACATATATTATATCTATATATTCCTTAAATTGTAGGTGTACAATGCAAAAGAAAATAATTATGTACAGTGTGAACAAGGCTTTACCAACATTATTAAACATCATACATAACTGACAGTTGTAATACAATTTACCATAAAGAAACAATGCAAATTATAAAAGTATTGGAATGGAAATCATTATAAAAAATGCCAATGAAATAAATATTATTTGTTATAGAACAAACTATCAATTTGTAATAATGAATTATTTAAAAGTATACATTCGCGTCAATAAAACATGTAATAAAGCTATCTACAAGTTTGTATAAAATAAAATGTTTTTTTTAAATTTCTACTGAACTTTTATTTAAACCAAAAAGACCAATGGAATCGACATATATAGAATGAAACACTATTAACAAAAACTATCAAACCACATTTCCAACTGATGCAAAAAACATAGATTTCGAGATTATTCTAATTTTATATCCACAAATAAAATTCAAACTATAGATAAATTAGACAAACGTGAAATAAATCATCGGGAAATCAAGGCACAAAAACCAATAATAGTAGAAAAATTCAAAATAGAGCGAAAACTACCGACTGTGAAGGCACAGGAAAAGTATGTGAAAAATGTCAATATAACTTTAAACGATAAAGTACATCTTATTTCATGGACAGCCGTTAAACATTTTAAATTTAAAAACTGCTATCACTAAATCCACTATTAATCATTTCATCCGATAAGCATTCTGAATAAAATATTGCATAGTTCTAAAATATATACAGGGGTGTATAAAAAAAACTAAGCAATATTGAACATCTAAAACACAATTATATTTAGTTATTCGCTATAAATCGGAATTATATGGTGTTTCAAAAACTGAAACGTAATATAGACAAAATCCGCAATAAATTGAGAAAAATAAGGGGGAGCGGTACCTCAACTGTAAGCGGAATAAGAGGCGGCAGCGGGCCTTCTAGGCCTGCCGTATTAGCTAGTTTATCTTATAATGCCTGACCAATGTAGGGATCACGGCAATATGTTTTGATACCAGATGTCAAACTTCAAAAATTTGATTCTAAAAGTGAGAAATTTATATTTGTTGGTTATCAAAACAATTCAAATAACTACAGACTTTTTAATCCAGTCACAAAGAAAATACATGTCTCAAGAAATGTAATATTTAAACACGATATTACAGAAAATAAATATGAAAAGCAGATAGATATGACTAGTAAAATTCAGTTGAATGATATTGAAAATGTTCATGATGAAGAAAGAGAAGCAACTTATAATGGTGATGAACATGCCGAGGCAATTGACACTGACGAAACGCCTCATAGTGCTGCATATAATTTACGTCCTCGTAATCACTTACAACTGCCTAAACGATATGAAGTAAACATTGCAGAACTTGATACTCCAATGACCTATGAAGAAGCTATCAACAGTCCCGATCACAAACAGTGGGAGAAAGCTATACATGAAGAACTGGAGGCATTAAAAAAGAACGATGTGTTTATATTAACAAAATTACCTCTAAATAAAAATATTATCGATTCGAAATGGGTTTTCAAAATTAAAAGGAATGAAAATGGTATAAAGCCAGGCTATGTGCTCGTGGTTTTAATCAGAAATTAGGAGTGGATTACAAAGAAACGTATGCTCCAACAATAAGGTATGATTCTATTAGAGTTGTTTTAGCAATTGCTGCGAAGTATAAATTAAAGATGAGACAATTTGACATCAAAACTGCATTTTTATATGGAAAACTAGAAGATGTGTATATGAATCCACCTGAAGGAATTGATGTAACTGCAGGTATGGTATACAAGTTGAATAAATCGCTGTATGGATTAAAACAATCGTCAAGAAATTGGAACTTAACATTTGATAAGTGTAGCAAAAATTTTGGCTTTGTTCAAAATATAGCTGACCCATGTGTTTACAAATGTAAATATAAAAACAGTTTTACACTTCTACTTATTTATGTATATGATGGATTAATTCTATCCAATTCCGAAGAGATAATGGATGAAATTTTAAATGAACTTCAAAGTAAGTTTGAAATAATCAACAAACCATCTTGTTTTGTAGGAATACAGATGATTCACAAAGATGATGGATCAATTTTTATCCATCAATCCAATTACATCAAAAGGATGGTGGAACGATTTCAATTAGAGGATGCAAAATCAGAAAGTACACCATCTGACCCACACACAAATCTGAGTGTAGATACAAATGGTGAAATACTAAATGGAAAAGTGCCATATCGTGAAGCTGTGGGGTGTCTGATGTATGCTTCGATTGTCACTCGACCAGATATCATGTATGCTGCTGGAAATGTTAGCAGATACCTGTGTGACCATTCAACTGTGCACTGGAAAGCAGTTAAACGCATATTAAAATACCTCAACCATACGTCGAATTATGGGATATATTACAGTTCTGAGGAAAATGAACAACCATTACTCACTGGATATTCTGATGCTGACTTTGCAAATGATGCAAAAACTCGAAGATCAACGAGTGGTTATTTGTGCAAAGTAAATAACTCAATTGTCACTTGGTGTAGTCAACGTCAACAGTGCGTATCACTCTCAATGCTGAAGCAGAATATATATCTCTAGCATGTAGTGTAAAGGAAGTGTTGTGGCTACAAAGTCTATTAAATGACATTGGTGATTTTAAGATAATCCCTACCGAAATATTTGTTGACAATCAAAGTGCTATTAAATTGTGTCAAAGTTCTGAATTGCATAAGCGTACAAAGCATATAGATATAAAATATCACTTTGTTAAAGAAAAGTTACAAAGGGGTTTGATTAATGTTAATTTCATTTCAACTAAAAATCAACTAGCAGATATGTTTACAAAAGCAATACCAAAGCAAAATTTTGAATATCAAAGAAATGAAATTGGCATGACCGAAAAAAGAAACATTATTACATTATAAAAAAAGAAAAATAAAAAACAAAGGAACCATTTGGTTTGTGAGGCTCTAAATTAGTGGGAGTGTTAAGCATTTTTGAATTTAGCGCCTAACAAACGGAAGTAATAAGACCACATGTAACAGTGCCTGTACTCGTTGCAGATGGTAAGGGTATAAGAGTTGTTCCTTTAAAATTCGAAATACCGTCATATGATCAACATTTAACTCGAAAGCAATCTTTCTAGTACTGCTAGTAGGTTGTTCTTCAACCAAATTAAGTACTGCTTCTTCAAGATGTGTTGTTCTAACTTCTCGATGGCGACCACAATCCTGCGTTCTTTTGTCGAATGAACCATATTCTCGTAATCGTTGATGAAGTCGGGCAAATATTCTATGCGAAGGAAGCTGCCGTTGAGGATACATTTCAGCATATCTTCTAGAAGCTTCTAACCCATTCCCCTGCGACATACCGTAAACGTAATGCATATCAGCCATTTCCTCATTTGTGTATGCCATTTTAATAACAAGTGAATTATTAAACTAACAAATTACGAACAAAACAACGACACACAATTAAGTATTAATTCAATTTCAAAAATTTACAAACTGACAGCGTGATACCACTACTAGCGGCCTACTAAATAAATTAGGTTTACATTTTCGTTTTATGACGATGTATCTCTGTAGTTGTTCGTAAAATAATTTTTTGCTGCGAACTGATTACTTTTGGGCAAAAAATTCAAGACATTTTTTGTTTCGAATGAAACAAGGTATTGGAAATAGATTTTTAAATGATAAACAAATAATCAGACAAAAAGTTACTTTGGAAATAAATTACATTTTTAGTGTTTGTGAGAAAAATTGTAAAACAAATTTTATGTACCCCCTTTATGGGGCTGTATCTTAACAAGGGATGCTCCATTGAAGTTTTTTTATATGAAAGACCCAATCTCTTTTTCGCTAAGGAATCACCACCTGAAATGTTTTACACTTATTTTGTTACACCCTGTATAATAATTATACAACTAAGATTTACATACATTTCACAAATGCAAAAATATATATAGAATAATGGAAAATGAATACGAGATGAAAGGATAAAATAATATTACACAAGTTTCTTTTATTACATACTATGTATACATATAAATAATTATTCCAAGAAGTGTTTTTTTTTCTAAACATGATCAGCAATACTCATTTACATGGTTAAAATGAAAAAAATCTAAAAATTCACTAAAGTATCTTTATTACCTACACTTGATAAAACACTTTCTTGCAGTTTTCTTTTTTTTTTTGTATCTCTCACCGAACATCACAAACGACATGATCCATACTTAAAAATATTTTACTTATTTATTTTACGAAATACAGTACTGGAATAATAAATCCCAATACCTTTAAAAATCTACTGAATTTATTGTGTATAACGGGCAAGTTGTATTTAATTTGCATTTTCTTTTTGTAGGCTATAATATAGGAATGCAATTGAAAGGCTTTTATATACTTCCTATTATTATTATATATTGCATATAATTACTTTCTTAATTCAATTAGATTCTGACATGGGCCAAGTGGAAAAAATATTTTAAAAATTTCCTTATACTCTTAAATAAAGACAATGTCGTAGACATTATTTGTTTGCACTGGTGTATTTTTAGGGAGATCTTAGTTGTTAATTTCTCAGTACATGGAAAAGCTATATACTTGCCTTATCTTTGAAAACCTTATTTATTCTTAAATTCATTACTATAAAATAGCAGCTGAAAAAAAACTTAGGTGAATTAAAAGATGAAACACGACACAAGCTGGTCAAAAGGAGTTTTAATAGTATTAAAACCAACCCGGATAATCGGGGTTCTACTGTATATAAGAAATGTCGATAATATAAACGAAATTGAAAAATAAATCATTTAAACTAAAATACGAAATCACGGTCTCCCATGTCGATAGCCCATCTGAACTTGTCCCGCAGAGTTTTGTTGTAGATTTTCGCAATAGGGACATTATACTTCATGCACCATGCCACAGTAATCCTAGGGTCCAAATAATTTAGTTTCGAAGTACCCAAGGCTACCGTTTTATTTTCTTTCCTGCTACTCTCTTGACATTTCAGATTATGCAGTTGTTGCTTTAGGCGATTCAATCGTGTTTGTTTCTCATTACATATCTTTTTTTTTTTAGAGCTGCCGTCTTCCGCATCTCTTCGAGCGTCTTGGACTTGTCTGTCCGCATCCGCTATGGCATCCCTCTTGGCATCTATCTCCTTTTTCAACTTGTCCATAGATTTTTGATGACCTTTGGGTACGGAACGTTGATGGTTACATAAAATAGCCACGTCATGGTTAGCTCGATTGTAAGCTGATATCATATCAGGGACGGAAGACTCTGGATCGGTTAATTTCTCCAATCGCTGTTGTAGCGTGAAGGATGCGTTATAAGTACGAAACACTTTCGCAGTTAATCCATTCATCTGTTTGTTTAGATGTTTATTCATGGCGGTTGCATTGAGTAGGTCGAATAAACTTTTATCAGCACTTTTATTTTTCATAAAACATTTCAATTTTCCAAACACATTTTTTGCCACTGGTACTTCGTTATAGTAAGGAATAGAATCTTTACCAAGGAAATTGAAAACGACAACGTGTTTTTTGCCGTCTTTCTTCTTGTACAACTGGATATGTTCAACGCGCAAAGTGCAGCAACCGACAGTGTCCGCTTGGTCTTCGTCCTTCTCATTACCCGCTCTCAAAGCTAACTTATCTATAAAATAAAGTGCGACCGCGCGTTGACTGATACGCATGTCTTTGGCCTTCCAGTCTTCTTTATACAGGGTGTCCCACCGGGAACCAAATCGATCTATATATGGAAAACCACACATAGGAAAATTTTTAAAATTTGGGGGCATGCGAAAGTCGATGGGGGCAACTCGGCTAAAATATTTTCAAGATGGCGGCACTTCCGGTTATACAGGAAGTAGATGTCAACTTTCTTATTTCAAATGGAACACCCTGTGTATTATTGCATTTTTGGAATCTACACAAGATTCTAGGCGAATTTTATGTATCACGTCCTATACCTAAGTCTAACTGTTTTTGACTTATTTAATTTTTTACGTGAAAAATGACGTTTGCAGCATCTAAAATAATTAATATTTAATTAATAAGGAAGCCCTTATTATTCAATTTGGACTAGAGTCCTTGTTGAGAAAGACCTACTGAAATAGTTTTTTTATAATATTTTGAAAACTTTTAGTACAGGGTGTTTAAAAAATATGATTAAAAATGAAATTGAAAAAAATGCCAAAAATCAATTTTTTTAAATAGAAACCCCCAATTTTTATAATTTTATTTAATTTAGCATTAAAAAATAGTGTAAGTTTGTGTAAGGTTATCTATGCAAAAAAATTTTAGTTTTCGAAATATTGCCAATTTAATATTTCTATTCGGAAATTTTGCTGCGTGAATTTTAAATTCAGTTTCTCTTAGTTGGCTTTGGCGGCATTGACAATCAAATGCTAAAGAAATGTATGACGCTGTCATTATTTGAGAAGTATTATTAATTATTATACCAGGGCGCTTAAATTACACAAACGAAGATTATTTAAACCTAATTATTATTTATGGAGAATGTAACAAAGTTATATCAAGAACATGTGACACATTTTCTATTCGATATCCGCAAAAACAGAAGCCATCACAATGTACCGTTAAACAAATTATAGAAAATTTCAAGAACTTTGGATCCGTCAAAGCAATGGTGCAAAGAAATAAACCTCTCGTTAATAATGAAAATATCGAAATTGCTATTTTGGGATATTTCGTCGCTAATCCAACAATGTCTGTAAGACAAGCTGCATTGGAGTCAGGATTATCAAAATCAACAGTTCACAGAATATTATTATTGTTTAATTTAAAGAGAACAGCATAATTATTTTTTCAATAAATGTTCAAACTGACGTCCTTGAACTTCCAGACACTTTTGGCATCTAAGCAACAGTTGTTCATGAGTCGCTTTCCTTATTGACTCGGGTGTTAAACTTGCAAATTCATGCCTCACGCGCTGCATACAATCTTCCATGGTTGTTATGGGAGTGTTATACACTCGATTTTTGATTGTACCCCAAATAAAAAAATCGAGCACTGCAAGATCTGGGGAGCGGGCTGGCCAAAGGAAAGGACCGTTGTTGGCTATCCATCGATCAACAAAAGCATTTTGCAAAAAATTGTCAATGAGGTAGCTGCCATGTGGAGGTGCGCCATCATGTTGGTAAAAGAGGTTTCTACGAACGGCGAGCGGCAAATTGTCCAAATAGTCGGTTTCTAAATTCTGTAAAATGTTCAAGTAGCCCTCACCTGTAAGTTAATAAGCACATTTTTACCTAGAAATATTCTAAAATTTCTAACTTACCATTTAAATTTTCTTGATAAAAGTGTAGTGCCACGACGCCATCGTTTCTTATCGCACAATAAACATTAAATTGCCAGGAATCTTGAAAATTCTGCTCTCTAAACACGTGTATATTCGAATCACTCCAATAATGGGAATTATGTCGATTAAATGCACCGTTTTTTGTAAATTTCGCTTCGTCTGTCCAAATGATATTGTCCAAAAAAAAATTGTTTCCTTGCGCCCAAGTTGTAATAAACTCACAGAACGCCACTCGTCTTGGAAAATCAGTTTCTTTTAGATGGTGGACTATGGAAAATGCATATGGACGAAATTTATGTTTGCGTAATATTCTGTGAACTGTTGATTTTGATAATCCTGACTCCAATGCAGCTTGTCTTACAGACATTGTTGGATTAGCGACGAAATATCCCAAAATAGCAATTTCGATATTTTCATTATTAACGAGAGGTTTATTTCTTTGCACCATTGCTTTGACGGATCCAAAGTTCTTGAAATTTTCTATAATTTGTTTAACGGTACATTGTGATGGCTTCTGTTTTTGCGGATATCGAATAGAAAATGTGGCACATGTTCTTGATATAACTTTGTTACATTCTCCATAAATAATAATTAGGTTTAAATAATCTTCGTTTGTGTAATTTAAGCGCCCTGGCATAATAATTAATAATACTTCTCAAATAATGACAGCGTCATACATTTCTTTAGCATTTGATTGTCAATGCCGCCAAAGCCAACTAAGAGAAACTGAATTTAAAATTCACGCAGCAAAATTTCCGAATAGAAATATTAAATTGGCAATATTTCGAAAACTAAAAATTTTTTGCATAGATAACCTTACACAAACTTACACTATTTTTTAATGTTAAATTAAATAAAATTATAAAAATTGGGGGTTTCCATTTGAAAAAATTGATTTTTGGCATTTTTTTCAATTTCATTTTTAATCATATTTTTTAAACACCCTGTACTAAAAGTTTTCAAAATATTATGAAAAAACTATTTCAGTAGGTCTTTCTCAACAAGGACTCTAGTCCAAATTGAATAATAAGGGCTTCCTTATTAATTAAATATTAATTATTTTAGATGCTGCAAACGTCATTTTTCACGTAAAAAATTAAATAAGTCAAAAACAGTTAGACTTAGGTATAGGACGTGATACATAAAATTAGCCTAGAATCTTGTGTAGATTCCAAAAATGCAATAATACACAGGGTGTTCCATTTGAAATAAGAAAGTTGACATCTACTTCCTGTATAACCGGAAGTGCCGCCATCTTGAAAATATTTTAGCCGAGTTGCCCCCATCGACTTTCGCACGCCCCCAAATTTTAAAAATTTTCCTATGTGTGGTTTTCCATATATAGATCGATTTGGTTCCCGGTGGGACACCCTGTATTGTTGTCGGATTTCGCCGATGCATTGGTGCAAACGGCGAGCAGTTTCAAATTTCTTCATGTCCATTCTACCTTTGAGGTTCGAACTAGGACTCAACATCACGTATTTGACCTGCAAAATAAATTAAAAATAACAATATAGTATTTAATAATCAAAGGTGAGATACAGATTATCAAGCACGCAACTGTGATGAGTAAAAAAAAAGACTACCTACGATAGCGCCCAAACGGTAAAAGCTATAATAAACTGGAAAATAATCTTCCGGTTACGATCTAATTAAAATGGGTCTTTTGCTATTATCGAAAAATAGTGACAATATCAGAGCTTGATTTTGAAAAATGTTTGTAATAAAAAAAATTCGGACAAGTCAATACTTTCATTCTTAATCAGTAACACGTTTGTATAAAAAAAAAACAATTCAAATTTCGAAACACTTTTTTTGCTAATATATCAAAAATTATTCATTCTATGCAGATTTATTAAGAGCAGTTAGGATATGTTCGGGTATGAATTACAACTTGTTCAATTCAATACCACTGCCAAAGGGACACAATATCTTCGTGTGAAATTTTAGGGTAGGAATTAAACTCAGCTTACAGTGACTTTATTTAAGAGCCTTAAAAAGGATAGTAAAGCAAAATTCATTGTATCGATTTTGGAAAATTACGGAACAAAGCATAAGGCAAACAATATTCAACATCAACATTCATTTCGTAACTGTTCCATATTTAAGTTTTAATTTTATAAAGTAAAATAAATATATACTTTTAATATTATGTTCCACTTCTAACCACTATTGCTAGAGTAAAACATTGCATATACCCAACGAACATTTCACTTTTATATAGTTAATCCAATAATACAAATCTCCATAAAACACTAAGCTATAGTATGAAAAGAAAGTTCAGAATATATGGAAGATTAGTGAATACAATAAAAGGTCAAATTTATTCAAGTTGTTAAAAGTAGATGTAAGTGGGGTAAGCAGTGCACACAAACCGTGAATTTAGCTAAATAAATATAATGTTTATGAAAAATAATATAATTTCGTTTAGATAAAAAAAAAATCAAGTGTACTTTGTTATATCAAATACAGATTTATTAAGTTAATCTTTTATTGAATTCTATTGCTAATATTGAATATTTTTTGTTTATCCTGTGTTCAGTAGTTATTAATAAATATAAAAACAATGTAAAGTAACACTGATATTTTTAGTTTAATCTCATCATAGAATGACATACTAACTTCTCAACCGCTACTAATTGTGCCAACTTGACAGACTATTTTACCATGAGTATAACGATAATAGAATAAGATTGTAGGTGAATATATGGTAGAAGGAACAAAATCTGCACAAAGTGTATAACGTGTCACAAATAATTTAATTTTTATTTGGTTTAATATTCTATATTTTGATATTATTTTTGAATTAGTAATTTTAGCAATAGTAAAGTGCCGATTGCTTACATGCTTTTGTACATTTTCAGTCCATGAAGCTAGCCATGTTACACTATTATCATGTCGAACTTGTTTCCATCCGTGGCCATCTGGGGCAACAGGAATTTCAGAGTCTTGGCTGCAATTGATCAGAACATCTTCAGGTACTATTCTCCTCTTCAACTTGCCCATTTTAGGATGTTCACCGCGACCTCTAAACAAGCCCGGGGGTTCAATTTTAAAGTTTACTAATTTCTCGTCGTATCCGTCAATACTGCAGACACCATACACCCTCTGGATGGATTCGTTTCTCTCTTTTAGCGCTTGTTTTTCTTCTTTTGTGCGATTCCTGTTCTTTGCAGCCAATTCCATAAAGTAAGCATGCATTTCGTTAAAACTACATTTTTTAAGATCACTAATTTCATCTTTTTCTTGATCAGTCATTACTTTTCTCCAATCCTTGAAAAAGTTATTGTTGAATACTTCTTTAGTTGTATAATTATCATCTAACATCTTAGCATAAAAACCAGCTACTTCTTCAGCATCTTGTGATAGTTTCATCTCATGACCGTCGTAGTAAAATTTAACATTCGATGGTATTGGTTCATAATCAGGTGCAAACACAGGACCCTTGTGTTCAAGAAATGTCCACTTAACTCTATCTTCTGTAATTTCTTCCTTCCACCTGAGAAAATGTTAATTATTTCAAAAACAGTTCCAAAAAGAATTAATAAATTTATTGCAATTTCAGTAGGTATACATTGAAAGAAGTTAGTTATTGATAAACTTGTTAAACTGTTAGAACAATTTCAATGTTCTATATTAAATTGCTAAGTTTGAAATTAACATCAATTGTATCACATGCATTTCCCTTTTGTCAAATCATTTTCACATTTGTGATTGGCGTCGCATTTATGGCCGAAAGAAGTGTGTCGCTGTGTGTCGCACAGTGAGGAAAAAGTACTGTCAGGAACTGTTTTGTGAAGACTGTACTCAAACATTTCGTCGTTTGCAACATTCGCTTTCAACCTTGACTTTGATTATTCAGTGAAGTGAGAAATGTACCATAGAGAAAAAAAAACGACTGCAATGATACAAAATCACTTCAAGTATGCTATAGAATATAACAGATATTGTGATGGTTTGCCGTTTGCCATTACTAGTCAACAATAAGGTATATAAATTGGTTTGGAGAGTTTGATTTAAATTGTTTTTTTTTTATATAGCAGAATTTTTATATTGATAAATATTTGAAGTATACCAAAAGTATAAAGATGTTAATGTTATCAAATGTGTAGTTTATTTTGTTTTCTTCATGCATGTGCATAGATGGATGTGGCAGGATACTTTGCTGCATTGTCTTCTTCAGTCTGAAAGTAGAGATTTAAACATTACTTGATTTGTTTGTATATGTAATATAATTTTTGTGAAAACTTGTTTAATTAACAAAGTATATGAGAATAGTAATTAGTAATGAAAGTTGAAATATAAATGCAATAAAATAATGAATAGCTAACGCGCCTAAATTCAAATTCTGGAACTGTCAGATTTTGACATTTATAAATACTACTAGAAATGGGTATTAATATGTAGAAGTGTAGCAAATGATTCAAATATTAAATTGAGATTTTAAATAGTAAGATATTGAAATTCTATATAGGTATTTAAAAACATTCAAATATAATGTGGAATCTTTGTTGGATAAATAAATGTGTGGAATAATATAATTGGATAAAGAAAATTAAGTTCTGATCGTCAAGGAAATGTGAAATAAAAAAATAACAATTCTAAAATTTTGGAGAAGATCGCGGACGTTTTTCTCGAGTAGAGAAAGATTTTCCTCGATTAATACGGTTATTGTTCTCAATTTTCGCTCCAAAGTGTAATAGAAGTACTTAATAATTAACGGAGAAGATAGTGATATTTTATTTTAGGAAAATATTTAATAATTTGAAATTTTCCATTGAGATTATCTGGTGTATTACTATAAAGAAGGAAGAAAGGATTATAATTACGAACGCCTAGTATAGAGAAGAAAGATTTATTCAAACTTACCTTATTATCGAATATTCACGAAGTATTATCCAATTCAGCTACAACCATTTCGTAAGAATCGTTATTGAGTTCCTGCATTTGTATCATTGAACCAGTTAAATTGAGAAGAATTTAAATACGAGCAATAATTTATGGTGCACAAGTTTACTAATCCAGGAGTGTGATATTCCGAGGCATATAATAGTTATTTATGTAACAAGTCAGTAAAGTGATACTTTACCGAACGAGTCTGGTTTACGAGCCAAGCGAGTGAAGCGAGCGCGGCGAGTAACAGACGAGTTCGGTAAAGGTACTTTACTGACGTGGTGCATACAAAATTTTATCGCCAACCGTTAAAATTGTTAATTTAAGAAATAAAGATATAATAACTTTTGACAGTTTATGACAGTGACAAACGATTTATTTTTAAAAGTCATCAGTCATGCTACGCTGACAGATATTAGCGGCAGGTAAAGTACTTTATTGTACAGTACGATAAAGTGTTTCTTTACCTCCGCAAAACGCTATGGTAACGCATCACTTTACTGACGGTTGGCGATAAAATTATAAACCGACCCAGTTCAAGCATTCCAGGATCATAGAATTCCGGAGTACATCAGGATAGTGTGTGTTTATTCCAGGTGTGCGAGAGTGCAGAGTTTTCATCCAGGTACTTCAGGATAGCAGTTCGAGGTCCGAGTATTCCAGTTGAAATACTAACATCATCATTAGAGTGAGAAGAAGTTACGCTAAAAAGAAAGACATATTGAAGAATAAGAAAGAAAATACTATTATAATTATATCAGGTTGTATAATCATTTGAATTAATTTCTGAGTTTAAGTAATGTTTATTGCATAATTTCTGTTGAGAAATTATACATCATTGTTATGATCGTGTGAATTACTGTATATTATCTTTATTAACAATAAATCTAAATCTTTACTTAACGATATAAAATCATCATCTCAATTTAGGAATTGTTTGAAAAGTAAGGTGCTTTTAAAAAAAACTACATAGTTGAATGACAAAATTTAGCATTACACGAAATATAAAAGTTCTGCTTAATAATACTTTATAAAAATTCTGTGAATGACAGATACAAACAGGTTTCAGTTATCGAAATAAGCAATAATAAAATTTAGTACTTACGTTATTGCATTTATATCCATTTTAGTCAATTGACAATCTTGAATTAAATACTTCTCATATTGTTGATTGGATGTGTTGTGTAAATTTTCATATGTGTTCTTTTGAATGATGTTTAAAATTTCCATAGTCACATTTATATAAATTTTCAACGAATTAAACAAATCTGTACTGATATTTTCTTTTATTTGGCATAGTAATAAAGATTTTTTCAAAGTTGAGTAGAAAAATAAACAGAGACGCTTATAACAATAACCTAAAAGGATAAAATATATGTCAGTAAATGTAAATGGTATAAATAGTTATTGAAATACATACCTTGTTAGAGAATTGCTTAAAATAGATATAATCAGATCGAATAGTTTCTAGGACAATTCCATATTTTTACAGTATTATTTTATTGATAGGATTTATTATTTTTAAAGATCGGTAAAGATGCGAACGTATTAGCACAGATAAATATCCAGATGGCCCATGATTAACAAATTTTTGTAGCCCTAAAATGGTTACGAACACCAGGCTACGCCACCGTCGCCGGGTTACTACCACCAGAGGCGCTGTATATTTGATAAATTTATATAATCTGCAGTTTAGTTGTAATTTAAGAGATTGAAACCTACAATTGGTATTCTAGTTAACGACAGATGACGCTCCTAAAAAAAATATTATTTTAGGTAATTTATTTCGGTACTGAATAAGTTACTTTACATATATTTTTTTCTGTTATTTGAAAGTATTATAATTATTTTTGTCTAATAATTGACAAAACCATTTTTACTAAATATAGGATTCAAAATTTCATTTAATTTCTACCCATATGATAATAAGACTTAAGGTCTATAGTTGCTTGCAATCATTTCTGCACAAAAAACTGTTACATCAACTATGCACACAAAGTTACCTTGGGCGTACTTTTTTTTTCTATTTATATGATTTATTGACTATAAATTCCAAGAGCTCCTTCTTTGAGTAAATTAATGTTTGGGGGAATATTATTATAAAAATACAATCTAGGAAGAGGATTGATTTTAGTGAACAAACTGGAAAATATCCTAATGTAAACACTTATATAGGTGTAGCACAGATAATATACAGGCTGGCGCACCACATTTCCGTCGATTTATATATACGAAGTGACAAAATGTTTTAACACTTTGCCACATTACGGGCACGTTTTAAAATTGTTTTGAAATATACAGAGTGATTCAATAAAAGTTGCGTACCAAAGTTATGAAAATTTAAATGGAACACTTGTATATTATGGCATATTTTGATAATATAGGCTAAATGAAGGCTACTTACTGTTATACTCCCTATACATAACTTAACAGAGACATTTAACTATTTCTGTCTTATATATTTGAGCGAATTATTTTAAATTGTATTTATTGTTTACTCAAAGCATCAGACTCTAAGATAAGTTAAAGTTGAAATCTAAAAATTATACAGAGTGTTTAAAAACAATATTGTCAAGTCGACTTGGTCAATTTCTTGGCCAAGAACTTGGTGGCTTAGAACATGTTCCATTTTTCTTCTCAACTTGATCAAGTTTTTAGTGATTTCTAGTAATATTCATGTTATAAACTTTTTTGCCAACTGCCTAAAATGTAAATACAAATTCCATTTTAGAAAATTGTTAAAAATGACATGTTAACTTGATACTTCTTGAAAGAATTGTATGCGTAAATTATTTATTTTCTTTTGCATCTCTTGTGCAGTTATTTTTACATTCAATATCAAACGCCAATCTTCGGTAACTTTATTATTTTTTTTTGTTTCGTACTTTTGCACTATTGGTACTGCTAATTCATCTAAAAACTTGGCCAAGAAATTGATAGGTGTAAAACAGTCAAGGTCAACAGTAACTTGATCAAGAACTTGGTAAGTGTAATACAGCCTTTAGTTTCGTGCAATTCATTTTTTAATTGGCTAATATTTATTAACCTAACGGTTTGATTGGTTTTGTTTCACAATAATTAAAAAGCGTCATAACTCGGTAAACAACAAATACATACTTTATTAAACAAATAACAAACTTAAGTAGTAAAAGAAAACTAATGTTTTAACAAGTGCTCAAAATGATGTCCTTATTTTTCAATACATAAACGAATTTTCTCTTGAAAGGACTGTTTAACTCTTGTTAAAATACTTGGTGTTAAAGAACGAAACGCTATTCTTATTCTGTCTCTCATATCGTCTGGTGTAGTTGGTGGTGTATCATAGACAATATTTTTGAAATATTTCCATAAAAAAAAACAGAAGTCGTTAGGTCTGGAGAATTTGCTGGCCAATTGAGTGGACCGCCGCGTCCTGTCCACCTATTAGGATATTGCCTATCCAATTCATTTCTAACATTTACTTGAAAATACGCTGGTGCACCGTCTAGTTGTAATCACATTCTTTGTTAGTTACCATCGAAAAAGAACGTATCACTAGCGTTCTAATTATTCCACCCTACACATTGACACAACATCTGTGTTGCCTTCGAGAGTTCTAAAAAAATGGGAATTTTCGTCACTGTAGTGGTGAAAATTATGTCTATTAACTAATCCGTTATTGTGGAATGATGACTCGTCCGTAAAAAGTACAAAATACAAAAGAAATTCATCTTTATTAAAATTCTCTAGAACCCATAAACAAAATACGAGTTGACGATCGTAATCTACTTCCAAAAGTGCTTGGTGTAATTCAATACAATACGGGAAAAAGCTGTGCCTTTTTATAATTTTTCCGACGCTCCGCCTGCTTAATTATTCCACTGGCTTCACTTATTTTTCGCTGACTTGTGCTTTTCTACAAGAGATTCGATAACAACAAAATCATTTTCTTCATTTCCCATAATTGGTCTTTGCCTTTCTGGTTTCTGATAACACTTGCAATAAACTTTCTAATGACCGCCTGTCAGGGCGATGACGCGTGTTAGAATATTTTTAAGCATAAACTCTTGATGCTAGCAAGTAATTTTCGTCAAACTCTCCAATTACTAAAATCATATCCACCTTTTCGCATAACTAATATGTTCTGTAACTGTCAAATAATTTATCTGGCTGAAGTAATAATAATTCCGCCTACATTTGAGAAATAAATTGCAAGGAATTAGTGTTTGAAATTGATAATCCTAAATTACTAAAGAACTGAAAACTCTTATAGCTGCGACCATCATCTGACTAAAAACTTGAACAGAGAATTTTACACTCACTTTTTGAAAGGAACTGGGTGGTATATGCGCATTTGTTACTTTTGTTAGTGCTCTGCTCTTCTTGTTTTTCTGATCAATACTATACTACTACTCCTTTATGTCACTGAAAGAAATAATTTTATTACCTATACATATCCGCCATTTAATAAATTATTTCGAAAACTCTTAAATAAATGAGGTGCAAATCTTTCACCGGCACTTCGACACACTCTTTGACGGCAGTCATTTGGACACTTGATGTAAAACCTCGACTCGATCATCAGTAATAGGGATATTGCCTCATTTTCATATAACAAAAATTCTGTGATATGAATGTCTAATAAAGCTACTAAGTTGATGTAAACATTTTTTGTTATAATCTGCTAAATAGGTAACCGAATAACATTATTATGTTTCAGTGAAAGGACAATAATTACAGATTCAGAATAATCTAAGAAATTGTGATTATGATCGACGGACTTCAGTGAAATCATTCCGGGCTCTTTTTATGCTTCATTCAAAGCGAGATTGTAGATGGTGATACCATTAAGCAATTTATAGGGCAACGTATGAAAATGATTCTTAATATTCTAATGCTGGGATTTATTTTATATTCAATTTTCTTATGGCATGTAAATGTTTTATTGTAAAGTGACTCAGCGTTAAAAGTAAAATGACGATCCTCATAACTAAGAAAAAACATACGCATACTGCTTTTTTGTACATAGGGCAAAATTGATTTAAAGAGTGCTAAATTAACAAGTCATTACTCCAATCGTATAGAGTGTAAATTAATTAAACATATTTTAACAAAAAAAATGATTTAATCCGTGCCTGAGGTGAACATAAATTTTACAGCGTGCCAAAACAAATGTACCCATGCAATTAAAATTGTTATCGGATTTATGTCAACTACTTTTCTAAGCTTTTCTTATTGGAAAGTGTTTGTAACTACGATCATGATGATTGATGGGTACACAGATATACTCTATTTGGTTTATTTTCAAATATAAAATTTCACTCGGAAAACCGAAAATAATGTTTGAATTTCTTTCATCTGAAATTCAAGAATTCGTAATTTATATTGATAACTATGGTGTGTTTACATATGTATATGTTTTTTGTCGTTCACTAACAAAAGTGAATTGGTTTTTTGTCGTCAACTCAAGGCTAAATATGTTTGGGATGAGATGAATAAGGAGATTGTATTCTTGTTAAATATTAAAAATAGAAAATAGATCTTAATTCAAGTTCCCCGATATCGTCATCTGGTGTCGGTTAGTGAAACTTAAAAGGTAACTTATAACAAATCTTAATTTCATTTTTCCAGCAAACATGTGGTTCAAATATAAAATAATGGTAAATTCTAAATCGTAGTGTCCTCTATTTTCCTTAAATGAACTAAAACTGAAGGGCTACAATAAAGCCTATCTTATGGGCTCTCTGCTTCTTTCTCTGTGGTATTAGTTTACATTATTTGGTACCGAACAAATTAAGATATAGGAATCTGCATGATTTATACAAGTAACCAAGTAACTGAAAGTCAGCAACCCATTTAGTACAAATAATATATGCTTATTATTTTTAAAATTATTGAAAGTTATAATTTCTGAGCTAGTTTTGGGAAAAAATTATATAAAAGATTTTAAAGTTAATTTTTTTATCTGAATGTCAAGATACTCTTTATAAATTAGGAGTATTGTCACAATATATTCATGAAAGAGACAAAATAGGATGTCTTATGGCAGATCACCAAAAAACAACCATCTCATTTACGAAACTCAGCTAATTTATTTCATTACAGCTGCTACGACTTTGAATTCTTTGTATATATTTAAAATTTAGTCTAGACCCACCCTACAATACAAATCACATTACAGAATTTCTGTTGCTCTGATTGTCACTTGCAGAACGAGATAACTTAGTAAAAGCTTTTTTGTGACGCATAATGTGGGCTTTTATAGAAGCGCTGAAGTATTACATAGTATTGGAAATTATGGTCACCATCTTGTCAGCAGCCCATATTTAAACCCTAAAGAAGAGTTTAGTCTATGTGAGAATAATATTACAAGTTCACAACCAAGAAATGAGGACCATTATGTGTAAACATTCACGCAGCATCCAAAGCAGTTACTCATGAACATTACCTGCATTACATGCAACATATGGAACCACACCTGGGCGACTACTTCGTAATAATAATAATAATTACCTATGATATGTATGATATATGATATAAATATAGTTTCATTTGACTATAAATGTGAAAAATCATTCAATAATATTTGGACTGAAAAGTTCGTATCGTTTCTATGAGATGGCGCCACTAGAATAAAATCCATATCATTTTTAGTTAGTACCAACCTTCAAAAGATACGTGTATAAATTTGAGAGCTGTCTGATTATTAGTTTGTGAGATACAGCATTTTGAGTGAAGCAACTTTTGTTATTTTGAAAAAAATGGATAAAAAGGAATTTCGTGTGTTAATGAAACACTATTTTTTGATGAAAAAAAGTGCTACTGATACCAAAAAGTGGCTTGATGAGTGTTATCCGGACTCTGCGCCGGGCGAAGCAACCATTCGTAAGTGGTTTGCTAAATTCCATACAGGTCATATGAGCACCGAAGACGATGAACGCAGTGGACGTCCAAAAGAGGCTGTTACGGACGAAAACATCAGAAAAATCCACAAAATGATTTTGGAAGGTCGTAAATTGAGGTTGATTTGTATAGCTGACACTCTAAAGATATCAAAGGAACGTGTTGGACATATCGTTCATAAATATTTGGGTATGCGAAAGCTATGTGCAAAGTTGGTGCCGCGCGAGCTCACAAGCGACCAAAAACAAGAACGTGTCGATGCTTCAGAGCAATGTTTGGAGCTGTTCAACCGCAATAGAAATGAATTTTTGCGTCGATATGTGACAATCGATGAAACATGGATCCACCACTACACTCCGGAGTCCAGTCGGCAGTCATCTGAGTGGACTGCACGCGATGAACCCAATCCAAAGCGTGGAAAAACACAACAGTCGCCCGGTAAGGTTATGGCGTCCGTATTTTGGGATGCACATAGAATAATTTTCATCGACTTTCTTGGAAAGGGAAAAACCATCAACTATTATATAGCGTTATTGGAGCGTTTGAAGGACGAAATCGCGAAAAAACGGCCCCATTTGAAGAAGAAGAAAGTGTTGTTTCATCAAGACAATGCGCCGTGTCACAAATCGAAGAAAACGATGGCAAAATTGCATGAATTGGGCTTCGAATTGCTTCCGCATTCACCGTATTCTCCAGATTTGGCCCCCAGCGACTTTTTCCTGTTCTCAGATCTCAAGAGAATGCTCGCTGGAAAGAAATTTAAAGCCGATGAGGAAGTAATCGCCGAAACAGAGGCCTATTTTGAGGCTAAAGACAACTCGTGCTACAAAAATGGTATTGAAAAGTTGAAAGATCGCTATAATCGGTGTATCGCCCTCGAAGGCAACTATGTTGAATAATAAAATCGAATTTTGCCAAAAAAATGTATTTTTCTATAAAACGATACGAACTTTTCTGAAAATGTTTTGAAGTAAGGGAAATAATATAGTTGGTACAAATGTGACAAACATTGTCATGTGAGAATTACATTTGATAAAACGTAAAGCACAGCTAATAAACGGTGAAAAGCAATTGAAAAATCTCATAAATGCACTACATACTCAATATATTAATACATAAATATCAATGTAAATAGTCTAAACCTTATTTATTAAAAATATATCCATACATTTTCAATTGTAAAACATGTTGTTAATTCAGTTCATCATAATTTAATTCATAACCTCTTTCTAATATGTCAGAAACTTTAACAACATCAACTTTTATAAAAATATATTTAAATCATTAATTATACAATAACATATAAAAAAATACTGCAACATTATTTTTTACCTATTGTTTTTATTTTTAGTTATTTCCCAATAGCTTTTAAAAAACTCATGTTTTAACTGACCACTAACACTTTTATATTTACAGTCTCTTATTCTTCCATTATTATAAATTTTCACAAGATTTTTAAGATGGGAGTGTACAAATAGTTTAAACATACATTAATTTTCAAAAAAAAATTCTTTATATACACATATATTCATGAAAAACGGGAGTTAATTAGGTTAACAAATATGTATACACGTGAACACCATTACGAATTAGTAGTGGAGAACTATCGATGGCACTATCGATATTATCGATATTCTGCACTATCGAACAAAATCGATAGTTGAAAATGTAACTATCTATTGCAACCGATAGTTTTTTTATTCATTCTGGATTGCATCCTTTATTATCTATATGCGTTAATGATGCGTTAGAAATTGGAAGAATGGTAAAGCCTGTTTTACATCTGTCAATTAATTCATGAATTAACCCGTGAATTTATTCAGGAATAAATTCATGGATTTGTTCATGAATATCATGATGACCAACCGTAACAGTAAATTTGGTCAGTGCAACTGGTTGGTATCTAGCATAAATACGTAAAAATTACTAAAACTTACTAGAAACTTGTTGGTTATAGGTTATGTTGTGCGCGGTATTTTCGAGGTGTGTTTGAAGGATAATTCAGCAAACAATTTTCTGAAATGATATCACATTTATGCCACTTTATGCTTATATAGTGTTTACATTACAATGGGTAAAAGAAAAATGTCAGTGGTATGGGAGCATTTTGTCTGTTCAACAAATAAACAATTAGCCAAATGCAAATATTGCTCAAAGGAATATAAAACAAGTGGCAATACTACAAATTTAGTGGATCATATGAAACGAAATCATTCTGATTTACTTGAAAATTCAAATTTCGAGGCAGATACATCTGATACTTCAGGTAATTTAACATGTAGTACAGAAAAAATTAGTAAAGTAAGTAAACCATCTAATACGTTATCAGAATATTTCGTAAGATTGAAAAATTATGATAGTAACAGTGTTAGAAAATTAGAAATTGATAAAGCTTTAACTTTAATGGTAGCACAAGACTATCAACCAATTAGTATAGTTAATGATAGAGATTTTAAGAACTTTGTTGCAGTTATAGACCCACAATATGTATTACCTAGTAAGATAAATATCAGGGGAAAATGTTTGATAGACAAAAAACGCCCCAAGCCGTAGCTCCGTTATTTACTATCCGATTTTAAAAAACGAAATATAAAATAAAATGGTTAAGTAAAAACTATCAATTGGCGTAATCAAAATATTATTAGGAACAAAAAGTTTGAACATGCGATAGTCAATTTTTTTTTTATAAATGGCAACGAATATTTTTAATTAATGTTTCGGATAAAGAATGTTTTCCTGATTTTGATGATGTATAACACGTCAATTTTTCAACATAAGTTTCAAGTGTGCCGTGAATAGCAATCAAATGCATCAAGTAATAAATACTGTCAATTAGAATGTAAATGTTAATAAATACTGTCATTGTGACATTTGTGTATCGGTGTGACATTAGTTCAACGTTCTGATTCTTTCTGTGAGTTTAATTCATCATTAACATGGATAGCAATCAACTGACCGACATGTTGCAAGTATACTTTGAATGTAATCGAAATAGTGCTGAAGCTGTGAGACTCTACAGTTATCGTTATCCGACAAGAGAGGTTCCAGACCGTCGTAAATTCGGAAGAATCGAACAGAATTTAAGAAAATATGGAGCCTTCAAAATGCCAAAAAGTAAGAGTCGACAGTTTAAGGAAAATACAGAATTGGATGTTCTTTTATGCGTGGAAGAAAGTCCATGGACTTCTACTCGGAGAATTGCAAATGAGGTCGGCGTATCGCACCAAACAACACAAGCGATACTCAAAAAGCACAAGTTCATACCATACATCTCTCAAAAAGTACAAGCACTATTGGAAAATTATCATGGTCGAAGAATGCAATTTTGCAACTTTTTCTTAAATGTTGCACAACGAGATCGTAATTTTTATCGAAAAATTATTTGGTCGGACGAATGCAGTTTCAGTAATAATGGCATTTTTATCAGAAAGAACAATCGATGTTGGAGCCAAGAAAACCCAAGAATTATAATTGAGAATAATTTTCAGCAAAGATTCAGTTTAAATGTATGGTGCGGTCTTTGGGGTGATCGATTAATTGGCCCATTTTTCATAGATGGCATCTTAAATCAAGCAAAATACCATCCAACTATTGCGTGAAAACATTACAAACTTTTTAGATGATTTGCCAATTGCCGAGCTAAACAGAATGTACTTTCAGCAAGATGGCACCCCTCCTCATAATGCCTTAATAAATGTTGAATGGTTAAATGCGACATTTGCTGAGAGGTGGATAGGGACCAATGCACCAATTCAATGGCCCGCTCGTTCGCCCGACCTTACGCCGCTGGATTTTTGGTTATGGGGCTATCTTCAAGATCAGGTTTATTTTACTAGTCCGGAAAATATAGACATTTTACGGCAAAGAATTCTGAATTCTTGCCGCGAAATACCTCCTAATTTTATACTCAACGCCACTAATGGAGTAATTAGAAGGTGTCAAATATGTCTTCAACAAGGCGGCAGACAATTTGAACAATATTTGTAGATAAGTTTCGTATTTATTTGTATTTTTTTAAAATTTCCATTCCAATAAAATGATATTAACCACGGCACACTTGACACTTATGTTGAAAATTGACGTGTTATACATCATCAAAATCAGGAAAACATTCTTTATCCGAAACATTAATTAAAAATATACGTTGCCATTTAAAAAAAAAAATTGACTATCGCAAGTTCAAACTTTTTGTTCCTAATAATATTTCGATTACGCCAATTGACAGTATTTACTTAACCATTTTATTTGATAGTTTGTTTTTTAAAATCGGATAGTAAATAACGGAGCTACGGCTTGGGGCGTTTTTTGTCAGCCACCCTGTATATCGCTCAAAAATTCAATAATTCCCTCAAATGCCTTTATTTGAAAGTGATACTTAATACTGTATTTTAAGATTTTACAAAAGACATTAGTTTTTATTGGGGTTCCGGGATTAGGTTCAATTATAGATGGTATTGATGATGGAGATGTTATATTAAGTACACTAGATTTTACTCGGTAATAATTTTATTAAGACATAAATATACTTTTAATTTCATTTTGTAATTCTAAAAATTTGAGTGTCCGCACTAGCATCCATAACTGTGTCCAGGCTCGCGCCGTACATAAGGGCAAGGTAGGGCATTTGCCGACGGCGCCAAGGTATCGGAGGCGCCGAGCCGCCGAGTGGTTTCAAAAACTAAAAAATAAATAAACAAAAGAGCTAACAAATAATTCAAATAAAACTTATAATGACATAAAAGTCCAAAAAGAAATTTTATTGTATGTCTTTGAGACGAGTCTTTCTTAATCGCGAAGTATTATATGTACATATATATGTTTATTTATATAGGTATGCATTATGTTAATTAGCATTTTAAATACTTCTTGACAAAGAACACTTGCATGTTGAGAGATTCGCAGAAAAATAGTCGATCTATATTGGCAGCAAAACATTTTAGAGAACTCGTCAAAAAGAACACCTGCATTTGAGAGATTCGCAGAAAAATTGTCGGCTCGAGCGGACTGTCGGAACCCGGGATGTCACGACGCTCATATTAAACTTTTCTGTATAACATGCATTAATTCATGAATTGTAACATACATCCATGCGATTTTTAATTGTTTTGGTATTAGAAAAGGTTTATAAATATTTAAAAAGTGCACAATCGTTATAAATTCTACATCGCTTAATGAATTTCCAAGATTTGCTTAAACGAACACCTGCAGTCTGAAAGATTCGTAGAAAAATCTTCGGGCGGACCAATCTGAATATTTTCCCGAATCCACTAAAATATTTTTTTCATCTTTTAGGTGTTTTATATAACAGCAATGATCGAAATTTACAGTTAGTTCTCGTCTGATACGATACATTTAACTTGTGCGATATAAGTGAAAAAATATTTGTTATTCCAACACACACAATTTTTGAAGTTTTACAGACATTGTTGTAGTGCTTTTGTGTTGTGAAATTTATTATTCTTTAAGGTAAGTGCAGGTAGAATTAATTTTTTTATTTCAGATTTATAAATAGCAAATAGCCAAAAACTTTCATCTGCGTCTCAAAAGTTTTTCTATTATTATTATTGATATATTTTCTTTGATTATGTTAATATAATTTTTGGTCACCTAAGTTTAAATAAATTAATCTTTAAAGGTTTTTATGAGCCTCAATTTTTATAAATTGTATTTCTGAAATAAAATTAGTAAATAAGTAAGTTGAGAAAATATTTTGAAGTTTGAGGCGTTGAAACGTTTTCATTGACAACTGAGGGGCTTTTTCCAAATCCCGATATCAACAAAATGAAAATTTACCAGAATTATTCGAACTCTACGGGCATAACCGTATAAATAAAATAGTTGAATAATATTTTTATATGTAAATATAATGTATCTTTTATGTATCGCAGTTTTAATACTTCCAACGACAGTTTAAATATAAAAAATAAAATTAAACATTTAAATCTATAGGATTTTTACCTTATTAGCAATGAAGTAGTTACCGAGTTTTGCAAAATTGTTGCTAATTTAGATTTAACTTCTATACGCAATAAAGATATTTAATGAAATAAGTGAGATAATACCTGATGACGAATGGAAACAATAATAGCAAAGGCGAAGTACTTTTTATTTTAAGAAAAGTACATGAAACCAAATTCAAATAAAAAGTTTAAAAATATAATATATACCTAAAATAAAAATATATGAAACTTCTGTTGTTTTTGTTTTGTGAAAAGTAGATCTCAAGGTTTGCCCAAGTACCCCCTTCTTTGACCAATTTGTTTACTTAACGAATTATTTTTCTGCAGTTTACACGATGTCAGAAAAGAAGAAGAAATTGTCAGGATACCAAAATTTACTGAATAAAAGAAAAAGAGAGGAAGAGCTGGATAAGCACGTCAAAATCACGCAGTTTTTTTTGAAGCCCGAATCTACTTTGCCTGATTTTAATACAAGTTCCAGCAGGCCAGATACTAATACAAGTTTCAGCAGGCCAGATACTAATGCAAGTTCCAGCAGGCCAGATACTAATATAAGTTCGAGCAGGCCAGATACTAATACAAGTTCCAGCAACATACAACAAACTCACCTTTTCGAAAGTATGCCATCAACATCTTCCAGTTCCACTGATAATGGGGAATCAATAACTTCAAACGTTACTACAGCTGAAAGTATATGTCAACTTTCCAAAGATGTCGCATTGTGGCCAACAATTTTACGTCCAAGTGATATTCAAGAATTAGTAGAGCTTGGCCCTACTTATTATCAAAATAAAAAAGATGATTATCCGAGAGATAATTCGGGCCGAAAATTTAGGAATAGTTATTTCTTTAGAATTCTACCGAACAAAGAAAAAACAGAGCGTTTTTGGCTGTTATATTCCGAATCGAAAAATTCTGTTTATTGCTTCTGCTGCAAAGTTTTTACTGACGGCAACTTAAAATCTCTTCGCCTTAGTGATAAATCTGGTTACAATGACTGGAAGCACTTGGGTGAACATTTAAATATTCATGAAACGAGCAAGTTACATATAGAAAATGTTCTAAAATTGCTAGATCTTGCCAATCGTTTTAATAAAAATCAAGTAATTAATTCTGAGATTCAAAATGTAATAAATAGAGAAACTAAATACTGGCACGCTGTTATAGAAAGAATTTTCTACGTGATTCAGTTTTTAGCTGAGCAGAATTTAGCTTTTCGTGGAAGTGGTAGCAAGTTGTTTGAAAAAGGTAACGGTAACTTTTTAAAATGCATAGAAATGATTTCCAAATTTGACCCGATTATGTCAGAACATACAACACGGTCTCAATTACATGATAACAAGTATAACAACATTTATCTTGGGGATAAAATACAAAATGAAGTAATCAATTTAATCGGTGAAAATATCAAATCCAAAATTATAGAACTAGCTAAGAAAGCAAAATATTTTTCAATATTATTAGACTGCACTCCTGACTCTAGTCACCAAGAACAAATTTCAGTTTGTATACGATTTGTTAATTTAAAAAGCACAGGGATTTGTATAGAGGAACATTTTTTATTATTTTGTCCTACAGATGATACATCGGGTGAGGGATTAACAGAATTTCTTTTATTAGCGTTGAAAAAGGAAGGGTTAAACATCAATGATTTGCGGGGCCAGAGTTATGATAATGGGGCAAATATGCGTGGTCGGCATAATGGCCTACAAAAGAGAATTTTGGATTTGAATCCGCGTGCTTTCTTCGTTCCTTGTTGCAATCACAGTTTAAATTTGGCGGTTAATGATGCCGCAAAATCTAACACTTTGACCACCAATTTTTTTTCTATAGTTCAACAACTGTTTGTGTTTTTTTCAGGTTCTACTAAACGTTGGTCAATTTTGAAGTCTAATGTTACAAATTTAACTTTAAAATCTTTATCGGATACTCGATGGGCTAGTAGAATAGATGCAATAACTCCTTTAAGGTATCAACTCGGGGAAGTTTATGATGCTTTGTTTGAAATAAGCCGAGGAAATTTTGAAAATAGCGTAAAGAATTTGGCCATATCATTAGCTAATCAGTTGAAAAATTTTGAGTTTGTTTGCATACTTGTTGTATGGTATAATATTTTAAGTAAAGTTAACATTGCTTGTAAAGTTATTCAAAACCCGAACTTTGATGTTGCTCAATGTTGTATTCATTTAAATAATATGAATACATTTTTGAAAGCTTATCGCTCCGACAAAGGTTTTAATGATTTATTAATTGATGCTAAAGAAATTGCAACTACTTTAGATATAGAACCTAAATTCAAAAAACAAAAATTTTTAAAACCTCGAAAAGTAAAAAAACATTTTGACTATGAATGTGACGATGAACCAATGCACGACGAAAATTTAAAATTTAAAGTAGATTGTTTTTTTAACACTCTTGATGTAATCATTACATCAGTAGATGAACGATTCCAGACACTTTCGTGTTATTCTAGCAATTTTGAAATTTTGTGGAACATCGATAAATTTAGTAATTATTCCGAAAAGGAACAATTAGAGACGTGTCAAAAACTTGAAAATATATTGTACGATAAAACTCGCAATGAACGCGATATAAACGCCGCGGAATTACTTCAAGAATTGAAATATTTTCAAAATTTTGACAAAAATGTTAATAGATCTCCTGAGGAAATATTAAATTATATGGCAGTCAGTAACTTGGTAGATTGTTTCCCTAATACGAGTATATTACTGCGTATTCTATTAACAATGCCAGTTTCTGTTGCTACTGCAGAACGTTCCTTTTCGAAACTAAAATTAATAAAAAGTTATCTAAGATCTACCATGGGGCAAAACCGACTAACAAATTTTGCTATTATTTCAATAGAATCCGATATATTAAAAGAATTAGACACCGAAGATTTAATTAAACAATTTGCAAGAAACAAGGCACGGAAAGTTCAATTCATTTAATTTAGTTAAAATTAAGGACATATTTTTTGTATTTATTTTTTTGTATTTATTTTTTTTTATTTTGGCTACTGCTATGTATATACTTCAATGACTAATGAGAAAATACTTATACAGCTTTGTATCTTTGTATAAAATTACAAATAAATTTATAAAAATACTTCTTGAAATTATTCTTTAATAGGTACCAAATATTACCCTTATATCTATTGCTTCTACTTCCGTACGATTTCAAAGTTCATGTGTGAACAAAAATATAAGCCATTTTCCCTCTAATATCACGGCTACCTAAAGGCGCTTATTTTATATTTGCCCAACGGCGCTGATTAGGCTTGGCGCGGGCCTGACTGTGTCAGAAGTTATATTTTATGTAATCTTTTGGTATTTAGTTTGGAATATGGAATTTTAGAAGAAAAACATAAAGGTTATGTGAATAAAATTACATGTTAGGAGATTGTGATTTTAATAGGGAATTAAAGTGGTGTGTTGAAATGAAGAAAAATCAGTTTTAGGTGAAATTAGAAAAAGAATCAAAGAATGTTTTGGGTTGGTTGCTCTGTCTACTTTTTGTTTTATTAAGCAGTTTATTACTACATAAGAGCACGTGCATTTATAGGGTAGGTGAAAAAAAGGTTTCTGTTTAAGGAATAGCAGACAGGAAGCTAATCATAAAAAAAAGGAGTTATTAACCTAGTTTTGGAACACTATTATGGGAAATGATCATACTGTGGATGTGTGTATCTGTGTCGATATATTCTGATTTAAAAATAATGTAATGTAATATGAGTAATTGTTCAAGATTAATAGTTTTTGGAATAGGTAGGTATATAAATATACAGCAAGAGCCCGCGAGGTATGATCACCCGATGGTATACGTAAACTCGCATCTAAACGTGGTCCGATAATACATATTAGAGTTACGGCACAACATACTAGCATTGCCTGCTCATATTCGAACTCATAGTGATCTGATTATTTTTTCGCAGATTGACAAAAAGAACAAATTAAATTTTCTCTTTAAGTGATGACGATTGCTTAGATAACTAAGTCGATAATAACGCGAAGATTGTAATACTTATAACGTAATTATGATTATCCTTATGAAATTAAATAATAATGTAGTTGTGTAAAAAGTTATAGCAGTACAACTGGGTTTTAGAATGAAATAAAAACAACCCGCCTGAAACATCTGCAGAATAAACTAAGATGTCTAGAGAAAAATAAATAAATAGAAATTTCATGGTAAAAAAAAAACTATAAATAAGTATAACAGAAATACCATAAAATAACACAAAAACCTACGTGCATTCCTCTTTGCAGCCAGTACGCAACTCATGTAAATATCTATATCTGGCGAACACAGCTGGCGGAGATCAATTTTCCGAATATACGTCCGAAGAATATCGACTGGCATCGGGTGATCATACCCCGCGCGCTCAAGCTGTATATGAACACATTTCCATTTATTTTTAGTGTTTAGTATAGAATATGTTTATTAACTTTTAGAAGAGTTCAGAAGAAAACAATAAACACTACGTAAAAAATAGATATATGTTAATAATATTTAGGGAATTAAGAAAAAATGTGTAGTCTTCTTGATAAAAAAATATTATTTTTAAATGAAATTAGGAAGAAAAGGAGTTAAAATGGTTTAAAGGTGATTGTACTTTCCCTTTTTTATTTATTATGATTTTCCACGAATAAATAACCTTAACATTAAAATATAAACAACTATTACATAATACAATTAAGATATATCGGGTCGTCGAAGTTCACTGCCATGGCAGCTCCGCTTCCGTGATTTTGCGATGTTTTACGATGTACCACAAAGCATGAATCGAGGTTCAAACTACTTTTTTTTATTGGCCTGCTGTATGAATATATTTTTAGAGTATCGTACCTATTAATAGTTATTATAATTCATTTGGTAGATCAAGTAAAATAAAATAAATATTTGATTAAATGATATGGTTCAAGTATATACGCCTCATATTTATTCCTAATGAGTTTTTACATTAATAATAATTATATAACATATTTTTTATAAATGTTGTTACGCCGAAACTACGTCGCACTAAGATAACTGACTAAATTAAGGTAAAGATAACGGAGGATCACAATAGGGGATGAATGAATCTGGAAAACGCAGGGCCGAACTAACTCTGTCGCAGACGGCGTGACGGTTCAGATAAACTAAAACACCTAAAAGTAGAGCGTCGGTCGGCAACGACGCTAGCGACGTTGTCTGGGCACCTGGACACTATGTTACCTTACGATAACCTACCTGCGCCTCCTATGAGCTACCACTGGCTGTGTCCCTCCAGCGGGTTTCCTATTGATCACCCTGTATAGTATGATGCACCTAACCTTATGTACGTGCTTGTCACAATATTATAAGAGATATGTAGAGGTAAAAATAAAAGAAAAGGTATTACGAGATGTAGCAAGATTTAATTAAATTTGGTATGTTGTTTATGTTTTTTTTTTAAAAGAATATGAAGAAGTTAAGTATATAAAATTACAAAGTGACACAAAGCTGTCTGAACAGTTTAAATAAAAAAGAATAGCAAACGTTGAATGAAATTGATTTACAAAAAAAAAGAAATGAAAACTAGACAGTTTGATAATTTGTAAACAAAGCGTTAGGTAATATTAATGAAATATATAAGAATATAACAAGTCTTAATACTAAATCATAGTCTCTGCGTTTCAGCAGAAGATGGTTGGTAGCAGAAACGTTTCATTACCTTACATAGTATAATTACAAAGTAAAACCATGAAAACGCCAGAACGGCAATGTTAACACAAAATGTGATTTAATATGTTCGCAAGAAAATTAATAACATCTAGTACTTAAGACTTAGACTAATAAGGTAAAAAAAAAATTCGTTAAATACCAAACACAAGGTTTGATTACATGATCATAAATACTTTATAAGAAGGTTACTTATTATCAAAGGTCAAATAATTAAGATAAAATTAGAAAGGAGATTTTATAATATACAAAAAAACACTGAGCTCCCCGAACAAAATTTAGTCTTGCAGGAATGAATTTAACTAGCTCAGAAATTTAGACAAAAGTCTGCAAGAAAAGATAGTGTATCATCGACAAAAATTCTCTAGCAATTAAGCACAATATAATTTAATTACATCAACGAGAGCCCTCCAAAACTGCTACTGAGGGTCACTCGGTATATGGCAAAGCAAATTTACAATTAAACAAAAATTAATATGCAATCATTGTGACCACACATGTAATAAGTGGCACGGCAGGTATCTTATAAGTACCCAAAAGTCTTATTTCAAAAATATAGGAAAATTAATACTGTAATATGACCAGTTCTCTGGCTCTAAATTTACATCAAAAGAGTCGGTAAACTCATCGGAAAATTAGGTACATGGATGTACTTATCTGAAGTCACAAAATGGCGGAGGCACGCCAACTGGAGCCAAGATGGTGGAGGTCTTCCAATTGTACGTTGTAATTCCACCCAAAATCCAAAATGAAAAGGGTAGGCTCAACTCTTACAAAAATCAAAACGGCATCTACAGCGGCCAAACCAGCGCATAGTGTCTGAAGGCTTAGGCTTAGCCCTGTACTAACATCCTATTAAATTTAAGACAAAAAAAACCCAAAGTTAGAATACCGTAAATTAACAGAAATTTACTCACTTACCCCTGGTTAATGGGGATGACGGAATCGACTCCACAAGTCGTACAGAAGCACAAAATTTAAAATAATTATAGCCCTCCAAGAGGGTGTATCGTAGATCCAAAAAAAACGATAAATCGATAAATCACACGAAATCCACCTACGTTTAGGTATCGGCAAACACTGCTTATTAATTTAAAGCCGCAATAATGCGAAATGTCCACTAGGACAAAGTAATTAATACTCAACGGAAAATAAGCAGAAAAGTGCTAAAGTTCTCACCAGAGATTGACTTGCAAGTGTCGAATCCAAAACGTGGTTTTCCGAACCCCCGACGGATATCATCATCGCGCAGGCCCACAAAACCGAAACAACGAAAATTACCCTAGAACCGCGCGAAAGATTTGGACCTTCAACAACCACAAAATGTAACACGAGGGAAGATTGACAATAACATGTCTCTAATAAATCTCGAGGTTTCCAACTATTTGCAACTCTCAATCTACAACAATGTCCACGATAGAAGCAAACTTAGCCTGTCACAGTGATCCGAAACCATGTGATTTCAGAATGAATAGTTACGCGCGCAGTTGTACGGTTGGTGCCCTGATTGGCATTGCGCCAGAAAATCTAATCACAATGAACCTAGAGTGACAATGTAAACAAAACTTAGATAAAGACCAAATTGATTTTAAAAGATCATCGAACCTGCAGGTAAATATTGAAATTTCCAAACTTTTAAATCACGCTACGAACAGACGGTCAAGAAAACCGATCATAACATATATTTCAGCGTATCAACGACACTTAACCCCCACAGCGGATTCCAAGGAAGAACTAACAGAGGTTTCTAATACTTAGAATATCGATGATAAAGCAACAAGCGAACTACAAAATAATTAATAGTATGCCCAATATTTTAAGTACTTCCTTATCTAATACCCATTTGCAATTCTAGTGTCATAAACACGAAGGCAGAATTTTTAATCAGACGTACAAGAGAGTCTATGTCTAGGGATACACATAAACACGTGAGGCAGTAAATACAACGGCCCTGACTGTTGTCTCGATGAATTTAAGGCCACAAATAAATGCACTACGTAGAGTTCGGAAGTAATAAATAAGCAGACATTGATAAAACTGAAACAAGGCACAAAAGCAACTGCAAATGCAGGTAACTCGCATCTACAGGTAGGATAAAATAAGTTAGAATTAAGATAATTAATTTACGTGACATAAGATACAAAAACACACTCACAAAGAGGGTTTTTTCACCGAGAACACAGCACACGCAGCTGTCAAAGGCATTTCACATAACTCGAAGTTCCGAGAGCAAACAATCATGTATAAGACACGCTCAGATAAACAATTAATGGTCATTGCCCTCCAAGATACTGTAAGATGTACGAGGGTTGTTCGAAAAGTCACGCGCTCTAGACAATTCTTTAAGTAATTCAAAAAAATACACATAACCTTACAAAGCCCAAATACAAAAGTGAATTCTAGGCATAACAAATTCCCCCCTTTCCAGCGAAAAGAAATTGAACGTAGAGCAATTTCTTGCACCGAGAACATAGGCTGACGGAATAAAGATAGTAAAAAGGGTAAGCGAGAGTTCTAAAACGGACGTTGTCCACAACACGAACGCACACAGCCACACTCAGTCACAGCAACACCAAACAGCTTGGCCAAATCCACCACGTGGCCCTTCGGCATTCAGCCGGTACGGGAAAGTAACGAAAAATAAAAAAACAAAGGGTGTCGAGATTCTGCACAGACGCGCCCCGAGACCTGTCCAACCGACAGCCCAGCACTATTGGTAGCATCACGGGGGAAAAGGGTATAGACGGGTTAGATATCGGTGTGCCCGGCCGGCGGTGATCCTTACGACGGTCGAAGGCACAGGAAGGAGGAGTGGGCACTACCAATAGGCCAAGATGCGGGAAAGGCAACCCCCGAAACGACACTCTGCAGACACGCGACGGTAAAAGAGACCCTTGGGAAAGGCCCTCGGTATCTCGAAACAAACAAAATAAAAGGTCAACTAAAAGCGGGTATATTACTACAGATACGGGATGCAAAGCGGAATAAGGAAGAGGCAATTAAAGGTAGGGTAAAGCTCAGAATGGTGCAACTGCTCAGAGGTACGGATATGCCGTTGCGACAACCGTAACATCCGATAACAACAAAAACGAGAGAAGATCGCCAAACAAAAATAGATAATAGGAAGCAAAAGTTTAAAGTCTGGACCGGCGTTGTCCCGACTGAAACGCTGAAGGCAAACGATAAGCCATAAAGGCTGAAGTCATAATCAATTCCTGGAGGTAACATTTTGAACGTGAGAAAAGCAAAAGGTCGCCAGGACACGACCCTTGGAAGGCTGAGGAGTATCACACATAAAGGGACCATCACTCTTTATACCTTCTCAAATAAGATAAGTCAAATCCGGTAATTTAAGCAGAAACCAACATTAGTCAGCTTAAAAGGTAGTCATGTCCGGTAAGGTAAACGAAAAGTTGTGTGGACTCCCCTAGCAAGGCTGCCACTCCATATATGCAAAGACACGGTAAATCCGAACACACGGAAGCGATAAAGATACGAGAAGATAAATGCATAGACGGAATCACAGATACAAGCTGTGCAATGGGGTCGGTAAACACACTATCGAAAGGTCGATAAAAAAAATGTTTGTCCTAAGGTGGTAGAGGAACAATATTAGACAGGATCCATTTAGAAGACTTTTACTTCACGCAGGGTTCACGGTAGGAGAATTCTTTCGGCCCTCTCTACAGGCCAAAAAGCCCCTTTAGATGCCTCCTACATCACGCGAGGTACACGGTAGAGAAATTCTGGTGTTACGGCTGCAAGCCAAGGCACTCTCTACAGGCCAAAGATGGAAGGAGTTAGCGATAAGATAAGGCACGAAGCAACACATAGCGAAAACGAAGGCGAGATAGAAGACAAACTAATTTATTCAACACACGAATGTCGATGTTTATCGTCTGAAGTCTGTTTCGCAATTCGTCAGGTAACATTGACCAAATGGCGGAAAAAGGTAGATCAACATGGTACCACTGCAAAACGTAACCCACAAACAAGACCATAGCCGGGCTAAGATAAACAGAAGGAGTCCGAGAAATTTTTATTTTAGAGATACGCTCTCGATAGATGTTCATAGAATTATCTTCATCAACTTCAAGAGATCCCATGCCCAGCGAGATGAATGGATCACAACCACAAAATATCTCTTACACACACACGTTCACAGGGGTGTACTCTACTCCTAAGGCGTCAAAAAATTGATTACTGCTAAACTGATTCCTTTATTGAATTCTTACCACAGCTGGAATAGAGAAACATTAATATCTCACGTCATGACTACCAAAATAATTCCCTGTACAACGTCCAAGATGGTAAAATCTACCCTTAAAACACTAAAAACTTAATTACTGCTAAATTAATTTCTTTATGGTTATCTAACTACAGCAGAAGTAGAGAAATAGGAATATGACCCATCACATGTACCAAAATAATAGTCTATACGCCATACAAGAGAGTAAAATCTACCCTGACATCACAAAAATGAATTACGTCTACATTTATTTCTTTTCCGATTACTAGCTACAGCAGAAGTTGAACAGTGCATTTAATTTAATTAGGATAAAAAGTACCTGGCTTAAGTATTGAAGCAAACATCTAAGAAATAACTTAATTATGTTAGTGCACACATTAGAAGACAAATTAGACGTTCAACAAATCATTTATGTAAACCAAATATTGAAAACTGTCAATAAAAACTAATTTCATTTGCCTTAATTATTTAGACTACAACATATTAATACTACCATAAACAAAAATCACTTTCTATCTAAATAACAAAACTGATATTGTGTTTAAAACAATAATAAATCTTAAAATAGAAAGAATAAGAGTTCTTTTAAACATTTTCTGTAATAACAGAATCCGAAAAGTATTCTGAATAAAATATCGTATAGTTGTAAAATATATACAGGGATGTACAAAAACAGCTATAGTAGAGCAATATCAATATTGCACATCTAAAACACAATTGTATTTACTTATTCGCCATATACCGGAATAATATGGTATGGTAAAAACTGAAACGCAAATGGCGGCAAAGTTTGAATTACTTTTTGCTTTTTCCTCGATGATAGTAGACTTCTAAAACAGTATCAAACATCCACTGCACTTCAGGAGCGTATTGTAAACTGTTTCACCTGAAGTTATCCTTCTCGCTTTTCATTGGTGTGTGTAATGGTTTGTGTAAAAAAAACAACAAGAAATCTGAATAAAATATACGATTGGCATCACAAAATTGATGTATATACAGGGGTGCGTAAAAAGTTTATAAAACCGGACATTCTAAAAAGCGTCATGCAGAGTGATAGTGTTTTGCAGGAAACTACAAAATAGGTGTACGCGGGCATGATAAAAGTGATTCAATCTCTCAGAGGTTGAAGCATAGCTATTGGGAAGTAATATCGTACGTATTCACAAGGGATTGTTTAATTATCATTGATGAAAATGAACCGTAAGCAACATCGTCAATTGCAATAATTTAGAATAGAACTTATATAAGGATGTCTTACAGTATTTTGGATTATAACAATGGGTAATCAATATTACTATAATACATACATATTATATCGATTTGTCCCTTAAACTGTATTGGTGTACAATGCAAAAGCAAATAATTATATACAGTGTGGACAAGACGCTACCAACATTATTAAAAATTCTTCATAACTGAGAGTTGTAATACAAATTACCACAAAGAAACAATGCAAATTATAAAAATATAGGTATGGGAATCATTATAGAAAATTGCAATGAAATAATAATAGTGAATTATTTAAAATATACATTCGTGTTAATAAAACATCTTATAAAGCTACCTACAAATTTATATAAAATAAAATATTGTTTTTAAATTTTAAATGATTTCTCATTTAAACCAAAAAGATCATTGGAATCGACATATATAGACTGAAACACTATTGACTACAAAAACTATCAAACCACATTTTCCAAATTATTAAAAATACCCCACAAACAAAATCAAAGTATAGATACATTAGGCCAACGTGAAATAATCAACATAAGTCACGTAAACCAACAATAGTAGAAAAAAATTAAAATAGAGTCAAAAACTACCGACAGCGAAGAGCACAGGAGAAGTATGTGAAAACTGTCTATACAAACGGTAAACGATAAAATACATCTTAATTCATGGACAGCCATTAAACATTTTAAATTTAGAAATGCTGCTATTATCACTAAATCTATTATTAATAATTTCATTTAAATTAATTAGGAAGAAAAGTACGCCGTTTAAGTATTGAAGCAAGCAAGTAAGAAATAACTTAAATATGTTAGTGTAGACATTTAAATATTAATATTAAAATATAAAGAATAAAAATTGATGCACCTCTTATTTAAAAAAAAATATTTTCTATAACAACAGAACCCGATAACCATTCTGAATAAAATATCGGATAGTTGCAAACTATATACAGGGGTGTATAAAAATAGCTATAGTAAAGCAATATTGAACATCTAAAACACAGTTATATTTACTTATTCGCTATGTATCGGAATGACATGGTGTTTCAAAAACTGAATCGCAATAAATACAAAATCCGCAATAAATTTAGAAGTGCTTCGATCTGAGCACATCCTTCCTTCGTAAACTTTAACGTGATTTATGTTTTGTAACATTTAATTGTCCTTCTCGCTCTTCAGTGTTCAGTGTAACGATTTGTGTAAAAAGGAAAGAAAAGTTCTAAATAATATATACGATTGGCATAACAAAATTTATATGTGTACAGGGGTGCGTCAAAAGAAATGTTTATAAAATTGGACATTCTAAAAACGTCATGAGAGTGATCGCTTTTTACAGGAAATGCGCTTCAATAGAGCTTAAATTTAAAACTTGGACTTTTTACTTTTATTATTATTTTGTGCTCTTTTATTAACGATAGTGGACTTCGAAAAGGTAGTAAGAAAGTAATATACTTTATAAATTAAATTTACCTTACCCATTCACATACATATTGCCGTGAACTCGCAAAATTTGTAGAATAAGAATAGCTTTAGAGATTAATTTAAGAATTAGTTTAAGCTTTGAAATAAAAATAAAAATAACAAAAATCCTATTTAAATATTATTGAGTAAAACTATGCAACAAGAACTACATGAAGGTATACAAAGTTGCATACACATAGTCAATTTATAAAAGTGATTTTAAAAAACTATTATTATTCAAGTAAATAATGAGAAAATACAAAATAAAGTTTATTAAATAAATATGAAACAAAAGATGTAGAATAAAAATTTATTAAATAAAAATATGAAATAAAGACAAAATAAATATAAGTAATATATTTCTTTTGTAAAAGAATACACAAGATGTATGGTTTAGATATATGAAAAAAATGAAATACGATATGCAAGAAATATAAATAAGTAAATTATTATGATTTATATGCATAAAGCAGTAAAAATTTTATGAAAGTGTTTATGAACTAAATTGTATTAAAAGATAAAATTTACCTTAGCTTACAACTAGACTAAGAAAAAGGATATAAAAATATGTAAAACGTAGAAACAATCAGCAATAACATTTTTGTATTTAAAGGTAGCTGATATCATAAATAAAAAGTATCTGTGTTTATGATTTGTTTGTAACACAATGCTTCAGGGACTGGAAACAGACGTGTACGGTTTAATGACCTACAAAAAACAACAAAATATATAAAACTTGTGTAAAGTCTATTGCAGATTGACATTTTACCAATAGAAAGATCTTGGATAGAGGATAGAGAGGCAGTGGAAAAACAGACGTGTCTTCCAGGTACAGGCAGTGCGGGAAGAAAAATAATGGTTATCTCCAACATGTTTCCCATTTTGCCAAGTCGCAATCCGGCTAAAAGAAAAGTGAAATTGACATTAATAAATGGAAAGAAAAAATATGTATCGAACAATGAACAAGGCAATAGGTTCATTGACGAATACAAAGAAGGATGGTATTAGCGACAAGAATAAACCTACCGTTGGAAATGCTGTGCGAGGCAGAGGGGACCTTTGAATTGGAAAGTTATGTTGACGTTTGGTGAATGGTGAACTGTCAGAACAATATGTGTATGTGTGCGTGTATCAAGACGGCAACGTGCGGGCAGCGATTTCACGGGAAAGTGTATTCCAGTACCAACCTAAATATGGACTAGAGGGCGCAATGGTCAACATAGTTTTGTTGCCGCTATAAATACGAAGACAAGATTCGACAAGAGGACTTCTGATGACAATTCCGAGAAGGAGACTTCTCATAACATTTCCGAAAGGAAGATCTCTTAAAGAATAAGACGTTTTAGATTGTTACATTGTAGTTTTCATTATTTCTTCATCACGTATAGTCATAGTAGTTTATTTTATTTAATACATTTGAATTCACTTGAAGCGTTCATAATGGACATTCAAAATAAATATTTTGATAGCAAGTAAGTTTATTATTTCTTTTGAAAAGGAAGTTATACAAATTGTTGGACAGACATTGGTTTTTACGTGCAAATGATTAATCAATGTATTGTTGGACAATATAGATAAGTAAATAATTTATCCTGTAAGGTTTGTTTTAAATTCATAAAGTTGGAATTACAACCAAATAGGATTAATGGTGTTGGTCAGTTGGAGAGATGCTACGTGCAAATGAGCATTTTCTTCATCGTATTGTCTAGGCATCATTAATCTCTTTCAAGTTAAGCAAATAATTAATTAAAATTTCACGAGGCAAAGATTAAGAGCTAGATACAACACGTGCAAATGGTTGTCTAAAGCAATTAATTGAAGCCAATACATAAATATAATTACATCGATAAGTATATACATAAATGTACAATAAAAGTTTACATTTGTTTATTTACAGGATAAATATTTATTTTGTTTGGCAGAATAAATAAATAAATAAGAGATTTACATACATTACAACCGGCATTAGGTATAAATGATATGAGCATTTTTCAATTATGTATCTTGTTTAGAGCATAAAGGTGTGTATATAAAAATTATTTTTGAATCTATAAATTACAAAATAAAAGATATATGATTATGTTGTATAGACATACAGTTTTTCTTTGAACAAAACTATTACCTCTTCCCTATTATGAGCAAGAGAAAAATCATCAGCAAAGGAGAAGGAACCACATACATTGCCAGGACCCACAATAGTCATAAAGTACATGCTCCAACAATATAAGATAAAAATACGAAAACAAGTATAAGTTCTTGGTGTATAAAGAATAATTTTAAGAGTACAGCATGTACAAAAGACTATACCCTACGTGTGGTAATACACACAAATATATGTTGTCACAGCATATAAATTATATGGCGATGCCCAACGTATGGCAATAACATTATTTAAAATAAATATTTATATGCTACAGCATTAATTAAGATGGCGCCCAACGTGGGGCAATGTATTCCTTTTCTTGTTGTTTATTAATCATATATTTATTTAACGCCCAACATAGAGAGGCAATGTATTATTTTTTTATAATTGTTTAAAAGAAAAAAAAATATAATTAATGTTGCTTAACATAGTGGAGCATTGTATTCATTTTCTCGTTTGTCAATAATTATTTACATAACATTCAACGTTATGAAGCAGTGCAATTTTGTTTTTTTTTAATGTTTAAACAAAAAAATAATAATTTATTTTGTACAAATAATGGGTACAAAGTTTGTTTCATTTTTTTTATTCATTAGTAAATAGAATAATTATTCAATGTCCAATTGAGAGACAGAATACCTTTAATTTTCATTTACTGGTGAATTATCAATTTCTCTTATTTAGAAAGGGATAAAGAAGGAGGAATAGTATTTAATTAGATAAGTTTCATTATTAATTTATAAGTTAGAAATAAGATAAAAATGGCAGAGAAGGATAAAAATAATGGTGAAGGTTCACAGTTCACAAAATACAGGGACAATCGTCCGGTATCTTCTGATTCAGAGTCAGAAAAACCTGAATCAGAGGATCGCACACTTGAAGGTAGCGTACAGACAGAAAGCATCAGTAGCATAGCTGGTGAACAAAAAATTGAGAATCTTTTCAATAAACTATTCAGTAGAATAGAAGAAAATGATAAGAATTTAAATCGAAAACTAGAACAAAATAATTTGAATATGAACAGGAAATTTGAGGAAAGCAATCAAAGATTAGAACAAAATAAAATAGAAATAAACTCAAGAATAGACAAGGTTCTCATGGAATTAAGAAAGGAAACTTTAGAGCTAAATGCAAAAATGGAATTAAAGTTAGAAAGGTCAGTTTCAGCTTTAAATAAACAAATAAACATTAATGAAAAGAAATGTGAAGGTAAAGGCGCATTCTTAATAAAAGAAATCAACGAAAGGTCTGCCAAAACACAAGCTAGTTTTGATAAGGTAGATGAGAAAATAAATTCTCTTAAAAATAAAGTGAAAGGGAATAATGTAGAATATCAAGAACAAATACAAGAACTTTCACATCAGGTGGAAGATTGCAAAATAAAATATGGTGTTTGTACGGACACAATGTTGACTCTACAAAACAAAACTTTAAACTTTGAAAACACTATAAAAGGGTTAGAGAACAAAGTACATGGGGTTAGTATACCTAGTGTATCTTTAACACAAATACCTGGTAGCGCAGAGAATATACCAAAATTCTCAGGATTTTACAAAGATAATCCAATGGCGTTTATGAGAACGATAAAAACGTATATGAGGGGAATATCTGATGAGATGTCAAAGCTACATTTCATAAGAGGTTGTCTGAAGGATTATGCACTTCAGTGGTACGATATGATAATAGATGAAGTAGTAGACTTCAAAGAATTTGAGATTCGTTTTGTGAGACAGTACTGGGGACAGACTCAGCAGAGGAAAATTAGACACGATTTAGTGTTCGGCAAATACAGAGCTGGATCTTCTCGAGAAAACTACATCATACGAAAATATTCTTTTCTTAAATACATACAACCAACCATTGAAGAAAGCGATATTGTTTCACAGCTAGCAGCACACTTTGACCACAACGTTACACAGGCGGTGGCACTTCAAGGAATAGATAACATTGAAGGATTACTGGAACTGGTCAAGAGATTAGACGATGTGGATGAAAAGGGAAACAACAAAAATTATGGAAATGTCAAATATACAAACGATCCACCCAGAAATTATAATAACAACAACAACAATGGAAATAATCCACATATAAACAATACACCTCGTTACAATCAAAACAAACAGTACAACAATAATGGGTACAATCAAAATCAGGGCAAACAGAATTATGGAAACAATCCTCATACATATAATAAGCCAAGCTATGGGAACAATCCATATTCATACAATAAAACAAGAAACTATGAAAATGAAAGGAAGAAAGAACAGAATCATGGGAAGGAAGAAAGAAACCCTGAGGGAAAGAAGAGTGAACAACGTTCAAATAAGTGAAGAGAAGAAAGAAACAAGTACGAAGGAAAAGACAGAATCAAAAGGTGCAATACCCAAGGATTCAAGACAACTACCGACAAATAAAGAATGGGTAAATTCTACCTACTCAAATGCGACTTCGTTGGATTTTTAGAAAGGCCAGTCAAGAAGAAAAAGAAGGTACAAAATGTGTATAACTTCGACGATCTAAAGAAAATCACAACGGAATTACCACACATAACAGTAAAAATAGGGAACGAAGAAATAGAAGCATTATTAGACACAGGAGCGCAATTATCATTATTAGATAGTAGTATTATAGACAAAGACATAGAAAAATTAGGATATTATATGCCTATAAGAAAAGTAAATTTAATAAATGCAAATAAGAAACACATCATTACTATAGATAAAGTTTTTTGTATAAATGTTAGAATAGGTAGTTTAAATTTATTAACAGAATTCATAATAGTGCCTAATTTGAACAGCAATTGTATTTTGGGGATAGACTTTTTAAGTCAATACGGTACAAAAATAAATATGGAAAACAAAACATTTCATATTAAAAATTCAATAATCTCCTGGTGTAAGGAAACACAGGAAGATGAGATATTAATTAATAATTTATATATAAATAATGCTGAACAAAATCTCACAAATAAAATGGATAGTAGTTTATTAGACAATAAGTGTGCACATCCTGTGAAGCATCGTCAAAGTGAGGACTTCACGCAATATAGGGATGGTACGAATTTAAATTGCGATAAACAATACATAAGCCATGTGAGCAATCTTGTCAGTAAATATAAAGAGTTATTTGATAATAAACCTGGTTTAGCAAAAGGCTATGAACACAGGCTTAAAGTAGATGAAACACAACCTTTTAAAGTCAAAAATTATCCTGTCCCCAATAAATACAGAGAACAAGTCAAATTAGAAATTAAAGAAATGTTAAAAAATAATATTATAGAAAGAACAGAATCAACATTTATAAATCCAATAGTAGTGGTAGTAAAGAAAAATACAGGCAATCAGAAAGAAACAAAATTACGCTCATGTCTTGATGCAAGGGGCCTTAACTCAAGGACCTCCCCTAATTTTGAAGCTCCGCAGAGTATAGAGACCTTATTAACAAGGTGTACTGATGCAAGGTGGTTCACAAAAATAGATCTGAAGAGTTCTTTTTGGCTGGTACCATTACACAAGGACTCAAGGAAGTATTGTTCCTTTATGTTCAATTCATTAGTCTATTCGTATAGAGTCGTTCCGTTTGGCCTATCAACAGCGACAGCCGCTTTGGTTAGAGCCATGCAACAAATTTTAGATCCACACGAGGAGTACGTTTCTCATTATGTGGATGACATACTGATATTTAATAAAGATTTAGAGAATCACAAAGAATCAGTAGAAAAGGTTTTAAATACGTTAGCAGAAAACGATTTAAAAGTTAACATTGAAAAATGTGAATTTTATAAAAATAAAATAAATTATCTAGGGTATATTATAGATGGTAAAACAATAACTATAGAAGAAGAAAAATTGGAAGCAATAAGAAAGTATCCCAGACCAAAGAACATAAAAATGCTCAGAGGATTCTTGGGAATGATAAATTATTATAAACATTTCATTCCGAAAATATCTGATCAAACTTACATGCTTTTCAGAATGATAAAGAAGGGAGTAAAATTTAAATGGACTCCTGAAACTCTCAAAGCATTTGAAGAAGTGAAAGAGAATTTTTGCAAAGCATTAATAGTAAATTTGCCCGATTTTAATGAAGAATTTGTTTTAAGATGCGACGCATCAAATAATGCAATAGCTGCAGAGTTACTACAGATAAGAAATGGTGTGGAAAAGCCAATCTGTTTCTTATCAAGGATTTTGAAAGGATACGAATTAAACTACACGATTTCAGAAAAAGAACTTTTGTCTTTGGTTCATTCAGTATCCAAATTAAAATATTATTTACTGGGAAATAGCTTCTTAGTTGAGACGGATCATTTATCATTAATTTTCCTTATGAAGACCAGATTCAACAACTCAAGAATATATAGATGGTCTCTTTTATTGTCGGAATATTCATTTAGAATAAGGCATAGAAAGGGCGCAGACAACATAGTTGCAGATGCATTGAGTAGAGCTCAAAGAGGGCATCCTGGAAATAGAAAAACATTTCTTGTTTTCAGAGAGCAATTTTATTCTCTGAGAGACAAAAATTTAATTGCCACAGAGAATAGAAAATGTAGAGAATGTTTATTAGGAAAATATAAAAACAGAGTAAATCAGAACAGCATACACAGTATACGAGTAGAAAATAAACTTGATCTGGTAGCTGCTGATTTTCTGGGGAATTTAATACCAGGAGAGCAAGGATATCGCAACATATTTGTGATGGTAGACATTTTAACGAAATATGTAAAATTATATCCGACGAGAAGATATAATACTCGAATAGCAATAAATTGTGTGAATCAATTTATAAATGACCATGGACGGATAAGAAAATTACTGGTAGACAACGCTTCATACTTCAACAATATGAGATTCATTCAAGAATTGAGGGAGATGGACATAGAGGTAATTTTCACTAGCATAAGGCATCCACAAGCAAATCCTAGTGAGAGGTACATACAAGAAGTGACGAGGCACTTAAGAATGTTAACGCACGAAAGACACGATGCCTGGGTGCAATACATAGAAGAGGTGGAAAACAATATAAATTTCTTACCTAGTGTAACGACAAATATAAGTCCTTATACATTAATGCATGGGAGACATCCACCGAGACCTTGGAATCAAGAGACACCAATCGTGGATGATATCGAAGAATTGATAAATCAAAGTAAACAAAGACAAGCAAATATTGCAGAAAAATACATGAGAACAGAAAATGAAAAGATAAGAAAATAATATAATATGTACCAAATTGGAGATCTGGTAGTGGTAAAAAACTACAGATTGGGAAGGAGAAATTTAAACAAGTGCGCAAAGTTGGACTTACAGTACAAAGGCCCATATAGAGTAAATAAAATTTTGAGTGATGTAACGTACGAGCTACAAGAAATAGATAGCGAAAGGATCAAAGGGAAATATCACATATCTATGCTTTATGATTATATAGACGTAGAAAATTAATAATCATTTGTGCGAGTTTTCACAATGGTTATTATATGTGTCGTTCATGCTTTAATAATCATTGTTGACGATTCACGACAAAATACAATAACCAAGGGAATATGCCGTGAACTCGCAAAATTTGTAGAATAAGAATAGCTTTAGAGATTAATTTAAGAATTAGTTTAAGCTTTGAAATAAAAATAAAAATAACAAAAATCCTATTTAAATATTATTGAGTAAAACTATGCAACAAGAACTACATGAAGGTATACAAAGTTGCATACACATAGTCAATTTATAATAGTGATTTTAAAAAACTATTATTATTCAAGTAAATAATGAGAAAATACAAAATAAAGTTTATTAAATAAATATGAAACAAAAGATGTAGAATAAAAATTTATTAAATAAAAATATGAAATAAAGACAAAATAAATATAAGTAATATATTTCTTTTGTAAAAGAATACACAAGATGTATGGTTTAGATATATGAAAAAAATGAAATACGATATGCAAGAAATATAAATAAGTAAATTATTATGATTTATATGCATAAAGCAGTAAAAATTTTATGAAAGTGTTTATGAACTAAATTGTATTAAAAGATAAAATTTACCGTAGCTTACAACTAGACTAAGAAAAAGGATATAAAAATATGTAAAACGTAGAAACAATCAGCAATAACATTTTTGTATTTAAAGGTAGCTGATATCATAAATAAAAAGTATCTGTGTTTATGATTTGTTTGTAACACAATGCTTCAGGGACTGGAAACAGACGTGTACGGTTTAATGACCTACAAAAAACAACAAAATATATAAAACTTGTGTAAAGTCTATTGCAGATTGACATTTTACCATTAGAAAGATCTTGGATAGAGGATAGAGAGGCAGTGGAAAAACAGACGTGTCTTCCAGGTACAGGCAGTGCGGGAAGAAAAATAATGGTTATCTCCAACATGTTTCCCATTTTGCCAAGTCGCAATCCGGCTAAAAGAAAAGTGAAATTGACATTAATAAATGGAAAGAAAAAATATGTATCGAACAATGAACAAGGCAATAGGTTCATTGACGAATACAAAGAAGGATGGTATTAGCGACAAGAATAAACCTACCGTTGGAAATGCTGTGCGAGGCAGAGGGGACCTTTGAATTGGAAAGTTATGTTGACGTTTGGTGAATGGTGAACTGTCAGAACAATATGTGTATGTGTGCGTGTATCAAGACGGCAACGTGCGGGCAGCGATTTCACGGGAAAGTGTATTACAGTACCAACCTAAATATGGACTAGAGGGCGCAATGGTCAACATAGTTTTGTTGCCGCTATAAATACGAAGACAAGATTCGACAAGAGGACTTCTGATGACAATTCCGAGAAGGAGACTTCTCATAACATTTCCGAAAGGAAGATCTCTTAAAGAATAAGACGTTTTAGATTGTTACATTGTAGTTTTCATTATTTCTTCATCACGTATAGTCATAGTAGTTTATTTTATTTAATACATTTGAATTCACTTGAAGCGTTCATAATGGACATTCAAAATAAATATTTTGATAGCAAGTAAGTTTATTATTTCTTTTGAAAAGGAAGTTATACAAATTGTTGGACAGACATTGGTTTTTACGTGCAAATGATTAATCAATGTATTATTGGACAATATAGATAAGTAAATAATTTATCCTGTAAGGTTTGTTTTAAATTCATAAAGTTGGAATTACAACCAAATAGGATTAATGGTGTTGGTCAGTTGGAGAGATGCTACGTGCAAATGAGCATTTTCTTCATCGTATTGTCTAGGCATCATTAATCTCTTTCAAGTTAAGCAAATAATTAATTAAAATTTCACAAGGCAAAGATTAAGAGCTAGATACAACACGTGCAAATGGTTGTCTAAAGCAATTAATTGAAGCCAATACATAAATATAATTACATCGATAAGTATATACATAAATGTACAATAAAAGTTTACATTTGTTTATTTACAGGATAAATATTTATTTTGTTTGGCAGAATAAATAAATAAATAAGAGATTTACATACATTACAACCGGCATTAGGTATAAATGATATGAGCATTTTTCAATTATGTATCTTGTTTAGAGCATAAAGGTGTGTATATAAAAATTATTTTTGAATCTATAAATTACAAAATAAAAGATATATGATTATGTTGTATAGACATACAGTTTTTCTTTGAACAAAACTATTACCTCTTCCCTATTATGAGCAAGAGAAAAATCATCAGCAAAGGAGAAGGAACCACATACATTGCCAGGACCCACAATAGTCATAAAGTACATGCTCCAACAATATAAGATAAAAATACGAAAACAAGTATAAGTTCTTGGTGTATAAAGAATAATTTTAAGAGTACAGCATGTACAAAAGACTATACCCTACGTGTGGTAATACACACAAATATATGTTGTCACAGCATATAAATTATATGGCGATGCCCAACGTATGGCAATAACATTATTTAAAATAAATATTTATATGCTACAGCAATATGTTTGCGAGCTATATGTTTGAAGTTCATCAGCATTCATTAGCATTCTATAAAAATGTTTGAAAGCGACGCCCATTTACCAAACAAAATTTGTTATAAACATGTTAAACACTATGCAGATACTATGTATATTTGAGCATGTCAATTAAAATGACGAGCCCGCGATAGCGGGCGAGTAGTATACACAATATCCTTTCTACCATTAGAGAGAGAACAGTACGAATAATAATGTAATTGAGTGACAATTTAAAATGTTCTTCAATACAAGTCCTTCATTTTTAATTAACGTGCGAACCAATTTTGAGTATGACACACGAATAATTCAAATCTGCTGACCAAAATTTCGTAATGAAAGCGCGGTTCCACTTCAAATAATTTGGGTGAAAATATCATTACATGACTGGAGTCTTTCGTCCATGAATTAAGTTGTAAAAATACTTCAAAATATTATAAGATATTGTAATAGAAAAAAGAAACTAAAATATATTCCTACCAGATTAAACAAGCACTTTATCATGTTGTTCCTGTGCCAGGCAAATTGAGAAGTAATATCATACGTATTCAAAAAAGATCGTTTAATTATCATTGATGAAAATGAACCTACCACGACATCGTCAATTACAATAATTCAAAATAGAAATTCCATAAGCATGTTTTACAGTATTTTCTAATATAACAATAAGTAATCAATATTACCATAATACATATATTATATGTATATATTCCTGAAATTGTAGGTGTACAATGCAAAAGAAAATAATTATGTACAGTGTGAACAAGGCTTTACCAACATTATTACACATCATACATAACTGACAGTTGTAATACAATTTACCACAAAGAAACCCTGCAAATTATAAAAGTATAGGAATGGGAATCATTATAAAAAATGCCAATCAAATAAATATTATTTGTTATAGAACAATGATTAAACTATCAATTTGTAATAATGAATTATTTAAAAGTATACATTCGCGTCAATAAAACATCTAATAAAGCTATCTACAAGTTTGTATAAAATAAAATGTTTTTTAAAAATTCTAATGAATTTTCATTTAAACCAAAAATACCAATGGAATCGACACTGACTGAAGCACTATTAACAAAAACTATCAAATCTCATTTTCCAACTGATGCAAGAAACACAGATTTCGAGATTATTCTAATTTTATACCCACAAACAAAATTCAAACTATAGATAAATTAGGCAAACGTGAAAATGTCAATATAACTTTAAACGATAAAATACATCTTATTTCATGGACAGCCGTTAAACATTTTAAATTTAAAAACTGATATTAGCACTAAATCTATTATTAATCATTTCATCCGATAAGCATTCTGAATAAAATATTGCATAGTTGTAAACTATATACAGGGGTGTATAAAAACAACTAAGCAATATTGAACACCTAAAACACAATTATTTTAGTTATTCGCTATATATCGGAATTATATGGTGTTTCAAAAACTGAAACGCAATAAAGACAAAATCCGCAATAAATTTAGAAGAATAAAGGAGAGCGGTACCTTAACTGTAAGCGGAATTAAATAGGCGATAGCGGGCCTTCAAGGCCTGCCGTATTAGCTAGTTCACCTTAATAATAGCTGTTAGGTGACTCTCGCTCTTTCACTAAAGTAAGTACGGGATAGAGATAGGACCGTGCAACGGATGATGTTTCTCTAAATTGTGCAACACCCCGTATAGGTAGCGCGTTCGGACCAATCGTCCCGTGAAGGGCAAGTTCCGAACTAATTACCGTAAAAATTTCGCCTTTATAGCTCTGTCCGATCGCCGGATATTTACGGACAAACTTAAAAGTTGCGTTTTCGACGTGCCCGATTTTCTGAAGGTATCTCATCTGAAACGAATCCAGAACACGTATAGGGAAAAGTACGGTTAAAAAGTCCGCAGTTTCTGCTTTTCAACGCGCCCAAATGCATATTTTAAGGTCGATGGACGCGTGAGCAATTAAAATATACGTATGACCGTGTTCCGTCGAATTTGCCAAAACACGCGAAATTTATCCATGACGTGCCTAAAGAAAGCCCATTTTACGTAAATAAAAACGAGGACTAAACACAAAATTGACTTTTCGCAAATCTGACAGGCGGACTAAATATTTCCAAACATTGACTTTTAAGCATGAAATTCCAAGCTCTGACGATTTTTCGAGAGGAAAACGGCTCGAAATTGAAAATAATATAGTTTTAGGAAACGTTTCCATGCTTATTCCAGCTTGATTCAGATCCGGTATTGATAGGACAAGGAATTTAAACTCTTCATGCACTCGAAAAATGGCTGAAATACGTCACAAATGAATGTACACAATAAATCAAGTGCAATGCTCATAACATGTTATGTACACACATACACATTCATGTGCACTGGCCCGTGAATATATTATATATCGGTAGCTTGACTTAACATTTTTACATACAGGCTGATATCTTTTAATGATTCTAAATTTGATTTTTAATATACGATAATTCCAGAACGCGCTTAATGGGGAAAAGGATTGCTTTTAATTATTAACGTCAGAATAGATTCAATGCAAATAAACACACATAATATATTTAGTTTTAGGACAAGGATAAGGCACTAAATTAATTATCTGAACGCAATTAAAACGTTTTTTTAAATTCTTTTGAAGATTTCACATCTATTTTCTCTGAAATTTAAAAAACATTGCAGATTTCAACATAGAGTCACCGCCTACATATAAATACGGCAGTTAAACAAATTATTTTCAAGTGGTTCGATAGCCGAATGCCAAATTGACGGCTACTTAATACAAGGACGCAATTAAAACGTTTTTTTAAATTCTTTTGAAGATTTCACATCTATTTTCTCTGAAATTTAAAAAACATTGCAGATTTCAACATAGAGTCACGCCTACATATAAATACGGCAGTTAAACAAATTATTTTCAAGTGGTTCGATAGCCGAATGCCAAATTGACGGCTACTTAATACAAGGACTTTGCCGGGTCGGGTTCGAATGCGATATTGTGTATTTATTTCGAATATTTTACGGGCAATTTATAAGAGAAGACGCCGGACTTCTCGACATAATTTTCCCGGTCGATGAACTAATGATTCATATATACAGCATGATTTTTTCTTAATTATTATAAATTCCATTTAAAATACAATAATTCTAAAACGGGTATGTCGTTTTCTTAAGGGAAAAAATATTGCTTTTAACATTTATGTGCCCTACGAAGGCGGAGTGGGTGGAGCCAAATCAACTTTTTCTTCTGATTAAGGTAAAACTCGGTACTCAGGGGCTCGTGGTGTCGGTGATCTCAAGCCCAATGTCAAAATTACAAAAAAAAAATGGTGCATCTAATATGGCGGAAGAGTTTTTTGAAAATTGACGTATGAATATGAAATTTTAGATACGGGGATGCCTTACGTCGCCGATCACGAATCGAAAGTCAAAATGTCAAAAAAACAAAATGGCCGAAGTTTTTTGAAAATTGACGTATGAATGTGCAATTTTAGATACGGGGGTGTCTTAAGTCGCCGATCACAAATCGAAAGTCAAAATGTCAAAAAAAAACAAAATGGCGGAAGTTTTTTGAAAATTTAGGTATGAATGTGAAATTTTAGGTACGGGGGTGTCTTAGGTCGCCGATCACGAATCCATAGTCAAAATGTCAAAAAAAACAAAATGGCGGACGAGTTTTTTGAAAATTAACGTATGAATGTGAAATTTTAGATGCGGGGGTTTTGGGGGTCGCCGATCATGATTCCAAAGTCAAAATGTCAAAAAAATCAAAATGGCGGACCAGTTTTTTGAAAATTGACGTATGAATGTGAAATTTTAGATACGGGGGTGTGTTAGGTCGCCGATCACGAATCCATAGTCAAAATGTAAAAAAAAAAACAAAATAGCGGAAAGTTTTTTGAAAATTGATGAATGTTTGTGAAATTTTGGATACGGGGGTGTTTGTGATCGCTTATTACGTCTTCAATTTGGCGATTCGTCGAAACGTAATTGAACAGGGCTTAAATTTAATACTTAATTTTTTCTTAACGATAGTAGATTCGCAAACATCAGAATCGTATTGTACACTGTCTCAATGAAATTGTTGCGTTCATTGAGCTCATTGTTTCTTTCGATACTTTAACATGATTTATGTTTAACATTAAATTACCTTTGTCGCTTTTGAGTGTGTGCCAGTTTGTGTAAAAAACAGTTCGAGAAGAATTTTAAGTAAAATATACTATTGGCTTAACAAAATATATGTAGGGGTGCTTCAAAAGTTTATGAAAGTGGACATTCTCAAAAGCGTGATGCCAGTGATCGCTTTTTACAGAAAAGGTGCTTCAATAGGGCTTCAATTTAAAACTTGGGCTTTTTACTTTTATTATTATTTTGTGCTCCTTTATTAACGATAGTGGATTTTGAAAAGGTTGACAGGCCTTTACACTTTCACATCAAAATAGTATTGTAAACTGTCTTAATGAACATGTTGGACTTTTTGATCTCATTGTGTCTTTGGATACCTTAACATGACTTATGTTTAACATTAAATTACCTTTCTCGCTTTGAGTGTGTACCAGTTTGTGTAAAGAACATTTCGAGAAGAATTTTAAATAAAATATACTATTGGCTTAACAAAATATATGTAGGGGTGCTTCAAAAGTTTATGAAAGTGGACATTCTAAACAGCGTCATGCCAGTGGTCGCTTTTTACACTAAAGGCGCTTCAAAAGGGTTTCAATTTAAAGCTTGGGCTTTTACTTTTATTAGTATTTCGTGCTCCTTTATTAACGATAGTGGACATGCTTTTCCACTGTCACATAAAAATAGTATTGTAAACTGTCTCCATGAAAATGTGACATTTTTGAGCTCATTGCTTCTTTGGATACTTTAACATTACCTACTTATGTTTGACATTAAAATACCTTTCTCGCTCTTGAGTGTGGATTCAACGTGGCGGAAAAATTAAATATAGTTTACATCTTTCAACAAATGACGTATTGCATATGCATATATTTCTAATAGCATAGTTAATGGTGATAAATATAAATTTAATATTTATTTCACTTACCTAACAAATAATTTGAATTGATTCATCTATAACTATTTGGCAAAAAGAGATCTCCACTTCATCTCTTATAATATTGATTATCACACTTTTTTGTTTGACGTAGGTATCCTATTGCGTTTATATTTTTTTATATTTTTGAATTACATATATAAAAAGTATGATACAAGATAACAATTGAAGATAATTAGGCCCACGAATAAATATGATAGTGTATATAGTTATTGAGTATTTATAGCAGCTGCTCACACTTTTAATTCAATTTAGTAATACAGTGATCAAAATCAGAAGGAAATAAGCTATATTATATCATTTACTGTTTACAGATCGAAAGGAGTATTAGTCAATATTTATAATATATTGTTTAACATAATTTAATATGTTTATATCGATCGAATTGTACACGTGATTTTAATTTGAATTAGCTTAGGGAAGCTCGATGTTATCGACGCAGTAACTTTTTAAACGCACGAAATATTTCAACAATTTTAGTGTGAATTTCAAATATCAAATTCTATTAGGAATACTAATAAAAGACACTCTCATACTATTACAATTAACATTTAGAGAATAACTTATGATATATAGATATATAGCAAATAATTTTTTTAAATTATTTTTTACAGAGAGCATTTTATATTGGAGTTTTTATTTGCTTTACTATTGTACAATTGAGAACGCAAATTTAATGTTTATGATAAATTTGGAATTTCCAAAACGAATTATTCATAAAATTTTAACTATAATAGTATTTTCATATAAAATCCTTCTTAGTACTTCATGCGTGTAAAAAAACGGCTTTTGTAGGAGCTGTCCCTTTAACACAAATAAATTTCGAGATCGACTATATTACTGCCTCTTGATGGAAGCTCAGCATCAGACTGCTTTTCCTTTCTCCGCATAAGTATTCCTTTACCGCACTTTCATGTGTGTAAAAGACCGGCTTTTGTAAGATCAGTATTCCTTCACCATATTTTTCATATGTGTAAAAAGACCGGACAATATTAGTGCCCCTTGACGGAAGCTCAGTATAAGAGTCCTTTCCTTTCTCCGCATAAGTATTTCTTTACCGCACTTTCATGTGTGTAAAAAACGGCTTTTGTACGATCAATATTCATTCACCATATTTTTCATATGTGTAAAAAGACCGGCTATAGTAGAAGCTGTCCCTTTAACACGGATAAATATCGCGATCGACAATATTAGTGCCCCTTGACGGAAGCTCAGCATGAGAGTGCTTTACCTTTCTCCGCATAAGTATTCCTTTACCTCACTTTCATGTGTGTAAAAGACCGGCTTTTGTAAGATCAGTATTACTTCACCATATTTTTCATGTGTAAAAAGACCGGTTTTTGTAGGAGCTGTCCCTCTAACACGAATAAATTTCGCGGTTGACAATATTAGTGCCCCTTGATATCAGTCTTAAATCACTAAAAATTCATTTGGTGCTAAATTAAAATGCTTATCGACTTCTAACCATAGTAGAAGCATAAAAACATTCATATCTCAAATTACAACCACCAACATAAACTCTTACACGCCATTCAAGCGGGTTCAATCTACCCCCAAGGCACTCAAAAACTGATTACTGTTAAACTGCTTCATTTATTGAATTATAACCACAGCTGAGTTGAGGAATATTTATATCACACATCACAAACACCAAAATAATCTTCTACATATCACTCAAAAGGGGTGAACTCAACTACCCTATTTCACTAAAAATTCTATTACATTATTCTAATATGTTTATTGTATTTTAACCATAGCTGAATTAGAAAAAACATTAATATATCACATTACAACAACCTAAATATTTTTACATTTCATCCAAGGGGTTGTAATCTACCTCAAAACAACTAAAAATATGATTAGAGCTAAATTAATTTGTTTAACGATTTCTAACCACAGCAGTAGTAGATAGATATTAATAACTTATATCACAACCACAAAATATCTCTTACACACACACGTTCACAGGGGTGTACTCTACTCCTAAGGCGTCAAAAAATTGATTACTGCTAAACTGATTCCTTTATTGAATTCTTACCACAGCTGGAATAGAGAAACATTAATATCTCACGTCATGACTACCAAAATAATTCCCTGTGCAACGTCCAAGATGGTAAAATCTACCCTTAAATCACTAAAAACTTAATTACTGCTAAATTAATTTCTTTATGGTTATCTAACTACAGCAGAAGTAGAAAAATAGGAATATGACCCATCACATGTACCAAAATAATAGTCTATACGCCATACAAGAGAGTAAAATCTACCCTGACATCACAAAAATGAATTACGTCTACATTTATTTGTTTTCCGATTACTAGCTACAGCAGAAGTTGAACAGTGCATTTAATTTAATTAGGATAAAAAGTACCTGGCTTAAGTATTGAAGCAAACATCTAAGAAATAATTTAATTATGTTAGTGCACACATTAGAAGACAAATTAGACATTCAACAAATCATTTATGTAAACCAAATATTGAAAACTGTCAATAAAAACTAATTTCATTTGCCTTAATTATTTAGACTACAACATATTAATACTACCATAAACAAAAATCACTTTTTATCTAAATAACAAAACTGATATTGTATTTAAAACAATAATAAATCTTAAAATAGAAAGAATAAGAGTTATTTTAAACATTTTCTGTAATAACAGAATCCGAAAAGTATTCTGAATAAAATATCGTATAGTTGTAAAATATATACAGGGATGTACAAAAACAGCTATAGTAGAGCAATATCAATATTGCACATCTAAAACACAATTGTATTTACTTATTCGCCATATACCGGAATAAAATGGTATGGTAAAAACTGAAACGCAAATGGCGGCAAAGTTTGAATTACTTTTTGCTTTTTCTTCGATGATAGTAGACTTCTAAAACAGTATCAAATATCCACTTCACTTCAGGAGCGTATTGTAAACTGTTTAACCTGAAATTATCCTTCTCGCTTTTCATTGGTCTGTGTAATGGTTTGTGTAAAAAAAACAACAAGAAATCTGAATAAAATATACGATTGGCATCACAAAATTCATGTATATACAGGGGTGCGTAAAAAGTTTATAAAACCGGACATTCTAAAAAGCGTCATGCAGAGTGATAGTGTTTTGCAGGAAACTACAAAATAGGTATACGCGGGCATGATAAAAGTGATTCAATCTCTCAGAGGTTGAAGCATAGCTATTGGGAAGTAATATCGTACGTATTCACAAGAGATTGTTTAATTATCATTGATGAAAATGAACCGTAAGCAACATCGTCAATTGCAATAATTTAGAATAGAACTTATATAAGGATGTCTTACAGTATTTTGGATTATAACAATGGGTAATCAATATTACTATAATACATATATATTATATCGATTTGTCCCTTAAACTGTATTGGTGTACAATGCAAAAGCAAATAATTATATACAGTGTGGACAAGACTCTACCAACATTATTAAAAATTCTTCATAACTGAGAGTTGTAATACAAATTACCACAAAGAAACAATGCAAATTATAAAAATATAGGTATGGGAATCATTATAGAAAATTGCAATGAAATAATAATAGTGAATTATTTAAAATATACATTCGTGTTAATAAAACATCTTATAAAGCTACCTACAAATTTATATAAAATAAAATGTTCTTTTTAAATTTTAAATGATTTCTCATTTAAACCAAAAAGATCATTGGAATCGACATATTGCTGTGACCTTCTCTACTATGGTTAATAACCAATAGTTAAATTAATAAATTGATATACTTTAATAATCTCAGGGTCTAAATGTGAATTTCTTTGTTTTCTATAACGGGTAATGTGTCGCAGCCTTTTGCTTATTGTGAGTTCTAGCTGTGATAGTGATGTTTACTTTCCTTATGTTCTCCTTTGGGATGGGTATAAATAAGTAAATATTGAATGTCAGCACAACTTATTTTATTTACAATATAAATTTACAAAAACATTGAGAATAATATTTTATTATTATACAATACAATACTTTATTTTATTGTTATGTGTTCTCTTTTCATCAATAGTACAAGCACCTTGCAAATCCTTTGTTCCTTAAGAAAATTGTAAAAAATCACTGCACTAATTCTTCATGTATGCTTACAAATCAAGGAAATTACTAAATTCACTTTCTTTACTTTTTACCGATGTATCCCCATTGGATCATCTCGACCTGAGATTCTCACGTCAAAATCGAGATTTAAACAATGAAGAACTATTAGATGTTTCTCATAATATTTCAAAATTATTGTTATTCAAATGAGAGCGTTAACGCCTCGTTGAGTCGCCCCAACTTGAGATTCGCACGTCAACCCAAGGCTTACTCAAAGAAGGATTAATTAGATATCTAAATAATATTCTAAAATTTGTTGCTATCCGGGTAAAATTATTGATACTCCGTTGAATCGCCTTAACTTGAGATTCGCACGTCAACCCAAGGCTTACTCAAAGAAGAATTTATTAAATATTTAAATAATATTCTAAAATTTGTTGCTATCCGGGTAAAATTATTGATACTCCGTTGAATCGCCTTAACTTGAGATTCGCACGTCAACCCAAGGCTTACTCAAAGAAGAATTTATTAAATATTTAAATAATATTCTAAAATTTGTTGCTATCCGATAATTTTGTATCACACACATGAAGATTCCTTTATTTATTTATTTATAGGATTGCAAGATGGAGTTTTATTTAATAGTGCTTGTACTTACTTTTCTTGATTGTATATCATTTCGAATTCTCCTTGATAATCCGGGCCTTCCATCCTACTGGAAATTTTATTATGGCGGGCTTTGTAAAGTCGAATAATAATATCCCGCGCTTTTACTGTATATAGCGCGCACTTATCGTCTGTGAAGCGTATCACACGTTTTGTTTTGCAACGTCTAGATCTTAAAGGCGTTTATGCCTTTTAGATTTTTATTTTTATTTATTTCTTTACAACACTTGGAGCACTGGTTTAACTTTTCTTTTCTTCTTGAATATTGGAGGTCTTCCGATGGACTTCCTCTATTTTGCAGATGCACGCCTTTATATACCATTCAACATTTGACAAACGCTTTATTTTGTTTCAAATTATCTTTGTTCAGTTTAAATTTTCATCTACTGCGCCCTCCGTGTTTGTTATGGTAACTATCGATGTCACGTGGTCATGTGACCTTTCTTCCGCCATGTTACCGTTGTTGTTGTTTACATATTCTATACTTGCATATCCAATGGACATCGATTGATTTCATCGATCTGTAGGTATTCTTAAGCTGTACTATATTATATTCTGACTAATGTTTTATTTATTTTTAGCTTGGAATCTCTTGAAGCATTTATATATATAAGGAAATTGTGTACCAATCGCATGTTTGGATGTGCATTTAATAATATCTTTTATTCTGGATATCAGTGGGAAATCGCATACCCAACATAACGTTTTATTTTTAATAGTGAACCAGGCCACAATATTTACATTCTGGATGTGTTTGTGTATAGAAACAAATAAATCATATACCTTTGTATGCATTTCCATGTCCCATACGGAAGAAAATACAATTGATCTTAGTGACCGAGAAATAAGTGGAATATATTTATTTATGTATAGAGACCTTTGTTCTTGCCGTAGTGTTTATTATTAACGCAATATGTTGAACGCAGGCTTCTATTCATCGATTATTATTACTGCCAAAGAATGCATTACCGAATGACCTACTTTCTATTAATTACTAGTAATAATGTTTGAATCGTTACATATCCTTTTTTTAGACTGAGGTCAGTATTTAAGCATCATGTTTTGTATGATATTTAACACAATTTTGTGCTCTAATTTACTTAACATTGTTTTATATAATATTCAATACCATTTTATTTTTAATTGCTAGTGCTTTCATTTTTTTACGGGTATGCAACCCACATTGCATTGATGTGTATTCTACTGCATAGTCATCAATTTGAATACCCACTGTTATGCGATAATTTAAATTATACATATATTTATATAAATTAGTGGATTATTCTGTATTTATCTGTTGAAATATTAAATTATAATTTATCTCAAATATGTAAATTTATATTTATTTAAAATAAATGTGCTGGTATTTTATTTTTGTTGACCTTTTATTTGTTTGATTTCTTTATTTATCTATTTATTTATTTGTGCGGAAAAATACCACAGCATATCCCAAGTTAAGAAAATTGTCGATATGCCATAGTTAACTATGAATGTAATGTGCATATTGCATTTTTCTTTACTTAATGGTATTTTTAACCTTTTACTTAGCTAATATTCTTACATCTAAATTTACAATATTTTTATGTGGGAACTATCCCTTTTTGTTTCTTAATATTTATTTATCTAACTTAAATAATATAGTTTTGGAAACTATCCCTTCTTATTTTCTTATGGGTTCATATTTTTCATCGTATGAGTTTTATATTTAAACTTTACTCCCTTCATTTTTGTTTGATACCTTAATTTGAATTTTACACCTTTCATTTTCAATAGGAAAGTGGTACTTAATTTATTTAAAATGAAACATATACAAATATATAATGAATTGGAAATATCTTCTTTGTGTGGGTGCAATATCTTTTGTGTGGCATCAATTAAGCCTACAATTGATATGCATATATAAAATCTTATTATCTGCCACAGATCAGTCGGGGAATTTATCTTGAAGAAATAGTATTTTCTTGTATCTTTGTTCAATGTTACCAGCCAAAAAGAATCTTTTAAAACTATTGTAGTAAACCACTGGGCATCTGTGCACTTCATTGATAATGTTTCTTTTGAATCTTCTATATTTTTCTCTTTTACAGCGACAATTGGACTGATAAAGTTCGATTCTGCTTTTTCTATTATGTTATTCTTCAGCATTTCTTTGATTTCTAATCTCACTTGCTCCTTGTATTTATTGGGAATTGGATAGGTTTTCACATAGAAAGGTTTCTTTTCATTTACCTCGAGCTTATGCTCGTAATTTCTTGCCAAGCCAGGACTGTCGTCAAATAGTCTCTTGTGCTTATTTAAAAGGTTGCTCACATGATTTTTATACTTTTCATTGCAATTTATACTTGTACCATCCCTTTTTGATGTGAAGTCCTTATTCTTTGGATGCTTCACGAGATGCGCACATTTATTGTCATTTGAATTGTCAATCATTTCTTGCGTGAGTTCCTTTCCTATTTCTTCTACATATAAATTATTAATTAAAATTTCCTTTTCTGGTGCTTCTTCGCTCCATGGAATTATCATATTTCTTATGTGAAAAGTCTTGTCCTTCATATCCAGTTTTGTGCTGTATTGACTTAAAAAGTCCATTCCCAATATGCAATTGCAATTTAAATTATGTACTACTGCAAATTCTGTTAGTAGGTTTAAATCATTAATTTTAACATTAATGCAGAAAACTTTATCAATGGTTATCAAAGGTTTTTTATTTGCTGTAATTAAGTTAATCTTCTTTATAGGAATATACCGTCCTTGTTTCTCTAAATTTTCATTTATAACGCTGTAGTCGAGTAGCGATAATTGTGATCCACTATCGAGTAATGCTTCTATTTTTTCCTCCCCAATTTTGATTGATATGTGTGGTAGTTCAGTGGTAATTTTCATTAGATCTTCGTATTTGTATATGTTTTGTGTTTTTATGTTCTTTTTGACTGGCTTCTCTAAAAATTTGTTGCAGTCGCTCCTGCTTGTGATTTGTTTTCCCATTCTCTTTCGCTGATTTTATACCTTGAATCTTTAGGTATAGCACCTCTAGATTCATCATTTTTCTTGGGATCTAACTCTTTGTTGTCCCATTCTAATTGGATGTTATTGATTCTTTTCTCTCTCTCTGGAATTCTTTCTTCTCTTTTATTAGTTTGATTTGGGTTCCTTCTCGGTTGAGTTTCCCTTTTCTCATTGTATGATGGATTTCTATACCCTTGATTGTCTTGTCTACTCTTATGGAAGTTGTTCCCTTGGTAATCTGGTCTGTTTCTATAAAATTGATTCCCTTCATTGTTCTGTCTATAGAATCTGTTCCCTTCATTGTTATTGTTGTTGTATCTGTTTCTGGGATAATTGTTTGTGTTCGCGTTGTAGTTTCCTCTATTGGAGGTGTTTCCTTTTTCGTCAACATCATCTAATCTTTTTACTAAGTCCAGTAATCCCTCAATGGTTTCAATGCCTTGTAATGCTACGGCCTGTACAATATTATTGTCGAAGTGCGCAGCTAGTTGCGATACGACGTCACTTTCTTCTATGACTGGGAGTATATATTTTATGAAGGAGTATTTTCTTATTACATAGTTTTCCCTTGAAGAACCTGGTCTGTATTTCCCAAATACCAAGTCATGTCGTATTCTTCGTTGTGCATTTTGTCCCCAATATTGCCTAATGAATCGTATTTCAAATTCTCGATACGTTGTCAACTCATCTATAATCGTATCATACCATAGCAGACTGTAGTCCTTAAGACAACCTCTTATAAAATGTAGTTTAGATATTTCATCTGTTATTCCTCTCATGTAGGTTTTAATTGTTCTTAAAAATGCCATGGGATTATCCTTATGGTTTCCTGTGAACTTGGGTATATTTTCTGCACTACCTGTTATATGAGGCAAAGGTGCGCTAGGTATGTTAACCCCGTGCATTACTTTGTCCTCTAATACTTGGAGGTTAGTTTCAAATGTTACTGCCCTATTTTGCAACCTTAGCATCGTGTCTGTACATGCTCCATATTTCGTTTTACAATTTTCAACTTCATTTGAGAGTTGTCTTAATTCTTCGTTGTTTGTGATCTTGATGTCTATTATTTTATTTTCTAAAGATTCTACCTTTCCTTCTACCTTTCCAAATCGTGCTTTCGTCTTATCTGCTCTTTCGTTTATGTCCTTTATTAGAAACTTGTATTCATTCTCACATTTTCTTGCATTATCCCTTATTACTTTAGTTAAACCTGACACAGACTGTGTTATTTTGTTTTCTAAATTGGCATTTAGCTGACGCATCTCTGTTCTAAAATCTTGGAATCCCTTGTCAATTTTTAAGTTGATCTCCTCTAGATTTTGGTTCAATTTTTTATTTAATTTCTCATTGCTTTCTTTTATTTCCTCTATCAAATTTTTATTGTCTTCTTTCATTTCTTCTTTCAATTTATAGAATAGATTTTGAAGCAAATTTTCAATTTTGTCTTCCCATGGTTTTTCTCTTATGCTTTTAGGAAGTGCAGTTTCATCCATCGTTCCTTCAAATTTTCCAGATTTTTCGACTTTATTCTTATTATCTTCATCAGCCATTTTTTATTTTTATGTTTTTATTCTAACTCTTATTCACCCTGTCCCAATAGGAGAATATTGTGTGCTTATGACGTTATAAGGAAAGTAAATTCACACAGCCTTTTATCGTTGAGTGCCAAATCAAATCTTGGCCAACGATAAGCCTACTACGTATGGGTGCCAAATCTAATCTTGGCCAACGATAAGCCCTTTTACGTTGTGCGCCAAATTAATGCTGTGACCTTCTCTACTATGGTTAATAACCAATAGTTAAATTAATAAATTGATATACTTTAATAATCTCAAGATCTAAATGTGAATTTCTTTGTTTTCTATAACGGGTAATGTGTCGCAGCCTTTTGCTTATTGTGAGTTCTAGCTGTGATAGTGATGTTTACTTTCCTTATGTTCTCCTTTGGGATGGGTATAAATAAGTAAATATTGAATGTCAGCACAACTTATTTTATTTACAATATAAATTTACAAAAACATTGAGAATAATATTTTATTATTATACAATACAATACTTTATTTTATTGTTATGTGTTCTCTTTTCATCAATAGTACAAGCACCTTGCAAATCCTTTGTTCCTTAAGAAAATTGTAAAAAATCACTGCACTAATTCTTCATGTATGCTTACAAATCAAGGAAATTACTAAATTCACTTTCTTTACTTTTTACCGATGTATCCCCATTGGATCATCTCGACCTGAGATTCTCACGTCAAAATCGAGATTTAAACAATGAAGAACTATTAGATGTTTCTCATAATATTTCAAAATTATTGTTATTCAAATGAGAGCGTTAACGCCTCGTTGAGTCGCCCCAACTTGAGATTCGCACGTCAACCCAAGGCTTACTCAAAGAAGGATTAATTAGATATCTAAATAATATTCTAAAATTTGTTGCTATCCGGGTAAAATTATTGATACTCCGTTGAATCGCCTTAACTTGAGATTCGCACGTCAACCCAAGGCTTACTCAAAGAAGAATTTATTAAATATTTAAATAATATTCTAAAATTTGTTGCTATCCGGGTAAAATTATTGATACTCCGTTGAATCGCCTTAACTTGAGATTCGCACGTCAACCCAAGGCTTACTCAAAGAAGAATTTATTAAATATTTAAATAATATTCTAAAATTTGTTGCTATCCGATAATTTTGTATCACACACATGAAGATTCCTTTATTTATTTATTTATAGGATTGCAAGATGGAGTTTTATTTAATAGTGCTTGTACTTACTTTTCTTGATTGTATATCATTTCGAATTCTCCTTGATAATCCGGGCCTTCCATCCTACTGGAAATTTTATTATGGCGGGCTTTGTAAAGTCGAATAATAATATCCCGCGCTTTTACTGTATATAGCGCGCACTTATCGTCTGTGAAGCGTATCACACGTTTTGTTTTGCAACGTCTAGATCTTAAAGGCGTTTATGCCTTTTAGATTTTTATTTTTATTTATTTCTTTACAACACTTGGAGCACTGGTTTAACTTTTCTTTTCTTCTTGAATATTGGAGGTCTTCCGATGGACTTCCTCTATTTTGCAGATGCACGCCTTTATATACCATTCAACATTTGACAAACGCTTTATTTTGTTTCAAATTATCTTTGTTCAGTTTAAATTTTCATCTACTGCGCCCTCCGTGTTTGTTATGGTAACTATCGATGTCACGTGGTCATGTGACCTTTCTTCCGCCATGTTACCGTTGTTGTTGTTTACATATTCTATACTTGCATATCCAATGGACATCGATTGATTTCATCGATCTGTAGGTATTCTTAAGCTGTACTATATTATATTCTGACTAATGTTTTATTTATTTTTAGCTTGGAATCTCTTGAAGCATTTATATATATAAGGAAATTGTGTACCAATCGCATGTTTGGATGTGCATTTAATAATATCTTTTATTCTGGATATCAGTGGGAAATCGCATACCCAACATAACGTTTTATTTTTAATAGTGAACCAGGCCACAATATTTACATTCTGGATGTGTTTGTGTATAGAAACAAATAAATCATATACCTTTGTATGCATTTCCATGTCCCATACGGAAGAAAATACAATTGATCTTAGTGACTGAGAAATAAGTGGAATATATTTATTTATGTATAGAGACCTTTGTTCTTGCCGTAGTGTTTATTATTAACGCAATATGTTGAACGCAGGCTTCTATTCATCGATTATTATTACTGCCAAAGAATGCATTACCGAATGACCTACTTTCTATTAATTACTAGTAATAATGTTTGAATCGTTACATATCCTTTTTTTAGACTCAGGTCAGTATTTAAGCATCATGTTTTGTATGATATTTAACACAATTTTGTGCTCTAATTTATTTAACATTGTTTTATATAATATTCAATACCATTTTATTTTTAATTGCTAGTGCTTTCATTTTTTTACGGGTATGCAACCCACATTGCATTGATGTGTATTCTACTGCATAGTCATCAATTTGAATGCCCACTGTTATGCGATAATTTAAATTATACATATATTTATATAAATTAGTGGATTATTCTGTATTTATCTGTTGAAATATTAAATTATAATTTATCTCAAATATGTAAATTTATATTTATTTAAAATAAATGTGCTGGTATTTTATTTTTGTTGACCTTTTATTTGTTTGATTTCTTTATTTATCTATTTATTTATTTGTGCGGAAAAATACCACAGCAATATGTATATAGACTGAAACACTATTGACTACAAAAACTATCAAACCACATTTTCCAAATGATTAAAAACGCAGATTTCAAGGAGTGTCCATTCTATACCCCACAAACAAAATCAAAGTATAGATACATTAGGCCAACGTATACACCAACGACATGTCAAAGACAACAGGTGTACCCGGATATCTTATTTTAAAATAATCCATTGCCATTATGAAACTGCAATTAAACAGATTGAATTTACCTTCGTAATTCCCCACGAATTTCCACCAAAATAATTCCAAATGAAGAATTGTGTAATTGAGTTGAATGTTTAAAGTTTACCTGTTGTATGGAAAAAGAAATCCCGCACCACCTAACACGAAAGACAGATACACCAAGTTATACACATCGGCAGGGGGTGATAGATTCAAATTGGGGAAACCGTTTCTAACGTGAAAATCGCTATCCCGTTTGGCCTTTCCCAGTTTCGAATAGCCGCTTGCATCCAAATTTTCATCCATGTTGGTCGGCTCACGAAGATGTTTCAACTAGACTATCGATTTGTTCGTATTATCGCTCACCATCAGCATCTTACGACGCCAACCGGGTTCTTCTGATCTTTCGGATGATGCGAAACGCGTTTTGCTTTACGTTAGAAAAATCATCTCTTGAAAATGTTCGCGATTTACTTCTCGAAAGTAATTTTACTCTTGCGCATGATTTCGAAATGAATTCGTTTGGAGAAGTACCGATATTGATTTTAAATTGGCGCGTGCGACGATGCAGTTCCAGAAAGGACTGCGAGAGGCAGCACTGTGCGCTAGGAAAATCTTCGAGTATTCGGAATTTAAGGTAAGCATGCGACACTAGCGTAAAAAATTGGAACTAGCGTCCGATGTCATTGTCAGGACAGATTTATGCCCCTTGCGTGTATTGTTATGTTCGAGACTCGCAGGGCCTGGTCACGGGCGTTATCAGTTTTGAATTCTTATTTTAGTTCCTATTCCTAATACTTAGCGCTAGTAGATATACGAAGTTTACCGATTACGAATCGTCATCAATCAACGAAATATAAAAGCGGGTTATTTGTGAATATTCTAACCTAAAATTATATGCATTCGTTGATTGATAATTGTTACGTTCTGTTGTTTTGCCTTGCGTTTCATTAATTATTTAGACTTGTAATAAGGTGACCAGATTTCGAAGTTCGAAATTCGGGACACTATATATATATAATTTTTTAAATATTTTTTTACAAATAAATTATTTTATTATTATTGTGGTGGAGGTGGTATGTAGTTCAAATATATAATAATAATTCAAAGATAAGAAATAATCAAAGTGCTGCATTATTCATTTTTAACAAAATAATAAATTTGTAACCCTTCTAAATTATTATTTTGATGAAGTAGCCTTATATTTCTCTGAAGCATGAACATTTGGCTATACTGTTTAGGAGGCAAGCATTGTTGACAATTTTAAAATGTTTAGATGAAAATTATAACAAACGTCAAAAAATAATTGTGACAAATGTCAAAAGGTGTATGAATATTATTTATTTGTGACAGGCCTGAAATGGCTTTTGTAGGTTATATTACTTGACAGGTAAAATTTTGCAGCATCTCAAATTGGATGCCATTTTAATTTAGTGGCGCATGTCGGTTGCGAGAGAGACTCAACTATATACAATAATTACTAATTATTTGGATTTTTATTTTTTCCTTCGCTATGTGTATATTTTTCATTTTGCATATGGATTTATTGGTACTAGTGATGGAAATTCGACCTTTTTATTTTCTTAATTTAATGTATTTGTAACACATATTATACAGAAATTTTATGAGTCTGCAAATTTTCTCCATGTGAACTAAATATACCATTGTAACGGTACCCTTTTATAAAATTAATAATAACACGATATAATGGCTCCACGATTGGTAGCCCTATTGTACATGAACCCTTAAATGCCCTTTTATACTTTAATAAATTTTAAATAACATAAAATAAGTATTTGAATCACTTACCTGACTAGCCCAGTCAATTTTTCTCAGGTCGATCCAGGTTAAGAGATGTCGATAATAAATAGTCTTAGGGCATTATGTGGCACAATTAAATAAAACACTACGGTATAAATTTAAATAATATTTGTAGTAGAAACCAAGAATTCATTCATATATTATTACAAATACACAGAAAAGCATTCACAAAATAACATTACTTGACAGGTAAAATTTTGCAGCATCTCAAATTGGATGCCATTTTAATTTAGTGGCGCATGTCGGTTGCGAGAGAGACTCAACTATATACAATAATTACTAATTATTTGGATTTTTATTTTTTCCTTCGCTATGTGTATATTTTTCATTTTGCATATGGATTTATTGGTACTAGTGATGGAAATTCGACCTTTTTATTTTCTTAATTTAATGTATTTGTAACACATATTATACAGAAATTTTATGAGTCTGCAAATTTTCTCCATGTGAACTAAATATACCGTTGTAACGGTACCCTTTTATAAAATTAATAATAACACGATATAATGGCTCCACGATTGGTAGCCCTATTGTAAATGAACCCTTAAATGCCCTTTTATACTTTAATAAATTTTAAATAACATAAAATAAGTATTTGAATCACTTACCTGACTAGCCCAGTCAATTTTTCTCAGGTCGATCCAGGTTAAGAGATGTCGATAATAAATAGTCTTAGGGCATTATGTGGCACAATTAAATAAAACACTACGGTATAAATTTAAATAATATTTGTAGTAGAAACCAAGAATTCATTCATATATTATTACAAATACACAGAAAAGCATTCACAAAATAACATCATCATCTACCTAGGCTTTAACAAACAAACAACTGACGCTTGAAGTAAATATATCTTTTGATTTCTAATACATACTTTTTAAAATACAATTTATATATATTGTATTTGAAATTTACAAAATCATTAAAATTAATAAATTGTGGCGTAGCGTTACAACGTTCTTCAAGTAAAATATATCTTAACTCCAAGAAGTTTACTACACATGATACCATTGTTTTAACTGTACATATTACATATTCTAATTAATCCAACAACATTTTTTCTCTAAATTTTTGTACAAGTAAATTATTTTGTTCAATTTACTATATTCTTTAACAAAATTCGCTTAAGGTGGCCATCTGAAAGAGAATCCACGGTGTATCTCTGTCCTTTTCCAACCATTAGGTGTGTATTATGTGTTGCATACATAAGTGTATTTATATTAGCCATCTGGTTGCAAGTAACAGCCGTATAATTTGTAAAACAAATTTATTGGATAAAAGATGGCAATACTATCGCAACGTATGTCTTAGATTGCAATCAAATTATTCACAAACCAGACCGTTTTTTTGTGGCGAAGTTTTTGTCGTAGTTTTCCAATACCAGACAACTTGTATTTGAGAATTTGAGGTAATATAAAAATAAATGTTAGCTTCGAAAAAGAATTTTATGACCTCATACACGATTTAATAGAATATGTGTCTATTTTGAAATCATTGATATTTACCCTAACTTTCCTAAATTGTAAAAATGGAAATAACGCCCATACAAGAATAATAGGAAAGGTTATTCTATAACATACTGTTACATTAAATGTCTGTAAATACAGATGTAGATCTATGTGCTTTACTTATTTGATTAGATAATAAATAGGTATTTTTTATGATTATTGCATTTCTGAAAAAGGAATATATAGGCTGATTCAATTTTGACGGTTACCATGGGTATTTCGCTTATTATTTGGAATATAGAGTAGGTTTGAGTTTGGCAAAGTTGGTAAATTTTGAGTTTTGTTATGTAACTTGAGCATGTACAATGTCTTACTTGGAAGAATTAGATTGGTAGATGAGAAGTAACACTTGAATATGAAAAACATAGTTACCGAGTATCTTGTCAACGGGTTTTTCAAAACTAATGAATACAGAAGTATTCAGAAGTAAGTTTGGAACAACGTTTGCCTAAAAAAATCTAATCTCACAGAGGCAGTATATTTTTATTCTTGTAGATAAATAGTTTTTTTTTATAAAAGTATCTAGCCAAGTATTTATTCAAATTCGTTTTTTGACCATTAATAATAGAAAGACAGTGTGGATTTTCCACGTTAATAATAAATTACTAAAATATAATTAAAAACAAGATCTGAAGAATATTGAGCAAATTAAATTTCTTACATATTGCAGTGATCTTGAGTTGGGTTGTAAATTATAAATAAGTATAATCAAGATCACTTCAAGATTTTATTTAAATTAATTTTTATTTTATTTATTTTCATCATGATGTGTATATAAATATTCACTATGTCAATAATTTGCCAAAATTTACTTTTTATTTAAGTAAAATAATAAAAGAATGTTAGTATAAATTTTATAAAAGTCATAATATTAAAATAAGCATTAAATGTTACGTGAAAAATAACGAGAAAGTGTTTCCCGCACGAAGAATACTGTGACCGGGAGAGATCGACCGTATGGCCGGCGAAAACAATATCCTGCGCTAGATGCATAGATGAATCATGAACGTGTAAACAACTTGATATTTACATGTTTGTTTACCTTTTTCAAAGATTGTTAATACGCTGCTTTCCCGAGTGGTGCAGCACTGCGGCCATGTATTTCTGGAGGTGGAATCGTATATACCGAGGATGACCGTACGTTTTTGTAAAGAAAATTATGCATATAAGGGCCTGCGGACAGAATGTCACTTCACTTCTCAGCTGGTGAAAACCGCTAACCCAGAAGAAAAAGAAAGTAGGTGATAAACCACTCCTTCTTTTAAAAGGTTATTCTTGAATCTGAACTTAGAATATTTTTGAGATTTTTCGATACTTATAAAAATTTTCAACAAGATTTAAAACTTGTAATATCTTTTTCGTAATAGTCATGCTGCACAATTTACATTGAGATTTGTAATTATTTTAGAAATAATTATTTATGTATGGGACAATTTTATTTTAATTCGGACTTTGAATTTATTTAATTTTATTTATTTTTCTGGAATGTTTTGTTTTGTATGTAGAGGTACTACGCCATGCATTGTGATAAAACATTCTAGTGATTGTAATGATTAAGTTGGATAGCGTAATAATTTTATTTTAGTGTAAAAATTTTCTTTACTACTTTATTTATCAGATTAAAGGATTTGCGATTAATAATTTTGTTTTATGTATATACAGAATAATTGAACAGTGATTTGTATTCGGAATAATGGACGAATTTGAAATAATGTATGAAGAATTAAGGTGATTTGATAATGTTTGTTATAAATGTGTGTATAGTGTTGTACCAATTTTTTTTTGTTTTGAGTGGTGTTTTGTATTGGAATCACAAAGAAGGTAAAGTTTTATTTTAATGTATATATTTTTCTGGTATGTATATCAAGTATATTTTTATAGTACTTGTGTGTTCAATGTTAACGTGTTGGGTAATACATCAGGGATGTGTGAAATGAATTAAGTTGTTATTTAATTCATAGCATGGAGTCCTGGTGAATTCTTAAGACACGAATTAGTCTTGGTGGTACTGTGTTAGGAGCGAGAAAAGGCGCCAGGCAGAACTAATCAGGGCTGAGTTAATTAATTGAATACACAAATACTTTTATTTTATTTCATTTTTTATTTATTTAATTTAAAATTTATATATATACCTTAAGGGGTGAGCACATTGTGGTGTATGTTCGGGTTGTGTCCGACGAGTTAAAAAGACATACTCGTAGGGTGGAACTTTGGGGTACCTACCGGTGTGAATTTGCTTTCTGATGGTACTGTGTTGGGAGCGAGAAAAGGCGCCAGGCAGGACTAATTAGGGCAAAGCCATTCCCTTAATGTTTATATTTTGTTCGTAAATGATAAATCGTGTAAATTTTTGGTTACTCATATTCCAGTACAATTCATCATGTGCAATAAAATTTTATTTTATTCAAGATGTTGATTGTTTACATGTATCTATGACAAATATAAATCATGATTATCACGTTCACATTTTAAAAACATAAGATTTTCTCGACGTTATGCTTTTTACTTATTTTATTTCTTATATTGATTTGTTGATTATGATATGTATAGATTTGGATGATGTTTGAGATATTAATTTTTTGTTTGTAAATATATATATATATATCTGTGTAATTTGAAATTTCTAGTTCATTAATATTTATTTTAATAAATTAGATGATAAGATTTATTTTCGCATTTTATTTTCTTTACCTGACCTGGAGATAATTAAAGAGCATTCAAAATCGATTGGAGAATTTATTTATATTTTCTGCCCCTGAGAGAATTTATTTTTTTAACCATTTTAAACTGAGCTAGTTAAATGTAAAATTGCTTAACCTGCTATTTAGCAGAAAATTTGTTGTATCTTAGTCTAGCATAAGGCCTAGCACTAGGATGCGTGCTTGATTCTTAACTACTCATTGATTGAATAATTTAAATTTATTTTATATAAACCTCAATTTGTAAGAGTCACAGCAATATGTAAGTAATTTTTATTACAGAATTGAAGAATAGATTAAAAATTTTGTATAGGTACCTAAATAACTTTTGTTCGACCAGTTGCCGGAATTCGAACTTAATTCATTAAATTTTTAAGTTTGAGTTATTGAGGTTCTTTTCTCAAAAAGTATACTTCTAAAACCATTGCATATAATTTTTTTGAATTTTCTATTACGTCAGCTGCGAGCGCGTAGAAATACGTCATTATGCATTAATTTTCGAGTTAATTAATTAATGTATTTATTTGTAACACATATTATACATACATTTCATCTTTCTGCACTCCTTGTCCATATGAACTTTAACTATGCCAGAGTACAAAGCTTTTTCGTCATGTATTAATAATATCTGGCAATTATCTATATATTCCAAGTAATTACGAAATAAAGTAGCAGATTTTTGGTATAAAAACTTCCTGTTTTTTAACATCTTTTTCCACATTAATCGAACAAACTGCCGTTATTAAAACTCCCCAGTCTCCTGGAGATAAGTTTGTAGATTATGCTCGTATTTTTTAATTGTAATTGTGTTGCTTACTAACGGATTCTGGGGCGATATGTTCGCAACATGTTTGCAATTGAGATGGGCGAGATGGCCACCTTAAAGGAAATAAATGCATATGGTAAAAAGCACCAAACAATCCACCTTCGTCATCAAAATCCATGATGTAATAGTTGTAGTACGTCAATGTTAGTATTTTGATCGGCGAATAAAATTTACGATTTCTGAAGTTTACTTTGAGGTTATATCGACATCAAAATTTACCAAATTATCTGAATGTAAATTAAGAACCTTTTGTTAAAATTAAAGTATTCTGTGAGTATAATGAAATAAAACTACATCTTGAATACACACCACTTCATTTAATGAATAGTAAAAATAGAAAATAAAACTCTTCGTACTTTTATTCTGTGTAATTATTTCTTAATACTTAAACAATGGTTATATAATGTGTATATTTTAGGAAGCAAGCTCTTTTAATATTCTTCATTATTTAAAATATCTTCTTAAACCCGACTTTAATTTACATTAATGTCGTACTTTACAATTAACTTGGTTCAAAGTATGTTACAGCAAGACAAACTAACTCGTCACTTATCCAAATTTGTAATAAATTATTACTGATACCACTCTTCAACTTAGAACATAACAAATCCAACAAAAAGAAAGTTACAAATGCTGCAGGCAAGTAATATAAGGCAGATATTTATTTTTATATTTAGTGTTTTTTCTTACAATCGATAACATTGAGTACAAAATTTAAATCAGTACCTACACATTTTTAAAATCAGTATATCTAGCCATATATTGTACATTTTCTGTTTATGTATTTATCTTAGAAATTTAATAGTAACAATTATATAAATTAAGACATCTTTGACATGAAACTAAAATTCTAATGAAAATGTACTCAAAATATTAACATATTCTTATACATTTACATGACATATTATGAAATATGCCATTCTCTGTCATAAGCAAAGACGCGCACATAAAATAATAAAACTAATGGTAATATGTAATTTTTTTAGTATACCGGACAAAAATAAATACTAATTTTATATGTTGTTCCTGCTATTTCACATTATACTACATCATTAATAATTACATGTTATGAATAAATACTAAACTAACTCTAAACGTCAATAATCAGATCATTAACGTCTAAAGTACACTCGCTCACTATTGTCTATTGTATAATAACAACATATTGCAGTGATCTTGAATAAATAATAATATGTAAATGAATGATTTTTAGATCACTTGCAATTTTATGTTTAGTTAAGTAAGGATTTCTTAGTGGGTGCGTTCATATTATATACATAAGTGCTTAATAAAGGTAAGAATTTTTCTTTATTTATATTTATTCATATTTATATCTATATGTATATTGGCATTTATTTATTTAAGTTAACAAATTCCTCATAAGTAATAATAAATTAGGTAATGTAAACGTGATCTGTATAAATTAAAGTGACAGAATAAATAAATTTTACATAAGTAAGCAATCAATAGGAATAACTTGGAGTACATGTAATTGGTAACCAGGTTATATAGGGAATGGAATTTGTTATAGACCAGAAAAGGAGATGGATGTATTCCCGGATATGAGGGATTCGCCTGACTTCTGTGCCTCGGTGCGTCGAGCTTTTTCTATCTTGGGCCGGGATAGTTTGACGCTCGGGGTACCTAGTCGCAAGGCTCGACGGAGGCAGCGGGTCATGTTGTTAGATGGGTCTGTTACCAACAGCCTCTTCCGATGGAAACAAATAAGACGTTTTCCCACAGAACAAGTCCAGGCCCAATATAGGTGTACATGTTTTATTCCTAACTTGTCCCGTTCCTCCAGAATAAATTAAAATCCCAAAACATTCGTAAAATTACAAATTTCGCGTAATAACTTTTAAGACAATTTTGATACGAATCATAGGCCCCGCCCACAACCAATCAGAACATTCGTAAAGTTAGAGAAATTTCGCGTAATAACTTTTTGAGACAATTTCGATACAAATCATAGGCTCCGCCCACAACCAATAAGAACGCTTAAATACAAAATTTGTTTTGTATTTTCTTTTGGGATACGAATCACAGGCTCCGCCTACGGCCAATTAAAACGCTTAAATTTCTAATACACGCAGAAGACGTAACCCTGTCTAGGCCCCAAGGGAAATTACCGTGACATAGATACTTCTTTGTTCGCCACCTGTGTCACTGGGGTTCCCAAATTAAAACATAAACACATTTGGAAACCTATATAAGGTGGGACAAATGCCTACACGAGATCGAGTCCTAACTCGGTCACCAGCCTGCCAGCATCAACCTCCTGGACCAGCAGATAACAGGCCACCGATACCGAGCGGACTTTCCAGAAAGCCATCCAGCGGAATTGTATTACTGCCTACGTAATACAAGGGACCAAAAGGGCACTTCCAGGTCATTGGAAGTACACGACGAAACGTGTTCAGGAGAGCACGTGGACCAAGAATTCACTAAGAATTCCGGAGGAATTCTTTATTTCGGATGGCTTCTTCATCGGAATCCAAACTCATCGACGTCCGAAAATAGATCTACGTGGTGAAATACATCCAACGCATCGCCTAGTATTGACCGAAGAAGTTATAGGAGGATCCTACTACTGCTTACGTAGTAGCGGCCGTTTTAGTTATTTACAGTGCGTTTATTCCGCGTAAAGAAACCAAACTTAAGGTCCCTCTTTAGTGTTCGCCCATAGTATTAACTTCAGTGCACCAGGACAAGCTACAGCTGCTTACGCTGTAGCAATTAACCGTAAGTGCAGTGAAAAACCTATTAAGCCCGCGTTTTTATTTGACATTGTTGGTTGAATGCCAGCACCTCCACCAAAACATTTAAATTCAGTGTGCGCCTTTGTTAATGAATTATCATATTAACTTCACGTGGATTCATTAACGACATTGTTATTGCTAAAGTGTTAATATTAAATTCCACGCGTTAGTGAAACATAACCTTCAAATATCCAACCGATATCTTCCCTTATACATACTATTTGTTTATAACAATATTATTATCCAAGTTCGTTGTTACTGGTACCCATATGCAGCGTGTTTAACTTTTATTCCAGTAACAACCATTTTATTTGACATTGTTGGTTGAATTCCAGCACCTCCACCAAATTATTTAAACTCAGTGCGCGCCGTTATTAATGTATAATATTAATAAATTCACGGTGGTTCATTAACTATATTGTTGTATTCGGAGAGTTAACCTTAAATTCACGCGCTAGTGAAACCCTAACCTCCAAATACCTAACCTATATTTATCCCTATGTACATTATTTGTTTATAACATTATTAATATTCAAACGTATCGTTATTAGTACCTATATTCAGTGTGTGTTTGACTTTTTAGCGGATAACTTTTATTTTATTATTGGTTAATGCCAACTCCTCCATCATTATTAAGCAGTGTGTGTATTGTTGCTATTTCATAATATTTAGTTGTTTCAAAGTGTACAACGACTAGTACTCAGTGTGCCCGTTTGTATTTAAACCTCGACTGTTAACATTTATTCGCGATACGACTTGTTTTTGGTTATAGTGTCGTTTATTAACACAGGTCGTTATTAACCTCGGGTGTTCTTACTTACCTATTAAGCTTTGAATTATTAAATTATTATAACGTTGTGAAAAATTATGGTTTTAATTAATAACATAACCCAACTTTACCCTAAATTCAATTAATACCTCCTGGAGGAGTCTTTTGCCGCGGCCCCTTTGTTTGTTTGTTTGTTTTACAAATTCCCAGGATTAAGAGGAGGTATTATTGTGGCGCCCAGCAACGTGGGACTACGAACACAGGATTGTGTCCGCGGATCCACCACCGACCCATCTAACTAAGCAACAGAGACACCAGGCTTCAAGATGCCTAAGAGGACAACACGAAAAACCAGGCAATCAAGTGACAGCGTGGAATTGGATGGTCCTAGCCCAGGACAATCGCCTTCGCCACGGACAACCACCCCCGGTGCCGCTATTCCAGCCCTGCAGCTTGAGATCATGTTAAATGAACTCAGGAACATAGGTAGAAGGATGACGGCTCTGGAGGGAACGGCTAAAGCCACCATCACATCCAACATCGCCTCAACGTCCAGGGTCGCATCACGTACCGAGGATCAAGAGGCTTGTACCTCCATTAGTTATTTATTAGGTGATGAGGATGGCCAGGACCCGAAGGCTGCCATCGACTTCCAGGACCGAGAGGTCATCACCGCCGTCCAGGAAAAGGAGGCATCCACTGCAGCTGCCCAAACCCAGGATGAAGTCATCAGAGTCAGCAACCAAGGGGACGGAACGGTATCCAAGACGGAGGGTGTTCACCACCAAAGGCACTGCTGCAGTCCGTGCAGTGTCATCACCAATATACCTACACCACCAAGGGTGTACAGTGGACACCTAGTTGAGGATCCAACCACGTTCCTAGCAAGACTAACCTCCCACTTGCAGACAGCCCGTCTTGAGGTGCCGGAGGATATAGATGACGCAGTCCGTCCGTTCCTGACAGGAGAAGCAGCCAACTGGTTCAAGAAGAACGAAGGAGGCTTTGATACTCTGGGGGAGTTTGATCACCGGTTCCGACGGGAGTTTCTGAGCCCACAAAGAAGGAAGGCTCTCCAACAGGCATGTGAAACAAGGCAACGCTGGGATGAAGATCCAGCAACGTTCATCACAAGAATGAAACGTTTGTGCCTGAGACTAAACCCCAGTTGGCCGGAACAAGACTTAGTGAACCACATCATCATGCAGATGACGCAGCAGTATTGCGTTCAAATAACGCAAGTGGGACCAAAGACATTAAAGGACCTACATGATACCTGCGAAAAGTGGTCAACAGTCTTCGAGCAGTTTAAAGGTAAGACAACAACAGTACCTTTAAAGAAAGAAGTTGCAGCTCCCCCAGCGGTACCAAAGAGGGAACCAGTTGCCGAGAGATCGTTGCCCAGATGTTGGTTCTGCACTGGCAGACATTTCAACCGGACTGCCCCAACCAGCCAGAGAGTTTTGCGGCTAAGCACCCAGCACCCACTAAGCAGTCGGGGGAAGAGCAGAGGGCCGCTCCAAAGCCAGCAGCGGAACGGCCCTAATTACCACGACACCCACAAACCAAACGGCATCCATCCAGTTACGGATTGATGGCCGCCCAGTGACAGCCCGAATTGACAGTGCCGCAAGTAAGAACCTGGCCAGACCCGAATGGATGTTTGGGTCAACCACCACGACAGCCGCCGTGGAATTTACAATGGCAATTAAAGGTAAAACTTTCGTCACAAATAAACTTGGACTGTTAAAGGCAACTGCGGGGCAAGAGTACGAATTCCAATGCGAAGCCCTGGAGGTGGAATGTCTCCAGGCAGGAATCATACTTGGGCACCCGTGGCTAACAGAGAACCATGCGGTCCTGGACTACCTAAGAGGATGTGTCCATGTTGGAGTTAAACGACGGCATACGATCTACTTCGATAAAACGCCACCACGAACTACTTCAGCAACGATGAATCTTGAAGATATTCCCGTTGACGTCCAGGATTGGACGAACCCACAAAGGGAGAAATTCAAGAACATCATCAACAATTTCCAGGACCTGTTCATGGAAGGTGGACGAATACAAACCACCACCACCACAAAACACACAATACGCCTGAAGGATAATGTGCCAGTGAGGGTGCCCACGTACAAGTACACCCCGCAGAAAAAGAAGGTCATCGCCACCCAGGTTGAGGAGATGCTTGCGGCCGGAGTTATCAGACCTAGCCACAGTGAGTATAACTCTCCGATAGTTATAGTGACGAAAAAGAATGGGGAGCCCCGGTTCTGCGTCGACTACCGCCGCCTTAACGACAAGACGGAAAATGAAGCCAGTCCACTACCACCCATTCAGGAATCATTAAAGGACCTAGGGACGGCGAAGATTTTCACCACACTAGATCTGCGCAATGGATATTGGCAGATCGAATTAGAAGAGGCATCCAAGCGACTGACCGCCTTCACGACACCAGAGGGCGCTGCCTATGAATTTCAAGTGATGCCCTTCGGCCTAAAGGGGGCCCCGACCACCTTCCAAAAGCTAATGGCCCAGGATGTCCTGGTAGGCTATCTGCAGAACTTCGCACTGGCCTACCTGGATGACATCATCATATACTCTGACAATATGGAGGAACATCTACGACACCTGAGTTTGGTGTTGGAAAGAATTCAGCAACACGGCCTAAGACTAAATATGAAGAAATGCCGGTTTGCCAGTCCCTCCTTAGAGTATCTGGGCCATATGGTCACTAAAGAAGGGAACGAGCCCCAAACGATCCATATCAAAGCAATCCAGTCCCATGAAATACCCAAGACGAGGAATGCCCTTCGCCGTTTCCTAGGCATAGTGAACTGGTTAAGAGATTACATCCCAGATGCATCAAGAACGATGGCACCCCTCACGGATCTCTTGACCACTGTTACCCATTACTAAAGCCATTTTTCTTCCGGTGTGGGAAAAGACGTTTATTTGGAAATGTTCGAAATATGATTTACATAGGATAATATGATTATTTGATAATTGTCATTTTTTTTGACAATCAGTCAGAATATTTATAATTTTTCAGTGTCAGATTTGTTTCTGATCCGTATTAATGTTTTAATAAATTTACCTTCATTAAAGTAAGTGGTAGTTACTGTTGTTTTGTTGATTTAAAATACAGTGGGTGATCCTTTCAAATTCGAACCGGTAACAATTTGGCGCGCCATCGTGTGGCAGAATTTTTCTGTATTAAAAGTACAGAAATTCTCAGTGCAGAAAGCATTGACGAACCCAGGAGAAGATGGCTCCGAAAAGATCCTCGAAGAAAAGACAGTCTACCGCTTCCGAACGCTCATTCTCGCCTGTCATAAATAATGTTCCCTTCATGGAACAAATCGCCGAACGGGTAACACGGGAAATTTTGGCTAATTACTCACCAAAGAAGAGGACCACACCTGAGACGGTTGATAAGCCGACAGTGCCACCGCCTGATGCAGAGACAGTGGTTAATGCTGAAGCTGTGGCGACACTCGCTGAGGCACTAAGACAGTTAACTGTCGCGCCAGCATTAGCGCCAACAAATCGACCACCACCGCGTCCTTACCAGGGGCAGATTACCGAAGACCCAGTGCTCTTCTTGGATAGGTTAGAAATCTACTTACGGCAATTCACCTTGGAAGTGCCAGAGGATATTGATGAGGCCGTGCGTCCGCATCTTGAAGGGGAAGCTGCGAACTGGTTTAATTATTATGCGGGCAGCTTCTTGTCGGTGGAGGATTTCTTGCAGAGATTCCGAGATGAATTCCTCAGTCATCAACGTTTGACAACCTTGGAGGTGGCCGTATATGCCACAAGACAAGAAGCAGCCGAAGCACCTGAAAAATTCGTTTATCGAATGAGACAACTGTGCCTCAGGCTCAGACCTACCTGGCCCGAGGAAGAAATGATTTTGCATATCATTGACCGGATGACTAAGGAAGTAAATAGTCAACTATTTCTGGTGGTTCCCAAGACCATGACTGAACTAGTACAAAAATGCACGCGTTGGTCCCGGCTCAATGAGGCCGACAAGGCGTGGACGAAGCGAACCAAAGTAAAGCCATCGGATACCCAGAGCCAAGATGCGAGGCAGACACCATGCCGCCCAAGAGTAGAAAACTCCAGTGTTCAAAGAGTCACTAGGGCTGAGGATATCAGCGTACCGAAGTGCTGGTTTTGCCCGGAAAGGCATATGAACCGTGACTGTCCACAAAGGCCAGAATGGTTTTCTGAACGACACCCTGGAATCCAGCGAATGCAGGGGGAAGGAAAAGGGGCCGTCCCAAAACGTTAAACGGGACGGCCCTTGCAACAACTGATGGCATAAGAACAACGCCATCAATAAAACTCCAAGTGAACGGTCAGGAAGTGGTGGCGCTAATAGACACAGCGGCCACCAGGAACTTCGCCAGACCCGAATACCTGACGGGAAAAACCGAGAAGACTCGGCCGATGACCTTCACTTGGCTTCAAGAGAGCACAACCCTCGAAGCACATCTCCAAGGCACACTAAACGCCACTATCCGCAATTTTTCATTCGCATGTGACGCAATGGTGATACCTAATATGCGCATTGCCATCGTCCTGGGGGGACCTTGGCTTATGGAAAACCAAGCCGTAATAGATATGGCACGTAAATGCATGCATGTAGGTGTGGACAGACGTCACACGCTACACTTTGTCACAAGAAACCCTAGACCTCATTCTAAAGAAGACATCCAAATTTCTACAGATACAAGCTCCTGGATGGCAGAGGATCGAGAGATCTTTCAAAGAACTCTGAGGGATTTTAGAGAGTTATTTGACGAGGGCGATGCAGTCGCTACCACAGCTACCACAAGACACGAGATTCGGCTCTCAGATGACACCCCAGTCAGGGTGTCTGCCTACCGTTATCCACCAAACAAGAAGCGAGTGATTGCTGAACAAGTTGAAAAGATGCTGGCAAGTAATGTGATCCGACCGAGTCACAGCAATTATAGTTCGCCGATTGTAATCGTCACGAAGAAAAATGGAGAGCCGAGATTTTGCGTTGACTATCGCAAACTGAACAGCCGGACGAAGGATGAAGTCAGTCCCTTACCGCCCATCCAAGAATCCCTTAAAGATTTAGGGACAGCCAAGGTGTTCTCCACACTTGATTTACGAAACGGTTACTGGCAAATTAAGCTTGATGAGGAATCGAAAAGGTACACTGCTTTCACCACGCCCGATGGGGCTGCTTACGAATTCAATGTCATGCCGTTCGGGCTCAAGGGGGCCCCAAGTACCTTCCAAAAGCTTATGGTACAAGATGTCCTAGTAGGATACCTTCGTGAATTTGCAATAGCATACCTTGATGACATAATCGTTTACTCGGGAAGTGTGAAGGAACACCTTAGGCATCTCCGGTTGGTGTTCGAAAGATTGGCCCAACATGGCTTAAGGTTAAATGTCAGCAAGTGTCACTTCGTGAGTACGACTTTGAATTACTTGGGACATGTAGTAACCATGAATGGGAACTATCCCCAAACAGAACATATCGAAGCTATTAAAGCTACCGAGCCACCCCGCACACGGAAGGGTTTGAGAAAATTCCTGGGCATTATTAATTGGTTGAGAGATTATATCAAGGACTGCTCTCGAATCATGGCCCCACTCACTGACCTATTATCCACAAACAGGACATACAAATGGACCCAAGAGGCAATGGTAGCATTCCAAGCCATCAAAGAAGCGGCTTCAAAACCTTTGTACTTATACAGACCCGATTTCCAAAAACCTTTCTGTTTACAAACTGACGCCAGCGCAATTGGAGCATCCGCTGTCTTATACCAAGAGCACGATGGCCTCAGAGAAGTGGTCAGCTACGCTAGTCTGAGGTTTAGTAAGGCTGAACAAAATTATCATGTAAATGAACAAGAATGCCTGGCGGTCATTTGGGCTATCAAACGATATAGGCCCTATTTGGAAGACAAGCCGTTTACTCTAAGGACAGGTAATAAAGCGTTGACTTGGCTTCAACAATTCAAAGAAACCAAGTCTAAGCTGATGCGTTGGTCCTTGCTATTGCAAGAGTTTACCTATACAATCGAACATGTTCCTGGTAGGGAAAATGAATTACCAGATGCCTTATCCAGAAGTCCTGGGAACGACACGACGCCCGTTGGTTTGGATGATGTCGAACGAATGATTCCTTACGAAAATCCAATTCCGCCTGAACCGCAGCAAGATGAATACGTTTTTGTCACCGACGACGAAGAATCTTTGATTCATACTATACGAGATGCCCAACAGGAGGATCCACAGGCAAGAGAAATGATGGCCAGCTTGAACCAAGACCCTGCAGCTCCAGAACATTCATACATAACATTCCGAGACGGTTTGCTCCGATACAAAGTGAGCGATAAACACTTGATTTGGGTACCACCCGTGGCCCGCGAGAGGGTCATCAACCAGTATCACGACTACCATACCGCAGGCCATCCCGGAGCGGAAGAAACATACCGGGCTATACGAGAACGTTATTACTGGAACAATGCCCAAGCCAATATCACAGAACATGTTCGGAGTTGCAGAATATGTAATGCATTCAAAAGAGGGCCACCACAGGCTCAAGCGCCGCTACGGACCCACGCTTCGAAACAACCATTTGAGGTCATATCTGTGGATATCATTGGACCACTCACTGAGACCCGGAAGAAAAACCGTTTTGGTATTGTCGTCACGGATATATATTCAAGATGGACCGAGGCGTGCGCAGTCAAGAGCACTAGCAGCGCCATCGTAATCGAGTATCTCACGCAAATCTTTCACAGATTTGGCTATCCCATGGCTATCTTGACCGATAATGGTTCACAATTTACTTCTATGGCATGGGATGCAGCATTACGAAAGTGGCAATGTCTGCACTGGACAACGCCAATCTATCATCCCAGGGCCAATCCAGTAGAAAGAAGAAATCAAGAGGTAAAGAAAGGCCTCCGCATCCTTCTGGAGGGCCAAAACCCGGAAAGGTGGGATGAAATGCTGGATCAAGTACTCTTCAACTTACGATGTCGTCAGAATACCGCAACTGGGTACACTCCGGCTAAGGCCTTGTTTGGATTCGAAATCCATCGGCCAGGAGAATGGCAAGATCCGCCACAACAACCACCAGAACCTGCCGCTGATAGAATACGGCAGGTACATGCTAATGAGTTGAGGTATCGACAACGCCGGTACGCACAACCCGACGCTCCGATGCCCATTACACCACGTCTCGGAGAGTTCGTGATGGTGAAGGCACACCATCCGCCGGGCAAACATTTCGCTGAACGTTGGGTGGGACCATACCCTGTGGTAGGGAATGCCGGCGCCACTGCTATATGGGTAGAGCGGGCCGATGCCCAACGTACCAAATATCATATAGACCAGGTACGAACCATGAGACAACTCAATCAAGCGCAAGAATCTGCAAGTCGCCAGGAGCAACTGGAGTCGCAAGAGCATTAATGCGTAATGCGTATTCTTCGCTCGCTTGTTTGTTTTGTTCGAACATCCTCCAAATAACGTCTTCCCGGGAGCGGCCGAATTGTTACCCATTACTAAAGCCATTTTTCTTCCGGTGTGGGAAAAGACGTTTATTTGGAAATGTTCGAAATATGATTTACATAGGATAATATGATTATTTGATAATTGTCATTTTTTTTGACAATCAGTCAGAATATTTATAATTTTTCAGTGTCAGATTTGTTTCTGATCCGTATTAATGTTTTAATAAATTTACCTTCATTAAAGTAAGTGGTAGTTACTGTTGTTTTGTTGATTTAAAATACAGTGGGTGATCCTTTCAAATTCGAACCGGTAACACCACCAACACCACTTACCGATGGACTAAGCCTGCCGAGGAAGCTTTCTTGGCAATTAAAGAAGCGGTAACAAGGCCCCTCTTCCTGCACCGCCCGGACTTTAGGCTGCCGTTCATTTTGCAGACAGACGCCAGCAGCATAGGCGCATCTGCTGTACTATATCAAGAGGAGAAGGACCAAAGAAGAATCGTAAGCTATGCCAGCCTACGATTCAACAAGACAGAAGTAAGGTACCATATTAACGAGCAAGAGTGTCTGGCCGTTATATGGGCCATCAGAAAATATCGGCCATACCTAGAAGACCGACCATTCCGACTCCGGACCGATAGTAAGGCACTCACGTGGTTGCATAGCTTTAAAGAAACCAGATCAAAGCTAATGAGATGGTCACTCCTCCTCCAAGAATTTTCATATGAAGTCCAACACATCCCAGGACGAGAAAATGAACTTCCGGATGTACTCTCCCGCCATCCCAGTGACGAAACCACTCCACTGGAACTAGATGAAGTGGAAAGATTAGTACCAGACACGCAGCAACCAATAACCCAGGCTAGTGGAGAGTTTGTCTGTTTGTTACAGGAGAGGGACCCCTTATACCATGTGATACAAGATGCACAGCAAGATGACCCAGCCATGAGGGAGTTAATCGAACAACTCCATCCAAACCAACCCGGAGAAAACCATCCCGATTTTATATATCTCAATGGATTTATAAGATATCGAGAGGGAGCCCACCAGCCAATCCTGGTCCCAGAGACAGCCAGAGCCCAGGTACTGCATCAGTACCATGACGATCCGACGGCAGGACACCCAGGAACCGAAGAGACCTATAGAGCAATCACCAATCGCTTCCATTGGCCAGGAATCCGACCAGAAGTGACGGACTATGTCCGGGGATGTAGGCTATGTAATGCCTTCAAAAGGGGACCCCTACAAGCCAAGGCTCCTCTCCGACCTCATGCCCCGAGACGTCCCTTCGAAGTCCTGTCCGTCGACATCGTGGGACCACTGACCACATCAAGAAAAGGCAATAGGTTTGGTGTGGTCATAATGGATCTCCACACCAGATGGACCGAGGTACGAGCGGTACCAACTACCAGCAACCATGCCGTAATAGACGCTTTGGAGGAAGTGTTCCTGAGATTCGGCTACCCAATGGCTGTCCTAACGGATAATGGCCCACAATTCACGTCCGTCGCCTGGGATGCTGCCTTACGTAAATGGCAATGCATCCATTGGACTACCCCAATCTACCACCCACGGGCGAATCCAGTAGAAAGACGGAACCAGGAATTAAAGAAGGGCCTACGTCTCCAGTTAGAAGGGCAAACGCCAGAGAGGTGGGACGAGAAACTCGACACGGTACTCTTTAATTTAAGATGCCGAAAGAACGCTGCGACGGGCTATTCCCCGGCAAAGGCATTGTTTGGGTTCGAACTGCGGAGACCTGGTGAATGGCGAGACCCACACAATGTCCCGCCAGAAACTGGGCCGCAGCGGATCCAAAACATACACGCCAATGAACGAAGGTATCGTGACAGGTACATAGAGCAAAATGCACCCATGCCAATTCAACCACGCATCGGTCAATTGGTCATGGTACGCACCCACCTCCCACCAGGACAGCCATTCGGCGCAAAATGGGCAGGACCATACCCAGTCCGGGAAGCAGCCGGACCAACAGCCGTCTGGGTGGAACGACCTGGCGCACAATGGACAAAATATCACATTGATCAAGTCCGTATAGCAAGACGCCCAAACCAGAGTCAACCACTCCAGCCGGCTGAACTTGACGATCACCAGCCACGTGATCATCCACCACCAGGAGCACCAGGACCCAGCCAACGTAAGATTCCAGGAGCAACGGGACTTTAGAGCGGTCCACCAGGAGCAACGGGACACATGGGAATAGAAATTAAAATGTATTTTGCTATTTCTGACATATTTTTTTTGGGGGCCTGGAATGTCGTGTGGAACAACGTCTTTTTCGGGGGGGGTCAATTGTTACCAACAGCCTCTTCCGATGGAAACAAATAAGACGTTTTCCCACAGAACAAGTCCAGGCCCAATATAGGTGTACATGTTTTATTCCTAACTTGTCCCGTTCCTCCAGAATAAATTAAAATCCCAAAACATTCGTAAAATTACAAATTTCGCGTAATAACTTTTAAGACAATTTTGATACGAATCATAGGCCCCGCCCACAACCAATCAGAACATTCGTAAAGTTAGAGAAATTTCGCGTAATAACTTTTTGAGACAATTTCGATACAAATCATAGGCTCCGCCCACAACCAATAAGAACGCTTAAATACAAAATTTGTTTTGTATTTTCTTTTGGGATACGAATCACAGGCTCCGCCTACGGCCAATTAAAACGCTTAAATTTCTAATACACGCAGAAGACGTAACCCTGTCTAGGCCCCAAGGGAAATTACCGTGACATAGATACTTCTTTGTTCGCCACCTGTGTCACTGGGGTTCCCAAATTAAAACATAAACACATTTGGAAACCTATATAAGGTGGGACAAATGCCTACACGAGATCGAGTCCTAACTCGGTCACCAGCCTGCCAGAATCAACCTCCTGGACCAGCAGATAACAGGCCACCGATACCGAGCGGACTTTCCAGAAAGCCATCCAGCGGAATTGTATTACTGCCTACGTAATACAAGGGACCAAAAGGGCACTTCCAGGTCATTGGAAGTACACGACGAAACGTGTTCAGGAGAGCACGTGGACCAAGAATTCACTAAGAATTCCGGAGGAATTCTTTATTTCGGATGGCTTCTTCATCGGAATCCAAACTCATCGACGTCCGAAAATAGATCTACGTGGTGAAATACATCCAACGCATCGCCTAGTATTGACCGAAGAAGTTATAGGAGGATCCTACTACTGCTTACGTAGTAGCGGCCGTTTTAGTTATTTACAGTGCGTTTATTCCGCGTAAAGAAACCAAACTTAAGGTCCCTCTTTAGTGTTCGCCCATAGTATTAACTTCAGTGCACCAGGACAAGCTACAGCTGCTTACGCTGTAGCAATTAACCGTAAGTGCAGTGAAAAACCTATTAAGCCCGCGTTTTTATTTGACATTGTTGGTTGAATGCCAGCACCTCCACCAAAACATTTAAATTCAGTGTGCGCCTTTGTTAATGAATTATCATATTAACTTCACGTGGATTCATTAACGACATTGTTATTGCTAAAGTGTTAATATTAAATTCCACGCGTTAGTGAAACATAACCTTCAAATATCCAACCGATATCTTCCCTTATACATACTATTTGTTTATAACAATATTATTATCCAAGTTCGTTGTTACTGGTACCCATATGCAGCGTGTTTAACTTTTATTCCAGTAACAACCATTTTATTTGACATTGTTGGTTGAATTCCAGCACCTCCACCAAATTATTTAAACTCAGTGCGCGCCGTTATTAATGTATAATATTAATAAATTCACGGTGGTTCATTAACTATATTGTTGTATTCGGAGAGTTAACCTTAAATTCACGCGCTAGTGAAACCCTAACCTCCAAATACCTAACCTATATTTATCCCTATGTACATTATTTGTTTATAACATTATTAATATTCAAACGTATCGTTATTAGTACCTATATTCAGTGTGTGTTTGACTTTTTAGCGGATAACTTTTATTTTATTATTGGTTAATGCCAACTCCTCCATCATTATTAAGCAGTGTGTGTATTGTTGCTATTTCATAATATTTAGTTGTTTCAAAGTGTACAACGACTAGTACTCAGTGTGCCCGTTTGTATTTAAACCTCGACTGTTAACATTTATTCGCGATACGACTTGTTTTTGGTTATAGTGTCGTTTATTAACACAGGTCGTTATTAACCTCGGGTGTTCTTACTTACCTATTAAGCTTTGAATTATTAAATTATTATAACGTTGTGAAAAATTATGGTTTTAATTAATAACATAACCCAACTTTACCCTAAATTCAATTAATACCTCCTGGAGGAGTCTTTTGCCGCGGCCCCTTTGTTTGTTTGTTTGTTTTACAAATTCCCAGGATTAAGAGGAGGTATTAGGTCCGTCGTTCGCGTGTCAAACGAGACTGCATGCAGGATGGCTGCGGATGGCATGATCCGGCCTGTGAAGCAACGTTAAGGGGCCTCCGTCGAGGCCGAAGAGGGGAGCGGAATAAATAACTTTCAGTTTAAGTAATGCTTCACTTAATTTCACTTTGTACTCTATGGATGTCTATGTCTGTACTCGTGTATATGTGTGTTTCTTGATTGTCCTCGTATAATCTGTATGATGATCAAATAACTGATGCAGCATTTATACTTTAGTTTAAGATGTCAATCACCAGGAACAATAAGCTGGGTGAACGCATATGATAATCCACCTGTCAACAATACATCATCGTTAGAAATTGAAAAGGTAAAAGGGGTTCATGATAAATTCAACCAACGCATACCGACGATCATGAATGTTTTCCCTTTATTTCCGAATGTGCGCAAGACAAAGAAAATACGAATAAAACTTCCCGACAATACGAAAAGATGGTTCAAGAATGAAGTAAACAACAATCAAGAAATTTACGAAATAATAAGAATGTGGCAATGAACTTTAAGTTGTATTTAAAAGTTGTAAATAGTGTTATTCACTTACCAAGTCAATGTTTGATAGATAGCATCCTGTGCATTATATCTGTTTTTCACTATTGCTCACATTAATATCAATTTTAACTTTTTACAAATAACAAACGCAGACATATCACTTCAAGTTTTATTTAAATTAATTTTTACTTTATTCATTTTTATTATAATGTGTATATAAATATTCACTATATCAATAATTTACGAAAACTTTATTTTTATTTAAGTAAAACAATAAAAGAATCTTAGTAAAATTTTTATAAAGTCATAATATTAAGTTACGCATTAAATGTTACGTTTTCGAGAATGAGAAAGTGTTTCTCGCCCGAAGAATGCTGACACCGGCGAAGATCGACCGTGTGGGCCGGCGCAAAAAGTATTGTTCGTCAGGTGCATGGATGAGTCATGAACGTGTAGACGAATTTATATTCACATGTTTGTTTACCTTTTTCAAGGATTGTTAATGCGCTGTTTCTCCAAGTGACCGATAAGGGCAGCACCGTCGACATACAATTTTGGAAGTGGTATCGGTATATGCCGAAAATTGCCGGACGTTTTTATAAAGAAAATTAGGCATAAAAGAGCTGACGGATAAAATTTCCGGGACAGCTTGGTGCGAACCGCTATCTTTAAATAGTCTAAAAGTAGGTGATAAACCACTCCTTCCTCCTTTTAAAAAAAGGATTACTCTTAAATTCGGACTTAGAATAATTTTTGAGATTTTCGACACTTATAAAATTTTTAACAAGATTCAACACTTGTAATATTTTTCTCTGATAACATGCTACGTGTATTACATTGAGATTTGTAGTTATTCTTGTATAAATATTTATGTATGAAATAATTTTATTTATGAATTCGGATTTTGGATTTATTTAATTTCATTCTTTATTTTCTTTTCCTAGAGTGTTTTGTTTTGCATGTAGGGGTACTATGCCATACATTATGACAAAACATTCTAGTAATTGTAATGACTACTTTGGATAGCATAATCATTTTATTTTCGTATAATTTACTTTTCTTTTAAATTTATTTATCCTACAAAAGGGATTTGAAATTAATAATTTTGTTTTATGTGTATATAGGATTTATATAAGTGAGCAAGTTTTTGAAATTCATTATGGATGAGTTTGAAACCATGTACGAAGAGTTAAGGTGATTAGTTAATATTTGTTATAGATGTGTGTATAGTGGCGTACCAAATTCTTTGTTTGTAGTGGTGTTTTTGTATTGGAATTTCACGAGAAATGTAAAGTTTATTTTAAATGTATATATTATTTCTTCTTATATGTGTATCAAGTATATTTTTGTTGTATTTGGGTGTTCAATGTTAACGTGTTGAATAATACATCAGGAATGTGTGAAATGAATTATGTCGTTATTTAATTCATAGCATGGAGTCCTGGTGAATTTGAAAGACACGAATTGGTCTTGGTGGTACTGCGTTTGGGAGCGAGAAAAGGCACCAGGCAGAACTAATCAGGGCTGAGTTAATTTATTGAATACGCAGAGACATTATTTTATTTCATTTTATTTAATTAATTTTAAAATTTATATATGCCTTAAGGAGTGAGCACATTGTGGTGTATGTTCGGGTTGTGTCCGACGAGTTGAAAAGACATACTCGTAGGGTGGAACTTTGGGGTACCCAACTGTGTGAATTTGCTATCTGATGGTACTGTGTTGGGAGCGAGAAAAGGCGCCGGACAGGACTAATTAGGGCAAAGCCATTTCCTTAATGTTTATATTTTGTTCGCAAATAGTAAATCGTGTAAATTTTTGGTTGTTTATATTCCAGTACAATTCATCATGTGTAATTTATTTTATTTTTGATTGTTTACATGTATCTATGACAAATATAATTCATAATAATCACGTTCACATTTTTTTTTTAGACATAAGCTTTTCACGACATTATGACTTCATTTATTTTTATTTCTTATAATATTTATATTGATTATGATGTATCAATTTGAATGATGATTGAAATATTGATTTTTTGTGTGTAAATATTTGTATATAAATTTTTTTTGAATTCGTTTAAAATTATTTTTAATAAATTAGATGTTAAGATTTATTTTGTATTTTATTTTCTTTACCTGACCTGGAGATAATTAAAGAGCAGGAGAATCGATTGGAGAATCAACTCATATTTTCTGCCCCTGAGAGAACTATTTATTTTAAACTGAGCTAGTTGTATGTAAATGTTTTGCTTAACCTACTTTTCAGCAGAAAATTCACCGTATCTTAGTCTAGCATAAGGCCTAGCACTAGGATGCGTGCTTGACTCTCAGTTACACATTGATTAAGTAAATTAAATTTATTTCATTTATATATAAATTTGTAAGAGTCACAGCAATATGCCTAAAATATTTTACTTCTGCAAAAAAGACGCCTTATGTCTTTTTTACTTCAAGTTATTAATTTTCAATTTTACAAATTAATTGTAGTAATATATGAAAAATTTATCAAAAAAGAATAGTAGATTGTACAGACATTCTTGTTTATTATCACTGTTTCTACTGTCTTTAGATTCCGAATATTTATAATAAATGGTATTACTTCTTCTTAAATTAAAATTACAGGATATGACATTAAATTGTCAAGATACAATTAAGAATTTGAAAACGAGGGTTGAACAAGGTACAATTACACCTTGTGTTGTGCCGCAACAGGTATCACTTGGTACAGAAAATATACCGAAATTTTCTGGATATAATAAAGACAACCCAATGGCATTTCTTAAAACCATTAAGACATATATTCGTGGTATTCATGATGATATGTCAAAATTACATTTCATGAGAGGGTGTCTTAGGGATTATGCATTACTATGGTATGATATGGTAATTGATGAGGTACAGACGTACGAAGAATTAGAGAACATGTTTATTAGACAGTACTGGGGACAAACTCAGCAAAGACGCATCAGACATGACCTTACCTTTGGCAAATATCGTTCTATTACGTCTAGAGAGAATTATGTTATTCGGAAATATTCTTTCTTGAAACATATACAACCAGTGATCCAGGAGTGTGACATTGTTACACAATTAGCTAATCATTTTGAGCATGAGGTAGTACAAGCAGTTGCTTTACAGGGTATAGACACCGTTGAGCAACTCTTGGAATTGGTAAAGCGCCTGGACGACGTTGAAGATAGAAGCGTATCTCAAAATAGAAATGGGTATAAAGCAGGTAACAATGGTAACTATTATAATGCTCAGCAAAGATATAATGGTAATTACCACAATAACCAACAAAGATACAATGGTAATCGGTATCAGAATAATAGTTACCAGAGAGGAAAAGTGGAAAATGGTAACAATAAGAATATGAGTAATAGTAGTAGTAGTAATGATAATAATAATAATTGGAGACAGGAGGGTCATGTAGGAAAGATATATGGAAAAAATGAAACAGAAGATACCCGAGGATTTAATAATGTAATTATAGAAAGAAAAGAAGGTAAAACAGAAGCTGTAATGAAAGATGAATCAAAAGGAGCGATAAAGAAAGAGATAAGAGGTGTAACTCCAGTAGAAAACGGATGGTTGCACAACTCAGTAGGAGGTGCTACATCTCTGAATTTTTAGTAGAACCAACCAGAAAGGAAGAGGATTCTCAAAGGGTGACCGACTTTGAGAATATTAAAAAAATAACCACAGAGCTACCAGTAGTAAAAATAAACATAGGCCAAATAGAGGTAGATGCACTAATTGATACAGGTGCGCAATTGTCTCTTTTAGATAGTAGTTTAGTAGATAAGCAAGTAGAAAATTCAGGTCATTATAGGTCCATAAAAAAAATAAATTTATTTACTGCCACAAAAAAATTAGTAATAGCTATAGATAAGATATTTTACGTAAATGTAAGAATAGGTAATTTAGAATTTTTAACTGAATTTGTTATTGTACCTAATTTAAATTATAATTGTATACTTGGAATGGATTTTTTGACTCAGTATAGTACAAAATTAAACATGGAAGATAAAACTTTTCATATAAAGAGGGCAATTATTTCATGGAACAAAGATCTGCAGGAAGATGAAATTGTAATTAATAATTTAAGTAGTAAAGTGTATGATGAGGATTTCAATTTATATCCTGAAAATATTAGTTTAAGAAACGAGGAAAGGAATGCACGTCAGGTGGATACTCTTCAAGAAGGAGAGGCCACATTTGCCACGGGTGACATAAATAATGAATGTACACACCATGTGGAGGGTCTTCAAAAGAAAGACGCCACGAAATATATGGGTGACATAATAAATAAATGTTCACACCGGGAAATAAATATGGGTGACATTAACTTGAATTGTAATGAGCTATATGAAAGTGAGGTAAAAAATCTTCTTGCAGAACATACAAAATTATTTGATAATAGCCCAGGTCTAGCGAAAGGTTATGAACATAAATTACGAAGTTGATGAGAGTCAGCCGTTTAAAGTAAGAAATTATCCAATTCCATATAAATATCAACAACAGGTAAAAATAGAAATTAAAAACATGTTAAGGGATGGTGTAATAGAACGATCAGAGTCTAGTTTCATTAATCCCATTGTGGTAGTAGTAAAGAAAAGTGAAGATGACCGAAAAGAGATGAAACTACGTTTGTGCCTTGACGCTAGAATGCTCAATAGTCGCACCAAAGCACAGTTTGAAGCCCCACAGAGCATAGAAACTTTATTGGCAAAATGTACGAACGCTAAGTGGTTTACAAAATTGGATTTAAAGAGCTCTTTCTGGTTGGTACCTTTGCACAAGGATTCTAGGAAATATTGCTCATTTCTAATGAATTCTCTAGTATATTCCTTCAAGGTTGTACCTTTCGGCTTATCAACGGCCACAGCTGCACTAGTAAGGGCCATGCAACAGATACTGGACCCATATGAGGAATACGTATCGCATTATGTAGATGATATTTTAATATTTAATGTAGATATAGAGAGTCATTTAAAAGCTGTTAGAATTATTTTAAGTACATTAGAAAAAAATGGTCTGAAAATTAATTTAGAGAAGTGTGAATTTGTTAAGAATAGGGTTAGTTATTTAGGGTATATGATAGATGGTAAGACTGTATCAATAGAGGAAAAGAAGTTGGAAGCAGTAAGAAATTACCCAAGACCCAAAAATATAAAGATGTTAAGGGGATTTTTAGGCATAGTAAATTATTATAAGCACTTTATTCCTAAGATATCAGATAAGACAGTAACTCTCTTCAAAATGATAAAGAAGGGTGTAAAATTTAAATGGACTCCTGAAAGAATAGAAGCTTTTGAAGGAATCAAGCAGGAATTCTATAGGGCGTTAGTTTTAAATCTGCCTCGATTTGAGGAAGAATTTATTTTACGGTGTGATGCTTCAGATCATGCCATTGCTGCTGAACTTTTTCAAGTTAGAGATGGTAAAGAGATATCAATCTGCTTTATTTCAAGGATATTAAAGGGGTACGAGAGTCATTATACGGTTTCAGAGAAAGAACTATTGTCAGTGGTACATGGGGTCTCTAAGCTCAAGTACTATTTGATGGGAAATTTCTTTACTATAGAGACTGATCATTTATCTTTGATTTTCTTAATGAAAACTAGGTTTTCGAATGCACGACTATACAGATGGTCTTTATTTTTAAGTGAATATAATTTCAGAATTAAACATAGAAAAGGAAAAGATAATATTGTTGCAGATGCATTTAGCAGAGCCTTTGGTCATAATAAGCAATCAGGATCATATCAGATCAATGCTTATAATTTTGAAGTAGCTCCTGAGTTATATAGTAGAGAAAACATAGAACGTAGTCAAGGAGAAGGTGATGTGCAAGACATAAAAAGAAAGGCACTTCAAGAACCCAATTACAAAGGATTTAGAGTAATAGATAATATTCTATATAAAATAATAGGGGACAATGATTTGTTAGTATTGGGAAGTGAATTGGCAAAGAATGTTATGTTAGATATTCATAGGAGGTTGGGACACCCTGGAAATAGAAAGACATTCTTAGTTTTTAGGGAGCAATTTTATGCTAAACAAGACAAACGTCTAGTTGAAAGATGGAATAAACAATGTAAACTATGTTTATTAGGTAAATATAAAAATCGTGTAAATAAAAATGTTGTACATAGTATTAGGGTAGAAAATAAGTTAGATTTAGTTGCGGCAGATTTCCTAGGTAATTTAATACCTGGATATTTGGGATATAGGAATGTATTTGTGATGGTAGATATCTTTACAAAATATGTGAAACTTTATCCTACCAGAAAATATAATACCGACATAGCGGTAATTTGCATTAATCAATTTATAGAAGAAGTAGGTCAATTTCAAAGACTTTTGGTAGATAATGCTAGTTATTTCAATAATGATCGCTTCATTCAAGAATTAAATTATATGAATGTGCAAGTAAATTTTTCTTCAGTGAGACATTCAGAAGGGAACCCTTGTGAGAGATACATACAAGAAGTTATAAAGCACTTGAGGATGCGAACTCATGAGAATCATGTGTCAAAGTTATATGATTATGATCTCGAAGATAATGCAGGAATAAATTAAATTTGTTCATGGATAGCGGATAGGAGAGAAAACATTGTTCAAAAATGTTTCAGATATTTATGTTTAATGTAAATTATATGATAAGCAATCTATAAGTATATTAACTGGTATTTATGGGAAATCTTGAATTTATACCATTGGCATTAGCGATTCTCGCTTATAAATTGCAGATATTCCCATAGGGATATTTATGCAGTGATCTTGAATAAATAATAATATGTAAATGAATGATTTTTAGATCACTTGCAATTTTATGTTTAGTTAAGTAAGGATTTCTTATTGGGTGCGTTCATATTATATACATAAGTGCTTAATAAAGGTAAGAATTTTTCTTTATTTATATTTATTCATATTTATATCTATATGTATATTGGCATTTATTTATTTAAGTTAACAAATTCCTCATAAGTAATAATAAATTAGGTAATGTAAACGTGATCTGTATAAATTAAAGTGACATAATAAATAAATTTTACATAAGTAAGCAATCAATAGGAATAACTTGGAGTACATGTAATTGGTAACCAGGTTATATAGGGAATGGAATTTGTTATAGACCAGAAAAGGAGATGGATGTATTCCCGGATATGAGGGATTCGCCTGACTTCTGTGCCTCGGTGCGTCGAGCTTTTTCTATCTTGGGCCGGGATAGTTTGACGCTCGGGGTACCTAGTCGCAAGGCTCGACGGAGGCAGCGGGTCATGTTGTTAGATGGGTCCGTCGTTCGCGTGTCAAACGAGACTGCATGCAGGATGGCTGCGGATGGCATGATCCGGCCTGTGAAGCAACGTTAAGGGGCCTCCGTCGAGGCCGAAGAGGGGAGCGGAATAAACAACTTTGAGTTTAAGTAATGCTTCACTTAATTTCACTTTGTACTCTATGGATGTCTATGTCTGTACTCGTGTATATGTGTGTTTCTTGATTATCCTCGTATAATCTGTATGATGATCAAATAACTGATACAGCATTTATACTTTAGTTTAAGATGTCAATCACCAGGAACAATAAGCTGGGTGAACGCATATGATAATCCACCTGTCAACAATACATCATCGTTAGAAATTGAAAAGGTAAAAGGGGTTCATGATAAATTCAACCAACGCATACCGACGATCATGAATGTTTTCCCTTTATTTCCGAATGTGCGCAAGACAAAGAAAATACGAATAAAACTTCCCGACAATACGAAAAGATGGTTCAAGAATGAAGTAAACAACAATCAAGAAATTTACGAAATAATAAGAATGTGGCAATGAACTTTAAGTTGTATTTAAAAGTTGTAAATAGTGTTATTCACTTACCAAGTCAATGTTTGATAGAAGCATCCTGTGCATTATATCTGTTTTTCACTATTGCTCACATTAATATCAATTTTAACTTTTTACAAATAACAAACGCAGACATATCACTTCAAGTTTTATTTAAATTAATTTTTACTTTATTCATTTTTATTATAATGTGTATATAAATATTCACTATATCAATAATTTACGAAAACTTTATTTTTATTTAAGTAAAACAATAAAAGAATCTTAGTAAAATTTTTATAAAGTCATAATATTAAGTTACGCATTAAATGTTACGTTTTCGAGAATGAGAAAGTGTTTCTCGCCCGAAGAATGCTGACACCGGCGAAGATCGACCGTGTGGGCCGGCGCAAAAAGTATTGTTCGTCAGGTGCATGGATGAGTCATGAACGTGTAGACGAATTTATATTCACATGTTTGTTTACCTTTTTCAAGGATTGTTAATGCGCTGTTTCTCCAAGTGACCGATAAGGGCAGCACCGTCGACATACAATTTTGGAAGTGGTATCAGTATATGCCGAAAATTGCCGGACGTTTTTATAAAGAAAATTAGGCATAAAAGAGCTGACGGATAAAATTTCCGGGACAGCTTGGTGCGAACCGCTATCTTTAAATAGTCTAAAAGTAGGTGATAAACCACTCCTTCCTCCTTTTAAAAAAAGGATTACTCTTAAATTCGGACTTAGAATAATTTTTTAGATTTTCGACACTTATAAAATTTTTAACAAGATTCAACACTTGTAATATTTTTCTCTGATAACATGCTACGTATATTACATTGAGATTTGTAGTTATTCTTGTATAAATATTTATGTATGAAATAATTTTATTTATGAATTCGGATTTTGGATTTATTTAATTTCATTCTTTATTTTCTTTTCCTAGAGTGTTTTGTTTTGCATGTAGGGGTACTATGCCATACATTATGACAAAACATTCTAGTAATTGTAATGACTACTTTGGATAGCATAATCATTTTATTTTCGTATAATTTACTTTTCTTTTAAATTTATTTATCCTACAAAAGGGATTTGAAATTAATAATTTTGTTTTATGTGTATATAGGATTTATATAAGTGAGCAAGTTTTTGAAATTCATTATGGATGAGTTTGAAACCATGTACGAAGAGTTAAGGTGATTAGTTAATATTTGTTATAGATGTGTGTATAGTGGCGTACCAAATTCTTTGTTTGTAGTGGTGTTTTTGTATTGGAATTTCACGAGAAAGGTAAAGTTTATTTTAAATGTATATATTATTTCTTCTTATATGTGTATCAAGTATATTTTTGTTGTATTTGGGTGTTCAATGTTAACGTGTTGAATAATACATCAGGAATGTGTGGAATGAATTATGTCGTTATTTAATTCATAGCATGGAGTCCTGGTGAATTTGAAAGACACGAATTGGTCTTGGTGGTACTGCGTTTGGGAGCGAGAAAAGGCACCAGGCAGAACTAATCAGGGCTGAGTTAATTTATTGAATACGCAGAGACATTATTTTATTTCATTTTATTTATTTAATTTTAAAATTTATATATGCCTTAAGGAGTGAGCACATTGTGGTGTATGTTCGGGTTGTGTTCGACGAGTTGAAAAGACATACTCGTAGGGTGGAACTTTGGGGTACCCAACTGTGTGAATTTGCTATCTGATGGTACTGTGTTGGGAGCGAGAAAAGGCGCCGGACAGGACTAATTAGGGCAAAGCCATTTCCTTAATGTTTATATTTTGTTCGCAAATAGTAAATCGTGTAAATTTTTGGTTGTTTATATTCCAGTACAATTCATCATGTGTAATTTATTTTATTTTTGATTGTTTACATGTATCTATGACAAATATAATTCATAATAATCACGTTCACATTTTTTTTTAGACATAAGCTTTTCACGACATTATGACTTCATTTATTTTTATTTCTTATAATATTTATATTGATTATGATGTATCAATTTGAATGATGATTGAAATATTGATTTTTTGTGTGTAAATATTTGTATATAAATTTTTTTTGAATTCGTTTAAAATTATTTTTAATAAATTAGATGTTAAGATTTATTTTGTACTTTATTTTCTTTACCTGACCTGGAGATAATTAAAGAGCAGGAGAATCGATTGGAGAATCAACTCATATTTTCTGCCCCTGAGAGAACTATTTATTTTAAACTGAGCTAGTTGTATGTAAATGTTTTGCTTAACCTACTTTTCAGCAGAAAATTCACCGTATCTTAGTCTAGCATAAGGCCTAGCACTAGGATGCGTGCTTGACTCTCAGTTACACATTGATTAAGTAAATTAAATTTATTTCATTTATATATAAATTTGTAAGAGTCACAGCAATATGCCTAAAATATTTTACTTCTGCAAAAAAGACGCCTTATGTCTTTTTTACTTCAAGTTATTAATTTTCAATTTTACAAATTAATTGTAGTAATATATGAAAAATTTATCAAAAAAGAATAGTAGATTGTACAGACATTCTTGTTTATTATCACTGTTTCTACTGTCTTTAGATTCCGAATATTTATAATAAATGGTATTACTTCTTCTCTGCCAAGCAACAATTCTCGGTCCCATCATTTTCTGATTTCACTGCTACTGTATCTAAGAGTATTCCTCTAAATTTCAGGTGTCCACATTTCTGGATCTGATTCCATATCTTAACTGCATTTTTCCTCATAACCCTGCTCTCCCATGTGCTTATTATAATATATTTTGGATATTCTCCAAATATGCTCTATCAGGTTGAATATGTAGTGATATGATGGTAGTTGTACAACTGTGTGTGTCTGGTATATTATGGCTCTTAACAATTCTCTTATTTGACCTTTATTTCAAGAATTATTAGGAGATTTATCATATAAATAAACTAATTTAAGAAATTGTTTTTATCTATTTCACGATGATAATCAGTATTACTAGTATTTGAAAAAATACTAGAGGCACTGTTTATAAAACCATTACATGTACCTGCATAAATGACTATAAACCTAAAACCAAGGCAAACTTTGTATTACTCGACACGTGTTAATTTTAATGCAGAGTATTAAGTACCTCTTGTTGTCAACTTTCGAACACTCTTATGACTATCATCCTGCCATGATCTGGTTACAGTGGCATTTTGAAAAATCCAAGTCTCATCCAAATAGACATATTCCAGTGGGTTTTCAGATTGTAAATTATTCATACATTTATAGAAAATTGGTTCGAGGAAGAACATGTGTTTTTTCCTTAATCTTCTCTACGGACAGTCTTTCTTATATTTGAAACCAATATCTGCTAGTACTCTACCAAAAGAATCAACAGAGTTATCAAAGATATGATGCTCCCCTAGCAGTGATAATAACGAAGTTCATGTAAAGTGTTGTTCTAAAACACACCATTAATATTATAATATTCTTTTTATTTTCAATGAGTTGTATAAGCAACTTAGCGTTTTTATACAGATCGTATCGGGTATTGTTGCTTTTATTGCAGGACTAATCACATACAGTTTCCTGAAACGTTTTTTTAGGACTTCGGTGAGCATCATTTTGTTTACGTGTCTTAAAAATACTGCCCACAGATTCAACGGAAATATTTAAAGCTTGTGCAATTCTCGAAAATGATAATATTAATATTTATTTGATGTCATTACAACAAATATGGTTACATACCTCTCGCACACTTGTCAACGGTAATAGTTATTCAATTTACGTTTGTATGTATGTAATCAAAGAGCTAATGAGCTCCTTTGACTGACTACTGAATGGCTTAAGCATCGTTAGTTCTAAAAAGAACTTTGAAAGATAATACTAGAATAAAATAACAAACATAAACAACAGCAACCAAAACCTATTTATACTGTCAAACAATACTGTCAAATGACAGCAAGGAATTCAAAATTCAAAATCACTAGCGACGTGTAAACGATGTTTCATGTAAGCCAACACCCGATGTTAATATTTTTGTAAAACTGGCTAAAATAACGCCAACATTATCATTTTTAATTAATATTAATAATTAAAATAATCCTGTAATTATTATTATATACATATAATATATTCTATACCAATGAAAATCTAAATTTAGTAATATATAAAGTAATTATGTTCGTTGTTATGAAATTGGCAATGCAGACGTCATTATTTTTTGTATATGACGAAAGTGGATTGATTGCTGCTTTCTGGTATAGTTTATTTAACTGTATGTTGGTTTATTGTAAATACATGGGTTTTTCAGTGATCGTTTAAAACAATCGGTCAGTCAACATGTTATTTACTGGATTGCGAAATAATAACAATTCAAACGATTCAAAAGCATTTTAGTTGAACAAATCCTCCAAACCTAATTCAACATTCTTCTTCTTTGCGGACTTAATTTTATATATCACTTGCCAGATGGCCGTTTTCGCCAGATCCTTGCTGTCCTCGTCCATCTTTTCAATTTCGAACGCGACCGAACGGCAAAAATGAGCATCGCTGGTCGTTCCCGATATTTCTTCGATCAGGCTCCTTATTTCGGAGGAAAGCGACGAAATCATCCGCGATATGTCGATTTCGTTGCGTTCCTCTTTTGGAGCCGTGCAGTCAGAGGACGTGGAAGTGTCGGTGGGACAGACAGTGGTTGCCAGCGACGTAGACGGTTCTTGGAAACTATTCACACAGCCATGATTCTCTGGGATAAACGATTGATCACAGTAAAAGTCGTTAATCGGCTCCTCCTTTATGTCGACGTCTGCGTCCTCAATTAGTTCTGGGGTTCTGGAATTATGATCAAAATCAAATAAAACATTTACTTCCAATGAAGTGTGGAAATATAGCTCTACGACGCATTTAATTGTAATAATTCTGTGGACGAAATGAAATGCGATATTGTTAATGTAATTGAATCAAAGAAGAATTGCGAGAAGTTGATTGGTCCCCAGTTTTATTACTGAACGATGTGAATAGTTTGTATGAAAAATTTATGAAAATTCTGGTAGGAATCGTACATAAAAACGTTACTAAAAAATGAGGTGTGGCCATCGCACGATTTTTTTATACGTATGAGCGTTTCAAACTATACAATTTTAAGAATTTTTTTACACAAAAACTATTCAAAATCCTATTCTAAGTACTTCTATTCTCTTGATAAATCGCTATAGAATGCATACTTTGCAAGATATTATCAAAAAAGTGCTCCTCCCTAAGAGTAAAAGTGTTACTTCCGGTCCGAATTTTGAAATTTCATTTATACAAAAAATATTGCAAATCTAGCGCTAAATACTTTTGTACTCTTGATAAATATATATAGAATGCATAATTTACGACATATTTGGAAAGAATCGCTATTCGATAAGAGTAAAAATGGTACTTCCGGTCTGAATTTTGAAATTTTTTTATACAAAAGATATTGAAAATTATGTTTTAAATACTTCTTTACCAGTAACGTACCTGTCTAAAAAGCATGACTTGCGAAATATTCGCAAAAAACTGATTTTCGATAGGAGTAAAAGACCTACTTCCGGTAGGAATTTCGAAAAACCTTTTTAAATAAAATTGTTGACAATTTTAATTTTAAGTACATATGAATTCTTTATAAATTTGTTTAAACCTAGTAGTTGACGAAATATTGGCAAAATTCGATTCTTTCACCGAAGTAAACTGCTACTTTCGGTATACCGATTTTACTGAAAAACTAATCAGATCTCTAAAGGGAGATTATGCACGTAAATACAAAATTTGGAATTGATATCTACAGCGGTTTGACCGCTATCGTGGATACACACACACACATACAGAGAGAGAGAGAGAGAGGGGGGGAGAGGGAGAGAGGGGGGGGGGGAGAGGGAGAGAGAGATTTTTTAAAAACCACTTTTTGGTATTAGGGGACTTCAAAAACGTGGGCATCTGCAAAAATCTCGAGGTCAAAAATTTTCGTCATCCATCACAATACTCCCTTATACAACCTATAAGAAAGTAATAAGTGTCGATATTTCGAAAAAATCTTAACAGAATTAAATATATAATACAGGCACAGGTCTACAGTGATTTCGATGTTTACAAACAAGCAACATTTCTTAATTTTTACAAAAATTAATGATATTTTTGCATTGAAAGCCTTAATATTATACAAATTAGTCAATAAAAAACATCTTTTCGAAAGCTTAATTTTGTAGGCCAGTGTAATTAAATAATTGATTGATTGGAGAGTTACTTATTGAAACTTCATTTTAATTTATTAATTTTGTACGAAACTATTCATGATAAAATTAATCTCATAGTACACAAAAAAACACTTAACCCAAATAAAAAAGCTGGACAAACTACGTACCAGTAAACACAATTTTGTTCACAAACCTTTGAATTATAGTGTGATTATAGCATCAATAATAATAAATTTAGTTTTTATGAGCGTTTTACTAACCTTACAAATGTAGTATTCGCATCTGAAGAAATTAACCTTTTATCCAAATGTTTTCATTTTAACTTAAAACCTGATATTAACAAAAAAGACCTAGAAAATTTAGCGGTAGAAGCAGACCTAGCTATTAGTAAACACAGAGACAACGTAATTCATAAATAACTAGCAAAAGACCTTATAAAAAGTCATCAAATTCTGCCAAAAAATATTAGCAAAGAGAGTAGAATACTAAATACGATCAGACAAAAACAATGGATAACAGAATTATTTTCACAAAAGCTGATAAAGGCAACACTGTACCTAATCGCAATCACAGAGACAGAATATGTAGGTACACAAAGTTGAGGAATTTCTTAATATCAACTCTTTCATAAAATTAAAATCAGATCCCACCACAAAATTTCAAAAACAAGTAAAACATACAATGAATAAGTCAGAAACCCTATTCAATAAATCTCAAAGTTTCAAACTATCTAATATGAATCCACAGCCCCACAAACTATACGGGTTAATTAAATAACACAAAGAGAATAGACTATACGTCCTGTCGTTTCTTATGTAAAAGCTCTTTGTTCAAATCTTTCAAAATATCTAATCCCCCTAATACGGGAACATACAAAATTCAAGACTAAATTTGCTATAAAGAACTCTTCCGAATTAATTAAGAACATTTCTAAATTAAAAATACCTAACAACAGTAAATTAATATCTTTTGACGTCACAAATCTGTTCCCGAGTATACCACTCAAGGACATATTAAACTTAATTACTGTAAAACTCGAGAAGAATAGAACTAATCCCATTATAAAAAATGAGGTGTGGCCACCACACGACTTTCTTATACGTATGAGCGTTTGAAACTATACAATTTTAAGATTTTTTGTATACAAAACTTATTCAAAATCCTATTCTAAGTACTTTCATTCTCTTAATAAATCGCTATAGAATGCATACTTTGCAAGATATTATCAAAAAAGTGCTACTCGCTAAGAGTAAAAGTGCTACTTCCGGTCCGAATTTTGAAATTTCATATATACAAAAAATATTGAAAATCCAGTTCTAAATACTTTTGTACTCTTGATAAATATATATAGAATGCATAATTTACGATATATTTGCAAAAAATCGCTATTCGATAAGAGTAAAAGTGGTACTTCCGGTCTGAATTTTGAAATTTTTTTTATACAAAAGATATTGAAAATTATGTTCTAAATACTTTTATACTCGGAACATACTTCTCTAAAAAGCATGACTTGCGAGATATTCGCAGAAAACTGATTTTCGATAAGAGTAAAAGACCTACTTCCGGTAGGAATTTCGAAAAACTTTTTAAATAAAATTATTCTCAATTTTAATTTTAAGTATATATGAATTCTTTATAAATTTGTTTAAACTTAGTAGTTGACGAAATATTCGCAAAATTCGATTTTTTCGCTGAAGTAAACTGCTACTTCCGGTCTACCGATTTTACTGAAAAACTAATCAGATCTCAAGAGGGAGATTATACACGTAAATACAAAATTTGGAATTGATATCTCCAGCGGTTTGACCGCTATCGTGGTCACAGACAGACACACAGACAGACAGACACACAGACAGACAGACACACACACACACACACAGACATTTTTTTAAAAACCACTTTTTTGGTATCAGGGGACCTCAAAACGTGGACATCTGCAAAAATCTCGAGGTCGAAAATTTTCATCATCACAATACTTCCTTATACTACGTATAAGAAAGTAAAAATGAGGTGTGGCCACCACACGACTTTCTTATACGTATGAGCGTTTCAAATTATAGAATTTTAAGAATTCTTTTTATAAAAGTTATTCAAAATCCTATTCTAAGTACTTCTATTCTCTTAATAAATCTCTATAGAATACATACTTTGCAAGATATTATCAAAAAAGTGCTCCTCGCTAAGAGTAAAAGTGCTACTTCCGGTCCGAATTTTGAATTTTCATATATACAAAAAATATTATCTTGATAAATTTATATAGAATGCATAACTTACGACATATTTGCAAAAAATCGCTATTCGAATAGAGTAAAAGTGGTACTTCCGGTCTGAATCTTGAAATTTTGTTTACACAAAAGATATTGAAAATTATGTTTTAAATACTTTTATACCCGTAACGTACTTGTCTTAAAAGCATGACTTGCGAGATATTCGCAAAAAACTGATTTTCGATAAGAGTAAAAGACCTACTTCCGGTTGGAATTTCGAAAAACTTTTTTAAGACAATTTGTTTCAAACTTAATTCTAAGTACATATGAATTCTTTATAAATTTGTTTAAACTTAGTAATTGACGAAATATTTGCAAATTTCGATTTTTTCACTGAAGTAAACTACTACTTCCGGTCTGCCGATTTTGCTCAAAATCTAATCAGTTCTCAAGAGGGAGATTATATTCGTAAATACAAAATTTGCATTTGATATCTACAGCGGTTTGACCGCTATCGTGGTCACACGCAGACAGACAGACACACAGACATTTTTTAAAAACCACTTTTTTGGTATCAGGGGACCTCAAAACGTGGACATCTGCAAAAATCTCGAGGTCGAAAATTTTCATCATCACAATACTTCCTTATACTACGTATAAGAAAGTAAAATGAATTAAAATTACAACACACGTTTTACTTTCTTATACGTAGTATAAGGAAGTATTGTGATGATGAAAATTTTCGACCTCGAGATTTTTGCAGATGTCCACGTTTTGAGGTCCCCTGATACCAAAAAAGTGGTTTTTAAAAAATGTCTGTGTGTCTGTCTGTCTGCGTGTGACCACGATAGCGGTCAAACCGCTGTAGATATCAAATGCAAATTTTGTATTTACGAATATAATCTCCCTCTTGAGAACTGATTAGATTTTGAGCAAAATCGGCAGACCGGAAGTAGTAGTTTACTTCAGTGAAAAAATCGAATTTCGCCAATTATTCGTCAACTACTAAGTTTAAACAAATTTATAAAGAATTCATATGTACTTAGAATTAAGTTTGAAACAAATTGTCTTAAAAAAGTTTTTCGAAATTCCAACCGGAAGTAGGTCTTTTACTCTTATTGAAAATCAGTTTTTTGCGAATATCTCGCAAGTCATGCTTTTTAGAGAAGTATGTTCCGAGTATAAAAGTATTTAGAACATAATTTTCAATATCTTTTGTATAAAAAAAATTTCAAAATTCAGACCGGAAGTACCACTTTTACTCTTATCGAATAGCGATTTTTTGCAAATATATCGTAAATTATGCATTCTATATATATTTATCAAGAGTACAAAAGTATTTAGTTGTATTTGGAATATTTTTTGTATAAATGAAATTTCAAAATTCGGACCGGAAGTAACACTTTCATACGTATAAGAAAGTCGTGTGGTGGCCACACCTCATTTTTTCTGTACATGTAAATAGTAACTGTAAAAGAATAAAATATGCATCTATTAAGATATCTTATTATGAACAATACTACAATAAATTGTGTCCATATAATACGTCGTTTTCGAGAAATATAATTTTCTAAAGCCTGTACTATCTTATTACTTTTTGCCCAAATATTATATGGGGAATACAAAAATGTAATAATATATAGAATGTTCATTTAAAAAACAATAAGTATGGTCAGCCACTAAGTTATGGAACACTCTGTATAATACAAAATATTTTAAAAATGTGCTCCTAATAAGCATCTATCACAGGAAAAAAACCGCTTCAAAATATCTTTACTCGTAAAGGCACAATGACAGAATTATGGGCTTTACGAATTAAATAAAACACATACTTCGATGCTCTGTCCAAGACAGTAACCTTTATTTTCCCACATATTAATTCTGTATATAGAACATATACCTATATATATATATATAGTTTAACAAACTACATACTAGAAATTTTAGAGAATACATTTTTTAGTATTGGTAATAATTAACTTATTGTTTAATTGCTGGCGGCTGCACGAGTCAGAAAATTAACGTCTTAATTTTGAGTGTGAAAATTACACACAGAAAAACAAATATAATTGATTGCGGCTTGGATTACGATTTTTTTAAACATAATTTAAAAATTTTTGTAATTAGCATTGACGTAATCGTTCATCGAAGGAACTTCTATTGCAGTAACCGTAATTTCAAAAAAGTTCAAATTATAATTACAATAATATAATCTAAATGTCTTCGATGAACGATTACAATAAATCTAAAGTCTTCCATATCAAAAAAAAAATATTTTGTTAATATTCAAAAGTATTCTGATTATTTATTATAATGTTTGAAATAGAAATGGGAGCGTTAAGTTATATAAATACTTTTTCTCTGAATAAAATATGCTGTAAAGTAAATAACACTGATTTTACTAATGTTTAATAAAAGCACAAAAGTAATCCTTGCCAATGATTAAAGTAATCCTTATAAAAAAAGCGGGATTACAATTAAAGTAATCGTTCCACAGACCTTAATTGTAATCCCTTTTTTTATATCAGGATTATTGCAATCGAATTCATTTTGTAATCGCCCAGCTCTGTCAATATGCAATAATGATTTTCGGTATTACATGTTTCATATCTACCTGTATTCAAAATCCAGTTGCGTGTGCGTTCTGGGTCTTTTGTTGGAAATGAAAACAAATGTATTTCCTTGGTATTACGTCTGCTTTTATGGCAATTTAGATACTGACACTTATTCCCTGACATAATTTATTTTAAGGATTTTACTTCTTGAAATAACGAATTATTTTAGGCTACTAAATGGAATTCTAAAAACATGAATATATATACGTAATTTAATCTATGGCGGTTTTCATAGTTTTGGAGTACAATACTTTATAGAAATCTAAAATTTACAAGGCACCAAGGTATAATAGGAATATTTTAATAGTCAATGCAATAGAAGAGGGTTTATTATTGGTCTTTACAAGGTGTTACTATTATCTAAATTTTATCTATAAATATTTTCATATACATAACATTTTTTTTTGTGTAGTATGAATGAGTCTTTATTATTAGTTGGACAATGTATTTTATACAAATATATCTATAATGCATAAAGCGAATATAAAATGGACAATGCATTATAGGAATAAATATACAGTGATGTGCAAATGTATGGAACCAAGTAAATATCTCTGGAGTTTCTAGAGATGTAGAAATTAAATTTGGTGGGTAGATATTACACTATATTTTGTATTTAGTTCGAATGTTTTTATCGCAATTCAACTTCCAGTTTAACCGGAAGTAATGTCAGCTTGAAATTTTTAAATAGAACACCCTGTATATTATTTTAGTTTTGAATAGAACACCTTATTGCGAGTACAAAAATAATGGGTTCGATATGTTTTATTTCATGGCCAACCGTGATATTAACAAAAAAAAATTATTTTTGAATGAAAATGTAATAATATCTGGTAGTCCATGTAATAATTGTAGCAGTGACAGTTATTGTCAAAATAAGTAGTATTTTAGTTTTAATGCAAAAATGGCTCATTTAAGCGAAAGAGAAAGAATTGAAATACTAATGATGATTGGATTTGGCGACAGAAGAAGAACGCATCAAGAAGTTTGTGACCTTTTTAACAATATTCATCCGAATACGCAAATAACACGTTCGATAGTTACAAAGACTTTGCAAAGGTACAATACAAATGGCACCGTCGGAAATTTAAGAAAAAGTGGACGTATAAATACTGCTACAAATGAAGAAGTAGCTCAAAATATTGCTATATCTTTAGAGGAAAATCATAATTTGTCTACTACTGAACTGGCCAATATGCACGAAATTAGCCGTCGTTCAGTAGGGAGGATATTAAAACGAGAAAGATATTACCCGTACAAAATTCGCCTTGTTCAAGAACTTTCCGACGACGACTTCAACAGACGGCTAGAATTTTGTGAATCAGTTATGGATATTTGTAACCGTGACGATAATTTTGTACAAAATGTAGTGTTTTCTGATGAAGCAACTTTTTGTTTGAACGGTATAGTTAATCGACACAACTGCCGTTACTGGTCCCAAAATAATCCTTACTGGGTACAAGAAGCTCATACGCAACACTCTCAAAAACTGAACGTTTGGGCCGGTATTTACAATAACAGAATTATTGGGCCTTTCTTTTTAGAAGGAAATTTGAACGGGAACATGTATTTAGAACTTTTGGATGCACAAATAATTCCGGCGCTGGAGGAAAATGGACAACTGCCAAATAATATCTGGTTTCAGCAAGATGGGGCACCACCTCATTACGCTCGCATTGTTCGAGATCGTTTAAACAGGACATTTCCTAATAGGTGGATTGGAAGAAGAGGTGCTATAGAATGGCCTCCTCGATCACCAGACCTTAATCCACTGGACTATTATCTATGGGGTTTTTTGAAGTCCAAAGTTTATTTTAATCGACCAGATAATTTGCAAGAATTAGCTGAGAGAATAACTCAAGAGATTCAAAGAATTCCACCAGAAACAAAAGCCAATGTTACAATGGCATTTAAAAATAGACTGGCCTACTGTCAAGAGGTAAATGGTGCTCAGTTTGAACATTTAATACACTAACGGTATCCTAACGCTTTGTCGTAGTCATGTTTTATTTTACTATGTTTAGCGCCCTTTTCAGTAATTTAAGTACTGTTGTACTCAATTTCAGTTTTGGTATTTAATGTTATTGTTACATTTGTGATTTACACTCGCAAAATACTAGATCTTAGCATTGTAACAAAAATCACTCTTTTGTTAATATCACGGTTGGCCATGAAATAAAACATATCGAACCCATTATTTTTGTACTCGCAATAAAGTGTTCTATTCAAAACTAAAATAATATACAGGGTGTTCTATTTAAAAATTTCAAGCTGACATTACTTCCGGTTAAACTGGAAGTTGAATTGCGATAAAAACATTCGAACTAAATACAAAATATAGTGTAATATCTACCCACCAAATTTAATTTCTACATCTCTAGAAACTTCAGAGATATTTACTTGCATTTGCACATCACTGTATATAAATGTAAACGAAGCAAATAACTCACAAGGGTTCGTAGTACCTATACAAAGAATCAATTGTAGACAAATACCCATTTGCGAAAAACAAATAGTATTTGAAATAATGTATTGATTATAAGAAATACAAACAAAGTAATAAATAATAGATCCAAAAAACATATTTATAAATACGTGATATGTTAGAATCGATTTTTATATTCCTAAATGACAAAATAAATTGAACAATAGTTAATAGCCAATATATAATACTGTAAGTGAAGACAAACGCCTATCAGTCTTCGAAATATTTACAGACGATTCCGTGAGAATTTGGTATGGCCTTGCGGCATCGAGTATTTAGATATATTTATTTGTGAAACAATACCAAGTGTATTTGTTGTTATTACTTGCTTATATTGTAACAGAAGTTGAATTTGTATATTTTCATCACCTGTGTGGTGAAACATACACTATGTAGTGTCTGCATTAAATATTTTTGAGACTAAAATTTGTGTTATTTACTTATTAATTATTACCAGTGTAATTAGTTATTTATGCGAATGTAACAATTGATATTTAAATTTACCTGAACAATTTACCCATTTTACGTCGACTTTTCCTGGGTTTGGAAAGACAAAGTTTGGATTTATTACCCATTCTTCTCACAAAAACATACAAGAGAACATAAATTGTAATTTTCTAACACGTAGTCAGTTATTCAAACTACCACTGAACCACACTGAACTGAAATATATTCCGATTTTAATTTGAATCTCCGGATGTTTTTTTTATTTTACATTTCGACACTCGTAAAACCAGATGACTGCCGAGGTCCGACGGCGATAGAGATCGCATGTAAAGGATAGAAAAGTAACTCCAGCATTTGCACGCTTCAGCAAGGTCTACATTTTAACAATATTACTTAATTAGTCGACAAGATAATATATTTCTAATTGCGGAATGTTGTAGGTAAAGCTTCAAGGAAGTTCCCTGACTTGAAGTAAGTAACCACAAATTTTAGTAAAAATAAGGTGATTTTCATTAACTTTACGATTTTATTACAAAAGAATGTGTAATTAAGGGTGCTGCATACCTTTAAACTTTATGCAAAAATGATTTAGATGAAATATTCTTATAATGTTAATCTACACGCCCCTACGCATTTTGTTTTTTCAATTTTTTATTAATTGTTATAAAAAATTAAATATAAATAGACAATCGAACAATAAAATGCGTACCGACGTATAAAATATTATTGTGAACATTAATTTCTAGCAAAATTTTTTTGTATTTATTAAATAAATTTGTAATTTGATAAGAACGAAATGCATTTTTGGCACTGTTTTAGTACGCCACCTGCAGTCAAATATTTGATATATCCTTGCAATCCAAGACAGGGCGGAGTTACTTTGTTTAGGTGGGGATTCACTTTACGAGCGATATTCGGAATACAGAAATCGTTGTTTCGGTTTTGAGTAGGTATTTGATTAAACATTATTTATATTATTTTACATTTCATAAAATTGAGAGCATTATCTAGTAACCTTGATTTAACTTTATAAAATTAATTAATGTATATTTTCATTTTGTAAAATTTACTTAATTTATTTTGTATTACATTTGATAAAATTGTACACATTCTCTGGTATGCTTTGATAACTATTAGATAAATACAAACTTAAACAAGAACATTACATATGATTCATAAATAATACTAGCTTTTTTAGTTCTTCCACTATTTTACATTTAGCAAGATAAAATACTACTGACATTTATAAGTGAGTTAAAAATAATGTAAAACTAATATAGAGAATTCGTCAGAATCTTTATTTTCGAAAACTTCACGCTACAAAAATCTATAAGTGATATGGGTGTCATTTTGTAACTTTGTTTAGAACAACAAGATTTCGATTTTTTGGCGATATCTTTTGATGTACAAGAGATATGGTTTTGACATAAAAAATAAACAACAAAAAAGCAACATATGAGTTTTTCTTACAAACCACAATGCAATTTATAAAAATAACGTAATAATAATTTTAGTGTAAGGTAAACATATGAGTATACAGGTGCTTCTCACTTAACGACCTAACCGTCTAACGACCGCTCGGGTATACGACTTCGACGCTCGAGCTTCTGCGTCGGGTATTCCCCGCAGGCCCGCGCCGTACATAAGGGCAAGGTAGGGCATTTGCCGACGGCGCCAAGGTATCGGAGGCGCCGAGCCGCCGAGTGGTTTCAAAAACTAAAAAATAAATAAACAAAAGAGCTAACAAATAATTCAAATAAAACTTATAATGACATAAAAGTCCAAAAAGAAATTTTATTGTATGTCTTTGAGACGAGTCTTTCTTAATCGCGAAGTATTATATGTACATATATATGTTTATTTATATAGGTATGCATTATGTTAATTAACATTTTAAATACTTCTTGACAAAGAACACTTGCATGTTGAGAGATTCGCAGAAAAATAGTCGATCTATATTGGCAGCAAAACATTTTAGAGAACTCGTCAAAAAGAACACCTGCATTTGAGAGATTCGCAGAAAAATTGTCGGCTCGAGCGGACTGTCGGAACCCGGGATGTCACGACGCTCATATTAAACTTTGCTGTATAACATGCATTAATTCATGAATTGTAACATACATCCGTGCGATTTTTAATTGTTTTGGTATTAGAAAAGGTTTAGAAATATTTAAAAAGTGCACAATCGTTATAAATTCTACATCGCTTAATGAATTTCCAAGATTTGCTTAAACGAACACCTGCAGTCTGAAAGATTCGTAGAAAAATCTTCGGGCGGACCAATCTGAATATTTTCCCGAATCCACTAAAATATTTTTTTCATCTTTTAGGTGTTTTATATAACAGCAATGATCGAAATTTACAGTTAGTTCTCGTCTGATACGATACATTTAACTTGTGCGATATAAGTGAAAAAATATTTGTTATTCCAACACACACAATTTTTGAAGTTTTACAGACATTGTTGTAGTGCTTTTGTGTTGTGAAATTTATTATTCTTTAAGGTAAGTGCAGGTAGAATTAATTTTTTTATTTCAGATTTATAAATAGCAAATAGCCAAAAACTTTCATCTGCGTCTCAAAAGTTTTTCTATTATTATTATTGATATATTTTCTTTGATTATGTTAATATAATTTTTGGTCACCTAAGTTTAAATAAATTAATCTTTAAAGGTTTTTATGAGCCTCAATTTTTATAAATTGTATTTCTGAAATAAAATTAGTAAATAAGTAAGTTGAGAAAATATTTTGAAGTTTGAGGCGTTGAAACGTTTTCATTGACAACTGAGGGGCTTTTTCCAAATCCCGATATCTACAAAATGAAAATTTACCAGAATTATTCGAACTCTACGGGCATAACCGTATAAATAAAATAGTTGAATAATATTTTTATATGTAAATATAATGTATCTTTTATGTATCGCAGTTTTAATACTTCCAACGACAGTTTAAATATAAAAAATAAAATTAAACATTTAAATCTATAGGATTTTTACCTTATTAACAATGAAGTAGTTACCGAGTTTTGCAAAATTGTTGCTAATTTAGATTTAACTTCTATACGCAATAAAGATATTTAATGAAATAAGTGAGATAATACCTGATGACGAATGGAAACAATAATAGCAAAGGCGAAGTACTTTTTATTTTAAGAAAAGTACATGAAACCAAATTCAAATAAAAAGTTTAAAAATATACTATATACTTACCTAAAATAAAAATATATGAAACTTCTGTTGTTTTTGTTTTGTGAAAAGTAGATCTCAAGGTTTGCCCAAGTACCCCCTTCTTTGACCAATTTGTTTACTTAACGAATTATTTTTCTGCAGTTTACACGATGTCAGAAAAGAAGAAGAAATTGTCAGGATACCAAAATTTACTGAAGAAAAAGAGAGGAAGAGCTGGATAAGCACGTCAAAATCACGCAGTTTTTTTTGAAGCCCGAATCTACTTTGCCTGATTTTAATACAAGTTCCAGCAGGCCAGATACTAATACAAGTTTCAGCAGGCCAGATACTAATGCAAGTTCCAGCAGGCCAGATACTAATACAAGTTCGAGCAGGCCAGATACTAATACAAGTTCCAGCAACATACAACAAACTCACCTTTTCGAAAGTATGCCATCAACATCTTCCAGTTCCACTGATAATGGGGAATCAATAACTTCAAACGTTACTACAGCTGAAAGTATATGTCAACTTTCCAAAGATGTCGCATTGTGGCCAACAATTTTACGTCCAAGTGATATTCAAGAATTAGTAGAGCTTGGCCCTACTTATTATCAAAATAAAAAAGATGATTATCCGAGAGATAATTCGGGACGAAAATTTAGGAATAGTTATTTCTTTAGAATTCTACCGAACAAAGAAAAAACAGAGCGTTTTTGGCTGTTATATTCCGAATCGAAAAATTCTGTTTATTGCTTCTGCTGCAAAGTTTTTACTGACGGCAACTTAAAATCTCTTCGCCTTAGTGATAAATCTGGTTACAATGACTGGAAGCACTTGTAAAGAATTTGGCCATATCATTAGCTAATCAGTTGAAAAATTTTGAGTTTGTTTGCATACTTGTTGTATGGTATAATATTTTAAGTAAAGTTAACATTGCTTGTAAAGTTATTCAAAACCCGAACTTTGATGTTGCTCAATGTTGTATTCATTTAAATAATATGAATACATTTTTGAAAGCTTATCGCTCCGACAAAGGTTTTAATGATTTATTAATTGATGCTAAAGAAATTGCAACTACTTTAGATATAGAACCTAAATTCAAAAAACAAAAATTTTTAAAACCTCGAAAAGTAAAAAAACATTTTGACTATGAATGTGACGATGAACCAATGCACGACGAAAATTTAAAATTTAAAGTAGATTGTTTTTTTAACACTCTTGATGTAATCATTACATCAGTAGATGAACGATTCCAGACACTTTCGTGTTCTTCTAGCAATTTTGAAATTTTGTGGAACATCGATAAATTTAGTAATTATTCCGAAAAGGAACAATTAGAGACGTGTCAAAAACTTGAAAATATATTGTACGATAAAACTCGCAATGAACGCGATATAAACGCCGCGGAATTACTTCAAGAATTGAAATATTTTCAAAATTTTGACAAAAATGTTAATAGATCTCCTGAGGAAATATTAAATTATATGGCAGTCAGTAACTTGGTAGATTGTTTCCCTAATACGAGTATATTACTGCGTATTCTATTAACAATGCCAGTTTCTGTTGCTACTGCAGAACGTTCCTTTTCGAAACTAAAATTAATAAAAAGTTATCTAAGATCTACCATGGGGCAAAACCGACTAACAAATTTTGCTATTATTTCAATAGAATCCGATATATTAAAAGAATTAGACACCGAAGATTTAATTAAACAATTTACAAGAAACAAGGCACGGAAAGTTCAATTCATTTAATTTAGTTAAAATTAAGGACATATTTTTTGTATTTATTTTTTTTTATTTTGGCTACTGCTATGTATATACTTCAATGACTAATGAGAAAATACTTATACAGCTTTGTATCTTTGTATAAAATTACAAATAAATTTATAAAAATACTTCTTGAAATTATTCTTTAATAGGTACCAAATATTACCCTTATATCTATTGCTTCTACTTCAGTACGATTTCAAAGTTCATGTGTGAACAAAAATATAAGCCATTTTCCCTCTAATATCACGGCTACCTAAAGGCGCTTATTTTATATTTGCCCAACGGCGCTGATTAGGCTTGGCGCGGGCCTGACTGTGTCAGAAGTTATATTTTATGTAATCTTTTGGTATTTAGTTTGGAATATGGAATTTTAGAAGAAAAACATAAAGGTTATGTGAATAAAATTACATGTTAGGAGATTGTGATTTTAATAGGGAATTAAAGTGGTGTGTTGAAATGAAGAAAAATCAGTTTTAGGTGAAATTAGAAAAAGAATCAAAGAATGTTTTGGGTTGGTTGCTCTGTCTACTTTTTGTTTTATTAAGCAGTTTATTACTACATAAGAGCACGTGCATTTATAGGGTAGGTGAAAAAAAGGTTTCTGTTTAAGGAATAGCAGACAGGAAGCTAATCATAAAGAAAAGGAGTTATTAACCTAGTTTTGGAACACTATTATGGGAAATGATCATACTGTGGATGTGTGTATCTGTGTCGATATATTCTGATTTAAAAATAATGTAATGTAATATGAGTAATTGTTCAAGATTAATAGTTTTTGGAATAGGTAGGTATATAAATATACAGCAAGAGCGCGCGAGGTATGATCACCCGATGGTATACGTAAACTCGCATCTAAACGTGGTCCGATAATACATATTAGAGTTACGGCACAACATACTAGCATTGCCTGCTCATATTCGAACTCATAGTGATCTGATTATTTTTTCGCAGATTGACAAAAAGAACAAATTAAATTTTCTCTTTAAGTGATAACGATTGCTTAGATAACTAAGTCGATAATTACGCGAAGATTGTAATACTTATAACGTAATTATGATTATCCTTATGAAATTAAATAATAATGTAGTTGTGTAAAAAGTTATAGCAGTACAACTGGGTTTTAGAATGAAATAAAAACAACCCGCCTGAAACATCTGCAGAATAAACTAAGATGTCTAGAGAAAAATAAATAAATAGAAATTTCATGGTAAAAAAAAGACTATAAATAAGTATAACAGAAATACCATAAAATAACACAAAAACCTACGTGCATTCCTCTTTGCAGCCAGTACGCAACTCATGTAAATATCTATATCTGGCGAACACAGCTGGCGGAGATCAATTTTCCGAATATACGTCCGAAGAATATCGACTGGCATCGGGTGATCATACCCCGCGCGCTCAAGCTGTATATGAACACATTTCCATTTATTTTTAGTGTTTAGTATAGAATATGTTTATTAACTTTTAGAAGAGTTCAGAAGAAAACAATAAACACTACGTAAAAAATAGATATATGTTAATAATATTTAGGGAATTAAGAAAAAATGTGTAGTCTTCTTGATAAAAAAATATTATTTTTAAATGAAATTAGGAAGAAAAGGAGTTAAAATGGTTTAAAGGTGATTGTACTTTCCCTTTTTTATTTATTATGATTTTCCACGAATAAATAACCTTAACATTAAAATATAAACAACTATTACATAATACAATTAAGATATATCGGGTCGTCGAAGTTCACTGCCATGGCAGCTCCGCTTCCGTGATTTTGCGATGTTTTACGATGTACCACAAAGCATGAATCGAGGTTCAAACTACTTTTTTTTATTGGCCTGCTGTATAAATATATTTTTAGAGTATCGTACCTATTAATAGTTATTATAATTCATTTGGTAGATCAAGTAAAATAAAATAAATATTTGATTAAATGATATGGTTCAAGTATATACGCCTCCTATTTATTCCTAATGAGTTTTTACATTAATAATAATTATATAACATATTTTTTATAAATGTACATATAAATGAGTACTATCAATTGAAATTAAAAGCTAAATTTCATTTTATTAGATAACATAAAAAACAGTACGTTTATTTTTTTTCTTTTTGTAATTCCCAATAATTTCTATCAAAGATGGCAATTTAGCTGAAATACTTGTCATGTTTATTTTCCTTTTATGGATTTTTCTTGTTTTTTTTACAACAGACATCAAGCTATAGTTTTCATCATGTTTGAAATTATTACTCAGTTACTAGAAATAGTGATTCTAGATTGTGTATTGATAGTTGGGCAGGTATTTTATAATAACAATACCCAACATACACACAAATACAAATTTAATTAATAGTGAAAATCTTATGATTTTTATGCAATAAATAACAATGGTGCAAATATGAGCATAAGAAATAGGTATTAATTATAAATCAACAACACACCGATACACAATCTAGTATCACTATTTCTAGTAAAAAATAGTAATTACAAATATGATGCAGCCAATTCTAACAGAAATTAATGGAAATTGCAAAATGAAATCCAAATTAAACGTAGGGTTTCTGTTGTCATCATTTTAGTAGATAACATAAAAAAACAGTACGTTTAGTTTCTTTCTTTCTATAATTTCTATTAATTTCTATTAGAGATGGCAATTTAGCTGAAATACTTATCATGTTAATTTTCTTTTTCTGGATTTTTCTTGTTTTTTTATTTTTACAACAGACACCAAGCTATAGTTTTCATCATGTTTGAAATTATTACTCTCTACTAGAAATAGTGATTCTAGATTGTGTATTGATAGTTGGGCAGGTATTTATAATAACAGTACTCAACATACACACATATACAAATTTAATTAATAGTAACAACCTTATGATTTGTCTCCAATAAATAACGATGTTGCAAATATGAACATAAGAAATAGGTATTAATTATAAATCAACAACATACCGATACACGATCTAGTATCACTATTTCTAGTAAAAAATAGTAATTACAAATATGATAAAGTCTACAGCCAATTCTAATAGAAATTAATGGAAATTTCAAAAAAGAAATCCAAATTAAACTTAGTATTTTATGTCATCTACTGAAAATGGAACTGGAGAAACCGTAAACAAAAAGAGAGAAAACGTTAAATGTAGAATTTATATTCATCATATAATATATTCTATTATGTTTCACTTGACAGTATCCATAAATACTTATGTACATTATAAATATATGGCAGATAATTATCATTATTAATGTAAAATCTCATTAGAAGATTATGCTTCTTAACAGGGTATTAGAAAAGGTGTATAGTTGATAGGCAAATAAATATTATTAAGTGAAATTAGGAAAAGGAATCAAAACTGGTTGGTTGCCCTTTCTGTATAATTGACCATAATGGACGAAAATGGACTGTTGATTTGAAATGATTATTATTACTATTATTATCAAATAATTTCTTTATTATATTATTATTTTTATTTCATTGTCTGTTTCTTTTTCTAATGTAAATTGAAGTTTTGGATGATAACTAATAATTGTTCTAAAATTTATTCAGCACCATCTCTAAACGTACTGCGTTTATGTTATATATAAAAATGATAACAAAGAAAGCCTAAAACAAAAAAGAAAACTGCATTAAATATAGAATTTAATATTCATATTATAAATATATTCTATATCTTCCAATTTTTGCAGAGAACTGTCACATGTAATTAATTTTTATATCTGTCAGATATGCAGTCGCCATATTGAATATTGTTTGAATATTAGAATTTCGCATTCCTATTGGATATAAACTTGTATCGTAATGAAAAATCTGTATTCCCATTGGATATAAACTTGTATCACACTGAAAATCTGTATCGTAATGGACATTATTAAAATACAGGTTCAGCATATCTAATAATACAATGAAAGTATGGGAGTAGAAAGTTAGTATATTATGCAATGAGCATTTAATGATGGCTATTAATACACGAATATGCAAATTACAAAAGGAGCCGAAGGCGAGTGTCGTAATGAATACGAGTGTCTTAATAGCCATTAAATGTGACAATTTTAACAACTTACTAAATTGCAGAGAAGTGTCACACTTGACTAATTTTTATATCTGTCACATATGCAGTCATGGCCATATTGAATCTAATTAGATTTTCAGTAAAATCGGCAGACCGGAAGTAGTAGTTTACTTCAGTGAAAAAATTGAATTTTGCCAATATTTCGTCAACCACTAAGTTTAAACAAATTTTTAAAGAATTCATATGCACTTAAAATTAAGTTTGAGAAAAATTTTACGAAAAAAGTTTTTCGAAATTCCTACCGGAAGTAGGTCTTTTACCATTACCGAAAATCATTTTTTGGCGAATATTTCGCCAGGTACGGTACGGGTATAAAAGTATTTAGAACTCAATTTTCAATACCTTTTGTATAAAAAAATATCAACTTGCAGACCGAAAGTAAAAGTTAAATTAAAAGTACATAAGTAATGTATAGAATTAAAAAAATTGATAATACAACAAATACGTACGCCGCTGCCCTCTCCCGCTCTCTTAAAGCCTCCTCCCTAAGATCAAAAACAAGAAATTAATCATACAATATTTAAATCGAACATAATAATAATTTAAAAATTCTCTCTCCCCCTCCCCCTCTCTCTCCCCCTCTCCATCCCTCCCTCTCTCTCCCCTCTCTCTTTTCTCTCTCTGCTCTCGCTCTCTCTTCCCCTCCCCTCGCCCTCTCTCCCCCTCTCTCCCCCTTCTCCCTCCCTCTCTTTCTCTCCCCCCCCTCTCTCTCTCTCTCTGTGTGTGTGTGTGTGTGTCAGTCAGTGTGTTACATTCATTTTGTAAGAAAAATGAAACACTATTAGATACTTTTACACATATGGAAAGTGCTTACTTGTAAACAACACTCACCTCTCTCGCGCATGCCGGGCCGTCTGCGCCCGTGCCGCCTTGTTCCGCTTGCGACCGCTCATCCTGAAAATTTATGAAAAATTGAATTTATCTATGTATTGAAAATGTGGGTGATAAGTCATTGAAAAAAAAAAGCAAATGGGTTTGTTCACTTTATGAACGCGCTTCAGACATGCTTGATTAGAAGCTTTAATTATGGGTGCCTACAAAAACAAATGACGCATTTGGAAGGAATGGAATGATTGAAAGCAAAATAGGTAGCATCGCCAGTGTTATTCCCCAGATGCAGAAACACAGCTCTCTGTCATGGAAGCGATGCGACAGCAGGGAACTAAACTTTGGATTATTTAATTATTCTACGGTATCGGATAACTGTCTAAATTAACTGCCTCTATTTGTATAACGTTATGAATCTTAATTGACTGTTGGAGAAATTTTCAAATCAAAGCGCGATTATACACTTCTGTTCTGCACGTTATTTGCCAATGGGGCGTGTATTATGTGTTGCATACGTGACTGTATTTTAATTAGCCATCTGGTTGCCAGTAGCAGCGATATTATTTGTAAAACAAATTTATTGGATAAAAGATGGCAGTACTAACGCCACGTATCTCTTAGATTGAACCAAATTATACAGAGACTGGCAGACCAGACCGTTGTTTTTTTTGTGTATGAGACAAAAAACAGAGTTTTTGTCTCATACACGATTTAATAGAATATGTGTCTATTTTGAAATCATTGATATTTACCCTAAATTGTAAAAATGCAAATTGCGTCCTTACAAGAATAATAGGAACATACTGTTACATATAATGTTTGTTTTGTAAATACCTATGTAGATCTGTCCTTTATCTATTTGATTTAGATAATAAATAGGTATTTTTTAGTGATTATTGCATTTTTGAAAAAGGAATATATAGGCTGATTCAATTTTGATGGTCACCATGGGTATTTCGCTTATTATTTGGAATAGAGAGTAGGTTTGAGTTTGGCAAAGTTGGTAAATTTTGTGTTTTGTTATGTAACTTGAGCATGTACCATGTCTTAGTTGGAAGAATTAGATTAGTAGATGAGAAGTAACACTTGAGCGCGAAATACATAGTTACCAAGTATGTTGTCAATGGTTAGTTTTTTCAAAATGTGTAATGGATACAAAAGTATTCAGAAGTAAGTTTGGAACAACTTTTGCATAAAAAAATCTACTTTCACAGAGGCAGTACATTTTTATTCTTATAGATAAATAGTTTTTTTATAGAAGTATTTCGCCAAGTATTTATTCAAATTTGACTAAAAAATGAACTGTTTATTTAAGAAAACCCATAAGTAGTGAACCTGTCAATGTAAGAAACACAAGGCCTATTGTGTGTGTAAAAGTAAGAAAAAGAGAAACAATCAATATACCTATTTCACATACCTATAACACTCTAATTAAATAGGTTAAATCTACATGTGTGCTCAGAAAGTAGTTTTGGATATTATAAAATGCCCTCTTTGTATTACTTTTGATACCGTATCAGCTATTAGAATGCCCGATTCAGTTGGAAAAAAATTTGAAAGACCACCCTAAAATTTATCCGACAGTGTGGATTTCCCACGTTCATAATAATTTACTAAAATATAATTAAAAACGAGATCTGCAGAATATTGAATTAAATTTCTTACGTATGTAAGTAATTTTTATTATAGGATTGAAGAAAATAGATTAAAAATTTTGTATAGGTACCTAAATAACTTGCCTTATAATTAATACTAGTGGTCGACCAGTGGCCGAAATTTGATCTCAATTCATTAAATTTTTAAGTTTGAGTTATTGAGGTTCTTTTGTCAAAAAGTATACTTCTATAACCATTGCATACAATTTTTTTCAATTTTCTATTACGTCAGCTGCGAGCGTGTAGAAATACGTCATTATGCATTAATTTTCGAGTTAATTAATTAATGTATTTGTTTGCAAAAAAAAATTTCTCTCACTGTTTGACCATGATAGCGGCCAAACGGCAAAAGCCATCAATACCGAAGTGTATATTTAGGAATATAATCTCCCTCGGAAATCTGATTATATTTTCAGTGAAATCGATAAATCGGCAGTAGTACTTCATATCAGTGAAGAAAACAAATAATAGCAATATCTCGTCAATTACTAATTTTAGGCAAATATCTAAAGTATAACAATGTGATCAAGAGTAAATTAGAAAACAATTTTATAAAAGAATTCCTACCGGAAGTAGGTGTTTACTCTGATCGTAAAACAGGTTTTTGCGAATATATCGCAAGTCATGCATTCTAGACAAACATATCGAGTGTATGAAAATATTGAAAGCTCAATTTTGAATATTTTTGTAATAAGAAATTTCCAAAATTCGAACTGAAAGTACCTAGCAATTTTATTCTAATCGAATATCAATTTTTTGAAAATATCACGAAAATTATGCATTTTATACAGTATAAAAGTATTTAAACATGGATTTGGAATATTTTTGTAAAAAAAAAATTCAAAATTCGGACCGGAAATAACACTTTCGCCAGTGACGGCTGTTTTAGAGAAGCAATTAGATAGACAAGACTGATTCGTTTATTATCGGTGATATGTTCGGCTACTGGGAGTATATCAGCAATAATAAACGAATCAGTCTTGTCTATGTAATTGCTTCACCTAAAGTACCTAAACGAACTCATCAGACTGCAACTGACTTTCACTCTTATCGAATAGCAGTTTTTTGAAATATCTCGCAAATTTGCTTTTTATATAAATTTCTTAAGTAACTTGACTACAGCACCATTTATCGGATCCTTGCCTAGCTATGAACCATCGTCTCGACAAAATAAATATATTGCGTGAATATGACCTCAATCGGTCAAGTTGTTTAGAAGCTACAAGATCGCACACAAACGTACCAACGATTTATATATATTTGAAAATATATATATATTTAAAAAAAATTGTTTAATTATAATACACCATTTCTACACTTTCTCTAATCTTCAAATAATTTAACTTACATCATTTCATCGTATAATTTTAGAATACTTTCTTTAAATAATATGTCATTCTCAATTTTAATATTTTTTTGAAAATATTTGACCAAAACACGTGTTCAGAAAAAAATCATTTTCACATTGTTTTTAAAAGTAAAAACATAAACTTTGGTGGTGCTTGTAGGCAAGAAAATTCTGCATCATTTGGTATAAGTTGACTCGACAATACCTCAAAAACGTTTTTTCAAAGCCTACTTCTACTAATTTTGATATACCAAAAACTTATTTTTTTTTTAATGGACGTATTTTATTGTGGCATTTTGTTTCTTTTTTTTTTCTCTTTAATTTTTGTTAACAATGTCCTGTACCTATCTTTTGTAGTTTCTGAGATAATCACTATAGGAGCAATTAGCGGTCTAATAAAAACTACGAGCGTTGTTGTTCTATGCGCCGAAATATTCGTTCAACCAATGGAAGGCTGGAATGGTGCCCGACCTCTTTATTCAACTGTCAAACAAAGTAAAGGTTAAATCCACTATCCCAAAAGTAATAATTTTACAGAATGAAGGGCATCGCGTTTCAGTTTTTTTTAATTTCGGCAATATCCAGTTGCAGTATTTCATTTCTTAAACTATTGGTTAACAACCAAATATAATAAAGCATAAGTTTACTGACATATTTGAAGATGCCGCCTCTCTAAAAGGTGTATGAAACAACGCTGCTATCTTCAATTTAATTTGCTTAATTGCTCGTATTCTTTTATTGTTGAAGCTGTTCATAACAGATGCCTGTAGTTTTTCAAAATTATAAATTGATGTCCTACAACTTTAATAGAAATAAATTTTGCAACAAAATAACGCAATTTAAATAACCTACAACTATTGTGCAACGTAACAACAATCAAAAGTAAGAAAAACAAATTTCATTAACGAATATGTTCAACATAACCACAAGTTTGTGCAATGCACGTGAGTATTCTGTTTTCCAAAGAAGTACTAATGTTGTATAAAACTTTTACATATTCTTATAAACTCTTCTCTGATTATAATGTTCATGTCTTCAACAAGATTTGAAAATCCGTCCGTAGAAAACGAAGATACTCTCCTTCATTAACATTTTCATCAAAGACATAAGGTCCAATTATGTAACTACCAATAACTACCACTGAATGACCAACAATTTTGAAAGTTTGCAGGTGTGATAAAGTGAAGGTTTTTATGTGTTATAATAACGAAAATTGTGACGATTAACGTATCCATTTTAATAGAAGGTAGCTTCGTCGGTAAACAACAAAAAATTGGGAAAGTCAGGCTAATTTATCTGCTGCCCATTGACAAAAATGTAATTAAAAACAATGACAAAATGTTTTTTTTTGGACGTGTTTTGGTCAAAAAATTAAAAAAAAAAATTAACTCAAAAACTATTGCCCCAATTTTGAAAAGGAAAAACAGCTGAATAGACAATTTTAAACAGTACTAAAAAATCCAAAAATTTATAGTGTCATTTAAAAAAATAAATTCCATGCATTTCCGGTGAAACCGGAAGTGCGTCAGGGCTTAATGTATTTTTAGAATATGCGCCTTAAGCAACCATGAAACTATCTCTAATTGTTTTTTTTTTATTTAAAACATAAAGGAGCAATCAAAGAAACGGCTACTAATGACTCACCCTGTATATTACAACATACTGTATATTACAACATACTGTACATATGTTGCAAATTAAAAGCAAATTTATGGAAATCGACTGCAAATTAAATGGAAATTAAATCAGAAGGTATTTTCAGATTAGCATGTATTTTGAGATACACTGTACATAATCATCAAAACAAATATTTTTCGTAAAATATGGTTGAACAATAGGTACTTGAAATACTCTGTTGGCCCGATATTTTCAGTAGATTTATTATTAAATGAGAATCCAAGACGCCTGAGTTCCATTTTCGATTTTTTGTAATTGAAGAGCATGTTGTTTGTGTAACCTTTTTTTCTTTAAAGATACTCTTTTGATGCCTGACAAACACATATATAACGTAACTGAGTATGACGGAGTAAGCAATTTACAGTATGTCGAGTCTATATTTGCCGTAGACATTCAAATTTTGCAACACTCAACATGCCTAACAATAACCGATCGTTAACTCTTCAATTATTACTTACCACCAATAATAATATATATAAAAAAAAAAGCCGCATTCCATGAACGAAAAGAGAAAATATACAAAATAACGGCTAAGAAAAAAACGAAAGAAGGGAAGATATTATTTTCACTTCTACATAATATAATATAATTACCATGGATGAAAGTATGGTTCCTGCCCCCATCGAAGATCGTGATGTTTAGACATGCTGCAATTTCTTTATATACATTTCTGATGAAGACAATTAAAGTGTCGAAACGTTAACTCTTCAATTATTACTTACCACCAATAATAATATACATAAAAAAAAAAAAGCCGCATTCCATGAACGAAAAGAGAAAATATACAAAATAACGGCTAAGAAAAAAACGAAAGAAGGGAAGATATTATTTTCACTTCTACATAATATAATATATATATATATATATATCAAAATAATATATATATATATATATATATATATATATATATATCAAAAATGACGTTTTTCGCGGTTATGTGATGACAAATTGATATTTTGGGTTATTTGCCGCGTTAATTCAAATCAAGTATGCATATACGAAATAATTCGTATATGCATAAGTGATATGAAATGTAATGCATATCTACACCACCAATTGCTGACATTGCAAATATCAACGTGTAGACAGCTGTTTCGATCTAACCTGGATCTCGTCAGTACACGAAGGTGATATTTGCAATGTCAGACAAAGTTGGATTTCCTGCCTATATACTTGATTGGGTACCAAATGCCTATGAGAAGACTCCCAGCGGCATCTGTGATCCAATAGCAAGAACGCAAGGAAATGTTAACCCTTAGTAGAACATCTACTTTATCGGGCAACTGTAGATATGCATTATGTAGGTGACTTTACCTACTTAATAAACTACCTCCCCAGAAAGGTTATGTCAAAAATGACGTTTTTCGCGGTTATGTGATGACAAATTGATATTTTGGGTTATTTGCCGCGTTAATTCAAATCAAGTATGCATATACGAAATAATTCGTATATGCATAAGTGATATGAAATGTAATGCATATCTACACCACCAATTGCTGACATTGCAAATATCAACGTGTAGACAGCTGTTTCGATCTAACCTGGATCTCGTCAGTACACGAAGGTGATATTTTCTGGGGAGGTAGTTTATTAAGTAGGTAAAGTCACCTATATAATGCATATCTACAGTTGCCCGATAAAGTAGATGTTCTACTAAGGGTTAACATTTCCTTGCGTTCTTGATATTGGATCACAGATGCCGCTGGGAGTCTTCTCATAGGCATTTGGTACCCAATCAAGTATATAGGCAGGAAATCCAACTTTGTCTGACATTGCAAATATCACCTTCGTGTACTGACGAGATCCAGGTTAGATCGAAACAGCTGTCTACACGTTGATATTTGCAATGTCAGCAATTGGTGGTGTAGATATGCATTACATTTCATATCACTTATGCATATACGAATTATTTCGTATATGCATACTTGATTTGAATTAACGCGGCAAATAACCCAAAATATCAATTTGTCATATATATATATATATATATATATATATATATATATATATATACTATTAACTTGATATAGTTTGGAATCTAATAAATGACAAAAAGGCACTTTAGTAATGTAAATATTTTTAATTTTATATATCATATTTTTTATATTTAATTATTTTTTTAGAGAGTAAATCAGGTTATTTGCAAAAATGTACTTATATTATGTTGAATATAATAACTTGGAAACATTGTCTTCGATATTACTCTGATATTCAAGATATCTTTTTAAAAAAATGTTAGAAGTTAAAAGACAAGCATACAAATATATGTGAGAATGAATACTTCACGTCACATAAACAGTTATAGGAGAGGCCGGTCAAATACCGCGCACCTAAGAGAATCTATTTTTCAAAAATACATCTTAGCTATGCTCAGAAGCAGCTTCCGTTTACATGTACCTACACGTCTTAAGTACATCCTCTGGCACTTGAAAGTTATTTAAAAAGTATATTTTTGACGATATATTAGATTTTGCAAAAAGTGTTACTGCGCGGATTTACCCAGGTTACTGGGTAATTCCGCGCATCAAGTGGGCCAATAACACGCAGCAAGCTATATGAGTAATTTTGAGCTGAATTGATCACCTACAATCTTAAGCAGTCAAAGCAAATATTTTCAATGGTTATACATCAGTTTATTAAATAAATGGTTTTAAAAACAAAATACAAATGTCGAAGTTCCTCAAATATGTAGCACAAGAAAACATAAATCACGACTCTAAACAAACTTTGCTAAAAATAATTTGGAACACAAATAAAGAAAAGAAAGACTCATTTTTTACCAAGGTACATGTCACAAATATATGCCTTGGGTGACTTCCACCCACTACATTCAGCGTGTGACCAGTTTGCGCAGAGAGTGCATCGGTACCACAATTCTCCATTTTGACCGAAGTCCCCACAAACTAAGCATATGTCGGGTTAGTAGGGTCGACGTCATCAAGTTCGTCGTCATCGCATAGCGCACTTTCATCATAGCTGGAGTTAGAGTCCGAGTCAGAATCTGCAAGATGCAAGTTTCTCACATGACATGGTTTCTTAGTTGTTTGTTTCGATGTTTTTCTAGTGAGAGACAATTTCCTTTTCTTTTGTTCATTGTTCTTACATTCTTTAGCCCCTTTAATTTTTTTTTCTTTCTTCTCTTCCTTCTGGTTTCGTTTTTCTCGAGCGATCTCCAACTGTTCTTTTAAAGGGGTGGATGTGAGAATTTCTGAATGCTTTTTTGGCCGTGAGTTATTGGTAACTGTCTTTAAAACGATCCGTGGAATTGGGGCTAGCTCCTCTAGTTTTGTTTTTAAGGGAGGTGAGTCGCAATCCCTTGAGGAGCCTGGTTGAGGTTCACTGGTTTCATGCTTGCGTTTATTTTGGTTTGCATTTGGCAGGTTTTCGTCTTTCTTTCCTGGGGTGACAATGTTCGTATCATTTTCGTTCTCTATTGGTGCAATACTATCATTTAATTTCATTGTGGCATTAAGATCAACTTGAGGATGTTGAAATGTGGGAGTATCTTCGAGAGTTTGACAAAAGTCATCTTCAGAAAATTTGTCTGGATTTAATGGCCATATTCCGGCTGCTTGGATTCCAGAAATACCTTTGTTCATAGTTGCAACCTTTATATATGCCTTACAAAAAGTTTCTGCCAAATCGTAGTGTGTAATTTTTTGATGCTGGTGAGTTTTCATGAACAATTCACATTCACGATTAAACGCATTTTTTAGAGGGCCATGAACGGTAAGATCCAACGGTTGCATCCTATGGGAAGTGTGAGGTGGTAAGGACAGCATAACAATTCCATGTTCTCTGCAATAGTTGTAAACTTCTAACGAAGTGTGGCTTGAATGATTGTCAAGCACTAAAAGTACTGGATCCTCGGGGGTGGGTTTAACATTCTTACAAAAATGACTTATCCATTCCAAGAACAATTCTTCATTTATCCACCCATTTTTAGAGCAGTGGGCCATTTCTTGCTAAACTAGGATTCATTCTCTGGCGGGGGAATATAAACATGGGCGGGACATAGTGTCCGACTGCACTCATGGAGCAAACAACTGTTACTGTTTTCCCACGCTCCCAAGATATTGCCGATCCCACCTGTTTTTGTCCTTTGGGCGCATAAACTTGTACTGGTTTTTGAACCGTCGATATCCCTGTCTCATCGACATTATATATGCGACTTTCTGAAAATTTATTTTTATCCATAACTGTCATCAGATTTTGAAAAAAAACGGCTAACTTCTGTTTTATTGAATACAGTTATTCGATTAAGGCTAGTGCCTTCAGGTTTCCTAAGGCTAATGTTGGGATTGCGCCTCATAAAAAGGGTTAACCAGTCTTCCCCAGCTAATTTTTTTTTCGTTATCAAAAGGATGCTTTAAATTGTTTGTTACAGCAAAGCTGTATGCTAGTCGTCGCAGTTCTAAGGGGGTAATTCAAAAAAAAAACCTTTGCTAATTGTAGGACATGTTGAGTTAACGCTTGTTCCTGTTCATTGTTGAACACTGGATTTCTTCCCAAATGGGCAACATCGAATTTATTGGATTTTAGCCTGTCACGCAGTGTGGACTCAGGAATTTGAAAAGTTCTTCCTGCCTCTCGGACAGTTCGCCCACTTTGTATAGCGTCAATTGCAGCCTGCAACTGTTCACGGGACCATTTTCCTTTTTCTGTAGTTCGCTTATATTTTCGGGTCATATTAACGGTTATTAACTGCAACAAAAAGAAACAAAAAGTATTTACCATATAATCTAGCATGGGCTAAGACCGCGCCCGCGCGATGTTACCCCGTTACTGACGCGCGGTATTCCCCCAAACAATGTGTTGAATTTTAACCTTAAATCAACGAAAAACAAAAAGGCTTTTGATAAACTCTAACTGTGCAAAATAATTGTATTGGTATATACAAGCTTATATAGCACTATAATGCAAATAATTAATTTCCACGATTTTTCAAACACTTACCTGAATATTGCTAGAAATTAGATCAGAATGTCAACAATCACTATAACTCCCGAGGCGGCAATCAAACGACTGATGGGGTTATGAAATAAATAGCGGTGGCTCAAAATGCCTTACACTGATGGCAGCACATACACACCGCTCTAATGGTATGTTCACAGATTAGCAACGGATGTGCGCGGTATTTGACTCTTTAGTTCGTGTGTAAAAAAATATGTTCACAAGTGTTTTATCTGTTTTGTAAAGGGAAATATTAAGTGTAGAATGAAATATAGTTGTTTAGTTATATAGGCAGTCATATAATCTTCTTTAGTTTCCCAAATGAAGAAATATAAACCAATATGTACACTGGTGGGAAGTTTAACTGACACTCCTAACGATGCGTTTCCTTGTCTAGCGTACATCGCCGAACTGGTCGACTACAGTTATTTATGAATGGGAAAATACGGGTTTTAAAATACAACATAATATATACAAATCAGATAATATACCAGAAATTCGAATGAATAGGTAATTCAGTCAGATCCATGCCAACGAAAATATTCTTTCTTTATGGATATAAAAGCTATTTAACTTAAATACAGATATATACATATATATACAAAGATAGATATCTGAATTTTACCACAAACCCATAATTTCCATCTCTTTCTTTTATAGCCTAAAACAAATTATTAAATGTCACTGATAAATTATAGGCTTATTAAAATTTAACTGAAATTAATAAGTTTTATTTTCTTTAAATTAACCGTTCTCAATACACAATCTTATTTTTTCGTATTATAATTATAATTTATTAGAAGTATGGATCTGCGTAATACAAAACCAATATTATAGGTATCCTAAACTTATCCTTTCTCGTCTTGTTACATTTGCGTTTCTGTTTGAATACAATTTGGAGCGTTGACAAATGTTTAAACATTTATTGTGTAAAGATCAGAACTTCCAGGAAATTATTTTTAATATAATATGTCACACATATACAGGGGGAGTCATTAGTAGCCGCTTCTTTGATTGCTCTTTCGTGTTTTAAATAAAAGAAAAATAGAACAATTAGTGGAATATTTATGGTCGCTTGGGGCGCATATTATAAAAATACTTTAAGCTCTGACGTACTTCCGGTTTCAACGGAAATGCATGAATTTTTTTTTTTTAACGGCTCACTATATATTTTTGGATTTTCTAGTACTGTTTTAAATGATCTATTTAACTGCTTTTTGTTTTTCAAAATTGGGCTATTAGTTTTTGAGAAATTTTTTTTTGGAAATTTTTGACAACATTTTTTCATTGTTTTTAAAAGTAAAAACATTAACTTTGGTGATGCTTGTAGCCAATAAAATTCTGCATCATTTGGTATAAATTGCACTCAACACAACAATATCTCAAAAAACTTTGTTTTTTCAAAACCTACTTCCTGAAATTTTCACGTACCAAAAATCAATTTTTTTTAAATGGAACACCCAGTTTTTTATTGAGTCATTTTGTTCCTTTTTTTATTCTCTTTTATTTTTGTTAACAATGTCCTATACCTTGTTACTTAGTGGAATGTTACTTAATGAATGTTACTTAAGGGAAAAAAACCCTAATATAAATAAACTAAAATTCAGGGTGCATGAGGAGTGTGTGTTAGAACAGTACATTCACTTACCTTAAAAATAATTATTAATCGCTTATGATTAATATTATTGTTTCCAATTCTAGTTGTTACCCTTGAATTAGACGGTTGATATTTGTGACCCACCCTATATATCTAGCTCAGAGCTTGAGACTATTAAAAGATGTTAATGCCCGTTTGCGCCACCTAATTAATAAGGCAAGGTCACTGTTGATGCTGTATAGCAAAATAAAAATGGGAAATTTTGCACTACAATAATATATTTTAATGCTCGTCAAACACGTTGTTGTATATTTAATTTAGATTCTTAATTTAATGCTGGTAAAAGAAATAATATTCGAAATTTTAAAGAAATCTACTTAAATTCTATTAATGGGTTCAATAATTATAACTCAATGCTTTGATCGTTTTATCTACTACTTCATATGAATCTATAGTCTTCATAGGCCAATCAGATACCAATTAATGTCACGCATATACTAACTAACACGTGATTTATAAAAGTGTTTCTATTGGTCCAATCATTTTAACATTTATTATAACATAACTGTTTATTTCTATAGTTGAAATAAATGGTATTTCAAGTTAATAAGCATGATTCTAAACTCTATTCTCACGTGGGTTTATATTCGAATAACTACAATATCCTAATATGCTGTTTCGAGTTAATGCAAAATGAATTATATAAGTTTGGTTTGTTTAGTACAATAACCTAGAAAGTTCAGTGACAAGTCAACATTGTATACGAAAAAAACATAATCATATATTTGTGAATCTCACAAGGATACATCTCAACAAGTCAAAGGTAAGTAATTTCAAATCTATTATCAAATATAAATATGTATTCTAACAAATTGATTCTGTAAGTGTATTTAACGAAATCTAAACAGATAAATGAAATTCAGTAATAATAAATATAGGTTGAAATTGAACTTTAACACAATAGTATTTTGACATATAAGCAATACTAATGGAAGTAACTTTTAAACTGTGTTTGTTCCATGATGAATTTATAATCAAATGTCTTTATAAAAGCTAATTATAGCTATTTTCAATTAGAATAATAATAATTTTCTATAAATAGATCAATGATTATCTGATCCATTGCTTGCAAGACTTATTTTAATTCAAATAAATTATACAAAATATAACCTTATAATTTTCTTTCTTCAGAGCTCATTTGCTTCGTAATTCTTAGTGTGATCTGGAAAACTGATTCCTATCTTCAATCCTCAGCAATTATTATAAATAAATCCTCCCAAAATTGATGTAGAACTGCTTTCTGCTACACATAAAATTGGATCATCTTATTCTGGTTCCATACACAATTTAATATCTTTCTGCTCCAAATTAATTATTCGGTAAGTCCATTCTCCATTTAAATTAGTACAATGTTTATTATTAATTGTATTCTCTTCTTTTACATGTATTATGTAGCTATAATCTTCATCCGAAGTCCTCTATTCTTGGCTGAATTTCCGGTAACAATATTCTTCAACTTTTAGTAAGTCACTTAATTTCCTTTTCTATTATAACTATTTTACAATTTTGTATACTTTTATATTGTATTTAAACAATAAAATAATGTTTTAGTAGAGAAAAATAAATTACTTTCCCTCTTTCAATGAAATTAAAAAATTCTCTCCTATTTGTTTTTTCAACAAAAATCTCCTAGGATTTTCTCCAAATTGGTAACTAAGTTTTTACATCAAGTTAGTTTATCATTATAATACATAGTTATTTAACAAGTCAAATATACTTTGATATATCTTTCTCTTTCTAAAACACATATTTTAAATATGACTATTCTCTACTTTCACAATTACATCAAATAAATAAGACACTTATTTATAAATTTTCTCATTTACAGCAAATACATATGTCAACTTTAATAATGAATGTCATGAATTTCATACGAATAGACACCTTTTATAAGTTCAAATAAGTTGTTAATAACAACATTAATAACAGCTTATTTTTGCTTCTTTCTTATATAAAAAAAAAATTAATTTATAATTATATTTTTTTTTTTTATACTAGTTTACCATCATATTTAAATACACTTATTCAAAATAATCATGCAACATTGATATGTGAAACCTTCCTCGGATCAACCCTGTATATGGTTCTGTCAACTCATATGTATTTCCAAATACCTTATTAATTACAAATGGACCGATGTGAGCTTTCACAAATTTAGCTACTTGATTCTTAGACTTATCAGTGACTCTTAGGTTTTTAATAATTACTCTATCTCCAATATTGTATTTTTTAATATGTCGTGGATTTTTTTTTTTTTTTTAACTTTGATTTGTTTCTTTATGTAATGTTGTTTAATTTTATCGAATTAACCAAAATGCATGTTTTAAATCGATTTTAGAAAAATATTGACTATGTCCACATCTTGAAATTAGAGCATTAATGTTCATAGGAGCTTCAAAACCAGGCTTAACCCTCTTATTGGCTTCTCTCATGTCGAGACAGATTCTAAGACTGTTATCACTTTTTTTTACAATTACTACAGGATTAATAAAATATGAAGTTGATCGTTCAATAATGTTTTGTTCTAACAATTTGTTAATCTCTTTATCTATTTGTTCACGATACTGAAATGGTATTGGGTATACTTTAACATTTAATGGTTCATCACTGGATACAATTATCTTATGTTCATAATTTCTTGCAAATGTAACTTCCTCATTGAATAATCTTCTATTTTCCATCAAAATAACTTTCATCAATTCCTTATTTCCATCATCCATATCCATTCCATTTATTATCTTATTAATATCTTCCATATAATTCTTTAATATAACATCATCTTCATTACATATAATAATCTCATCTTTAATCAACGTACTACCATTATCTTCAACTAAATTATTATCTTCGTATAAATTATTATCGGTATGAAAAAATATACCTTTTTCTTTATTATTAGCTATTAGTCCATCTTCCATATTTTCCTCCTCAAAATCTTCCTTGTTTAAATTCCAATCATCTTCTCTTAAAATATTATAATTATTCACTTCTATTCCCTTAGATTTCTCATTTAATACAACATCATTACTTCCTATCCTTAATAAATTCTTCTCAAAATCAATAACCATTTCATATCTTTTAATATTGTCTATACCCATAATACATTCAAAATTCATATTTTCAAATACATAAAATTCAAGTATATAAGACCTTTTATTGATAACAACGTCTATACAAAATTTCTCTTGGATAATTCCTATCTTCTTCTTATTAGTAGCGATAACGTCCATTTTCTTAATTTTAATTAAATGCTCCTTATAATTTTCTATCTTTTCTAAAGTATTCTTCTTCAAGAGTGAGACCTCTGCAGCTGTATCAATAATTGTTTTAATTTTGATATTCCTAATCTCAATATCTATCATTGGTATGTCGTTATCTATCACAATATCGCTTTCATCGTTTATTTTAATAAAATTGTGTGGGTTGTCGTAAAATCGGTTAGATGTCAAATTTAAGTAATAAGTACATATTAAAATTGGTGATTTTAATTCTTCGAAGTGCTCGGTTGAGAACGTTCGAACTCCAACGTCTTCAAATTCTCTTTGTTTGCATAAATCGGCGTTTTTTTTTTCTCTGATGAGACCTGTCCCAAATCTGTATTTTCATAATTATTTTGTATATTTTCTGGTATGTTATTCCGTTCTTCATATAGTTGTTTTCTAATATTAAATTGGTTAATCTGTGGTCTTCCATTCTCTCTTATTTGAACATTACCACTTCCATTATTATTTTCGCGTCCAAATCCATTAACTTTCCCTCCATTATTTCTACCATTATTACCTCTATAATTGTTGTTTTGATAATACTCTGGTCTATTATTCGAATTACCATTACCAGTTCTAAAATTATCTCCTCTTCCGGTTCCATTATTATTATAATTATTAGAATTATCAAAATTTCCTCTATTTTGATAGGAGTTATAATCTCTTCTGAATCCACCATAATTATAATTGTTTTCTCTAAAATTTATAGGATAATTATTCCTTTTGTTAATTCGTTGTAATTCTGTCAAATCGTCTAGTTTTCTCAAAGTCTCCATTAACTCTTCAATATTGCTAACACTTTTACTGATAACCACCTCACCATCAGTTAAAATAAAATGATTTAGAATATGTCTCACAATTTCTTCTTCATTAATATCCGGTAAGTGTTTTGATTGGTTAAACATATCTCTGGCGTAGTTTTCTCTGTTTGTAATTCCTTCTTTATATCTCCCTGTCAGTAATTTAATTTTTGTTCTGTCTTGTATATTTTTATTCCAGTACTGTTGAGTAAATTCTTTGCTAAATTGATCGAAATTAGTGCATTTATCCTCAAACATTAAATACCATTCCAGACACCTTCCTTCTAATGTTAATCTAACCAGATTCATTTTCTGTGTTTCATCTTCAATCTCTTGTGTCAGCTTTGAAATATTCTTTAAGTAGGTCATCGCATGTACTTGGTCACAATTATCTCGGTATTTTGGCCACATTTCCGGTCTTAGATATGGGTTATATGTGTTATTCCTATCATTTAATATAATTCTGTTCCCTGATTTCTTAAGTAAGTCTAATTCCTTCTTAATAACTTCAAAGAATTCAGTCTCCTTCTGTTGAAATTTACCTAAATTTATTTTACAGTTTTCATCCACTTGATCTACTTTACCTTCTAATTTCTTAGTCTCTTCTTTTAAAATTATCAGATCTCCTTTGACCTGTTTTGTTTCTTCTTTAGTATCCTTAACTCTGGATGAAATAACGTCAAATTGGTTTTGAACATCCCTTTGTTCTTCTTGTATTTTATTTTCTATTTTCTTTCCCAATTCCTCTAGGTTGTTCTTAGCTTTGACCTCCAATTCTTCTATCTTCTCAGTATTTACATTAACTTTAAGGTACATTCTGTGTTCTAGATTGATCATATTTATTTTAATGTTTTCAACATTATCCTGTAATTCCTTCTTTATTTCGTCTTTAAGATTGTTTATCTCTCCATGTAAACCTTCAATACTTTCTTTATATTCTTGCTTCTGAATATCCAGCTGTCCTTGTAATTGTTTGCTATTTGAATCAAACTTAAGATCCAATTGACCCTGTATAGTTTGTAAGTTGTAAATATTTGTGTTTATGTCTTGTATGTTAGTTTTTTGTAATTCAAATTGTGTTAAAATGTTTTCATTTTGTGACTGTATAACCTCTTGTAAATTCTTAATCATGGTCTGAACATCTATACTCTCTTCAGAACCTGCTAAAGATCCATCACCAGCTACTGTACCTTTTCTTGTATTAGGCATATTTAAAAAATCAAACAGCTAATATACAATTTGAAATAAATGATTATGTAATATTCCAATAAATCAGTAAACTAATATCACAAATGACTTTTATTGTTTTTCCACAATTTACTACTTTTTAAAAAAAATTAGTATTGTATTAGATATTGTAATTATTCAAAATAATTAGTTGATTCAACAAATTTTTTTTTTTATAACAAATGTGCTCCACTTGATTAAATATTACTATCTATAATTAGTAGCATAACAATTTATTTGAAAAAGAATTGCAACCACGTTGTGCGCCATAATTTAATGCTCGTCAAACACGTTGTTGTATATTTAATTTAGATTCTTAATTTAATGCTCGTAAAAGAAATAATATTCGAAATTTTAAAGAAATCTACTTAAATTCTATTAATGGGTTCAATAATTATAACTCAATGCTTTGATCGTTTTATCTACTACTTCATATGAATCTATAGTCTTCATAGGCCAATCAGATACCAATTAATGTCACGCATATACTAACTAACACGTGATTTATAAAAGTGTTTCTATTGGTCCAATCATTTTAACATTTATTATAACATAACTGTTTATTTCTATAGTTGAAATAAATGGTATTTCAAGTTAATAAGCATGATTCTAAACTCTATTCTCACGTGGGTTTATATTCGAATAACTACAATATCCTAATATGCTGTTTCGAGTTAATGCAAAATGAATTATATAAGTTTGGTTTGTTTAGTACAATAACCTAGAAAGTTCAGTGACAAGTCAACATTGTATACGAAAAAAACATAATCATATATTTGTGAATCTCACAAGGATACATCTCAACAAGTCAAAGGTAAGTAATTTCAAATCTATTATCAAATATAAATATGTATTCTAACAAATTGATTCTGTAAGTGTATTTAACGAAATCTAAACAGATAAATGAAATTCAGTAATAATAAATATAGGTTGAAATTGAACTTTAACACAATAGTATTTTGACATATAAGCAATACTAATGGAAGTAACTTTTAAACTGTGTTTGTTCCATGATGAATTTATAATCAAATGTCTTTATAAAAGCTAATTATAGCTATTTTCAATTAGAATAATAATAATTTTCTATAAATAGATCAATGATTATCTGATCCATTGCTTGCAAGACTTATTTTAATTCAAATAAATTATACAAAATATAACCTTATAATTTTCTTTCTTCAGAGCTCATTTGCTTCGTAATTCTTAGTGTGATCTGGAAAACTGATTCCTATCTTCAATCCTCAGCAATTATTATAAATAAATCCTCCCAAAATTGATGTAGAACTGCTTTCTGCTACACATAAAATTGGATCATCTTATTCTGGTTCCATACACAATTTAATATCTTTCTGCTCCAAATTAATTATTCGGTAAGTCCATTCTCCATTTAAATTAGTACAATGTTTATTATTAATTGTATTCTCTTCTTTTACATGTATTATGTAGCTATAATCTTCATCCGAAGTCCTCTATTCTTGGCTGAATTTCCGGTAACAATATTCTTCAACTTTTAGTAAGTCACTTAATTTCCTTTTCTATTATAACTATTTTACAATTTTGTATACTTTTATATTGTATTTAAACAATAAAATAATGTTTTAGTAGAGAAAAATAAATTACTTTCCCTCTTTCAATGAAATTAAAAAATTCTCTCCTATTTGTTTTTTCAACAAAAATCTCCTAGGATTTTCTCCAAATTGGTAACTAAGTTTTTACATCAAGTTAGTTTATCATTATAATACATAGTTATTTAACAAGTCAAATATACTTTGATATATCTTTCTCTTTCTAAAACACATATTTTAAATATGACTATTCTCTACTTTCACAATTACATCAAATAAATAAGACACTTATTTATAAATTTTCTCATTTACAGCAAATACATATGTCAACTTTAATAATGAATGTCATGAATTTCATACGAATAGACACCTTTTATAAGTTCAAATAAGTTGTTAATAACAACATTAATAACAGCTTAATATAGGCCTATCTTCAAGAAAAAACACACAAGTTATTAAAACAATAACAATTTATTAACTAAAATAACAATGGTAAATGTGGAATATAAAATTCGGTATCGTAGAGATGTTGTTATAAAATTGAAATATTTATGTCACAAAAATATTATAGCAAAGATATGATTATAATAATTATTAACTTTTGTTGTCGTAAAAAGAAAGAAATTACAAGAGTTATTTGATCGGAGATTAATAATTGTCGTTATTTACAAAACAAAGAAACACTGAATTCTAGAGACGGTACGTTAAAAGAAAACAATAGGTTTTGACTTAACTAATAATCGTGCTTTGTTGTACTTGACTAAATTTTACGTTAATATACACAAAGAAATTAGACAGTTTTAACTAATTTCACGGCACAACAAAAGATAGAACATGTAAGTACCTGGTAGATGGAATTGTCTAATCTGCAGAGTTCCGACGGATGGCCCCCGCTTGTCGGTTTGGTCCGCGTCTCGGGCTTTAGATGGTGATAGCAGTGAGCAATTATCCCTCAGAATCGGATTGCTTTCCGTAAATTGGCAGACACTACGTGCTCCACAATTATTTATTTATAGAAAGAGGCAGATCGCATAACAGCGTATCCATAAACTTCTGGATATTTAGACCTCGATCTATCAGGGATATATAAATTGTTACCGCTGCCTAACGAACCATTAGACGAAGGGGACCGGTATTTGTCACTGTTTTACCACCACTTACTGTGTTGTATACAGCAAGAGCGCGCGAGGTATGATCACCCGATGGTATACGTAAACTCGCATCTAAACGTGGTCCGATAATACATATTAGAGTTACGGCACAACATACTAGCATTGCCTGCTCATATTCGAACTCATAGTGATCTGATTATTTTTTCGCAGATTGACAAAAAGAACAAATTAAATTTTCTCTTTAAGTGATGACGATTGCTTAGATAACTAAGTCGATAATAACGCGAAAATTGTAATACTTATAACGTAATTATGATTATCCTTATGAAATTAAATAATAATGTAGTTCTGTAAAAAGTTATAGCAGTATAACTGGGTTTTAGAATGAAATAAAAACAACCCGCCTGAAACATCTGCAGAATAAACTAAGATGTCTAGAGAAAAATAAATAAATAGAAATTTCATGGTAAAAAAAAAACTATAAATAAGTATAACAGAAATACCATAAAATAACACAAAAACCTACGTGCATTCCTCTTTGCAGCCAGTACGCAACTCATGTAAATATCTATATCTGGCGAACACAGCTGGCGGAGATCAATTTTCCGAATATACGTCCGAAGAATATCGACTGGCATCGGGTGATCATACCCCGCGCGCTCAAGCTGTATATCAATGAATGATGTACTAATAATAAATGATAGACGAATAATAATCATTTTAGACGCGCTTGCCCCTATTTAAAGACTCGGGCGTGTAGAGGGGTATTTTCGGAAGAAATTGACGACAATAAGACGCCGTTAGTTGTACACGGGTATTCCCCTTATTTCAATGACGCTAGTAGAATAAGCAAGTGGGAATTGTTTAGATAAGAAAACTAAAATGTAAATATTGCGTCTCTGAAATTGAACAAAGCACTGTTTATAAACTGAATATTTTGAATCGAATATTCGAGATGAAATATATGCGACGCAGATATCAATGTTGAAAATTTTAAGACGTAATTTATTTGTAATGTAGAATACAAGTTGAATTAATACGGAACTAAAAATATTTGACATGCAATATACAGGGATAAGTGAATTAATGTTCGCCGCTGCTTTTAAAACGTAACAACTTATCTTTTGTAATTTTTGAGATAATCACTATAGGAGCAATTAGCGGTCAATTAAAGAACTACGGGCGCTGTTCTACGCTCCCAAATATTCGTCCAATAAAGGCTGGAATGCGGCTGACTGTCTGAGTCAACTGTTGAAGAAAGTCGGTATACATTTACTTCAAACTTATAAAAGCATCGCTATTAGTTATCATCCAAATGAATTATTCTTATGAAGAGTTAATAGATATGATTGACGTTTTGGGTGAATCTGAAAGAAACTCTTTGCTAGCATTCAGACTTTATGCACAGCGATCCCTGCTAGAAGTCAACCGAGCCATAAACCTTCGAAAATATAAAGTGGACGGTTTGAGTGAACAGAAAGCATTGAATATGAAAGAAAGAGCGGAAAAAAATAATAACTGGTGAAGATAAGACGTTTATGCTACTTGCGGGTGTAGTCGAATACCCCCATACTAGTACTAAGAAAATTAGTCGTCAGTTAGATGTAAGTCAAATTTGAGAATCCAGAATAATTAGGAAATATGAAATTCACCCATAGCATTATCCTGGCTTTCTCAATTTTTGTTGTTTACCGACAAAGCCACCTTATATTAAAGTGAATACGTTCATCATCCTAATTTTCGTTATTATAACACATAAAAACTCTCACTTTATCACACCTGCAAACTTTCAAAATCGTTGGTCATTAAATGTGTGGGGAGGAATAGTTGGTAGTTACATAATTGGACCTTATTTCTTTGATGAAAATGTTAATGGAGGGGAGTCTCTTCGCTTTCTACGGCCAGTCGTCTTTAAATATGTCAGTAAACATAACCTTTATTTTATTTTGTTGTTAACCAACAGTGTAAAAAATGAAATACTGCAACTGGACAATGCCGGAATTAAATGCGATGCTCTTCATTCTGTAAAATTATTACCTTTGGGATTGTCGGATTTAACATTTACTTTGTTTGACAGTTGACTAAGGAAGTCGGGGTCCATTCCTTCCTTCCATTGGTTGAAGGAATATTTTGGCGCGTAGAACAACAGCATTGTAGTTCATTAATTGACCGCTAATTGCTCCTATAGTGATTATATCAGAAATTACAAAAGATAGGTATAGGACATTGTTAACAAAAAATGGAAGAGAATAAAAAAAGGAACAAAATGCCTCAATAAAATACTGCGTGTTCCATTAAAAAAAGAGTGTTGGGTATGTGAAAATTTCAGGAAGTAGGCTTTGAAAAAACAAAGTTTTTTTGAGATATTGTCGAGTGCAACTTATACCAAATGATGCAGAATTTTCGTGGCTACAAGCACCACCAAAGTTAATGTTTTTACTTTTAAAAACAATGTGAAAATGATTTTTTCTGAACACGTGTTTTGATCAAATATTAAAACAAATAATAATAACTCCAAAACTATCGTCTTAATTTTGAAAAAGAAAAAACAGTTGAACAGACAATTTAAAGCAGTACTAGAAAATCCACGAATATGTAGGGTGAGTCATTAAAAAGATTAAGTTCCGTGTATTTCCGGTGAAACCGGAAGTGCGTCTGAGCTAAAGTATTTTTAGGATATGCGCCACAAGCAACCATGAACCTCTCACTAATTGTTTTTTCTTTTGTTTAAAACACAAAAGACCAATGGATTAAGCGGCTACTAATGACCACCTGCACACGCATGAAAATCGTGCAACCTGCTCACACAGATGTTTTTTGTAAAATAAAAAAAATAATGTTCATAAGAGAAATAAAAATATTATAGTTTTGGGATAAATTTCAGATATATTCCTAAAAGGAAGGGGGTGTAACAAAAATTTGTAAGTAGAGGAAGAGACGAGATTAAATTTACGTCCGATAGAAGACAAAAGAGACAAAAAGTTTCACTGCAATTATTAATTCATTAATAGAAATACTAAACCTATTCTTTGTTTGTTAAATTCATATTAAATGAATACATAAATCAACGGACAATTTTTTTCATATTATGGATTTATAGCTTGTTACGTTTGTTTTTGACTTATTTTGAAATTATCTAGTGTTTATTATAAATGTAACAAATGGAGCTATAACATAATGCAAAATTACTTAAAATGCTTCTGGGTATATTTATGGAAAAATAAAATTTTACAGACATCACGGAATAATAATAATAATAATAAACCTTTATTAACCAACAGGCAAACCCCAATAACAGGTGTATACATTTGATTAATAATAATAATTAATAAACAATATTAACTATAGTAACACATATACATATTGCAGTGACCTTGAGTTTGGTGGTAGATTATAAATAAGTATAATCAAGATCACTTCAAGATTTAATTTAAATTAATTGTTATTTTATTTATTTTTATCATGATGTGTATATAAATATCCATTATGTCAATATTTTGCCAAAATTTAATTTTTATTTACGTTAAATAATATAAGAATGTTATTATAATTTTTATAAAAACTATAATATTACAATAAGCATAAAATGTTACGTGAAGTATAACAAGAAAGTGTTTTCCCGCACGAAGAATACTGTTACCGGGAGAGATCGATAGTGTGGCTCGGCGAAAACAATATTTTTCGCTAGATGCATTGGATGAGTCATGAACGTGTAAACAAGTTGATATTTACATGTTTGTTTACCTTTTTCAAAGATTGTTAATACGCTGCTTTCCTGAGTGGTGCAGCACTGCAGCTATGTATTTCTGGAGGTGGTATCGGTATCTGCCGAGGATGACCGTACGTTTTTGTAAAGAAGAATAGGCATATAAGGGCGAATGGACAGAAAGCCAGGTCACTTCCCAGCTGTTGTAAACCGCTAACCGGAAGAGTCTGAAGTAGGTGAAAACCTCTTCTTCTTTTTAGAAGTTTATTCTTGAATTTGAACTTAGAATATTTTCAAAGAGATTTTTCGATACTTATAAAATTTTCAACAAAAATTAAAACTTGTAATATTTTCCTTAATAACTTTACTGTACTTATAGAATTTTTCTAACTGAGATGGAACTCAGAATAACTTTATGAATTAGATATCGTTTTAATGTGGAGCTCAACTTACATTGAGACTTGTAATTATTTTAGAAATAATTATTTATGTATGGAACAGTTTTATTTAATTAAAACTTTGAGTTTTTTTTTTTTATTTTTTATTTTCTAGGATGTTTTGTTTTATATGTAGGGTTATTACACCATGCATTATGATAAAGCATTTTAGTGACTGTAACGATCAAGTTGAATAGCGTAATAATTTTTTTTATAAAGATTTTTCTTTACTATTTTATTTAGCAGATTAGAGGATTTATGGTTAATAATTTTGTTTTATGTATACACCGTATTTCATGTAACTAGCACATTAGAAGTGCTTACAACGCGAATTTTTTCCAGAAGTTTTGCCTTCTCACATAATTGACCGCAATCTTTCAAGTTAAAATATTTTTAAACTCGTGCAACTTCCGGTTACACCGGAAGTAGGCGCCATCTTTGTTATTTTAAATGTGACACCCTGTATTTTATTCGAGATTTGAATTGCTTATTTAAATAGAAGAACAGAGATACCGAGTTGGATTATGTCAAAGTCAACCGTTTCGGAGTTATTCAACTGTTTTCCGTTTTTAGGGCACTTGAACGTAAATTTTAAAAGTTCTTTATCTGAGACATGAAAAAAGATAAACAATTGAAATTTGTTCCTGAGATAGTCAAAGTATTGTCCTATTCGAATATCACCAGGTTTTGCAATAATATTACACAGGGTGTTCTCTAATTAATTTACAATTATACACATTTCAAATGCAAGAAACTCAATTTTTTCAAATGAAACACCCTGTATATTTTCGCCTTTTCTGAAGCAGAAAAAAATTGTCTTTCGATCCACTATTACATTCCCTATACCTATCTCTAGAGGTTTTTGAGTTATTGGGGAGATCAGCCTGAAGGCCCGATATTTTGCCAAATAAAACTGAAAAAATAATAGATTAAGTATAGGAGGAGTGGATTAATAGTCATTTGTAAGCATGTTATGGGCATGGAAAAAAAGTCTTCTAGTTCAAAACCAAAAATTTATTAATTGCGAAAACATTTTTGATCTCACGGTATAAGTCAAACAAAGAAAACAAAAACAAATCTAAAACCAAATCACAGCAAGTGCTCAATATGTCCACCGCCTACTTCAATGCATTTATTTAACCTTGTTTGGAGCTGGTCAGTCGTTGCACGTTCAATCATTTGAACTTCAATTTGGTCAAATGCTCTTCGCACCCTATCCTCTAGTTCTTGCCTGGAGTTAACTGGTGTTGCATAGACCTCTTTTTTTATGTAACTCCATAAAAAAAAGTCAACTGGAGTTAAATCCGGAGATCTAGCAGGCCAAAGACATGGTCCATTTGGACCAATCCACCTATCCTCAAATAGCTGGGTCAACTCTTGATATACAGCATGAGTAGAGTGAGCTGGAGCTCCATCCAGTTGAAACCAATAATAGTTTTGGTGTGGCATGTCATTGACTATGTTTGCCACCACTTCCCTAATGATTCGCAAATATCTTTCGGACGTTAGCCTTTCATCATAAATATGATAAAATACCCTTCCCCACCCTATTATGGCGAATACATTAAAACTAAATTGATATTGAAAATGGCTTACTCGTGAAAAGTGGGGATTTTCATCTGCCCAAAAATGACAATTTTTATTATTTACAACGCCTTGCCTGGTAAACTTGGATTCATCCGACCATAAAATCTTTCGTAACATGTCCGGATCTTCCTGTTTACGAATAGTTAGCCACTCACAAAAATCAATTCTTCTCTGAGCGTCTCCATTTCTCAGTTCGTGGACTTTCCTTTGTGCATATGGGTGCCATTTGTTCTTTGCTAGCACGCGTTGAATTGACGTCATACTAATATCTAAATCCACCTTTGCTTTACGTATCGAAGCATGAGGATGAGCTGTGAAATATCCCAGAATATTAATTTCGTTGTTTTCTTCACCTGTTACTGGCTTAGTACAATTTCTTTTTGTGTTCATATTCCAATGTCGCAAAAAATGTGTTTCAATTTTTGCAAATTTGAATCGATTCATCGGAGGCAAATTAGGGTATCTCTGATTGAACACACGGCAAGTTCTACTTATTATGCGATTACATTCTCCGTGTATGTAAAATAAATTAAGGATACTTTCATTTGGATAATTATTATTATAGCCTTCCATTATGCACTAATCAAATCATTCAGTAAAGTACAAAAAATATACAAGCATCAAATTAATAACACTGACAGCGAACGAAATTTTGACAACTAAACATTTTGTTACTTCCAAGACATTCTTGAAATTGTGTGTGATAAATGGCAAAATATCGGGCCTTCAGGCTGATCTCCCCAATAACTCAAAAACCTCTAGAGATAGGTATAGGGAATGTAATAGTGGATCGAAAGACAATTTTTTTCTGCTTCAGAAAAGGCGAAAATATACAGGGTGTTTCATTTGAAAAAATTGAGTTTCTTGCATTTGAAATGTGTATAATTGTAAATTAATTAGAGAACACCCTGTGTAATATTATTGCAAAACCTGGTGATATTCGAATAGGACAATACTTTGGCTATCTCAGGAACAAATTTCAATTGTTTATCTTTTTTCATGTCTCAGATAAAGAACTTTTAAAATTTACGTTCAAGTGCCCTAAAAATGGAAAACAGTTGAATAACTCCGAAACGGTTGACTTTGACATAATCCAACCCGGTATCTCTGTTCTTCTATTTAAATAAGCAATTCAAATCTCGAATAAAATACAGGGTGTCACATTTAAAATAACAAAGATGGCGCCTACTTCCGGTGCAACCGGAAGTTGCACGAGTTTAAAAATATTTTAACTTGAAAGATTGCGGTCAATTATGTGAGAAGGCAAAACTTCTGGAAAAAATTCGCGTTGTAAGCACAAAAAGTTCTAATGTGCTAGTTACATGAAACACGGTCTATATAGAATAATTGAACAGTGATCGAGTTTTTTTTATGATGGATGAGTTTGAAGCCATGTAGGAAGAATTAAGGTGATTTAATAATGTTCGTTATAAATGTGTGTATAGTGTTGTACCAAATTTTTTGAGTGGTGTTTTGTATTGGAATCTCAAAGGGAGGTAAAGTTTTATTTTTATATATATATATTTTCTTTTTATGTATATCAAGTATATTTTATAGTACTTGTGTGTTTGATATTAACGTGTTGGGTAATAGATCAGGGATGTGTGCGATGAATTAAGTAGTTGTTTAATTCATAGCATGGAGTCCTGGTGAATCCTTAAAACACGAATTAGTCTTGGTGGTACTGTGTTGGGAGCGAGAAAAGGCGCCAGGCAGAACTAATCAGGGCTGAGTTAATTAATTAAATGCACAAAGACTTTTATTTTATTTTATTAAATTTAAAATTTGTATATATGCCTTAAGGGGTGAGCACATGGTGGTGTATGTTCGGGTTGTGTCCGACGAGTTAAAAAGCATACTCGTAGGGTGGAACTTTGGGGTACCTACCAGTGTGAATTTGCTTTCTGATGGTACCGTCTTGGGAGCGAGCAAAGGCGCCAGGCAGGACTAATTAGGGCAAAGCCATTCCCTTAATGTTTATATTTTTGTAAATAATAAATTGCGTAATTTTTGGTTATTCATATTCCAGTACAATTCACAATATGCAATAAATTTTATTTTATTAAAGATGTTGATTGTTTACATGTATTTTTGACGAATATAAATCATGAGAATCACGTTTATTTTTAAAAATATAATTTTTTTCTCGATGTTATGCTTTCATTAATTATAATTTCTTTATTATATTGACTAGTTGATTATGATATGTGTAGTTTTAGATGATGTTTTTGAAATATTAAATTTTTGTATATACAGTGACCGGCAGAAAGTGCGCAGCATATGGGAAAATGGTTTACCTTTGAATATAGCAAAATTATTTTATTGCATCATGTCTCGGCATGACTTGAGACCAAAATAGCACTCGCGATTTCTGCCGAAACTCTCATCGTATACGAGGGAGAGTCAAAAATACAAAATTACGCTAAGAGTAAAGTACCCCCATTTTTAACATTAGACATTTTCTTTATTAAGCAATAGTTCTTTGGTTTTAAAAATTAAAGTAAAATATCGAGTTTCATTCACTTTTGATAAAAAAATTCAGTTTACTGTTTATTCTGAATTACCCTGTATAAGAAATTGAGCGCGCTCATACAATACGCAAATCTTACTCTCTGTAGACATCGTAACAGAAAACCATAAATAATACGTCGCAAAAGTCAGCTACAAAAATAATATAGCTCTTGAAAATAAAAATTCAAGAATGTGAAATAATTTTGCTGCACACCATATTTTACGTTTTCAGAAGTCAAAAAATTTTATTTAACTCAAATTGTGTGATTCATTTTAACTTAACCATCTTGAAAATTGTAATATTTTTTCATAAAATTAGCAACACATCTTTTTATTAAGGTTTTAATAATAAACGCTTGACGAGAAAGAGCGACAAAAATAAAAAAGTTCGTCTCAGCATAATCCTCGACAGATGTTTTTTCGTACTGCATGTGTTTGATTTTAAAAAACATGAACTTAATTCAATAAATGTCATTTAGACATTTTGTTTTGCTATAAAAATGGAAGCGGAAAGGTTATCGGTCCAAGAAAAGGTAGAAATTGTTCTAATTCGTGGTGAAAATTACTATAGCTATCGCGAAACAGCAAATATTTTTAACAATAGACACAATAAAAATATTCACGATTCTACTGTATGCCGAATTGTGAACAAATTTAAAACAAACTGGTTCGGTGGAAAGTAAATACAAGCAACCCCATGAGAAAAGTGTAACTAATGAAGAAAATAGTTTAAATGTGTTATTGTCAGTAAATGAAGTTCCTACTATGCCATTGTATGAAAGACAAGAAGTATTAGGTATTTCCGAAAAATCGATTAGAAGAATTCTTAAAAAAAACAAGTACTTACCATATAAACCAAAATTCACCCATACTCTTCAACAAAGAGATCTAGATGCTAGAATTGACTTTTGTTTTTGGTTCCAAGACAAGAAGGAAGATAATCCCCATTTTGGAAGTCAAATATTATTTACTGACGAAGCAACCTTCACAAGCAACGGCGTAGTAAGTTCTCAAAATTGTAGGTGGTAGGCTAATCAAAATCCTAATTTTACAATTGAATGTAAAAGCCAATATTCATTTAAAACAAACGTTTGGCGTGGTATATTGAATACTCAAATAGTTGGACCATATTTTTTCCGGCAAAATTTAAATGCAGGTAGATATTTACAATTCTTGCAGAATGAATTTAGCGAGTTCCTAGATGATATGCCTTTAAATCTACGAGCGAATATGTATTTTCAACAAGATGGTGCTTCGATCCAATCTACATTGCAAGTAAGAGAATGGCTTAATCAACAATTTCCTCAAAAATGGATCGGACGGTTTTCAGAAAATCATTGGCCTGCAAGATCGCCTGACATTACCCCAATGGATTTCTTCCTCTGGGGTTACTTAAAGAACCAAGTATACAAACATCGACCATTTAGAAATCTGGACCATTTAGAAAATACGATTAGGCAGTGTGTAGTTCAAATTAATCCGGTTTTTTTAAGAAACGTAGCACAAGAATTTAACAACAGGACAATGAAATGTATTGAGAATGGGGGAGCTCACGTAGAAAAATAATGTACTTGTAAATAAATATTTTTGTTTACGATTTTGTTAATGTATTTTGAGTTTTATTTCCTACTATTATGTATCTTTACTATTATTATTATTAAAACCTGATTAAAAGGAAGTGTTGCTAATTTTATGAAAAAATATTACAATTTTCAAGATGGTTAAGTTAAAATGAATCACACAATTTGAGTTAAATAAAATTTTTTGACTTCTGAAAACGTAAAATATGGTGTGCAGCAAAATTATTTCACATTCTTGAATTTTTATTTTCAAGAGCTATATTATTTTTGTAGCTGACTTTTGCGACGTATTATTTATGGTTTTCTGTTACGATGTCTACAGAGAGTAAGATTTGCGTATTGTATGAGCGCGCTTAATTTCTTATACAGGGTAATTCAGAATAAACAGTAAACTGAAATCTTTTATCAAAAGTGAATGAAACTCGATATTTTACTTTGATTTTTAAAACCAAAGAACTATTGCTTAATAAAGAAAATGTCTAATGTTAAAAATGGGGGTACTTTACTCTTAGCGTAATTTTGTATTTTTGACTCTCCCTCGTATACGATGAGAGTTTCGGCAGAAATCGCGAGTGCTATTTTGGTCTCAAGTCATGCCGAGACATGATGCAATAAAATAATTTTGCTATATTCAAAGGTAAACCATTTTCCCATATGCTGCGCACTTTCTGCCGGTCACTGTATATATATATATATTTGTGTAATTTAAAATTTCTCGTTTCCATTGATACTTTCTTTTAATAAATTAGATGATAAGATTTATTTTGCATTTTATTTTCTTTACCTGACCTGGTGATCATTGAAGAGCATTTAAATTGATTGGAGAATTTATTTATATTTTCTGCCCCTGAGAGAACATTTTCTTTAGTCATTCTAAACTGAGCTAGTTAAATGTAAAATTGCCTAACCTACTATTTAGCAGAAAATTTGTTGTATCTTAGTCTAGCATAAGGCCTAGCACTAGGATGCATGCTTGATTCTTACCTACTTATTGATTGAATAGTTTAAATTATATTTATATAAATCTCAATTTGCAAGAGTCACAGCAATATGTACATATACACATACACACACACACACATATAAATGTAAACAAATACACGCATTTATTGCAACATATCTAGGCAAATAGATTAAAACTAGAGATACCAGAGCAGTCAAACCTACAAACAAGCAGCCCTAGGTTGATCTACCTGTACTAATCATTTAGTTGTTATACAAAACGCTGTTTAGCTACACCGAGTATCTGCGGTAGGGGACTGAAATTAATGTCACACTGAGAACTAATGATATTGAAGTTTCGACACATAAAAGCAATTGGTGAGCTAAGCGCGATGTTAGTGCTTGCTAACGGAATGTAGAAGAGAAACTTTGTCGCGAGGAGGCGCGTGGAACCAAAAACTGTAACCTTGAAAGCAAATCAGAACTGTCCACCTCGTTATGCAGCAACTTATGAAGAAACTTCACACTAGCCAACATACGTCTGGTTTCAAGTGAGTCCATATCAAATCTTCGCAGTAATAAATTATAATCCGTACTTCTTGGAGGGAATATACCGTCCTCTCGAAAACATAGATACTTTAAAAGTTTACGTTGCACTTTTTCAATTGACAATTTATGAGTTTGATAGAAAGGACTCCAAATCAAGCTAGCATATTCAAGTTTAGAGCGTACATATTGCAGTGATCTTGAATAAATAATGATATGTAAATAAATGGTTTTTAGATTACTTGCAAATTTATGTTTAGTTAAATAAGATTTTCTTTTGTGTGCGTTCATATTATATACATAAGTGCTTAATGAAGGTAAGAATTTTTCTTTATTTATATTTATTCATATTTATATTTATATGTATATTGGCATTTATTAATTTAAGCTAACAAATTCCTTATAAGTAATAATAAGTTAGGTAATGTAAACGTGATCTGTATAAATTAAAGTGACAAAAATAAATAAATTTTATATAAGTAAGCAATCAATAGGAATAACTTGGAGTACATGTAATTGGTAACCAGGTTATATAGGGTATGGAATTTGTTGTAGACCGGAAAAGGAGATGGATGTGTTCCCGGATGTGAGGGATTCGCCTGACTTCTGTGCCTCGGTGCGTCGAGCTTTTTCTATTTTAGGCCGGGATAGTTTGACGTTCGGGGTACCCAGTCGCAAGGCTCGACGGAGGCAACGGGTCATGTTGTTGGATGGATCCGTCGTTCGCGTGTCAAACGAGACCGCTTGCAGGATGGCCGCGGATGGCATGATCCGGCCTGTGAAGCAACGCTAAGGGGCCTCCGTCGAGGCCGAAGAAGGGAACGAAATAAATAATTATGAGTCTAAGTAATGCTTCACTTAATTTCACTTTGTACTCTATGGATGTCTATGTCTGTACTCGTGTATATGTGTGTTTCTTGATTGTCCTCGTATAATCTGTATGGTGATCAAGTAACTGATACAGCATTTGTACTTTAATTTAAGATGTCAATCACCAGGAACAATAAGTTGGGTGAACGCATATGATAATCCACCTGTCAACAATACATCATCGTTAGAAATTGAAAAGGTAAAAGGGGTTCATGATAAATTCAACCAACGTATACCGACGATCATGAATGTTTTCCCTTTATTTCCGAATGTGAGCAAGACAAAGAAAATACGAATAAAACTTCCCAACAATACGAAGAGATGGTTCAAGAATGAAGTAAACAACAATCAACAAAAACATGGACAGTTAGAGCAACATACACATGCGTCTTTAAAGTTTAAACTTTTTGGTAAACAAAATATTCAAGTTTCAGTTGATTCAGCACATCGACAAAGTATTTTGAAACATAACGAGATCGTTAAACAAAACAGAGAAATAATAACACGTTTAATTGATATGGTTATTTATTTAGCAACGCAAGAACAAGCCTTTCGTGGGCATGATGAATCACAAGATTCTCTGATTCAAGGAAATTTCAAGGAATTAGCCTCGATGCTTTCGAAATATGACAATAAATTTAAAACCTTTTTGGACGAGCCTTCTATTTTTACCGGTCTCTCTAAAACTATTCAAACCGACTTAATTGAAAGCATAAACAAAGTTATTTCCGAGATTATTGAAAACTAAATTAAATTAAGTCCCGTTTTTTCCTGGCAAGTAGATGAGACGACTGACATTAAGTGTCGATCTCAAGTATCTTTTATTTTCCGTTATATCAGAGAAGGTAAGCCTATTGAACGTTTCATGGGATTTTTTGATGTAAGTGAAGGTCGAACTGTTACCCACTTATTTAATTTTTTGATAGAAAATTTTAATAAATACGATATCCCTAATAAACTAGTTGGTCAAACTTGTGACGGGGCTTCTGTAATCGCCGGTGAATTAAATGGGTTACAATCAAAAATTAAACAGATAGCTCCTCAAGCACTGTTTACCAACTGTTATGCTCACAGGTTAAATCTCATATTGCAAGATGTCTCAACCAAAATTAAAGAATGTAGAATTTTTATTGCAAGTCAGTGGCATTTTTTCCAAATCAACGAAAAGAACAAATATTTTAGATCAATTACGTGTCAGAAGAATACCTAGTGGATCCGACAGATGGAATTTTAAATCGCGCCTTATTGATATTGTTATCCAGCAAAGAGTAAAATTGTTGAATGTGTTTGAAACAATTATTGATTCTGAGGATTTTACTAGAGATTGTGAGGCAATTAGAGAATCGATTGGATTTAAAAAAATGTTGAAGAATTTTAGTTTTTTAATGTTACTTTACACCTTCAGTCTTATTTTTGAGCAAACAGAGTTTATTTTCGATATTGTTCAATCTAGCTCTTCAAACATAGCATACTGTAAGAAGAGAATCGAAAATTTGCAACTAAGTTTAAAGAACTTAAGAAATCAGAGATATTTTGACAAAATATATAACACCGTTTGCAGTATTTCCGAACCACCTACCATGTTAACAAAACGTACATCCGATTATGATGGAATGGACGATCCAAAAATGTATTTCAAAAGAGTTTTCAATGAAATTATTAACACAATAATTAATCAAATAGAGGTCAGGTTCAAGGATATGGCTTCTTTAGATTTATTAGATAAAAACAAATTTATAACTTTCAAAAGTACATTTCCTCAACAGTTGGTTGATTCGCTATTAAAGACTTACAAGAATTTGTTTGATAAACCAAAATTGCAAAGCCAGCTACGCGTTTGGTATTCTGATGCTGATTATATTAGGAGATTCGTCAAATTGTTCTTGCTGAACGGTTTTGCTTTAGGAAATTATTCCGACCAACATAGAGCTCCAATAAATTTTAATAATAGATGTACAATACCTAATTCAAAATGTCCCTTCCGAGTTGCCCACCCTATCAGAAACCTCACGAGCCGCCACTGCACGCTACTAAAAAAAGTCATATTCATAATCGTATTTAACAGCGTACTAAGCGTAGTAGCCAACTAAATTGTTAGTAGCGTGTAGGGGTATGTTTAAAGTTACAGCTCACCGTTAAAGCTAACCTAAAAATACAAATTGGTACGAATAAAAATAAACACATATTTGTCAGACATCTTTTAGATCCAGGATTATAACTTTTTAATTAAATACATTGAAATGGAAACATTTAGAGTTGAAAAAGATCCGCGATATGAACATACAAAATGAAATTCAATATCATAGCTATGAAAATGAAATTGTTAAAAGAGAAAAAGGAAGGAATGAGTGTATAAAGATATTTTTATATTTAGACTTTATTTTAAATAAAACATACTTATGATAATAGGTGCTTTTAATTAAAATGTCTCATTATATGCTAATCTAATGCTTAAAAATATTGCCAACACTATCATTAATAATCATTTTAAATCATTATCCACATTATCAATCTAATTCCATACAAAGTTAATGAAAGTGAGAAGATATTTTTTTAATGTGAAGATTCCTCTGTTTGCAATTTTTCCTTTTATAATATTCATAATGGATATTGCTACTATCGATGCCCTTGTGTCCAGTTTAATGAAAAAAGCAACCAAATTTATTCTTCATAATTTCAAATGCTTTTTAAGACATTTCTCATTGATATATGGAGTCTTATATTTTAACACAGGACTTGTCGTTAGTGTTTGTGATAGAGTTAACAGATATCTTGAACATGCATATCCATTATCACTAATCAAAATACCTTCTATATCTTCATTCTGAAATCATACTAATATCACCTAATATTGTTTACATTTTTCTTAGCATTTAATTTTAATGAAGAATTACTTCAAATTTCCTGTTTAATGAACATTTGTTCCAAATTCTCTAAGTCATCGGTACAGTCTTTTTACCTTGCAAGTGTATCACAAATCCTTGCCTTAGCATCGCATAGATTATTATTAATGCAAAATATAAGAATAAACTATATATATGATTTAATGTGTAGTACCTATAACATCTTTCCACCTATATTGATTATCATGTTTGAAACTTATTTTATTTCATTCTACATATATTTTGTATAGAAATTCTATTATTATTGAATTATATATTTCCAGTGGATTAAGCCATTTCTAGAACATTTTTGGATTTAGAGCCCCATTAACTTGACCTTCCTCAACTTCTTGCTAATCTGCTCTAACATGTATTTGTTCATAATCCATGAAAACTTTTTCTGCTATACATACAATTTATATATAATTGTTATTTTACAGATTTTAGTTAATCTGAAATTGTAAATTCTAACCTTTTAATATTTGCTTTCTATCGTGATTACCGCAAATTTAAATTTGTACATCAGTGCGCACGATCGTTCTTCATATTACCCTGTTGCCATATGCATTTTTCTATTAACATCCTACTACTTACTAGCCACTAAATAAGCGTTTATGAATAACAGCGTTGTTCCTGTCATTACAATCGTAATGATTCCATTACATTTAGCATACCATCATTACACCATTACTACAATTTTTTAAATCGTTAATTTCATTACAATTTTCAGGTCCATAGCTCAAATTTGTATTTTGCTTCGCGAGCTGATTTAACACGCGATATGTTTACTGTTTACTGCGAAGACCATTTCGGGCGCCTTTTTTAAAAATATTTTAGGATACGTTCATAAAATCTACCGTATTTTAAACTAAATAGAAATTATAAACACACCCTGAAAGAAAAATTCTTGCTTTTCTTTTTATATTTTATACGCCGAAGACAAATATTGTTATGAATACGTTTATTACTAGATTTTTAATACAGTCAAAAAGTAGCAATGGCAATACTTTCGTCAGGAAGTCCATGCCTGTGGAAGTAAATAATAATTTGCAGGGGCTGGAATTGGCATTAAATGAGGATGAAAACGATAGTAGCGAAGCTACATCGTTTAAGCGAAGGAAGCGTAATGTGTACAGAAGTTTAAAAAGTCTTGGTCAAATAAAGACAATGGAAAGTGTCTTAGAGGAGATCCCGTAAAAAAGAAAGAAAGACGACTATGTACAAATGTTTGAATGATATTTATTGTGGAGCAAATTGTGAATTATTGTTAATGTGTAAATTTAATTTTAATAATCCTGTTTTGAAATTCATGAGAAATATTGATCCTTGTGTCACTGCATCAGGTGAATGCAAATCCTTAGTATTGTTAGCCAGTTGATTTCCTAGGTTAGTAAACAATATGAAACATTTAAATTGAGAATGGCGGCAACTAGCTGACTTAACTGAAATAAAGCAAATTGCTACAGAGCCTTTGATGGAATTTTGGTCAGTAATCTTTAATTTAAAAACTGTATTAGATCATTATATGTATCCCAATGTATAAAATTTTGTAAAAGGTTTACTATGTTTACCCCATTCTTCTGCAACTGCAAAACGATTTCTTTCTCAGATGGCCTTAATAAAAACTAAAAATCGCAATAAACTTCACATTTCGACATGTGATGCTCCCTTACATACAAAATGCTTATTGACTAAGACCAAATGTTATGATTTTAAACCTTCTGAGGTACTAATGTGTAGCAATCTAATAAATGATAGAGATGAAGGTACCTCTAACGATAGTAGTGATACTGAAATAATTTTTTAATAGAATTGTTTAAGTTAAAAAAAATAGTTTCTTTTATAAAATGTGAGATTACTTATTTTAAATGTTCTACAGTTTATTTACATTGTTAAACAAGAATAAGTAAATTGTGATAATTAAAATTGTTTTAAAAAATATTTGTGGTTTATGATAGTTAAAATGTTTAGTATAGTCGGATCGTTTTCGCAACCGACATGGCAAAACTACGAACTAAAGACGGTGATTCAATACCACTACAAATTCCAGTCAACCGAAACAATTTTAGAATAATAAAATTCAAATAATTAATTACTATTTTAGGATAAATAGCCACGGCTAGTAAAATACTATTACATGAACGTCAGTTAGAAATTAAATATTATAGATAAAATTATTAAATATTACTTTTCTATATCAATATTTTATTTAATACATGGCTATTCTGAGCATTGTTGTCAGATTTTTATTTTCACGGAGCGTATGACACTTGACAAGCGTAGCGAATATTAATGTGAATGACATTGTGGTCATCTTTATTATCACAATTTTAAGTCCCCTTAGAAAATTTCAAGTATTAAATCCTACACCGTACAAAAAACAGCTTAACACTGGCAGCGCGGAAGAACTAGTAATTTGTGATGGTAACCAGTGGCGATGCGTGTGTGTCGTTAAGTTGAAGGCAGTGAAGTCATCCAAACTATCGCAAGATTATTTGCAACCTGTGTTTGCAAAGAGCAAGATTATGTACATGAAACTGAACAAAGAACTTTTATTACATGACCTGTTTGAGATTTTACTGGTACATTGCATATTATAGTACATGTTTTGCAGTTTGGATTTTATAACCTAATATCTGACAAAAGAATACAAGCTAAATATTGTCTGAACGTGTTTTCCAATTTACTTATAAAAGGCATAAGAAACGCTGATTATTTTTATTCTGAAGCAAATCTTTCTTAAACAACCTCATTAAAAACTAATCAGCACACTTTCCTGTTCAGAAATAAATCGAATATATTGATCTAAACCAAATTATATAAGACAAGGTAAGTTTTATTCAACAGAAATGTTTGGTTTTATTTGTAATTACTTTGTTATCTAGCACAATCAACAGATAAAACGAATGTTGCATATAAAGAATTGGAGATGGATTAAATTCAGTATCTATATCAAAGATTAAAGCAGATTTCGGAATCTGTTAACATATTTGTTTATAATGCTTCAGCAGAAGATTACAATAGTTAAAATAATTTGTACTTACATTGATCTGTTGAAGAAAATTCTATCTAATAGAAGAAGTAGGTGACTCTCACTAAGATTCTAAATATTTGAAGATTACATACTGTTTAGAAAATTTTCAACTTTAAGAAGGTATAATTATGTTGACTAATAGAATTGTGGATGACTGATGTCAGCACCTGTCTTTCAAACATAGACGGAAAGCATAGAGAAACACTAGGAAAAGTTAGGCATGACACATTGTACGAGACATGTGTTCCTATTAAGAACTATAACTTGTTAGGAAATTTAACTGTTGTGGAATAAAGTGTGCCGATTCTAAAATTAAATAACTGGATTTAGTGTTTCTCAAAGAAATTGATCCAGAATAAAATAATGGTCGAGTTTATTAATGTGACAACAATATAAGCATTTGCATAGGGGAATGCAGTTAAAACATATTTCTGTTATATTATTTTTATAGTTTTTCGAAAATAACTTCTGTATATTTTCTGTACGCTTTTAATTTTGTAATTATTTATTGTTATGAATGGAATTAAGATTATATAATTTAAAAAATATGTGATGGTATTGTAATAATATTAATGTAGTACATTATAAATTGGGATAGTAAAAATACTTGTTCATTATTGTATTATAATTTAAAGTTGCTTGATAAGTTGAATTCTGATCAGTAGCAAAGATTCAGCTTATGAATACTCAACATTTGAAATACTTTAAGATGTTGAATTGTTCAATTCAGCATTAAATATAATCTTTAACTACATACTAGTTTAAAGCATGTTCACAGAACAATGGTACCGTAATAAGACAGACAGCTATCTAATCGAAGAAGCAGGTGAATGTCACATAATAATAAATGTTTGAAGATCACATGTGATATTATTTTGGAAATTTTCAAATTTAAGAAGGGTTAAACACGTTGACTGTAATAGAAGAATGGATAGAATTTATACTAGTGTAAAGCTTAAATAAATAATAATGATGAGTTTAGCTTAATCAAAAATGTTTATATATTTCGGAATTTAAATGAACCCCAAAAGTTCAATTCTGTCTGAAAATCTTACCTTTATTGTACTTATATTTAATCATTAACAGCAGACAAATTCATACAAATATAAAATAATCATTATATTCGGTTTCTAATAGTACTTAAGCCAAATTATTATCAAATTAATAGTTACTTATTAGAATTATTGTCTGTAGTGCTAAAATCACAAGTCTAATTGATTATTTAGGGTTATAGTATCAAAATTAATATTACTTGACAGATCAAATTTTGCAACGTCTCAAATTTGACGCCATTTTAATTTTGGTGGCGCATGTCGGTTGCGAGAGCGATTCTAGTATACATAAGTTTTTGCTGCTTTTATTTGAATTTGGCGCTATTGTCATTACAAAACCAGGGAAAACATTACAATTTAACTAAAGATGTCGTTACAATATTTTTAGTGCTCGGAACCAAAGATTATAAACCTACAAAGGATTGCTCATTCCCTATGCTGTAACGTTAGCATATCCCCCCTCACGGCGCGCACTGCGGTGACGTCACAACTGGACCATGCTCTTCAAATCGTAACGTTTCCAGTGTTTTTAGTACATAGGCGTGTGTTGCACGTGCCAAATTAATGAGATTGTTTTGCTTTATTTTATGATTTAAATCTATATTTCGCGATTGACTTTGTGTTTTTATTGTGTTAGTAATAAAACCACTCTTTATTAAAATTTTCAATTAATTTAATTTTATTGATAGGTAGTGAAAACCACGTGAAAACATAAGTGCTATGGAATGCAATGGACCTCAAAGACAGAATGTTCGTTTGGCTGCGGAATTGTTATCAGAAACGACTGCAAAAGCTCTTGCTCGTTATAAACCAGGTAATGATCCTCTTCTTGCTGTAAATGTAGCTACTTTCATTAGCGATATAAACCAATGGTTTGACATATTTAATAGTTACGCACCTCGTAATAAATTAGCGTCCAAAAATGCTTTTGGAATCAATTTAGAAAGTCAGGTAGCACATTTGGACAAAATTATCGATTTAATAGAAAATATGAAACCCATTGGTAAAACAAGTATACAGACATTTCAAAAAGGAATAATTATATCTACAAAATCATTAAAAGGTCTTTTTAATTCAATGAAAGAAGAATTTAATGCTGCCTATATATGCACACACAGACTAAACCAGGACTGTTTAGAAAACTTTTTTTTCCAACTAAGAAGTAGAGGAGGAGCAGATGATCATCCATCGCCGTTAAATGCACTGTACAGAATTCGTATGATTATTTTAGGGAAGAACCCTGGCATTCTTAGTAGCCATGTGAATACTGAAGAGGCGGAGCCTCAGGAATATTTATCAGCAAAAGTCTTTGAACAAGCTGAGATAGCATTAAATCCTTCAGATAATAATTTAGTCGAAATTAACTTATCTATATCCTCTTCTTCTTCAACTTCTTCCAACGATTCAAGTAATTTAGAGACTGCCAACGATGCTCTAGAGTATATTGCTGGATATATCGCAAAGAAATTCAAAGATAAATATCCTGATCTGGGCGATTATACACACCAATTATTACTCACGGAACATCAGTATAATTTACCCTCATGGGTTGAACACTTATCGTATGGAGGCTTAATTAAACCTAAGAGGTCATGGCTCCAAAAAGTAAAAAAAATGAATAAATATTTTCTCAAGTACCATGGACCTCAACTTGAGAAAAAACACTCGGTTACCAAACAGCTGAGTAACTTTATTTATCAGAAGGAAAACATCCCTTTAGATTTAGTTCAAAATTTTATAAAACTTAGAACAATTATTAAAATAAATTATGAAAATATTAAGCAAGAAAAAAAAATCAAAAACAGAAAAAGAAAAATTGTGGCTTCTGAAAGAAAGACCGCAAAGAAATTTAAAAAAATTGTCTCTTAAGTTTAGTTAAAATTTAAATAAAAATTTAGTTTTTATTTTATCCATTTTTTTACCAGTACCCAAGATTTACTGAAAATACTGATTAATTATTTTAATAATCTACTATTTATTTTAAATATTGCAATGCTATGAAATCTGTGAAAAGCGTAAGACATTATATTTCAACTATTTCGTAGGTCCGGTGACTACGTCACTGCCGAGTATGACCGATCACGTCCGAAGCTGATTGAGCAATCCTTTGTAGGTTTATAATCTTTGCTCGGAACAACGCTGATGAATAAGGTAAGTTAATACAGGGTTGCGATATTTAGGGAAATTTCCCTAGATCTACGGAATTTTATGTTCGTTTAGGGAAAAAGGGAATTTTAATATAAATAGGTCAAAATCTAGGGAAAATTTAATACAACCGTCTGTATTTAAGCTACCTATATTGTATCACAATTCATTTTAAAAAGTTTTAAACTTAAACCACAGATAAGGGAGATTACAGATAGCCGGTGTAATGGCTATTATTGGCAACACATTTTGGAGACGACCGCTAGAACCTAGAGGTCGTCTCTAAAATGTGTTGCCAATAATAGCCATTACATCGGCTATCTGTAATCTCCCTTATCTGTGCTTAAACCACTGATTACATATTTTTTTAAATAGTAGTCCGCCATCTTATGGCTAGTAGGAAATTCAAAGGTTAATAACGCGATAACATCTATACACATTCCGAACCGGTGCTCTACCGATTTTAAATTTTAAGCACGTTTGCAAATCGATCAAATTACTACAATATAATAAAATAAGGTAAATCCCTTGGAAAAAGTCCCTGCTCTGAAGTATAACTATAACAGCTTGTGCTGTTTTTTATTTTTCACATTTTAATTCAAGCTTTCGAGAAGTAAATGTGAATGAATTTTTTAATTCACTAATAAGTTTAGTTTTATCTGTACAGCTTAGTTATATCTATTTAATGTAAGTATATGTAGATACAAAATTACTTTTGTTTTATTAACGAGGTTTAGTTTATCTGATTCTTACTTAAAGTGTTCGGTTGTTTCTCATTTATTAATGAATTTTTTTGAATGAAAAATAGATAACGAGATTCGAAATGAATTTTGTAATCCTTCAATACTAAAAAAATATTTTGTATTTTTCTCAATGTAGTGGGTGTCATTGAAACGAAGATGTAAAATATTAAAAATAGGCTATAAACGCACATCGAAAATATAGTGTTCGCAAGTTCATACAGACAGTTTGAAAAAAAAAACAGGTAATTCTTGACTAAGTAGTTAATATAATTCGTAATCACCTTTGTTGGAAGTTTCGAAATGCACTAAACTTTATTTTTATTGATCAGTGATACACACAAGCTTACTCATATTATTAAATATTTTTGTGACCGTGATGACTTAATTTTTTTTCTACCGTCTGCATGAACATAACAGCATTATTTTAAAAACATGCATGCGGTTGCAAAACTTAAGGCCGAGTTTTAATTTAGGAGATGCCTACTTTCAGTTTTCTTTTTGATTTAATGTTTTTGAATAAAAAAATAGATTGCGAGAATCGAATTAAGTTTTGTAATAGTTTAATACTGAAGAATATCAACTTCAATTTATATATTTTTAAAATAATATCTCGTACCATGTCATTTACCGACAGTGGGTATTTGAGTTATTGCATTATATTATTCTAAAAAGATATAAATTCGAGATGGAATTCATAAATATTATACTATAGCAAAACTTAATGTGACTGCCGTGATTTATTATTTTTATTTCAAAGTCGTTAACTATTAAATAAAAAAAAGCAGAAAACTGAAAGTAGGAAACTGCTAAATTAAACCACGGCCTTAATTCGAATTTCGTGATGTATTTGTTATTCAAAAACAGACAAAAACTAAAAGCACGAATCTGCTGAACTCAAACTCTGTCTTAAACGATTTAAATTTTACCATTGCCCTTCTATTTCTCTTTACAATAGAAAATTTCAAAATGTCATCTCCACGACTTTCAACGTCCAAGGACCATTCAGATTCACCATCTTCATCAGCAGAAGGTCAAGTTTCTAAAAAGAGGAAAAAGAGAGACAACAAAAGGTACGCTCAAAAATATAATATCCAATGGGAGGAAGATCTCCAATTTAAAGGTTGGCTGCAAAGAAGCAAAAAGGGAACCAACTTCGCCAATTGTAAAGTTTGCAATAAAGACATTGTTTGCGGTAAATCTGAGATCATCAAACATTCTCAAGGAAAATTGCATAATAAATTAGTTAAGTCAGTTCATACCCAACAATCCTTAACGGATATGTCTTCGTTTACACAAAAAATAGTTTTAGAAAAGAAAATTAAAAATGCTGAAATCAGAATAGCTGCATTTGCTGTAGAACATAATATTGCTTTCAATACTTTGGATCATTTATCAGAAGTCATTAGAGTTTCATTCACAGATTCTGAAATAGCACAAAAAATTACGTGTAGTCGAAAGAAAGCCACATCTATTGTAAATAATGTTATAGGATCCTACAGTTTTCAAAAAACAATAGAATTATTAAACTGTAAAAAGTTTTCTTTAATTGCAGATGAGTCGACCGATAAAGGAACCATAAAGCATTTAGCTTTAGTAGCTAGAGTATTTGATGGATATAAAGTAAATGATATATTCTTGGGTTTATTGCAAATGCCAAGCGGTACTGCTGATGCCCTTTATAATACAATTATTGAATACTTTTTACAACATAACATTAATTACAAAACTAATTTAATAGGTTTTGCTTCTGATGGGGCAAGTGCCATGATGGGGATTCATAATTCTCTATCAACAAAATTAATAAATGATATTCCTGATTTATTTATTATGAAATGTGTATGTCATTCATTTAACCTATGTGCAAATTATGCTTGCGAAAAGTTACCCCAGATGATTGAAGATCTTATCAGGGAAGTACATACATTTTTGCAGTTTAGTTTCAAAAGGCAATCAGAATTTTCAGAATTTCAGGAATTTTTGAACATCAAACCTCATAAAATTCTGTATCTGTCGCAAACGAGGTGGCTTTCGTTGTTGTCTGTCACAAAACGATTTTTGGAACAATACAATGCTTTAGTTTTATACTTTACCAATGCTCATTTAGTAGAAAAAAATTTGCAGGGTGAAAATATTTTGAATAGACTTCGAAATCCTTGTGTTAAATTATATTTACATTTTTTGGATTTCGTGTTACCTTTTTTCAATAATTTAAACCTTGAAATGCAGTCTGAAGATATCAAAATTCACACGTTATACAATAAAGTAACATCTGTTCTAAGAACCATTTTAGACTGCTATATCAAAAAAGAATATTTAGATACAACACAATTAGAAAATGTAGAATATAGAAATCCCTATTATTTTGTTGAAATTGAGAAAATTTATTTAGGTGCATTTGTCATGGGAACTATTAGTAATAAATCGCATGGGTTAAACGAACAGGAGCTACTAGATTTCAGGAGAAGATGTTTATATTTTTTCATCGAAGGTTGCGCACAAATATATAAAAGATTTGACAACAAAAATAAAACAACAATGATTCTGAAAGAGTTATCTGTTATTTCACCATTGCAAGTTATTTCTGGGAATCACTTATCTATAGGACCTTTAGCCCTTAATTTTCCCTCTCTTATAACGCACAATCAATTAAATGAAGTCGACAGAGAATGGCGAATCCTCAGAAATGTCGATCTTTCAGAATTTAAGGACTTAAACATTGTAGTATTTTGGGTCAAAGTGTCTCTTCTAAAATTTGGTGACAATTCTCCAATGTGTTCCAATTTATGTAATTTTGTTTTTAATTTGTTGAGTTTGCCCCATTCTAGTGCAACAGTAGAACGCATTTTTTCGCAAATCAATTTAAACAAAACAAAAATTAGAAACAAACTGTCAACAACCACTTTAAGTGGTATCCTACATTCCAAAAATTTAATGAAAGCAAGCAATTGCCACAACTTTGAGATACACTCCGACATGTTGAAGCGGTTTGATGGAAACATCTATAATACAAAAAAACGATAATAATTAATCTAATACAAATGTACGATGTAAATAAAATATGTACTTAATTAGTATTAGGTAACTTCAAAGAGAAATTATTTTTTAATTTACCTAACACATTATATTACCTACTTTGATGAACTTTTCTCATGTACTTGTTTTTGTATTTTGTATGCTGTTTCAAAATAAAATTTTACCTTTACTTAGGTGTGTTTTTATGTATTCTTTTCTCAGCAAAGATATGAGTTTGCTTGCGTGGAACATTGTTAAATAACACGGGTATTTCCCTATATCACCATATACTTCAAAATTACAGCTTTATTGTTTTTTTTTTATAAGTTATACAAATATTTCCTCTCTGGTTTAAATGTTATAAAGCCACTTAAGTGTGCTGTTAGAGCCATTGCTACTAGCTTGGATGTAGAAGACATTATTCTGGTATTTAAAAAACATAATTATACCTATCTAAAATTTTGTATTTGTGGAAGGCGACGACAATGATCCACTTCAAATAAGACAAGTACTACTATTTTCAATCAACGATACTTCAAATTCATACACGTTATCGGTTTCATAATCCTTCAGCAAAATACCTACGTGTATTTTCCATTTTTAGCAAATAAGATGTATTTGTTTCATATAACTGATAACTTTCATCGATTAGGTAGGCACTATTCACTTGAATCAACATCGTTTGAATAATATTTCGAGTTCTCTGTCATATCTTTATCAAAACGTCATTGTGATAAACGACTTGTCACTTTACTTTTAACGCTAGTGTTAAAAGTTAATTACTTTTAACACTTGTTAAGATATTTCATTTTTAATTGAAGTATGATGTGTTAAAAATTGAGTTTTTAATAGTGTTTGTAGAAACAAAAAAACAATATTATACACTTCGGGGAAATCTAGGGACATTTTGACTAGAAATCTAGGGAAATAAAAAAAAATCCGATCGCAACCAGGGTTGCGATATTTAGGGAAATTTCCCTAGATCTACGGAATTTTATGTTCGTTTAGGGAAAAAGGGAATTTTAATATAAATAGGTCAAAATCTAGGGAAAATTTAATACAACCGTCTGTATTTAAGCTACCTATATTGTATCACAATTCATTTTAAAAAGTTTTAAACTTAAACCACAGATAAGGGAGATTACAGATAGCCGGTGTAATGGCTATTATTGGCAACACATTTTGGAGACGACCGCTAGAACCTAGCGGTCGTCTCTAAAATGTGTTGCCAATAATAGCCATTACATCGGCTATCTATAATCTCCCTTATCTGTGCTTAAACCACTGATTACATATTTTTTTAAATAGTAGTCCGCCATCTTATGGCTAGTAGGAAATTCAAAGGTTAATAACGCGATAACATCTATACACATTCCGAACCGGTGCTCTACCGATTTTAAATTTTAAGCACGTTTGCAAATCGATCAAATTACTACAATATAATAAAATAAGGTAAATCCCTTGGAAAAAGTCCCTGCTCTGAAGTATAACTACTATAACAGCTTGTGCTGTTTTTTATTTTTCACATTTTAATTCAAGCTTTCGAGAAGTAAATGTGAATGAATTTTTTAATTCACTAATAAGTTTAGTTTTATCTGTACAGCTTAGTTATATCTATTTAATGTAAGTATATGTAGATACAAAATTACTTTTGTTTTATTAACGAGGTTTAGTTTATCTGATTCTTACTTAAAGTGTTCGGTTGTTTCTCATTTATTAATGAATTTTTTTGAATGAAAAATAGATAACGAGATTCGAAATGAATTTTGTAATCCTTCAATACTAAAAAAATATTTTGTATTTTTCTCAATGTAGTGGGTGTCATTGAAACGAAGATGTAAAATATTAAAAATAGGCTATAAACGCACATCGAAAATATAGTGTTCGCAAGTTCATACAGACAGTTTGAAAAAAAAAACAGGTAATTCTTGACTAAGTAGTTAATATAATTCGTAATCACCTTTGTTGGAAGTTTCGAAATGCACTAAACTTTATTTTTATTGATCAGTGATACACACAAGCTTACTCATATTATTAAATATTTTTGTGACCGTGATGACTTAATTTTTTTTCTACCGTCTGCATGAACATAACAGCATTATTTTAAAAACATGCATGCGGTTGCAAAACTTAAGGCCGAGTTTTAATTTAGGAGATGCCTACTTTCAGTTTTCTTTTTGATTTAATGTTTTTGAATAAAAAAATAGATTGCGAGAATCGAATTAAGTTTTGTAATAGTTTAATACTGAAGAATATCAACTTCAATTTATATATTTTTAAAATAATATCTCGTACCATGTCATTTACCGACAGTGGGTATTTGAGTTATTGCATTATATTATTCTAAAAAGATATAAATTCGAGATGGAATTCATAAATATTATACTATAGCAAAACTTAATGTGACTGCCGTGATTTATTATTTTTATTTCAAAGTCGTTAACTATTAAATAAAAAAAAGCAGAAAACTGAAAGTAGGAAACTGCTAAATTAAACCACGGCCTTAATTCGAATTTCGTGATGTATTTGTTATTCAAAAACAGACAAAAACTAAAAGCACGAATCTGCTGAACTCAAACTCTGTCTTAAACGATTTAAATTTTACCATTGCCCTTCTATTTCTCTTTACAATAGAAAATTTCAAAATGTCATCTCCACGACCTTCAACGTCCAAGGACCATTCAGATTCACCATCTTCATCAGCAGAAGGTCAAGTTTCTAAAAAGAGGAAAAAGAGAGACAACAAAAGGTACGCTCAAAAATATAATATCCAATGGGAGGAAGATCTCCAATTTAAAGGTTGGCTGCAAAGAAGCAAAAAGGGAACCAACTTCGCCAATTGTAAAGTTTGCAATAAAGACATTGTTTGCGGTAAATCTGAGATCATCAAACATTCTCAAGGAAAATTGCATAATAAATTAGTTAAGTCAGTTCATACCCAACAATCCTTAACGGATATGTCTTCGTTTACACAAAAAATAGTTTTAGAAAAGAAAATTAAAAATGCTGAAATCAGAATAGCTGCATTTGCTGTAGAACATAATATTGCTTTCAATACTTTGGATCATTTATCAGAAGTCATTAGAGTATCATTCACAGATTCTGAAATAGCACAAAAAATTACGTGTAGTCGAAAGAAAGCCACATCTATTGTAAATAATGTTATAGGATCCTACAGTTTTCAAAAAACAATAGAATTATTAAACTGTAAAAAGTTTTCTTTAATTGCAGATGAGTCGACCGATAAAGGAACCATAAAGCATTTAGCTTTAGTAGCTAGAGTATTTGATGGATATAAAGTAAATGATATATTCTTGGGTTTATTGCAAATGCCAAGCGGTACTGCTGATGCCCTTTATAATACAATTATTGAATACTTTTTACAACATAACATTAATTACAAAACTAATTTAATAGGTTTTGCTTCTGATGGGGCAAGTGCCATGATGGGGATTCATAATTCTCTATCAACAAAATTAATAAATGATATTCCTGATTTATTTATTATGAAATGTGTATGTCATTCATTTAACCTATGTGCAAATTATGCTTGCGAAAAGTTACCCCAGATGATTGAAGATCTTATCAGGGAAGTACATACATTTTTGCAGTTTAGTTTCAAAAGGCAATCAGAATTTTCAGAATTTCAGGAATTTTTGAACATCAAACCTCATAAAATTCTGTATCTGTCGCAAACGAGGTGGCTTTCGTTGTTGTCTGTCACAAAACGATTTTTGGAACAATACAATGCTTTAGTTTTATACTTTACCAATGCTCATTTAGTAGAAAAAAATTTGCAGGGTGAAAATATTTTGAATAGACTTCGAAATCCTTGTGTTAAATTATATTTACATTTTTTGGATTTCGTGTTACCGTTTTTCAATAATTTAAACCTTGAAATGCAGTCTGAAGATATCAAAATTCACACGTTATACAATAAAGTAACATCTGTTCTAAGAACCATTTTAGACTGCTATATCAAAAAAGAATATTTAGATACAACACAATTAGAAAATGTAGAATATAGAAATCACTATTATTTTGTTGAAATTGAGAAAATTTATTTAGGTGCATTTGTCATGGGAACTATTAGTAATAAATCGCATGGGTTAAACGAACAGGAGCTACTAGATTTCAGGAGAAGATGTTTATATTTTTTCATCGAAGGTTGCGCACAAATATATAAAAGATTTGACAACAAAAATAAAACAACAATGATTCTGAAAGAGTTATCTGTTATTTCACCATTGCAAGTTATTTCTGGGAATCACTTATCTATAGGACCTTTAGCCCTTAATTTTCCCTCTCTTATAACGCACAATCAATTAAATGAAGTCGACAGAGAATGGCGAATCCTCAGAAATGTCGATCTTTCAGAATTTAAGGACTTAAACATTGTAGTATTTTGGGTCAAAGTGTCTCATCTAAAATTTGGTGACAATTCTCCAATGTGTTCCAATTTATGTAATTTTGTTTTAAATTCATACACGTTATCGGTTTCATAATCCTTCAGCAAAATACCTACGTGTATTTTCCATTTTTAGCAAATAAGATGTATTTGTTTCATATAACTGATAACTTTCATCGATTAGGTAGGCACTATTCACTTGAATCAACATCGTTTGAATAATATTTCGAGTTCTCTGTCATATCTTTATCAAAACGTCATTGTGATAAACGACTTGTCACTTTACTTTTAACGCTAGTGTTAAAAGTTAATTACTTTTAACACTTGTTAAGATATTTCATTTTTAATTGAAGTATGATGTGTTAAAAATTGAGTTTTTAATAGTGTTTGTAGAAACAAAAAAACAATATTATACACTTCGGGGAAATCTAGGGACATTTTGACTAGAAATCTAGGGAAATAAAAAAAAATCCGATCGCAACCCTGATCGCAACCCTGAGTTAATAGCGTAAAGGTGGATTTACACGGGCGCGTGAAGCGTGATGACGTAACGCGTTATCCGACAATAACCAATCACAATGCTGAAAATTTTGAAATAGAAATCTCGTAGTTGGTGGGGGAAAAATAGAACAGTGTTCTATTTTTCTGCGTTTTTAATATGTGCTTCTCTTTTTAGTATATCAATCTATCTTCTTCTAATATTTACGCGGTAGTTCGAAGATTTTTAAAACTCAACATGTGTGTACCGGAATGCTTAAAACAGGTAGCTGTCCTTAATAAAACAAATTTTGTAAAACTTGGTTTTAAGTATGCTTTATGAAGAGAAATACAAAAAAAAGAAAATGTATAAAAACACTAATGTGTCTTTTTATAATAATATACTTCTTCTATACTAGGAAGGTGTTTTCTTTTATTCTAGAAAATATGTAAACCAAAAGTAATTATTTCACGTAGGTATAACATTAGTAAAACAAATAATTCTCATTCAGCAGATAAACTAAAAACAATAATGTAACTTATGGTATACTTAAATATTAATTTAACACTCTTTTATAAAAAAAAGTTTGTTTCATATTTATATTATATATCATACAATTATTTGTATATATTGACAAGCATAAAAATAAAGTATATGCACATGGTGCAGACAATAATCAGATTAGATTATAAATTATTTACTATCTTCATAATATTTTTGTTCGTTTTTTAGATTTGGCTATACATATTTCGCTGTTTCATTAATAAATAATATAACTAGAATACATTATTCCAAATTTGTATGAAAAATTTGTGTGTAAAAATTGCCAGCTGACAGTGAATTACACTAATGAAATGCAAAACACCATAACAATTGTAACATAATATAACTATGAGCTACATAAACTTAATCTGCATTATTAGTTTCCTTTGTCCACTGCCATTCAACAGCACCTTCGTTGACAAAATATGCTTTTAAGGTGTCTCTTATAGTTGCAGCACTGGCACTGTGTCTATTACCCCCTACATTATGTACATTTTCCAAAGCACCTGTCTCTTCTTTTCTCCTGCTACCAGCGATCACATTGCCTTGTTCCTCACGGTCAACTAGATGGGGGGAACAATATGATCTTTGGTCTGCTAGAAGTTTATCTTCAAGTCGCTTTAACCAGTTATGCAAACATACTGTAGCTTTAACAATATTTTCATATGTGTTCATATTAGCATTTAATGGTCTTCTATAAATAGGCCATGCTGATGATAATATACCAAATGCATGACAAACGATAGTTAAATGTCTTTTTTGGCAAATCAAGGCCACCTCTTCCAGGATATGGCCTCATCATATATTGAGTCATTTGAAATGCCTCATCCCTACTAATACAAAAGGCGACATCATACTTGAATTTGGCAGTTTACATGGCTTCGGTATTAATAACGACTTGTTTTCTGACAGTTGACCTAATGCACAATTTTTAAACACACCTTCGTCACTTTTTCTTCCTTGCACCCCTATATCCACAAAAGTAAAACAATATTTTGCATCACTGCAAGCCATCAAAACAATGCTATGATTGTTTTTGTAATTATAAAAATTTGAGCCACTATGTGGTGGTGCCTAAAAATACATCATTGTTCTTACACATTTTAACCTTCATATATGACTGTTTACCTGTATATTTATATGTTAGAAATATAAGAAATAGAATTGCGCTAACAAATTCCATTCTTCGTTATTCATGTTCAGAAACTTTCGATTTATAAATTTTTGTAATGAGGTTCAATATGATGTCTAAACAACACTTCAGCGTTTTCGCGCTCTAACTACGCGCCTGCGTTTAAGAAAAAACGCTTCAATTTGAAAGCAAGCCAAGAATTTTCCCGTGAAAGTGTGACGTCACTTACAAAAACGCGTGACGTCATCCCGCTTGAAGCGTCCGTGTAAATCCACCTTTAGGATGTTAGTAGCTACACTAGTAGCGTATAACACCCTATTAGGGTGATGATTATGAATAAGGCTGTTAGGGTTCAAATTATTTCAAATATAACCTACATTAAACACTAATTTCTTAATATTAACAATACAATAATTAATTCCCTTATGATATCTGTACATATCAATGCTTCAAATTATTAACAAATCCTGAGGAAAATTGACAATTTTACTTACTTATTTCATAAATAAAACTACATCAATATGAATGATAAAATTAAAATGTAAGTATAAATACCTTTCCTGGAGTTTTATTTAAATTTTCTTGTAAAGCACACTTCACGAATTCTAATAACCACTAATAACACAAATGGAAATGAAGTACACATAAGACAAGCTCGCTCGAATAGATACTGTTGTTTTGTTAGGTATGTGACATGTGAAATTAATTTTTTAGCCTACTTGTGAACGCAAATTTAACGCATTCTTTAACAGAGTCGAAAATATTATTAAAAAGTCTGGACCATTTGATTTATCTAGTTCCGGTTACTACATATATCTTAGGTCCTAACAATGAAGATTCAATGGAGATGTTTAAAGAAGAATCAGAAATATGTGAAAATTTATATTATTTAGGTATGGCTTGAAAGAGGTATTAAAACGGCACACTTTCATACTTATATGACCTGTGTATTTTGTAGGAAAGCGTGGCTTGTATGTAACAAGTGATGGATTAAAAATAGCATACATCAGTGGCACATTCAATAATGATAAAACCAGGAAATCTTACCAGTATTCGTCTGATGATGCTGTTGCTTTATGCGAAGTGTGTATTAAAGAGCCAGATGGATTTCGTGGTGTTGATATTCTGTTAACTTCACAATGGCCAAGAGACGTTGCAAATGATAAATTGAAAGTAAATATAATAAGTATTATTAATTAAGAATAATATCCCAATCTTTAAGAATCCTATTATTAATGCTACAGATGTTGTTTCTTGGTTAGCTGTTCGTTTAAAACCAAGATATCATGTCAGTGGTCTAGAAGGCATATTCTTTGAAAGACAACCTTATCGTGTTATTGAAAATGATTCTTCAACTGAAGGAGTTACCAGGTTTATTGGACTAGCAAGAGTGGGAAACCCACAAAAAGATAAATGGATATATGCATTAAATTTAACACCCATAGATAAAATGAAAATTACAGATATTTTACAAAAGACAACAGATGAGAAATTGTCAAATACAGGTAGTATATTATTTATTTAGGTGAATCCCAGATGTTCTAGACATTCTTATTCATAGATATATTCATATGTGAATAGTGGTGAATAATTTCAATATCATGTATTACATATTTCAGTCTTTCCATCTAAGAACAAGAGTCATAAGTCAAATCAATATTTTTATGATATGAATGCACCAGAAGAGAAAGGGCATAAAAAATCAAAATGACAAAAAATAGAATTTGACCAAAGTAAATGCTGGTTTTGTTTAGCTAGTTCCAAAGTGGAAAAACATTTAATAATCACTGTTGGTACAGAATCATATATTGCCTTGGCAAAAGGTAAGCATTGCAATCCATGTTGTTTTGACTGATTATGAAAGCAAGCATGACATATTGTAGGTGGAATTGTTGATGAGCATTTTTTAATATGTCCTGTCCAACATTATCAATGTTCAATAAACCAGCCTGCAAGTGTTTTGGAAGAAATAAATAGATTTAAGGAAGCAATTACAAATTTTTATGCTAGAAATGATATGGTACCTGTATTCTTCGAAAGGAACTACAAAACTTCTCATATGCAATTACAGTGTATTCCAATACCGAATGTCGCCCAACGAGAATTGGAGGAAATATTTCAGGTAACAAATTGAGTTGTTAAAACTATTTATTTATTTTTTATGGATATGAAATAAATATTATATAATATATGTATTAACAATTTTGGTGTATAATTAAAACAATATACGGCATGTGTCAAACATCATTGGCCATAGGGGATGAATGCATGTAATTCTTGACGACGACCGATACCGCAACGATTATCTCGCAAATACAAGTTAGCAGTAACCATTGGACCACCGACTTGGGTGTTTGTAATGCGTTCAGAAATAATATTTACGAGTTGCAAGGAGTTGTTTTTCTTTTTCCTTTCAATAAATGCAGAGATTTCTTAAGCTGCGTTCACGCTGCATGACACAAACAGAAGCGTAATTCTAATAAAATTAAAAAATAACCATAATAAAATAAAAAAAATTACCTTAATAAAATAAATAAAAAAGGATTCTGAAAATAATAATAAAGTATACAAGAGGCTCAAAAATTCCTTCTTGCACAGCAAGACAATCAGTGCGTTCAGGGAGTTACGGCGCTGGAAGCGTATACCGCTAGAGCTTGTGGCCAGCGCCTGAAGTCATTGAACGGGTCACAGTAGTACATTTTAAAATTGTTGCTTGGACATGCGTACTTTTACTACTTCTGAAGTCTGACAGCGGCAATATGGCGTTCTGATGTTTATTATTATTTAATTTAATTATTATTATTATTGTTTGAAGTATGAAGACGTGACATACTGCTGTGGCAACATAATTATTTGAATATGATAATAGTATTATTGCCATACATTAGGCCTTGCCAAATAAATTATGTTGTGTGCTGTTTCAGCAACATAAATAATTAAAATGATGATAATTTTTATTATCCTGATGTGTATTTTATTTATTTTTAACAGCACATACTTTATAAGTATTCATGAATTCTTCAGTGTATCTGAATTTCTTCCCTCTCGTCTAATCTCTTGTTTTTATTTAAGATTGGGATAAGGTTATAGCTTATTTAAAATGAAAAACCAGAAATCATATAACACATAATTGTCGAATTTATTTAATATTTATTACATAAAAATAAATATAGCATCGCTATACTGTATTCACTATATTTATTTAAAAAGAAACATAATTATAAGAAAAACGTTTGTACCTCGTTCTAGGTTGTAACGTTTCTTCATGATACGAATATATTTTCTTATACTTAATTAAATAGAACTCTAAAAATATTTTCCTGTTTATCAACAAATAAATTCAATTAACTTTTGTATATTGTTTATTTTTTATTATGGTCAATGTTTGGAGAAAAGCTTGAATCTCAACAGCAAGTAATGAAACCGTTACAAAGGATCGGAGCATGTTCTTCTGCTGAATGCGACCAATGCTTTTCAATAATGAATTGTGTTACATTGTTGTATTTGTGAATGAAATAAAAATGTTAAAATAAAGAATTATTCACTATTTTAAAATGTATTCGATGTGATATTTTAGTAACTTTGAAAGAAATAATTACATATTTTTTTCAATACCTACAACAAAGTCTTCATCGTGCAGTTATAATATTGTGTAACAAGAAGTTTTAATGTGTACCAACATAGATAGTAGACAAAAATATCAATTTAGACCTCATTTCTTTTCGTATCGTTTTTTGTTTGTTTTCTATGAAGTGCCGCTTTATCAGGATTGATATTCATTTGTATATATTTTCCTTCCTGCTTTGTGTGCTTTACATTATTTTTGGCTATTAGGTATCAAATAACTCCACTGTATTTCTTACTGACAATTAGAGATCGGAAGTCAGGCTTACATGACGTCAATTCTAGGGCCGCATCGAAGAATTATGAACCTCAATTGGATATTTTTCACACGAATCAAAATACGTATAGAGGAAAAAGTACTTACGAAGTAACAGTAAAAACATCACACATCCTGACTGTTCACTGTTCACGTTGAGCGTTCAAATGAAAGTTGATGAAAATTAATGGACCTTTATATTTTTCGCAGAAGAGAAACAGCAATGGTATTTCGGAATAAGAGAAAGTAGGGCAAAATACAGTTTTGGTAAAAAAGATTTAAACTTCGCGGCTGTCCCTACTACCAACAGTGATCAAAAACCCCAACATTTACTACATATTTATTGCTACCCGGCTTTTATGTTGACAGCGTGTTTGTGTTATATTCATATTTTTTACTTCGCTATGCATTTTTGCCGTTGTACATGCAATAAATACTTAGGTGTTACCGTAAATACATTTATACATTGAAAGCGACTGTTCAACATCTACCGTTGTAATAGGGGCATATTTAAAATACTTTACCAGTGAACAAGTCAACAATTCGGTGTACAGTACGAATTCCTGTATTTTTATTTAGAACTGCTTCAATTTTTTCTTTGACATCAACAGCCGCACCAGATTATTGGGAAAAGAATTGACGAAGACAACATGCGAAATATGTAATATGCATCATATTACTCTATGTTTGTTGTAAGAGCCGACTAGGGTGCTTTTCACCCCATAGCGATTTCAAACACGAACTTACGTTATACGATATGGATTCTGAATTAGTTCTTTCGAGTCTTTTAGATGCGAATAGATGTGTAGACTTTGCCGTGTCGCTGTTCATCACTCCAACCAAACCATTTGTAATATTGCGCCATTTAACATCAAAATATGATTTATCGTTTATGTCATTGGCAGCTGAAGTCTTAATTAATTTCATTATACGTCGAGAACAAACAATATTTTCTCAATATGGATTCCTCGGCCATACGCAAGTCCCTGTATTTATGGTTAACACAATTTTGTAAAAAATGAGAACTCATGATAATTCACCGTATTTAATAGAATTTTACACGCTACTAGCACTTTAAGTAGACCCGAATTAAATGCTTCTGCCGCAGTTGCAGAGCTATTAATACGAGCTTTATGTGTATCCGACGACACATGTTTCACTACGCAGGTTTCATTTGTCACGACAGTAATACATTGCCACTTTTGCATCGGAGTTCAATGCTGTCAAATTCTAGCGCAGGCAAATCTCTTATCCAACTTTCATCATTATCTCGCGACAGATGTGGGCGGGACAGATTTACCCAATAGAACACATGTAACTAATAAAAGTAAACAATAGATCGGTACATTACACACAGAGTTTACGATTAAACTAAAATACTTTCGGCGCGAAACCCCGCCCTCCTACGTCTTCTACATGCGGCACGATAGATGCAACTACTTTTATATATACGAGGTGTGGCAATTAAGTAACCGGACTGGTGCTACAGAATGTTTATCGCCTTCGAAGTACCTTACCGATCCCTACAACGCTCCATACAAATTTTCCATTGCTTAAAGCAATGCTGCCCCTTACAGTCTGATTTAACATTAGGAAATAAAAAGAAGTCACAGAGGGCCAGGTCGGGCGAGTATAGTGGGTACTCCAACACGGTGATGCCGCATTTCGCAAAGAATGCATTCACAGAAAAGGTGGAATAGGCTGGCGTATTGTCTTGGTGAAGAAATCGGGCCGTTGTCTCCTCTCTTCCTGACAATTCGATTAGCCCTAATTTACATTGATAGATAACTATAGTCTATTTTTTAATTCGGAGGAGTAAAATGAAAAGGCGCGTTTACACAATGGAATTTTGCAAAATTTCTTTTTGGCGGCAGTTTTAAAACTTGCGACGATTTTATATAAATTGTAGTCAAGTAATTAATTAAAAATTCATTTAAAAAATTAGATAATTTTAATTTGAAATAAAAAGGAATCATCATCGTAAGTGAAATGCTTAAATCAAAAGTTTTAAAGGTGATTTGTATATTTTCAAATTTAAAAAGAAAACAGAAGGTTCTTATTCTTATATGATTATTTACAAGCAAACAAAAATTTGACAAATATTAATTATAGCATATACATATAAAACAACTATATAATTATTCACTATTTTTTATTATTATATACAAGTAAACAACAATTTAGACAAATGTTAATTATAGCATACACATATAAAACAGTAACGATTCACTATTATTATGTAAGCCTGTAGTCAGTCCTTCATTAAATGCCTGTCGTCGACTTCTTATATTGCCATCTACCCAAACTCATTGTTTGGTATGACCTTCGTTTAGCCATGTTTCATCTACATAATAAATTGGCCGATGATAATCTTTAATTGTCATCAAATATCTTCTTCTCCACCTAATTATATCATCACGTTCTATCAAAACACTCTTTCGATTTCTCTTCATATACCTACAATAATATATCATATTTATTCTAACATATCAAAGCATGTAAAATATAAATTTATAAATATATTACTTGAGATGCTCTCGGTGGAGAACAAACACATTGTTATCGGCGGGGATTTTAATATTAAATTCACCGAAGTGGGTGTCCTGCAGACGCTTTTTACTGCTTTGCTGAGCAGCCATAATTTATATACTGCAATAGACGTTCCGACACGCACTGGTTTCGGCTCGTCTTCGTGTAATGATGACTTTCTTATAAACCTTCCTCAAGGTAGCTACACTGCTTGGTGCTCTGATAACAACTTGTCAGATCATTTTTCTCAAGTACTAGCATTGCGAGTGAATCTACATCCAAATAATAAAAACTTCATCGTGTTTCACCAAAACTTACAATCAATTGGAAACAAACTTAATAAATTGGAAGCATTCTTGACTGAGGACTGCTTTGATCTGTTGATTTTTAGTGAACACTGGCAAAATAATGATAGTATTCAAGCGATTAAACTTCAAAATTATGAACTAAATGCCAAATTTTGTAGGGAAAAGTATAAGGGAGGGGGCATTGCAATATTTTGCAGGGTGGATGTCGGTGTTAACGTTAGATCCATAGACGCTGTGCTGGATTTTTCTGTAGAAAGAGATCTGCAGTGTTGCGCAGTTCAGATCCCGGATAGGAATTTGATTGTTATTGGTATTTACAGGTCCCCATTGGGGGATATTGATGCTTTTTTTGAAGTTTTTATTTGTCTACTTGACTGTGTTTCTGGTATGTCGGATCAGATAATTATTGGGGGCGATTTTAATATTGATATCTTGGACGACAATGGCACAGTGGCTCGTTTTAGAGATATTTTGAATTTCTTTAGTCTTGATGTCACTATTCGGTCTCCCACTAGAGTAACGGCTGCTTCAGCATCGACGATTGACAACATTTTGATATCGGGGCTGTCTGCTGATCGGCATTGCAACAGAATCATATGTAATAATATAAGTGATCATTACGCTCAGGCAATTAGTATAGTATATAATGTCCACCGTGGTGACGCGGGTGGATCTCGAGATTATTATTCTGTTAGATCGTTTAGTGATGGTAATATTGGGAATTTCATTTTGTATTTGACTGACGAGGAATGGTATCCGGTACTTACTGATAAATGTCCGAATTCTGCCTTTAATAAGTTTATGAATACGGTGCGTCATTATTTTGATATGTCCTTTCCGGTTGTTAAGGTGAATACTGATAGAAATAATTCCAAGTGGATTACACGAGACGTACTTAATGCCAAAAGTATGTTGTCATTGTATGGCGATCTAAGTAGACAGTATCCGGTTTTTAGACCAATATTTCGTGAGTATGAGTATTACCAGAAACTGCTTTCTAGTGCAAAACGTGACCATAATACGTACTTGATTAGTACAGCTTCCAATAAAACAAAAATGGCGTGGAATATTATTAAATCAAACGTAGGAACTTTTACAGATAAAAAAAATAAAGTACTGGAAGTGGTTGATGAGACCAGTAAGACATTAACTGCTACTGATGCAGCCGATTACTTCAACAACTACTTTGTTTCTGTTGCTGAGACTGAGAAGGCTATTTTAAAATCCAGTTTCTTTAAAACATTAAAGAAACTGGATTTTAAAATATTCTCCTATAATAATAACACTTTAAAAAATCAATTAACGAATAATAAAACAGCGAATCCTAAACTAAACAAATCAGGAATTTACAGAATTAATTGTAGTGATTGTAGTAAATTTTATATAGGTCAAACAGGGCGAAATTTCAATTTAAGATTCTCAGAACATATGCGAGCCGTTAAATTAAATTATGAAAATTCAAGTGTAGCTAACCATGTTTTAGACACGGGACGTCAATTTTCAATAGACAATTTAGAAGTACTGTATAGTTTAAATAAAAGTAAAAAAATGAATGTTCTAGAAGGTTATTTTATAAAAGAAAGTTTACTTTTACAACCAGGCAATGTTCTTAATGAACAAACAGAACTCATAAATTCACCGCTAATAAACCCTAGCCTTGTAAAAACGGTCTTTCCAGATAAGCCATGACCTTTTCATAATTTTCTATTTTTGTACATTTTTATTTACATTTTTGTTAGAAGTAGGTAGTTACAGTATATTAAATTTTACTTTAGTTTCTCGAGAACTCCTGACAATGCCGCAAGGCGAAATGTACATCGAGTATTTAATTATATTTATTTGTGAAACAATACCAAGTGTGTTTTTTGTTATTACTTGCTTATATTTCGACATGTTTCACCAAGAGATTTCCATCACTTCATTTAATAATTTGTATAATGTTGAACGGCTCATCTGTGGCAAATCATCACGGTGTTTGATTTCATTCAGCACTTTATCAAATGTAGGAAGCTCATGGTTATAAAAAAAATTGTGAATTATTTGCCTTATAGAATTCTTGACGATTTCACCATAATCAGCAATTAAAGAGTGTCTTCCAGAACTTTGCTTGGGTAGGATAACTTGTCCTTTCTGCTTATATTCTTTTATGGTACGATAGACAGTAGACCGTGCCACTCCTAAAAACAAGATAACATAATAATATATACCTAATGATGGAAATGTATTATAATACTAACCTATCATACTCGATATTCTTGCGACAATAGCAGTAATCCTCATTCTGGGGTTATCAGCACGCAATTTTTTGAATATATTTACTATATTCAGCTTCTCAACAACAGATAGATGTCCTAAGATCATAAATTTTCGCCTTCTCAACGGGGATATTTGTGTTCCAGAAGTGCTTACTACTTCCTCCATATCCAAGAAAAACGCTATGAAAATGTTTTACACGGAGAGTATATCAGTTGATTTATTCTTTAAAGAAGTTTTTTACTATTATAACGCAAATTGAACGTAAAATATTGAACAGAAACGCACTGGCAAAAATAAACGATGTATACAGCAACAGCTGTTGCAACAGTATGGCAGCCGTAAACATGTAAAATTTCCATACTGTAATTCTTCCCGAAAACTGACAAATAGCAAGCTTTCTTTTTAGCGCTTTAATTTAAAAACACTCCTCCTAATTAAAAAATAGACTATAATGTATAATAATACAATGTTGTCGTTACTATAGTGCCAATTACAATACATATTAGGAAAAAAATGAGGCTTGTCAAATATAACTTTTATATTTCATTATTAGGATGAAGCTGAAAGCCAGGGAATTAAATTGAATGAAATGGATTTATCAAATAGATTGGATTAAGTCGTGGAAGCAAAAAGACCTTACTACTGCTTAGAACTTCCAAATGGGAAGAAATTCTACGCAAATATAGATGGCTCAAAGGGGTTTCCAATCAACTTCGGAAGGGATGTGCTTGCATTAGGACCAATACTGAATAAACCAGATTGTGTTGAATGGAAGGATTGCATTTTGAAAAAAGAGGACGAGGAGGCACTCGTAAAACGGATTCGTACAGACTTTGAACCTTATGATATAACTGACTAAAATATACAACAACAAAAATCTATTGTATTTGTAAATACTTATATTTTTAGTATGTTTTGTAATTAAATGAAAAAGATAAAAACCTCTTACTCTCGTTTCTTATATAAACTCTCTTCGTCTAATGTAAACAATCCTTCCCGTCGACCGTTTTTATGCACAGGATGCCTTGATCACGTTGTGATCACGCACTTTTATTACTGAATCTCTTCGGCGATTCTGGTACTATTTTTACATGTGCCAAACAGGAATAAATTTTCGTACTATATAGATGAACATAAGAAATCAATTTTAAATTCCAATAACTGTTCATGACTTTCAAAACATTGATTCATAATCAACACATGATCTCATTGAACAATTTTGAAATTCATTCAGTCACAAAAGATCAAATATTAATTACAGTAGAGTCGCGATAAGGTGAACACCCCATAAGAAGAACAGTTCGGTAAGGTGAACAAATAAATTTTTATACACAGTATTCTATAAGGCGAACAACAGCCAACTCAATAAGATGAACCAGTTACATATTGTAGATTTGTACTCCTATATTTAGTAGCAAGTGCGGGCACTTGGATGACTCGATCGGGGAACCCCCTAATTATGTTAGTACAACGTGTTTGTGATAAAACGCCTGCATTCTACTCGTGCATTTTGTTGAGTTATTGTGTAGTTAGTAAAGTGTACTAAGAACAATGAAGACTTTAACATTAAATGCGAAAGGTGAAATAATAAAACTACTTAATGATGGTAGAAGTGTAAGTTCGCTTTCACGTGAATATGGAGTTGCCAAATCCACTATATGTGGCATTAGAAAAAATCAACAAAAAATTCTAAAAGCTCTGTCAAATACATATGTCGGAATTACTAACGTAGAAGAATGAAACGAGCAGAAAAGCCCAAAATGGAAACTGCTTTGTATAGATGGTTTCTGAAACAACGAAGTAAAAACTTACCGATTTTTGGTGCAATGCTAAAAGAAAAGGCGAAAGAACTGCACGAGACCTTTGGAGAAAATACAACTTTTGCTAGTAGTCAAGGCTGGTTGCAGAATTTTAAGAAGAGATGCGGCATTCGACACTTTGGGGTGAAAAACTTTCATCAAATGTCGCAGTTGACCCTTTCAAGAAAATTTTGAAGCAAAAAATTGATGATTGATGAGTTGGGCATTTCACGTGATCAAATATACAACGCCGATGAAACCGGCAAACTGCTGCCTGATAAAACATTCGTGGCTTCAGATGAAAAAATTGCTTCGGGTCGAAAAACTGAAAAAGCAAGAGTGACATTTGTCGCATGTACTAATGCTTCGGGACGACATAAGTTGAAACCTTTCGTAATTGGAACTGCAAAAACCCCCCGAAGTTTTAGAAATTATGCATTGCCAGTAGACTATGACCACTCTAAAAATGCGTGGATGACTACCGAAATTTTTAAAAATTGGTTTCACAAATCTTTTGTACCACAGGTAAAATGTTCCTCATTCTGTTTATTTATTTTTGCTTTAATACAAATTAATGAACTTGTAGGTGAGAACATTTTTGAAGCAAAAACATTTAGATGAAAAAGATATTATTCTTAATGATAATGCTCCTTCTCATCCTTCAGAAGATCAATTAAAAAGTGACGATGGAAAAATAATAACACTGTTTTTCCCTCCCAATGTAACGCCATTGCTGCAACCAATGGATCAAAACGTTATCAGACTTGCCAAGTTACATTATAGAAGTTCTCTTTTATCAACAATCATAAGAAATGATTCAGATGATGTCAAGGGCCTTGTTTTGTGTTTTAAATAATCCGACGGAACGAATTATTTTCCTTTTTGTTTGAGATAGCTTTGTAGATATAAATAAACACTAGCTGCATTTACTATTTATTCACATAGATAACTACATTTGAATTTTTGATATATAAAATAACAAATTATCGTACTGGCTTGTACCAATATTTACTTGTTTTTGCCATATTATTGCTTGATGGCTGTTGAAGCGAGACTGATTCTCACATGTGTTGTCTGGTGTACTCGGCGAAGAAAAACACGTGCACCGAGCAAAAACTTTTTATTTTAAATTTATTACGAACGCTATTTATTTCGTTAGAAATAAGTATTCACATGCTTGTTTTCTCTGTCTCTCACGAACATGCCCCCTATCTTGAGAGCTCTAGGTCTCAATCGGAAGGACACATATCTTCGTTATACCCCTCTTAACTACACCATTGATCGTTTTAATTGGCACGACACGCACTATACCGTCTTTCCCTGGATGTATTTCGGCCACGCGTCCCAAATGCCAATGTTGAGGTGGAAGATTATCTTCTTTTAAAACTACCATAGTTCCTTTCTTTAACTGCTCTATCGCCGTTGTTTTCCATCGCACTCGTTGTTGAAGTTCTGAGACGTACTCCTTCGACCAGCGAGCCCAAAAATGTTGTTGTATACGTTGTCGTTGTTGGTATAAAGTTAATCTTGATTCAGGTACATCCATTACCACGGGATCTGGTACAGATACTAGACTCTCTCCTATCAGAAAGTGTGCTGGAGTGAGAGGATTCATATATGATGGATCAGTGGTTAGAGGAGACAATGGGCGGGAATTAAGACATGCCTCTATACGCACCAAAACCGTGTAAAATTCATCATATGTCAACCTGGTATTGGCTAATACTCGGTTCAGGTGATGCTTAGAGCTACGAATGCCAGCCTCCCATAAACCCCCAAAGTGTGGAGACCTGGGTGGTATGAAATGCCAGTGTATGTTTTCAGTTGCTAACGCAGTTGACAAGTTGTCATTTTCGTTATGAAAAAAGTGTGTTAACTCTTGTAGTTCGTTATTTGCTCCTACGAAATTGGTTGCATTGTCCGAATATATTTCAGAGCAATGCCCGCGCCTACTCGTGAAACGACGTAATGTGTCTAAGAATGATTTGGTAGTTAAGTCACAAACCAATTCTAAATGTACTGCCCTTGTCGTAAAACATACAAATAAACACACATATGCCTTTATTACTTTGGCTCCACGAGTTTTACGATCTTTTAACAAAAATGGCCCCGCATAATCTACTCCGCTTACAAGAAACGGTCTTCTCTGGGTTAGTCTATTTGCTGGAAGACTTCCCATTAACTGATTATTCGAGACAGGCTTGGCACGAAAGCATGTTACACATTCACGAACAATTTTTCGCGTAGTATTCCTGCCAGAAAGCGGCCAATACCTTTCTCTAATTGATGCTAAAAGAGCTTGTGGACCAGTGTGAAGTAGACGGATATGTTCGTCACGCATAATTAGATCAGTTACAGTATTTTTACTAGGTAATACTAGTGGATGCTTTTTGTGATAAGCAAATGATGACTGATTTAATCGTCCACCTACTCTAATTAAGCCGGAGTCATCTATAAACGGATGCAAACATAATAACTTGCTTTTCGAGTGAACCGATTTGGATTTCCGCAAATCAGCGATTTCATTCGGAAAACATTGAATTTGAATAATTTTGATTATACAAGTTTCAGCGCTTCTTAACTCGCCAGTTGTAAGGTTGTTAATCTCACGTTCTTGTTGCGGTAATCTACAATTTGAAATGAATCTTAACACGTAAGCGAATACGCGCTTTAATTTCATAAATGAGGAATACTTGGTAAGTATGTTCATATCAATGGTAGAAGTAAATGTTGCTACCGGTTTTTTCCGATCAAGCAACGTGTCATTTTGTTCTGTGTAATCACTTACTTGCTCTGGCCAAAACGTCTGGTGATGACTTAGCCACGATGGACCAGACCACCATAAACTGCACATTGGTAGGTCCCGCGGTGATATACCTCTCGAGGTAACATCAGCAGGATTCTCCTCAGAACGCACATGATACCAATCGGAAATATTACTTGATGTTTGAATAGCTGCTACCCGATTGGCAACAAATGTCTTCCACATCTGTGATGAACCACGAATCCATGACAATGTGATCATGGAGTCACTCCAATAATAAAAATTATTGATTTTTATTGGAAATGACGCCTTCACTCTATCGACCAATTGTGTCAGCAATAAAGCCGCACAGAGTTCCAAACGAGGTATCGATAATGCCTTCAAAGGAGCGACCTTTGATTTAGCACAACTTAAATGTATGGTTACCTGTCCTTGCGAATTTATGGATCGTATATATATACAACAACCATAAGCCACACTAGAAGCGTCACAAAACCCATGTATTTCTATACATTCTGTATTTTTACACATTATATATCGCGGTATATTTAGTGTATTTATTATGGGTAATTGATAAATGAATTCCTTCCATTTTGTATATAAACCAGTGGGAATGGACTCATCCCAGTGCAGCTTAGCCTGCCACAACTGTTGAATAATAATCCTTGCGACTATAGTGACTGGGCTAAGCAAACCCAAAGGGTCATAGATTTGAGCGACGGTTGATAATATTGTTCTTTTTGTTATTCTTAACACCTCCGAAGGTTTAATGTTGTACTGCAAGCTATCGTCTGATGGGCACCAGAAAACACCCAGTATTTTAGAATTTTCGCCTAATTTTACAATGTGCTGATTTGAGTCAATAGTACCCTGTGATATTTCCTGTACAGCTTCAGGATTGTTACTTGTCCACTTCCGTAACTCAAATCCCGCACCTTTCAAAATATCGTCGATTGTTTTACATGTTTGAATCATCTCGATACGTGAATTGCTCCCTGTTAAAAGATCGTCAACATCAAAATCATTTAAAATTGACTCACTCGCCTTTGGATAAGAATGTTTGTTCTCTATCGCTAACTGTTTCAGACATCGCATAGCTAAGAATGGGGCACTAGCCATACCATATGTTACTGTATTTAGAGTAAAGGTTTGTAGTGGTTCATGCGAGCTATTACGCCAAACAATTCTTTGTGTATCGCGTTGTGATGTGTGAATCAGTATTTGCCGATACATTTTAGAAATGTCTGCTGTCGCTACGTATTCGTGACACCTGAATCGCAAAAGAACAGATACGAGATCTTGTTGCAATGGCGGACCAACCGCTTGAATATCATTAACTGCCACGCCGGTAGATGATTTTGCAGAACCATCAAAAACTACACGTAATTTTGTTGTAGTGCTATTTGCCTTTATTACCGCGTGATGTGGTAAATAAAAATTTTGATCTGGCATCTGAGGTTCAGAAACTAGTGTCATGTGACCTAATGATTCATATTCCCGCATGAATTCTTTGTACTCATTCATTAACTGTGGATTTTTTACCAATTTACGTTCGAGTGATAACTGTCTTTGCACTGCCAAATTTTTAGATTCTCCCAATTCACTTGTGGCTCTGGTAAAAGGAACTCGAACAACAAATCGACCTTCATTATTACGTTCTGTAGTCTTCACAAAAAGATCCTCACAATACTGTTCCTCAGGTGACAGTTGTGCCTTAGAAAATTCTTCTATTGACCAAAATTTCTTTAATTGCGAATCTAATTGCTCTAAACTACAATATGATTTGATGGGTGAAATATAACGTGCAGGAATGTTTCCTGAGATAACCCAGCCCAGCTGCGTTTTCTGTAATAATGGAAGATTTTTGCCTAATTCTATTTGACCTATAGATAACAAGTTCCAGAACAACTGTGAACCTATTAACATATCTATATTTTCTGCTTTATGGAAGTTAGGATCTGCTAATCGTATGTTATGTGGAATTTTTAATGCAGACGGATCAAAACTTAAACTCGGCAATTGATCCGTAATTTTGTTCATTACTAAACACGATATTTCTGTTTGAAAGTTACTGCACAGTGAGGATATTCTAACATCTGTTTTAAATTGTATAGGTAATGAAACTTGATTGATTCCTGTTATGGATGCGTTTATACGGTGTTTTCTTAATTTTAAGACGGAACACATATTTTCAGTAATAAAATTTGATTGTGAGCCAGAATCGAGTAATAGCCTACAGTTGTAATCTTTTCCATGGTTATCATAAACCTTTATGCAAGCTGTAGATAGAATTACTTGACCAACGTCATCGGAAGTTGCATGATTTGATATACTGGAAGTTGACTGTTGCTCACTTGGCATGAGCTGAGGTTCTGACACTTCAAGATGAAGTAGTGTATTATGTTTTTGACTACATTTCCTACATGTAGTAGATTTGCAGTCTCGTGAAAAATGCCCTTTGCGTAGGCAATTAATACATAATTTTAACGTTTTTGCTTTAAGTAAGCGTTGATCTATGGCTAGATTAAGAAACTCAGTACAATTATAAATGGAATGCTGTCCTTTACATAATGTACAATATATAGCACTGCTAACCAAGCAACCTTTAATGCTTGGTTTCATCGCCATCTGTTTAGAATTGCTATTGCGACCCGAGATCAATTCTGTATTGGTGATGCCATTTACCGTTTCTAGTATATCACACCGCTCGCGCAAAAATGATGAATATTCATCAAATTTTGGCATTTCGCCTTTAATTTTGTAAAATTCCCATTCCCGTCTCGTAGTGTGATCCAATTTTGAATTAACTAGATGGATAAGCAGTGTGTCCCACTCATCTGTAGGTTGATTCAATGCTTTCAAAGCCCTCAAATGATTTAGAACCCGATCTAAAATCGTTCTAAGACTCACGTGTGATTCCTTTACAACTGGCTTAAGATTAAAAAGTGCGCTTACATGATTATAAACAATAAGACGTTTATTTTCAAATCTTTCGCGTAGAAGTTTCCATGCAATTGAATAGTTTGCCGCGGAAACTTCCAGCGACTGAATGACCGCTGCTGCTTCATTCTTTAGTGAAGATTTAAGATAGTGAAATTTCTGTATTTCGCTTATTGTATTATTCTGATGAATTAGTGAATCAAAAGTATCGTAAAACTCCATCCACTTGTCATAATTTCCCGCAAAAACCGGCAGCTGAACCGTTGGTAACTTAACACCCACTACATTCTGTACATTATTAGTTTGATCTACATTTGGTGGACTGTATACTGATTTTTTAAAATTGTTGACTAAAGTTTTAGCATACGCGGTCACCGAATAATATTTTGTTTCAAATTCATTTCTACTATTAAAATATTCTTCTTCCACATCGTCACCCGATTCTACTAATTCGAGCTGAGACTGAACAGAATTAAATTCCTCTAGTATTGATTTAATATCCAACAATCTATTGTCCAATGCTTCTGAAACTTCCGGTTTCACGATTGGTTTGTCAATAGAATTTAAATAAGTTTCAAACCTAGTTAACTGACCTTTTATTTGACCGCGTTTCGTTACAAGAGTTTTTTTCTCAGCCATTTCAATATTGAATTTGTGCGTATAGAGGGTATGTATAATTATCAAGAGGATGAGGTAAGAAATATGAATTGACACTTACTTTGCTGTTTGAGAGTCGTAGTTGTATTGTTTCTTGAAATATGCAAACTTCTTTCTTGGAAACTGTTTCCTTTGTTGATGAGCTTTGGTTCCTGTTCTTGGAACGAAAATCCGCCTCGAATACACCAATAATTTGTGTACGAAGATATCCGGATCGAAGAGACCAATGTTTTGTGTTTTAAATAATCCGACGGAACGAATTATTTTCCTTTTTGTTTGAGATAGCTTTGTAGATATAAATAAACACTAGCTGCATTTAATATTTATTCACATACATAACTACATTTGAATTTTTGATATATAAAATAACAAATTATCGTACTGGCTTGTACCAATATTTACTTGTTTTTGCCATATTATTGCTTGATGGCTGTTGAAGCGAGACTGATTCTCACATGTGTTGTCTGGTGTACTCGGCGAAGAAAAACACGTGCACCGAGCAAAAACTTTTTATTTTAAATTTATTACGAACGCTATTTATTTCGTTAGAAATAAGTATTCACATGCTTGTTTTCTCTGTCTCTCACGAACAGGCCTCATAAAAAATTTTACTTTGAATTTACTGAACGCCTGGGAAAAAGTTTCAATGGAAACCATTGTCAAATGTTGGAAACCTGTTTTGGAGTAAGTACCTTAAGAGAAAGATATCACCCACGTGAAATAAACAGTGTTGTTCAACAGACACTTGGAATGTTGCACATGATAGCTCCAAATGTAAGTCACTTCATGTTTTTGCATTCATGTAAAACAAAGTTCATCTCCAAAACTGCATTTCAGGTAAATTACACTGCTACAGAAGTTTTGGATTGGAATGAAGATCTACAAGCAGATACACAAGACAATGATTTTGAACACATTAGCAGTGAGGAGGATAACGTGGTTACAGAAACTCCAGTTATTATTCCATCACATTCGGAAGCCTGTAAAGCATTTGATACGTGTCTGATCTGGGCAGATAGAAATATTCATAATATTAACGATATTTTGGTGCTTAAACGGTGCAAGAAGCAGCTATACTACGAAGTACACAATATAAAACGAAACAAACAAAATTAACTTCTTTCTTCGATACAGTTTAGTAGTCGTAAGTATGATATGTATACATATAATAGATACATGTGCATTACATGGTTAATAGGTTATATCCATATAATACTTAAACACTAGAAATATGTACATAGTATGTATAATATAATTTATATTTTGTTGTCGTTTTTTAAACAACCTCATTAAAGTGAACACCTTCGATAAAATGAACTGGACTTGTCTGAATTAGTTCACCTTATCGCGACTCTACTGTATTTAGAAACTAGAAATTTCAAAAGCGAAATATAAATCGTTAAACATTGTCAATGAGGAAACAATTTTTTTTTAACAATTGTCCAAGTCTTATTTTGTAATAAAGCTATAATGAAAGAAATTAACCAAGTGGTTTATCTTTATAGAGTCATGTGCAGTGAAAAGTAAGCAGTTGATTAGTTACAGTGTATGGGCTGTAAGAGAAAATCGTATTCTTTAATGCTCTTGTAAAGTCGAATCATATAAAATAAATAGGACAGCTTTTATTTCCATATGTAAATATTTACAGAACATGCAATGAATGGAGATGTTTATTTAACTTGGTCAACTGGCATTTCGTCTGTCTCAGTGTTTGCTACACACGAGATGGAATATATTTTTAAAAATATCTTATTTAATATTTCGTTTTCTTGTGCAAAAAAGAGGAATAAATGCTACGTGATTTGTCATGAAAATTGATTATATATTACAAAAAAAATTGTAATCAAGTAGAATTTTTTAAATTCTGATAAATATAATTTAACGACAAGACCAATATTTAAATCTTAAAAATTATAATTTTTTACCAGTCACCATAGTCTGTATTTTCTAATATTTACTTATTAGGTATAAACTCTATAAAACTATACTGAAAGATTAACATGAAATGAAGAGGAGAAAAATCTTTATTATTATTATTATTATTACTGTCCACCCAGAAACTACAGCAATGTGATACAACTTGATAGTTGGGACGCAAAGCACTTTTCTTGAAAAACTCATTTTAGTTTACTTTTAATTTATCCTACTCTTGTAGACATCGAAATCTAATTGTTTTTAAAATTATCTCATGTTAAAATCTATGAGAAGTGCGTGGTTGATGTCGAGAAAGAGCGATATAACATAAAACATAGTAGGTATATGTATTTATTTAACAAATTTAAGTAATAAAATTAATCTTTGGCATTTGGAGAAGTGACTATCTACAAATTAAGTTTAGAATTGAATTTGTGATGTTTTTTCTGTAATTTTTGGACATTATTAGCAATTAGCCACCAGTGCATGTAAGATGTTCTGGTTTTACTTGTGCTAGGTATAATTTTGTATATAGCTTTGACAGTTACTTCTTTTAGATGAACATCGCCGTTCTCGAGAAAAGAAGCTTTCAAGAAATCATAAAAAGGATATCCGTGCCCGGGCTATTTACACAATGCAGTACAAATAAGTTTCTTACACGTCTTTTTTTTCCTAAATGTCGTATTAGTAAACCTGAATGTATTCAAATGAGTCTCACTCTCGATTAATGCAACGGGAGATACAGAAGACTCTTGAGGAAGATGGAATAGAGAGACATGTCACTCCGTATTTTTATGAAGTCCGTAAAAATCCAAAATATCGCAAAACAATTTCAATACTCGTTTACTTTTTACTGCTCAACAATTATTAGTTTATTGTTCTGAAATTCTTCTAGTTGATGGGAATGTGTACTGGCATTGAAACGTTGTCTTCATATCGTACTACGACATTATCGGTTGCCAAAACGATTTAACCATATTACAGTCTTTTTCTTTTGGTTTTCCCCTTTTGTCAATTGTGTTTCACAATTTGTCAAATGACTTTCCCAATTCCTGTCATATTGACATATATGTCAAATTAAATTCCTTTTTTGTCAAATCTCTTTCACTTTATATCAATTACTTTTCCCATGTATGTAAATTATATGTTTTGCTTAATAACTACTTACCAAGCTGTGCATCATTTTCATTTAGTTATTGACGTACCCTTGAAAATAAAGTATACATTTGAAATTTTAAGTTATCTAATTTATTCTTGTGTAATGTACAGTTTTGTGCAATAAATTGGCGTACACGTCTTATTGCTAATTTTGTCATTATTTTGCCATTGTGAAAATGGCTTCAGTTAAGTTGACAAATGGAATTATAGCGTCAATTCAATTTGTCATACATGACAGGTATTCAAACAAAAGTCATATTTACATAAGCGTATATTAAGTGTACGCCAATTTATTGCACAGAACTGTACATAGAAATTGATACATAAAAAAATACATGTATGCAAAACATTTTCAAATATCACAAATATGCACAGTACAAACTATCGAAATATATAAATGAAGAAACAATTAATTTAATATTTCATTTTGTTCTAAACAATCACCCAGATATGTTTCCATATATGCTGACCATAATGAAGACAATTATCTGCAGTTATTTGTTCAGAAGCATTGTGTATTGCTGCATATAATTCATCCTCATTTGTCGGCTGAGTTCTCTTTATTATGTGTTTCCATTGATTAAATAATTCCTCTATAGGATTTAAAAATGGACTGTAAGCAGGTAAAAAAACTTCAAAATGCTCATGACTTCTAATGAGATTGACAACTTCTTCATTTGTATGAAATCTAACATTATCCATAACAAAAAAGGCGCCTTGTATGCTATCATTATGTAAATGATTAATTAGAGTTGTAATAAATTCACAGAAATGAACTGTATTGAATGGTCTATCTTGGATTTGGACAAATATAGTGAATTTATATTCATTGCTGCAGCCACAGAATTAATTACGCCCTCTTAGTTGAGCTTTTATTTTCGTTGCTCGAGTATTTTTAACTGATCTTCCATATGAAGTTCGAGAATTAACTTGAATTCCATATCCATCAATGAAAAAAATCTTTTCCCTTTCGAGCATGATTCTATTGTACCGCATAGCATATTCAAAGCGAGTCTGTATAATTTGTGGTGTATTTCTTCTTTCGGGAACGAAGGAGATTCTCTTAAACGAATAATGGAAAGTTTTACGTGCTCTGTTAATCGTCGATAGCGATATTTGATGAAGTGGCCACTGCGTCAAACATCTTTCTTTTAACTGACGAAGTGATAAACTGCAATCTTCATCAATCCAATTGCAAATTTCATTTATCTGTAACACAGATATTTTTTTTAGTCGGTGACCAGCACTTCTTTTATGAATATTAGCGGTTCTCCGGTATGTAGAATAAATCTTTCTTACTGTATTGGGTAAAATTACAAATTGCTCTCCAATATTATTTGCCGTGAGCCCGTTGTTCATAGAACGAATTATTAAAGCTCTTAAATCATTACTTATTTTACTATTAATTCGACGATTCTCCATAATAGATGAATATAAAATCATTAACACGCTTCGTGAAAGTCAATTGACATATAGTGAAACACATTTGACAAATAAGGAAATTATTTGACACATCGCCGCCATATTATAATAAATGGGAAAGTCATTTGACAAATTGTGAAACACAATTGACAAAAGGGGAAAACCAAAAGAAAAAGACTGTAATATTACATTAATTGATTTCCCTATTTTTATAATTGAGGCCATTGTGTAAGTTATAACGCAACAGATCAAGTGTAAACTAACGATTTCAAGATCTATTATGTTGCTGGCATAGGCATTTTGGCAAATTCACTAGCGCGGTATATTTAAATCTCAACTAGGGATTTGTCAAAGAACTGAATAGAATATTGTCGTACATGTACTAATACGTTACACTAATGTCCCCTTCATTTAATGACAAGTCCTCCATTCTGCTTAGAACAAAAAACTAGTAGAGCATTTAGAAACTCTGATCTTTGATGAAGTAATGTTTGTTATGATATTTAGCAATATGTTAAAATCCATGTAGCACTATCAAATCTGTTCCGTCATTTTTGACAAATAAAGATACGTCAAAAACAATAACACGTCACAAACATCACTAAAACGTTTATGGTTCAAAATTCTATTTCATAATTATTTTTCTGGTTTAAATTATTAGTAAAACCGGCAATGTTTTGCATGTCAAGAAAAGCGTTACAATTTGCAGCAAATTACCGAGCACGTAGCACGTATAGCTTTGAAATACTTTTAAACATGGAGAACCGTCAAAGAACACTGGCAAAACTCCGTAGAATGAAGCCGATTAGGTTACAAACGCAAGAACCAGTAAAGAGAGCGGCAATACTTGTGCCCATCTGTATGGTAAATAATAGGGTGTCTTTGTTATATATTGTTAGACCATCACCATTAACTGAGTACAAAGAAAAAGTTAATTTTCCTGGTGATGTGCAGGACAGTAAAGATAATAATGTGACGGGCACGACTCGGAGGGTGGCCGAAACGTTTTTAGGCCTGCAGAATAGGGAGATGCAGATTTGGGGCATGGGTAACGTAATCGTGGCAAGATCCGACTACACTTTTGTGCCTGTAATTTGCGAAATCCTAGGAGGTTTCACTAAAGATAGATTAACTCTGGATGACTCCATTGAAGAAGTGTTTACGGTGCCTGTTGAAGATTTATGCAACTCTAAAACCAATGCGTACACTCAATTTAAGGATGATTACTCTTCGCCAGTGTTTATGGGAGGTAAATGGCGAATTTGGGGATTCACGGCAATGATTACCAATATCTTTCTAACAGCTTTGCTACCACCGCATGGTTATACGCATCGTGTAAAACATTTAGCGAGTATTAAAAAGGGAACTAAATTTCCTAGAACTGTAAAGTACATTAGAACATGTTAACCCACTGAATGAACTTCGTAAATACCAATAAATCCATATATAAAACGAAAAATATACACATAGGGAATGAAAAAATGTAAATCCAAGAAAATAGTAATTATTGTATATTACACAATACATAACATACATTAAAGAAAAAAAAATAGAGATGTTTTGTACAAAATATTAAACAGATGTACCTTTTGTTAATAGTAATAGTAGCATCATATCCTTATTTTTATAATTAAATAATGCTTATCGGTTGCTCTTAGACTTTTAAATATATAATCATTATTGTACTTATATATGTATATAAATTGTTTTTACTTAGTTATTTTATTGAGAATACAGTCATACAAATGTCCAACAAAGTGTTCCTTTATAAATTACATACATACAATATTGAGTTAATATAATGTATGTATTTCACAAATCCGATGGTTTTTATACACTTTAGCAGGATTGGTCCTTTTAAGGGATGGATTACCAATTCTTTCAACCCACTGATTAATATCTGCAGCAATATGCACAATGCTCATTTTGTAAATAGATACCATACATACAGAACAATAATTCTTTATATTTACACTTATCTAAATAATGCATGTTGCATAAAATAAATTGCCGAATCTCACCGACGCCTATGTAAAAACGTCAAATAATTCTAAGCCGTTTCCGAATAACAGAGTTGCGAAATCGCTGTTTCTTTAGCACTTTCTGTCAAATATCTTAATTTTTAGGTTAGTTGTCAAATTACTTTATGAAAGAAAAACTGTTTTGGTAATTCAATATTTCTGGGACCGAATATACACCGCTGGTCTGAGCAGATCTGGAATGCGGCTATCAGTAGAAAACGCGCACAGTGTTGCCTTATGTATTTGAAACATTTTTCCCGGTATCGATTTATAGACTATGCACTAACGTAATTTTTAGGGGAAGGATGAAAATAAACTACTTAGACAGAGTAAACTGCTTTAAATGAAACTTATATTCATTTATAGTATTGAATACACACATAAACATACAAACAACTTAACATAAAGCACACCTGTTTTGGCGTCTGTAAGAACTAGAACTTGCTTGACATATATATCGATACTGCCAACCCGTATGTGTTACTGTCCCCTGTAGTGTAGCGCGTAATTCAAACCGAACACTCCCACGGAATATGCGCTACACTTGCAAATGTAACAAGCGTTACAATTTTTTTAAAAAAAGTTGGACCCTCTTTTAAAGCAATTTTTCGAGTCCTATGGATTCGCATAATTTAGAGAAACGTGGCTTAGGAAGCGGCTTAGTAAACATATCGGCTGGCTGATCGTTTGTTGAGATATATTCCAAATCGATTTCTTTATTATAAAATTTTTCTCTAACAAAATGATGTTGCACTTCAATATGTTTTGTGCGCTTATGAAATTCTGGGTTCTTGATTAACTTTATAGTGCTCTGGTTATCGATGAATACTTTAGTTGGGAGTTCCATATTTTCTCCCACGTCGGAAAGTAGTTTACGCAACCACACAGCTTCTTTAGTTGCTTGACAAGCTGCAATATATTCCGATTCGGTTGTTGACAAACTCACCGACTTCTGACGTTGACTGCACCAGGTTATTGCCCCACCATTCAGTGTGAAGACGTAGCCAGACGTTGATTTTCTGGTTTCCAAGTCGCTGGCGTAGTCTGAGTCTGAAAAACCTTTTAAATTATCATTATTATTCACATATTTTATACCTGTATTTATGGTTCCTTTCAGATATTTAAAAATCCTTTTGACAGCGTTCCAATGAGTGGTTGAATATTCATTTACATGCCTGCTCACCGCTCCCACGGCTTGAGCAATGTCCGGACGGCTGACCATGGCTGCAAACATCAGAGAGCCAACCGCCTCTCGGAAGGGTACGGAACCCTCAAGTGTTGTTCCTGAGTTGTCAGTTAAATTTGTGTGTACGTCGGATGGCGTACTGATTGGGTTGACATTTTCGAAACCAAAGCGTTTCAATATTTGCTTGATGTAACTCGTTTGATGTATGGCAATTGAACCATCAATATTTCTGGTAATCTCCATTCCAATGAAATAACGTCGTTCGACAAACGTCACTTGAAATGCCTTTGCTAGTTCCTCTTGAACAAAATATAAAGCTTCCTTACTGTTTGCAAGTATTAAGCCATCATCAACGTACAATGTCAATAATATCACTGTATGATTGTTTTTGTAACAAAAAACACAGTTATCTGCTGAACTTATTCCAAATCCAAGGTGTCTTAAAAATTCATTAAATTTACTATTCCTACACCGTGAAGCTTGTTTTAGGCCGTATAATGCTTTATTCAATTTACATACATAACCCTCTTCAATCCTCACACCTGCGGGCGGTGTTAAATATATTTCTTCACTGAGGTCACCATTTAAGAATGCTGTCTTTACATCAAACTGAATCATTTTATAGTTATATTTTACAGCTAGTGATAGCAAAGCCCTAATCGAATCATATCTGACAGTTGGTGAGAAAGTATCTGTATAGTCTATGCCTTCCATCTCGGAAAAACCTCTTGCACAAAGTCTAGCCTTATACTTCTTGTTTGGTGTTTGCTTAATCTTAAATACCCATCTTGAGCTGATTATATTCTTTTCAGGTGGCATTCTTACGACAGTCCAGGTATTATTTTCTTTTAGAGCAAGTAATTCATCTTCTATCGCTTTCTTCCAAAATTCTCTGTCTTCGCTGTCCATCGCTTCATCGTATGTTTTCGGAGCCTCGACTTCTACAAGGTTTACTTCATACCTCTTTGGCGGTTTTATGTTCCTACGAGGACGCAAGTTATGTTCTAATTCCTCGTTGCTGTTGTTAGCCGTAACATCTTCTCGGATTGCATCATCTTCATTGGTAGGATTTTCTTCAATCGTTTCATTGCCAATTGCGATGGGAACGTAGTTTTTACATATCATTGATTCACTTGGTTCTTCTTCAACAAAAAACACATTTCTTGAAATAGTAATCTTTTTATTTGTAGGATTGAACAATCTATAGTTTGTACTGTTTCCTTCATATCCAACCATTATTAATTTCTCACTTTTTGGATCTAACTTCTTCCGCTTTTCTTCTGGAACGTGACAATAACAAGTAGTTCCAAAAGTTCTAACATGGGATAGCAACGGTTTCTGTCCTGTCCAGGCTTCATATGGTGTTTTGTTAAGTACCTGACTATTAGGTGTCCTATTAAGTATGTATATTGCACAGTTAATAGCTTCCGCCCATAGGTAAGTAGGGGTATCTCGGCAGTACATCATAGAACGTGCGCTTTCAACTATGGTTCTCATTTCCCTTTCTGATCGCCCATTTTGTTGTGGGGTGTATGGTGCCGTTCTTTCAAATGTAATGCCTTTCTGACATAAAAAGTTTTGTAGGTGCTGATTTACATACTCTTTCCCATTGTCTGTGTGTAGTGTTTTAATGTTGTAGCCGAATTTATTTTTTACCATACTATAGAATGTTTTAAAACATTCATAGACATCACTTTTATGTTTCATAAAGTGTACTACTCTGTAACTAGTGCAATCATCCTTGAAAAGAACGAAATATTTGTAACCACTTACTGATTCTGTTTGAAAAGGGCCACATACATCACTGTATATTAATTCTCCAGGCTTCTGTTTTACATGTTTATTTGAATTGGTAAACGGCAATTTGTGTTGCTTACCATAAATGCACGCTTCACAACAAAAATCTTCTGTATTGTCAACACTCACTCCTGATACAAGTTCCTTTGTTAACATTTCACGTAGTGATTTTAGATTCACATGAGCAAGTCTTTCATGTAATGTCTTGAAATTAGTTGTCACAATATTTGTTTCAAGCATCACTGTTTTGAACAACATTCCATACAAGTTATTTTCTTCTTTCACTGCACATGCTGTTAGTTGATTTTTATTGTCATAAATTCTAGCATAATTATGTTCTTTCACTATTTTCATTTCTTTATTTGTTAGTACACCTTCGGAGAATAAGTTTCTTTTTAGTTTTGGTATAAATAACACATTTGTTATGATTGCATCATGCCACTGTTTATTTATTAACTTTCTTATTTTTACAGTACCTTTTCCTTTTATATCTAAACACTCGTTATTTCCTAGGGTCACATGATTCTTTTCACTTGTCAGTTCTAATTCCGAAAAATATTCTTCACGATAACACATATGTGCAGAAGCACCACTATCTAATGTCCAATTGTCATGATCATGGTAATTCCTCGTACCTGAGTCCAATATATCTTGTTCTACTTGAAATGCAGACATACCTGTATCTGCACTCTTCTCACGAGGTTTGACATGTGAATTCTTATTTTTATTTCTGCAATTTCGGGCCATGTGCCCTTTCTTGCCACAAGAATAACAAACAAAGTCCTCTTTTCTATTGGGGTTATCATGTTTCTTTGTCCCTTTCCAGTTATTCTTTTTGTCTTTTGAACTTTTTGTCGATGTTGCTAGAGCAATTTCAGATTCTTCATGTGCGGTTAAACTGCTTTCTTCATCTAACAGTCTGGCTGTCAAATTTATAATGGTTTGCTTATTTTCGTCCAAGGATAACCAGGCCTGTCTGAAGCTACGATATTTGCTTGGCAAACTGCTTAAAATTTTATTCATTATTGCTGCATCACTGATTGTATCACCTGTTTCTCGAATCTGTCGGGCAAGATTTTCTACCTTAGCAATGTGTTGAGCAATAGTATCACTTGTTTCCATTTTATGTTGATGGAATCTTTCATGAACTAACATTTTGTTAGTTTCTGTTTTTTGTTCATAGATCGAACTAAGTTTGTCTAGCATTTCTTTTGATGTCTTACAATTTTCAATTAGAGTAATCTGGGTTAATTCCATAGCTGCTGTTAATGTAAACATTGCCACAGCATCATTCTTCTCCCATTGTTCCACCTCTCTTATTGTCTCCGGTTTGTCCAGATCAATTTCTGGCTTCTTTGTTGAGCCAGATGTAATGCTGTATACACCCTTAGCTTTAAGTGCACAGGTTAACTGAAATTTCCATTGCTGGAAGTTTCTTCCATCAAACTTGTTGACTACAGCCACATCTATTTTGTCTGTCATGTTAAAAATGTGTATCTTTCTGTCTGAAACTACTATCAGTAAATTAGTAAATTTTCTTTACGTCCTGGGCCACATAACCTTTTAGGGGAAGGATGAAAATAAACTACTTAGACAGAGTAAACTGCTTTAAATGAAACTTATATTCATTTATAGTATTGAATACACACTTATAAACATACAAACAACTTAACATAAAGCACACCTGTTTTTGGCGTCTGAAAGAACTAGAACTTGCTTGACATATATATCGATACTGGGCTGCGTTCGAGAACATCATTCTATGTATGATAACCAAAGAAAATAGTGGGGATGGGGTTATGCCAGAATTCCTTCTCATTTAAAGAGTTTTCGAACGGAAAATCAGGATGACAACTTAACTTTGACACAATGGTTTAAAATAAAATATAACTCTGAATATAACATAACCTTACAAAAGGTAACGGATCTTTGACTAACAAAATTAATGTTGATAGTCAGTGTAAATACCAGTATTTACAATTTTACGGTGTTAATGATGAATGACAATAAAAAGAAGTGCATAATAGCTAGTGTAATACATGCCACTCGAATGTTGTTTTCAACAATATTTGATACTGAGAATAGTGAAGATGAGGAAGATTCTGTACAAACAACTGTAGCAAGAGGAATTGTGGAATTGGTCGGATATGAACTACACCCACGAAGAAATGAAATTGTAAGGAATGAGGGATATTATGAAGTAACCATTCCTCGATACACACCATCACAATTCCAATCTCATTTTCGGCTGACAGTGGAAGCTTTTGAGGCATTGTGCAGAAGAATTATCCCTATATTAAAAACCAATGACAACGGTACAGGACGTCCTTTAAAACAGGCAGAAAAACAGCTGTTGGGAGTTATTTGGCTATTAGCCACACCAGATTCTTATAGGTAAACACATGCTCTTATTTTGGAAAAGCCACATATTATAGAACATTAGTTTCAGATCTGTAGGAGAAACATTTAACTTGGGAAAGTCTTCCTTATCAAATGCTTTTATACGAACAGTCAACGCTATAAACAAAATAGCTCCAGAAATAATTAAATGGCCAGCACTGGAGGAAAGGCCCATAATTTCACGAAAATTCTATTCATTTGCGAAAATAGATGGAGTAATTGGTGCAATAGATGGGACCTTTATACCAATAAAAGCTCCAAAGGAAGACCCAGCAGTGTATGTGACACGTAAATGCAACTATGCAATGACCCTTCAGGCCATTGCAGAACCCAAATTAAAATTTACTGATGCTTTTATTGCATACCCTGGATCTGTGAGTGATGCTCGAGTATTTAGAAACTCAGACATTTATAAAAGTGTAACTCGCAATATGCATGGTTTTTTTAACAATAATTTCATACTAGGAGACAAGGCTTACCCTCTGTTACCATGGTGTGTACCACCATACATTGCACGACGTCGGTTAACACCTGTACAAACTTACTTTAATACTGCTCATGCCAGCACTCGCCAGGTAGTGGAACGGACGTTTGCATTATTTTTTGGTAGATTTCGTAGAATGAAATATTTGGATATGAATCGAACTGATCTCATCCCACAGACTGTTATGGCAGCGTGTGTTTTACATAATATATGTCTTGATCATGATGATTTATTATTAGATGACTACATTCAAGAGGGATTAGAGTTTGTGCAAATGCAGAATAATGATGACATAGAGGAGCAGGTTTTTCAGAATGAAAATGGAGCTATTCAACACAGAGATAATCTGGCAGTTGCTTTATATAATAGACGAAATTACCGGCGATGTAATTAGATATTTTATAATAAAGAACTCTTATTACCAAAAACTTAATTATTAATCTCAGACAAAACTCCAAAAATAAAAAAAATATTCTTACAATAATTATTATAACAGGAACTAAAATAATCCGGAACTATTAAAAAAAAAAACATTAAGTAACCAATTCTAAATTACAGTTTGTCAATTAATTTTTGCATTAAAGTTTTATAAGCATCAATTGCGCTCTTGTTCATTTCTTGCCTCTCTTGATGCCTTCTTTCACGATTCTCTTCAGCCTTTTGTTCTTGAGTTGCTACAGTTTCAACCAAACTGGTAATTTGTTTCTGCAGCCGAGTTGGTTTTGCCGCTGCAACCTCCTGATTTTTTTCCTCTTCATTGTTTTCTGTAGCTTTCCGTGATGAAGAGGCTACTGCAATTGGTGTAACGTTTGGCTTATTACCGAACAGTTCATCCATTTCCTTCAAATATGTAAACATAATTGGACTCTGTCCTGTACCTCGTGTGCCCATGTTATCCTTTTTTTTCATGTATCTGCTTTTTAAGTATTTAAATCTGGTTTCGCATTGTGATGCAGAATATGGAAATTTGGGTATATCTTCTTTAATAACTTTCCACACCGCCTCATTCTTCATTTTAGATTTAAATAATTTTTCGTGCTTTTTATATGACTCGAATAGATGTAAAGTATCTTCCCTATCCCACTTATGGTTCTCACAGCTTACAGAGTTGTCAGTATCGTTACTAGAATCTTCTGTAGCTTCAGGTTGTGCATCTGTTCGAGTCTGATTGTTACTGTCAGGGGCTTGAGTTATCTCTTCCTCAGGTTCTAAAATGCCAAAAAATTGGAATAATTCGTGACTTGGCGCCACACAAATCACTTTGTTCTCTATAATAGGTTACATTATCAATATTATGACAATTTGGTTTAGATTAATAAATTACTTACCTTGGGAATCCCATATCATGCAGTTGCCTGCTTCGTCATAAATGGGGGTTCCTTCATGATCTTTAATTAAACTGTGGGCAGTTGCGGTTAATTCTACTTTGTCATAGACTTTGGTCACTTCCATAATTACTACCTCTATTCTCGTCCCTCGAGTATTATTAGTGTAATGTAAATTGTAATCGTTATTATGGTTTGTGGTTATGTTTATGGTAATATTATTTGTTTTAATGCGATGCGCATGTCAGGATAATAATTCTCATAGTTGTTAACCTAGAGGATAAAAAGGCTCTCCGAATAACGTTATCCGAGGTTTTCGAACGCCCTTACAATGTTGCCAAGTTTATCATTTTCCAGTTCTCGAACGGTTTTCGTATGATCTGGATATGTCGGATACAGTTCTCGAACGCAGCCCTGCCAACCCGTATGTGTTACTGTCCCCTGTAGTGTAGCGCGTAATTCAAACCGAACAGTAATGTAAACATTAAACATTTTGTTGTTGTGCATTGGTTAGGTCAGGCTAGATAAACGTCAGTGAACGTCATGTAAACGTTACGAGTGCATTTAATGCTTCCGTATAGCGCGCTTTTGTTAACGGTAATTTATATTTTATCGAAAATAAGTAATATCACACAGGAGAGAAGTGAAAAAATACAAACAGAACACAATAATCAGTTTAGAGGTAGCAACGTTTTAATAAAATTGGAATAATTCTGCGTAAGCGATGGTATTAATGTAAAAAGATCGCTAGAAAATTAAACTAAAATATTCTTGAAAAATTAAATTACAAAATTAAACTACCGTATATTAGAATTAAACTAAAATTTAGTACAAAAATTCTATAAATATTAATGGAGTAAATGTTCAAATAAACCGCCTGCTTGCTCTTGACAATAACCAAGCCTGTAGTAAAATTCATTCCATACGTTGGCAAGTGTTTCAGGCAATATACTATTGGCAGTGTTGACAATCTTTTGCCGTAATTCTTCCAAATTTCTAGCTCGCTCATGCGCATATGTATAAACTTTTTCCTTGATACAGCCCCAAAAGAAAAAATCTAACGGCGTCAAATCGGGCGAACGAGGTGGCCATTCTATCGTGCCGCCTGAACCTATTATACGGTTAAGAAAAGTTTGTTGAAGAAATTGCCGTACAATCCGTGCAGTGTGAGCTGGACAGTTATCCTGTTGAAACCAAATCTCTTCAACATTAGCATTGAGAGCACGAACGGCCGGCATGATATTAGTTTCGAGCAATTGCAAATATCTGGCTGCTGTAAGTGTACCATCAATAAAAAATGGACCAATAATATGATCACCGAATATACCGGCCCACACATTCAATTTTTGAGGATATTGGGTACGAAGGGGCAAAAACAGATGTTTATTTTGCTTTGACCAATATTTAGTAATCATTGGATTAGAACGACCATGTAAATAGAACGCAGATTCGTCCGTAAATAAAATGTTTTGTATAAAATTATCATTTTCGACGACTCGTGCCATTACACTTTCACAAAAGTTAATGCGCCTTACTTGATCTCCAAGAAAAATTTCCTGGCGTTTTTGTATGCTGTAGCTACGATACCCTTGCCTATTCAAAATCTTTCTAACAGTACGCGCTGGGATATCAACCTGTTCAGATATTTGCCGTGATGAACATGGTTCATTTTGCTCAACAGCACTACATACATTAACTTCCCGTTGTTCCCTTTCCTCGCTCAGTATCCGTATACGACATCCTTTGCTCTTCTCAATGCATTTATGGCAGTCCGTAATACATCCAACAGATTCGAATTTATGAACAATGTTCAAAACTGTTTGAACGGCAGGGACGGGTCTATTTTCAAATGAAAATATGAAACGACCAACTACTTCCTGTGCTGTACTGCCTGAATAGTACCATTTAATTATTTGAATTCTTTCTTCCGTAGTGTACAACATCTTAGACAGTGTCAGTAACTCAAAATCAAAGAAAACTGTCCGCGTGAATATACGATTTTCTATTAAATGTCATTTGTGTCATTATTAAGTACTGTCATAGTTATGATGCCGGACTAAATTATATTGGCAACCTCGCTTGCTACCATATGTACGAAATACATGTATTTTATCCCGCATTCTATACCTTGTCTCAGAATAAGAAGGAGTGATTCAAATATCCCGCCAAAACATGGAACACATAGCTTAAAATTTAGTAGACAATTTGATGTGACATCATGACAATTGAGGTTAGATGAACTGTATTAATACTAACTAAAGATTTAGCTGTTTTGTGTTTCATTTACTACTTTCATCAAAATAGATAGATGTGCCGCTTTTCATTCTACCAGTCAAAGCAGCAATACGAGTGCACGGCAATTGGAAAAAGGAGAGTAAAGTTATAAACACAAGTGACAGTAAAATTATAAACACAAGTAGGTGCATACATCTATAATTTGATGAACATAAATCTCTTAACATTCAAATCTGTTCATTCTAGTTTTTCAAAGAAAATCATTAGAAGAATCTATGGATAAAGATATAGGCCCAATTTACAAATGAAAAGAGTAGACTTTGTTCTGAGCGTTTTGAGAAGGATTGCCATTATAAATATATAATTACTGCACATTTTAGTGAATGTGCTATATCAACATGAAAATTGTGAATCAAGTATATCTATTATTAAATATTTGTATGAGCGAGCAAGAATGAATCAAACCTTTTACCTTTTATCAAAACGTCCTTAATAACTTGCAGAAAAAGTTTATGCTTATTAGTTTCTATTGTAAATATCAATAAAGAACTTGTACAGATAAATCATTCGTATTACTGCTACAAACTCTTCAAGGTTTGTAGCAGGTAAATTCAAGCAACTACTGTTGGAAATGTGAAGCTGACATAGAACAGTAATAAATTGAAAAATTTACATCGGTTGAAGTTGTTTACACGACCTACAAAGATAATTACATATATCTACACATTACTAATTATTCGTCTCTATTAACCTTTTAACGTTTTTCGGTACAAATAAAAACCACTTGTCATTGTCATTATGGTTTAGTCGTGCATTAGTTCTTATTGGAAACTGGTCTCTATGCACCGATATATACGTGCTAAACGACCACTGGTACAATGTAGGACCACAATTACTATGTACGCCATTTATGCGACTTTATTTAAAAAGTGGTCGATTATTGTACCAGTGAACGGCAAAGGGCAAAAACCAAAGTACGTATTTTTTTTTGTAATTAGCTAAAAAATTTTCGATCTGCATGTTGCTATAATACGTTTACTCATTACTAAGCTAAAAAACCTCGGAATTTAAATTTTTTAATTTGAGGTTAGATTTCCACTTTTTTCAATGCAGTTTTTTTTCTAAATCCATTTCTTGTTTTACTTAGCAATCTTACAAAAACCAAAAGATTGCGTTTCGCAACAAGTATGGGCTGGTGGTTGGGGCTGCTGTATTTGCGATAAGATAATATTTTTGTTTTTGTAAAGCGGTACACCAGTGTACCATTACACGTAGAACTAAACAAAGTGGTACGAATATGTACCACGTCACATTCGCATTTTGTTCACACTTCTTTTTATTTTATCTAGATGAATAAGAAAATTTACAATTTAGACGACCCGAGGGATGTTGCCTACCTCCTGGCAGAGATTGATGATAACATGGCTGTAGATTCTGAAGCTGAAGGTGACGAAGATGCTGATGACAACCTTCCTGTGTCTGAACATTCGTCATCACGACTTAGTTCAACTGCAAGCAGTTCTTTCAGTACGCCAAATCCAGAACCATGTGAAGATTATGATATGAATGAGCCATGTGAAGATTATAATATGGATGAACCAGCCGTACCTACAGAACGCTCAATCGATGACATTATCTCGTCAGCTGAAAGTGACGAAGGTTCTAGTGAGCAAGACGACAGTGAAGAAAAATGGTCTCGCATTGATGTAACACCACAAACCTTTTCCAAATATTCTTTTGATAGGCCTTTTGGAATATCGTCCAAACTTCAAATAGATATTTCCCATCCACTAAATATTTTTATGGCCGTCCTTACGCCAATTTTTATGCAATATATTGTGGATCAAAGCAACTTATATGCCTTGCAAAACAATAAAGAACTTAATATAACAATTGAGGAATTGAAAGCTTATTTTGGATTACTAATCATAATGGGATTCCACAGTTTACCCACAATGAGATTGTATTGGAGCACAGATCCTAGCTTTGGGGTTCCACGCATTCAAAAAGTCATGACTCTAAAAAGGTTTCTGAAAATTACAAGATACTTACACCTCAACGACAATACGAAAATGCCTAAAAAAGAAGAGAATAATTACGATAAGTCGTACAAAATACGACCCTTCTTGGACTACCTTGACAAGCGTTTCAAATTATTATTTCATCCTTCTCGTTTTGTTTCCATTGATGAATCGATGGTAAAGTATAAAGGCAGAAGCGCATTGAAGCAATACATGCCAATGAAACCCATCAAACGCGGGTTCAAAATATGGGTGATCGCTTGCGGCGTCACTGGATATTGTCTTGGAATGTCTCTATATCAGGGGGCAGATGCAAAAGGAACTAAAGTTCCATTAGGAGAACGAGTAGTCTGTGGATTATCGACATTTTTTGAAGGCTTTGGATATTGCCTTTTTTTCGATAATTTTTTTTCTTCAATAGCCTTAACTAAAAAATTGTTAGAAAAAAGCTTTTTCTCATGTGCCACTCTTCGTCAAACACGAGCATTATTTCCATCAAATAAAATAAAATCTGATAAAGAACTGGCAACAGGAGAATTCGACGGAGTTTTGAAAGGGAACATTTCAATTTCCAAATGGAAAGATAGAGGAAAAAAGTCGGTGTGTGTTGTAAGTTCTATGCACAACCCAATAAAAACTGAAAAAGTACTGAGAACACAGAAGGATGGCACACGTGCATTGGTTGACTGTCCCGAGGCAATTGCGGAATATAACAAATACATGGGCGGAGTCGATCATTTCGATCAACTAATGGCATGTTACAGTATTTCCTGGAAAAGTAGGCGTTGGTGGATAATAGTAGTGTGCAAAATAAATACTTTTAAGTATCGAATACATACCAATACTTTACACTTTTATATTCGATACTTTGTATCGGATACTTAGTATCCGATACTTTACTTTTAACTCAAGTCGATAACTATACTTGTATTTCATCTTTGCTAATTAATAAGAAAAGGATCGTATTAGTAAAATAGTAGGTACCTACATTTTACAAGCATCAATGATAACATTGTTTATATGCTGAATAGTAAAAAACTCATCTCATTTGTCAATTTGGAATATTTATTTGAGACTAAATTATAAATGACCACCAATGGAATATTTTGTCTAGGCACAAATTATGACTTTATCCATACATGCATACTTTGTAAATTATGTTTCAATAGTCAGTTGATATCCTGTTTATTTTAAAAAAGAACGTAACCAAGGAATTAATTATATCCAGTTGTAGACAAACATACATCAGAAAAATGCAAGTACATCTAATAAACTTTATAAACGTTGAGTATCCGATACTTTTCATTGTCGGTATACGATACATTTGCTCCCTCTACGTATCCGATACAAAGTATCGAATAGATACTTTTTGCACACCACTAGTGGATAAGAATATTTTATTATTGCCTTGACGCCTGCGTTGTAAACAGTTTTATTCTGTACAAAACCGTAATAAAGGAGAAGTCTTCAAAAGAAAGACCAATAAGTCACTTACAATTTCGAAATATTTTGGCCAACGAACTGATTGGTACCTTCTGTTCCCGAATAAAACCTGGTCCTGTGGCTCACCTGTCTAGAGCACGCAAAAATAATAATCCACACGGACGACCAACGGTATATAATGCAAGTAGACTGACCAACGTAGGAAAACACTTACCCAAACAAGGAACACGCAGGAGATGCTGTCATTGCAGTACAAGTAAAAAGCAACAAAGATCTGATATTATCTGTGAAGAATGCAATGTGGCTTTGTGTCTACAATGCTTCATTCCGTTTCACAAAAGCCGTTGAAGACTGAATGAGCCATAAGATTAGATTTTTTTATATTTACATATTTTATACAAACATCATCACATACAATTATTTAGACATTGTTGTATTTTGAATTGATATGTTTATTTTCTTACCGAAAGTTTTGACTGAACTGAACAGAATACTGTTTTGATTTCCTAGTTTTGTATGTTTTTTTTTTTAATAAATGTTTTAGTTTCTTCTCGAAAGAACTTTATTTAATTAAATTTTGTATTTGTCACAAAAAATATAAAGAATACACATGATTTTCTCTGTGGTACGGTACAGTACCAATGAACATTACAAAAATAGTTTTTTGTGTAACATACTCTGGTATAAAGGTTTACCACCCATTTTTGAAAAAAAAAAAACAAAATTTTTTTTACAAAAAGACAACTTTTAGGCATGTTTGGACCAGAAAAACAGATTGGGATTGCAAAACCCACTATAACACAAGCCTCTGAGTTCTGCACGTTAAAGGGTTAAAATTGATGTATTTTGAAAATATATAAAGTATAACACATTTTTATTTCTATTATATATTGGAAATTAACAATAATTTAGTGTTCACAAGATTAAAAATTTACATTGTCGGCACAATTTTTCCAAATACTTATTATAACATTTGTAATTGCTTCTGTCAAAAGTTCTCGAATAACTGATATTCTGAAAGGAGATGTTTTTGAAGTAACTTCACCTTATGTATCAATTCAGAACGTATATGAAGTATTCTTAATTGCCTATCTTTATCGATATGGCTTTTTAATCCTACAGGTTTTCAACAAAGCTTGTCGTGCACTCATTATACTTGTGGCAATCCAAACTTTTTCCCAAATATTCTCCACCAGATATTTTCACCTTTTTCTATTAGTACAGGTTTCTTTACGTTTGACATATCTGAAATATAACATGTATATGAACATGTAGTAATTTAATTAACACTTACTTGAAATTAATGCGTCAATTCTAGAATATATGTGAGTTGTTCAGTTCATTTATGGTATGAACTCATCTATAGTTATTTTTGCAATGATATTAATTGCTGGACGTTTGATTTTTGCACTGTCGTACAGTATTTTTGACAGATTCATCAAATTCAAAGTTTTAAATGCCTAATCACTTGTTCCTTAGGTCTTAAGCCAACTCATGCTCGTGTTGTACATAAAAGTACGAATTTTGGGTAAATTGGAGTATACGGGTGCAACCGATTTTTGACCAAAAAACTAGTGCACCGTATAGAGGACCTCTAATTGAACAACTTTTTCTTATAAATTAATCCATGCAAACGTACAGGACTGGAGATATTTAATAATTAAGGTGCTCACCGAGTGATTTTTCCATGTCACATTTTTAGTCGTATCTGTTATACACACCGTTGAAATTATGAAAATTGTAATAATTGCTGTTTATTTCACTTTACCACACAACAATTACCTTTGATTTTTATGTTTTTTAATAACTTTTCTCAACAAAAACATAACAAGAAACCTAACCTCAAACCACCTAGTGGAGAAAGCCCATTCCAACTTTCATGCGGATTCGGACCAACGACTGTCGTCCATAGAGTTATATAGTATATAGATGGTCGAACAGACCACTTGTATTTTTCAATATTTATTTGAAAATTATATGCAAATCAGTAACAAAAGACGTTATAAAGTGTATATTATTTATAAATTTGTAGTTTATTTCATTGATTTTTTAACATGCCTTTTAAAGTTATATAATATCCTGTAAATTAGTACGGAAGTTTTTTCTTTAATTTTATCAAACATTTATAATTCTCTTTTTGCACATTTACATGATTTATACTGCATTCATTGCAATGATTATTCCCTTAATTGATAGCTTTTTTTTACTTTTTTACCATCTGCCTTCCCCGATGCAAAATCCGTTCTGCTGTTGCCGCCCCCTTCACATAAGGGGGCGGCAAGAATATTTGTTTTTGCTTTCTGTACCCTATTCCTTGTGCGATCTAAAGAAATTGCTATTAATTATTACCGTAAACAAGTTCGTTATCACATTGATTCATTTATTGTTGAATGTTTGCTTTGCATTTTTCGTTAATTACTATTTTTGCCATCGCCTCTCCCCACCATCTCAAGGTGCGAAAACAAAATTCATATGAACAATAATTGCAATGCAAACATTCAAAAATACATTCTATATGAGAACGTACCCATAGATATGTAGTCGTAAAGTTTTTGCAACTGTGTAAAATGTAAACACAAACCTTCGGCAAATTTTTAATCTTTTTATTTCATACTGTTGCACTATTGGTAACTACTAATTCACCTAAAAACTTGGTATATGTATTTTTCTATTGCTTCTAATAAATAAATACCAGAAAACGCCTATAAACATTATCTATATCATGCCGTATTTATTTACAGGATATTATATAATTTTAAAAGGCGTATCAAAAAATCAATGAAATAAACTACAAATTTATAAATAATATACACTTTATAACGTCTTTTATTACTGATTTGCATATAATCTTCAAATAAATATTGAAAAATACAAGTGGTTTGTTCGACCATCTATATACTATATAACTCTATGTTTTTGTTGAGAAAAGTCAGTTATTAAAAAACATAAAAATCAAATGTAATTGTTGTGTGGTAAAGTGAAATAAACAGTATTTATTACAATTTTCGGGTAAATTGGAGTATACGGGTGCAACCGATTTTTGACAAAAAAACTAGTGCACCGTATAGAGGACCTCTAATTGAACAACTTTTTCTTATAAATTAATCCATGCAAACGTACAGGAGTGGAGATATTTAATAATTAAGGTGCTCACCGAGTGATTTTTCCATGTCACATTTTTAGTCGTATATGTTATACACACCGTTGAAATTATGAAAATTGTAATAAATGCTGTTTATTTCACTTTACCACACAACAATTACATTTGATTTTTATGTTTTTTAATAACTTTTCTCAACAAAAACATAAGAAGAAACCTAACCTCAAACCACCTAGTGGAGAAAGCCCATTCCAACCTTCATGCGGATTCGGACCAACGACTGTCATCCATAGAGTTATGTAGTATATAGATGGTCGAACAGACCACTTGTATTTTTCAATATTTATTTGAAAATTATATGCAAATCAGTAACAAAAGACGTTATAAAGTGTATATTATTTATAAATTTGTAGTTTATTTCATTGATTTTTTAACATGCCTTTTAAAATTATATAATATCCTGTAAATTAGTACGGAAGTTTTTTCTTTAATTTTATCAAACATTTATAATTCTCTTTTTGCACATTTACATGATTTATACTGCAATCATTGCAATGATTATTCCCTTAATTTATAGTTTTTTTTTTCTTTCTTACCGTCTGCCTTCCCCCGATGCAAATTCTGTTCTGTTTTGCCGCCCCCTTCACTCGTATTTCGGTTGATTTATACCATTTTTTTGATGTTTTGCCGCCTCTTCCCCACCCCCGCGCTTTTGTACTTTTCGTGTTTGCCGCACCTTTCCCACCACCCACGATTCCAGTTCTCACCACCCCCACGGTTTTTTACTTTTTTACCATCTGCCTTCCCCCGGTGCAAAATCCGCTCTGTTGTTGCCGCCCCCTTCACATAAGGGGGCGGCAAGAATATTTGTTTTTGCTTTCTGTACCCCATTCCTTGTGCGCACTCGTATTTCGGTTTATTTATACCGATTTTTTGATGTTTTGCCGCCCCTTCCCCCACCCCCGCGCGCGCGCGGGGGTGGGGGAAGGGGCGGCAAAACATCAAAAAATCGGTATAAATAAACCGAAATACGAGTGCGCACAAGGAATGGGGTACAGAAATAGCTATTAATTATTACCGTAAACAAGTTCGTTATCACATGGAATTCATTTATTGTTGAATGTTTGCATTGCATTTTTCGTTAATTTCTATTTTTGCCACCCCCCTTTCCCCACCATCTCGCGGTGCGAAAACAAAATTCATATGAACAACATAATTGCAATGCAAACATTCAACAATACATTCTATATGAGAACGTACTATAGATTTGTAGTCGTAAAGTTTTTGCAACTGTGTAAAATGTAAACACAAATCTTCCGAAAATTTTAAATTTTTTTATTTCATACTGTTGCACTATTGGTACTACTAATTCACCTAAAAACTTGGTCAAGAAATTGATAAGTGTAATACAGCCTTTATGTCTGTATTTAATTCAACATAGACATGCAAAATGAGCTTTATGCTCCATTAGGTTCTTATAGAAGTCAAATGAAATTTATGTTTTACTTTAATGTTTACAAAATACATGTCTTACTTCTTGTGAATTTCTCTGAAATAAATGCTATTACATGGCAAATTTAATTTGTGTTTTTCTTTATTGTTTTAAACATATGTTTTACTTTCTTGAGACTTCCTCTAAAATTCATGCACTTACATTGCAAATGATAGACCACTTATTACAGTATACTTAGTAAGAACAGATAATTCTCTGAACAGCTCACATTGTGTAAGTATTTTCAACTTCATTATGTATTTTCCTATTGCTTCTAATAAATAAATACTAGAAAACACCTTTAAACATTATCTATATCATGCCCTATTTATTTACAGGATATTATATAATTTTAAAAGGCATGTTAAAAAATCAATGAAATAAACTACAAATTTATAAATAATATACACTTTATAACGTCTTTTATTACTGATTTGCATATTATTTTCAAATAAATATTGAAAAATACAAATGGTCTGTTCGACCATCTATGTACTATATAACTCTATGAATGCCAGTCGTTGGTCCGAATCCACATGAAAGTTGGGATGGGCTTTCTCTAATAGGTGGTTTGAGGTTAGATTTCTAGTTATGTTTTTGTTGAGAAAAGTTATTAAAAAACATAAAAATCAAATGTAATTGTTGTGTGGTAAAGTGAAATAAACAGCATTTATTACAATTTTAATAATTTCAACGGTGTGTATAACAGATACTACTCAAAATGTGACATGGAAAAATCACTCGGTGAGCACCTTAATTATTAAATATCTCCACTCCTGTACGTTTGCATGGATTAATTTATAAGAAAAAGTTGTTCAATTAGAGGTCCTCTATACGGTGCACTAGTTTTTTTTTCAAAAATCGGTTGCACCCGTATACTGCAATTTTTCCCGAATTTTATTTAATAACACTATAAACTATAATAAACCGAAGTAAAAATGTAAGAGACTAGGTTATGGCTTGACTATAAACATAAAATGACGTTTTGTCAAACTTATTTTCCCATGTTAAACTTGCCTACGCAAGAACCAATGAAATACCTTAAAAATATACGCCATTTTGGCGCGATATTTGAATCACTCCTTCTTATTCTGAGACAAGGAGTAAACAGACCAGCGGTGTATATATATATTACATTGATTTAAAATACGTCACATTTAACATAGTCTAAATTTACGATTCTCGAATTCAATTGTGTGTTATTGTGTTAGAAATATTTTTATTTAGTCATGAAAAAACGGAATAATTTTATTTGTATAAGATATGTTAATTAAAATAAGAAGGCATATTGTAATCTCAAAGTTAATGAAAGAAAAGGAAATTAATAAATGGTATACTTTTAAAGTCATAATAATCATAATGTTAAAATATTACTAAAATAAGTAAAATCTTATCAATACATGTACAATTATAATACGGGAAGAAAATAATCAACTATGTTGAAATTTTAATGGGATAGTTACGGAAAAAAAAAGAAGGTGGTTAATAAATATTTTTTTTTGAAAGGAGAATGAAAATTTTATGAGAGAAGAAATATTAACTAGAAAGAAGAATTTAATAGTAAAGAATTGAATGCTGTTATTACTACAATCACGGAAAAGAATTTTACGAAGATATTGGAATTGAATGTGAAGTTTGTAAAACAATCAATGAATAAATCATTTTAGAAGAGAATACGGCTGTACAATAATACAAGTCTGACGGATGAATGCTGTTATTACTATAATTTGAACGTGAAGTGTAAAACAATCAATGAATAAATCATTTTAGAAGAGAATACGGCTGTACAATAATACAAGTCTGACGGATGAATGCTGTCATTACTATAATTTGAACGTGAAGTTTGTAAAACAATCAAGGAATAAGTCATTTTACTTTCTTATACGTAGTATAAGGAAGTATTGTGATGATGAAAAATTTCGACCTCGAGATTTTTGCAGATGTCCACGTTTTGAGGTCCCCTGATACCAAAAAAGTGGTTTTTAAAAAAGTCTGTGTCTCTCTCTGTGTCTGTGTGTGTCTGTGTGTCTCTCTCTGTGTGTGTGACCACGATAGCGGTCAAACCGCTGTAGGTATCAATTCCAAATTTTGTATTTACGTGTATAATCTCCCTCTTGAGATCTGATTAGTTTTTCAGTAAAATCGGTAGACCGGAAGTAGCAGTTTACTTCAGCGAAAAAATCGAATTTTGCCAATATTTCGTCAACTACTAAATTTAAACAAATTTATAAAGAATTTATATATACTTAAAATTAAAATTGAGAATAATTTTATTTAAAAAGTTTTTCGAAATTCCTACCGGAAGTAGGTCTTTTACTCTTATCGAAAATCAGTTTTTTGCGAATATTTCGCAAATCATGCTTTTTAGACAAGTACGTTACGGGTATAGAAGTATTTAAAACATAATTTTCAATATCTTTTGTACAAGAAAAATTTCAAAATTCAGACCGGAAGTGCCACTTTTACTCTTATCGAATAGCGATTTTTTGCAAATATGTCGTAAGTTATGCATTCTATATATATTTATCAAGAGTACAAACGTATTTAAAACTGGATTTGCAATATTTTTTGTATATATGAAATTTTAAAATTCGGACCGGAAGTAGCACTTTTACTCTTAGCGAGGAGCACTTTTTTGATAATATCTTGCAAAGTATGCATTCTATAGAGATTTATTAAGAGAATAGAAGTACTTAGAATAGGATTTTGAATAATTTTTGTAAAAAAAATTCTTAAAATTCTATAATTTGAAACGCTTATACGTATAAGAAAGTCGTGTGGTGGCCACATATCATTTTTTAGAAGAGAATACAGCTGTACAATACCACAAGTCTGACGGATGAATACTGTCATTACTAAAATCACGGGAAAGAATTTACGAAGATATTGGAATTGAACGTGAAGTTTGGAAAACAATCCATGAATACATCATTTTAGAAGAGAATACTGATGTACAATATTACAACACTGACGGATGAATGCTGTCATTACTACATCTACTTAAGAATTACTGGAATATTTGTGCTGTTGTGAATCAAATATACAAGTCCAACGGATGAATGTTGTCATTGTTATATTTAACCAAGAATCACTGAAGAAGGACCGTACCTGCTTGTGAATTTAATAAGGAAAGTAAAACTCAAAATATACATTTATATGTGCAAGTCTTATTAATTTTAAAAGTTTAAACAGACCTTTAATTTATTTCTTGTTTAGAGTTAGAAATTATCGTATGATAATTGATTTTGTTTATATATATTATTAGTATATTATAGTATAAGAACAATAAAGAATTACTTACATCTTAATACAAGCTCTTTACTACAATTTTAATGTTTACCGACCTATAAAACGTCAAAGAAAAACACCACAATATTACAAATATCAAGGTCAATAAATAAACAACAATATATACAGCACGAGGCGATTAGTGCTAATATAATGGATCAGCTCCGAAGTTTTATGCAACATCACATCGAGAATCGGGAGGTTAAAAGAAATTTCTACCAATTCCTTGGGACAAGAAAGAAGCTAGCAAACCAAATCAACAGAAGAAACTTCTTGTAACACTGATGAAGGCAAAAAATGCCGAAACATGTATGTTAGCAACGAATATGAGAAAAGAACAATAAAGAATTACTTACATCTTAATACAAGCTCTTTACTACAATATTAATGTTTACCGACCTATAAAACGTCAAAGAAAAACACCACAATATTACAAATATCAAGGTCAATAAATAAACAACAATATATACAGCACGAGGCGATTAGTGCTAATATAATGGATCAGCTCCGAAGTTTTATGCAACATCACATCGAGAATCGGGAGGTTAAAAGAAATTTCTACCAATTCCTTGGGACAAGAAAGAAGCTAGCAAACCAAATCAACAGAAGAAACTTCTTGTAACACTGATGAAGACAAAAAATGCCGAAACATGTATGTTAGCAACGAATATGAGAAAAGAACAATAAAGAATTCCTTACATCTTAATACAAGCTCTTTACTACAATATTAATGTTTACCGACCTATAAAACGTCAAAGAAAAACACCACAATATTACAAATATCAAGGTCAATAAATAAACAACAATATATACAGCACGAGGCGATTAGTGCTAATATAATGGATCAGCTCCGAAGTTTTATGCAACATCACATCGAGAATCGGGAGGTTAAAAGAAATTTCTACCAATTCCTTGGGACAAGAAAGAAGCTAGCAAACCAAATCAACAGAAGAAACTTCCTGTAACACTGATGAAGGCAAAAAATGCCGAAACATGTATGTTAGCAACGAATATGAGAAAAGAACAATAAAGAATTACTTACATCTTAATACAAGCTCTTTACTACAATATTAATGTTTACCGACCTATAAAACGTCAAAGAAAAACACCACAATATTACAAATATCAAGGTCAATAAATAAACAACAATATATACAGCACGAGGCGATTAGTGCTAATATAATGGATCAGCTCCGAAGTTTTATGCAACATCACATCGAGAATCGGGAGGTTAAAAGAAATTTCTACCAATTCCTTGGGACAAGAAAGAAGCTAGCAAACCAAATCAACAGAAGAAACTTCTTGTAACACTGATGAAGGCAAAAAATGCCGAAACATATATGTTAGCAACGAATATGAGAAAAGAACAATAAAGAATTACTTACATCTTAATACAAGCTCTTTACTACAATATTAATGTTTACCGACCTATAAAACGTCAAAGAAAAACACCACAATATTACAAATATCAAGGTCAATAAATAAACAACAATATATATATATATATATATATATATATAATAAAATGCTCGACGAAATTCAGCTTTGAGTACTGATAGTGTATATCACTGTGTATAAAACTTACTACCAGGAAAGGTAGAATTAGGGTTTAGGTAAAAATAAAAAATTCGTAGCTTTTTTTTCGGCTAGTGACGTTTCGGTTCTATGTTTGAACCTTCATCAGACCTTTATTAGATTAGAAAAAAGAACATATTAAATTTTGCCCAGCTCACATTTATAAAATAATTAACAATCTTAAAAACATCTATGTGTAACTTACTTTTGCCGAGGGGCTATATATTTGGTCTCATCTGTATATTCAACATATGACACATTAAAAAAGTAAACATTAAGATATTACGGCACATTTAAAATAATTTGCTTAAAGTAATTTTCCGTGTGCAGTTTAAAGTCTCGAAAACCTTCTGCGTACGTTTTATTAAAAACATGTGTACATTGGTGAAAGAAAAACCTATTCGTCCGAAAAACAAACAAGAAAAAACAAAAAGGGGATATCTTTTATTTTATATTGTTATTCCGCGCAAATAATGTATTGATATTAAATTTAATATTTACATGAATTTCGTATAATTTTAATAATGAGTAAGTGCTGTCATTTAATCTATTGTGTTATGCTAATTTGTATTGTATTCTTCTTGTTAATTGCGGCAAGAAAGCTCCATATATTCTGCTGAAATTTTGCGAGTCTGATTTGCAATTTATACTATGTCTTAAAGTTTTTATGGTAAGCGTTTCCAAAAAAGTTCTCCGAATGTAATTAGGCTCTTTGAAAATGATTCTTGCTTTACTGAAATCCGCTGTGTGGTTGGTGGTTGATATATGGCCTGCCAAAGCACACCCCTGCGGCTTCACCCTTACGTCACTGATATGTTGGGTGATCCGGTTTTTTAATCTCTGCTTTGTCTGTCCTACATAGAAATCATGGCAGCTACATTCTATTGCGTACACCACATTGTTTCTCATCTGTGTAGGTATGTTATCCTTTAATCTAGTGTACACCTTTGAATTCGAAAAAGCCGTTGTATATGCTATAGAACATATATTGTGAAATAGCATTTTAATTTTATTCGTTAGGTTTGGAATGTATTGCAATTTTCCGTACTTGGGAGTTGTGCTACTGTTATCATTACCGTTCGGTTCTTTTTCCCTTTTTGATAGGGTTTCGGGGTTTGTATCCGTGGTATTGGAAGAAAAGAGAAGTTTGTTCAATACATTTTTTGGATAGTTATTGTATAGCAGAATTTCTTTGAGTTTGTGTAAATCCTGTTGGAGATAGTCAGCATGTGATATTTTGCTAATTCTATCTTTAAGTGCTTTGATCAAGTTTATTTTGTATTTTTTGGGGCAATTTGAATGGTAATTTAGTAACCTGTTTGAGTTAGATGGTTTTCTATACCATCTTAATTTGAGAGTGTTGTTTTCCCTCTTTATCAGTGTGTCTAAAAATGGGATTGAGTTATTTTGCTCTATTTCCACTGTGAAATTTAGTTTATTATTATATGAATTGAAAATTTGTAGAGTAGAGTCTATTTTGTTTTTTGGGATGCAGCAAATTAAATCATCCACATATTGCCATAAAAAGTGAAACTGAAAATCTATTCGGGTTATTACATATTTTATGATAGTATTCATTGTTAAGTCCGCTATTGTGGGTGATAGAGAGAGTCCCATTGGGGTACCATCAATTTGTGAGTAATATTGCCCTTCATATACGAAAAAAACACTATCGAATATCCATTTTATTATGTCTATGAATTCTTTTTTTGGTATTTTAGTATTCTTTTCTATACATGTCCAGTTGTCTGCTATGATTTCTATAACTATATCTACCGGGATATTGGTAAAAAGGCTTGTTACATCGAAGGAAACTATGGTGTAATTTTCCGGTATTGCAAGGTTATTCGCGGCTTGTGCAAATTCAAAGGTGTCCCCAATTTTGTGGCTATTATATGTTTTGAAAGATTTGTCTATGATGTCTGCGATGTATTTTGCCAAAAATTTTGTGTGATGTTCAACACTGCTGATTACTGGTCTTAATTTGTTGCCCGGTTTGTGTACCTTTGGCACACCATATATCCTAGCCGTTTCAGAATTATTTTTTATCAAACTTTTATATGTTTCTTCTGTAATGTATTGTTTGACTTTAAGAGTTTTAATTAATTGATTTGTCTTTCTTTCAAAAGAACAAGTAGGGTCCCGGTCCAGTTTTTTATATATATTCTGGTCATTTAGCAGATCTAACATTTTCCTATTATATTATGTTAATAACATATCACATCACAAACTACCTAAAATCAAATAAAACTAACAATATCTTGCTTACAGCGTACCACAATTGCAAAAACTTTTTAAATTTAAATAAAAGTATCATTATTACTAGATCAGACAAGAGCAACGTTACAGTATGCATGTATAAGGATGAATATAATAGGAAAATGTTAGATCTGCTAAATGACCAGAATATATATAAAAAACTGGACCGGGACCCTACTTGTTCTTTTGAAAGAAAGACAAATCAATTAATTAAAACTCTTAAAGTCAAACAATACATTACAGAAGAAACATATAAAAGTTTGATAAAAAATAATTCTGAAACGGCTAGGATATATGGTGTGCCAAAGGTACACAAACCGGGCAACAAATTAAGACCAGTAATCAGCAGTGTTGAACATCACACAAAATTTTTGGCAAAATACATCGCAGACATCATAGACAAATCTTTCAAAACATATAATAGCCACAAAATTGGGGACACCTTTGAATTTGCACAAGCCGCGAATAACCTTGCAATACCGGAAAATTACACCATAGTTTCCTTCGATGTAACAAGCCTTTTTACCAATATCCCGGTAGATATAGTTATAGAAATCATAGCAGACAACTGGACATGTATAGAAAAGAATACTAAAATACCAAAAAAAGAATTCATAGACATAATAAAATGGATATTCGATAGTGTTTTTTACGTATATGAAGGGCAATATTACTCACAAATTGATGGTACCCCAATGGGACTCTCTCTATCACCCACAATAGCGGACTTAACAATGAATACTATCATAAAATATGTAATAACCCGAATAGATTTTCAGTTTCACTTTTTATGGCAATATGTGGATGATTTAATTTGCTGCATCCCAAAAAACAAAATAGACTCTACTCTACAAATTTTCAATTCATATAATAATAAACTAAATTTCACAGTGGAAATAGAGCAAAATAACTCAATCCCATTTTTAGACACACTGATAAAGAGGGAAAACAACACTCTCAAATTAAGATGGTATAGAAAACCATCTAACTCAAACAGGTTACTAAATTACCATTCAAATTGCCCCAAAAAATACAAAATAAACTTGATCAAAGCACTTAAAGATAGAATTAGCAAAATATCACATGCTGACTATCTCCAACAGGATTTACACAAACTCAAAGAAATTCTGCTATACAATAACTATCCAAAAAATGTATTGAACAAACTTCTCTTTTCTTCCAATACCACGGATACAAACCCCGAAACCCTATCAAAAAGGGAAAAAGAACCGAACGGTAATGATAACAGTAGCACAACTCCCAAGTACGGAAAATTGCAATACATTCCAAACCTAACGAATAAAATTAAAATGCTATTTCACAATATACATATGTTCTATAGCATATACAACGGCTTTTTCGAATTCAAAGGTGTACACTAGATTAAAGGATAACATACCTACACAGATGAGAAACAATGTGGTGTACGCAATAGAATGTAGCTGCCATGATTTCTATGTAGGACAGACAAAGCAGAGATTAAAAAACCGGATCACCCAACATATCAGTGACGTAAGGGTGAAGCCGCAGGGGTGTGCTTTGGCAGGCCATATATCAACCACCAACCACACAGCGGATTTCAGTAAAGCAAGAATCATTTTCAAAGAGCCTAATTACATTCGGAGAACTTTTTTGGAAACGACTCGCAAAATTTCAGCAGAATATATGGAGCTTTCTTGCCGCAATTAACAAGAAGAATACAATACAAATTAGCATAACACAATAGATTAAATGACAGCACTTACTCATTATTAAAATTATACGAAATTCATGTAAATATTAAATTTAATATCAATACATTATTTGCGCGGAATAACAATATAAAATAAAAGATATCCCCTTTTTGTTTTTTCTTGTTTGTTTTTCGGACGAATAGGTTTTTCTTTCACCAATGTACACATGTTTTTAATAAAACGTACGCAGAAGGTTTTCGAGACTTTAAACTGCACACGGAAAATTACTTTAAGCAAATTATTTTAAATGTGCCGTAATATCTTAATGTTTACTTTTTTAATGTGTCATATGTTGAATATACAGATGAGACCAAATATATAGCCCCTCGGCAAAAGTAAGTTACACATAGATGTTTTTAAGATTGTTAATTATTTTATAAATGTGAGCTGGGCAAAATTTAATATGTTCTTTTTTCTAATCTAATAAAGGTCTGATGAAGGTTCAAACATAGAACCGAAACGTCACTAGCCGAAAAAAAAGCTACGAATTTTTTATTTTTACCTAAACCCTAATTCTACCTTTCCTGGTAGTAAGTTTTATATATATATATATATATATATATATGTATATTATGTATCGTCGAAATTCTTGGTATTTTCGGCTTTTTTTTAAAAAAAAAAATTTATATGAAGGGTTGGTTAATAATAAAAACGGTTTTTTGACGTTTCGAAATTATGTATAATTTCCTCATCAGAAAATCATGAGTTAAATTTTAAAACAACTATTGTTTACATCACAACACTGCAAATATGACAAACAAAAAATTTTCAGTAAAACAAACGACATAAATTTTAATAAATAGTACTTACAATAATATTGGCCGTCTGTGTATATATGGCTTTGATTGTTGTTAACATTAATTGCTTTGCACATTCTTTCGATTAAATTATATTCTTTTAAATATAGTAATTCTTTCTGTGTGAATTCACTGAATGTCTGTTAAAAAGTAATAGCACGATGTCTAAGTGTGTATTTTTGTTTTATTTACTTTTTTAGTTGAAAGGTTTTGTCTATTCGTATAAATAGTACAGCGGCGCATCTCCAACCATTCTTTCAATTATAAACAAACAACAATATTAGCTACTGAACATAACAGCAAATCAAGAACTATACTTGAAAGTCTAAAAATTAAAAAACATAAGAACGCAGTAAACGATAGAGCAGACACACAAAATATATCCCAGATATATTTTTCAATAATATGAAATTTGTCGAGATGCGCCGCTGTACTATTTATACGAATAGACAAAACCTTTCAACTAAAAAAGTAAATAAAACAAAAATACACACTTAGACATCGTGCTATTACTTTTTAACAGACATTCAGTGAATTCACACAGAAAGAATTACTATATTTAAAAGAATATAATTTAATCGAAAGAATGTGCAAAGCAATTAATGTTAACAACAATCAAAGCCATATATACACAGACGGCCAATATTATTGTAAGTACTATTTATTAAAATTTATGTCGTTTGTTTTACTGAAAATTTTTTGTTTGTCATATTTGCAGTGTTGTGATGTAAACAATAGTTGTTTTAAAATTTAACTCATGATTTTCTGATGAGGAAATTATACATAATTTCGAAACGTCAAAAAACCGTTTTTATTATTAACCAACCCTTCATATAAATTTTTTTTAAAAAAAAGCCGAAAATACCAAGAATTTCGACGATACATAATATTTAAAAAAACCGGCTAAGAAAAGAAGGAAAAGTAAAAAAAAAAAATCCTTCACACAATTTGTATATATGTATATATATATATATATATATATATATATATATATATATATATATATATATAAAATATAATATCTTTTCTTGGTCGTGCTTTTACAATGTTAATTTATTTTTTCCTACTTAAACCCAAATAAAAACCATTTTTTTTAAACGTTTTGACACTTTTTTAATGTCTTCTTCAGTATTTTACATATATCACAATACAACATGTTAAAAATTATTTATGAATATTAATTCATACATCTGCAAATTAAATTACATAAAATTAGAATTATACTAGTTCTCCCAAGTCTTCAAAACAAAAACTTACTAAAAATGTACAGGCACTTCGTCAGAAAACATTTTTATTTTTTTCATGTTTTTTATTTCCCTTTGTTAACCGGAAATTTAAAATATTCGTACGCGTAACATCACAAATTTACAAACATATCATATGGATGACCATCAATTTTAATAAAATACCTTAAAATAATACGATCTGTCCGAGAACACTTATCTACGAAAAAGCCCACGTGTTTTACCTTTTTTGCTAGTTGTTTTCTTATCCTTATATCTTTTAAATTTGTCAAATAACAATTTTTCAAACATACAGGGTTTATTCATAAAGAAAATTATTTCTCAGCTGTTTATAGTATTGGAAAATAGATCCTTGACAAACTATCAATTTCGTTTCTGTCATTAACCGTCTCCTTCCAGATTTTCTTGAAGCAGTTGAGTTAACTTTATCTACAACTTATTTTCAATACAATAATAAGTGGTACAAACAGGTTGAAGGCGTTGCAATGGGGGCGCCCATATCCAGTGTGGTGGCTCAATTAGTGATGGAATATGTAGAGGAAAATGTACTAAGTAATTTAAATTTTGCCCCCACATTTTTAAAAAGATATGTGGACGATTGCATTGCAGTAGTGCCAGAAAACAAAATAGACTATATTCTCACAAGTTTCAATTCTTTTCATCCAAAATTAAAATTCACATGTGAAATAGAGAAAAATAACTCCATAAACTTTTTAGACTTAACTGTAATTAAGCAAAAAAACCAAATACTTACAAAATGGTACAAAAAACCAACTTCATCGGACCGATATAGTAATTACAGGGACGCCCAACCAATGGGATACAAAAAAAACGTTGTGACAGCATTGGTTGATAGAGCAATTAGTCTAACCAGTCCTCTTTTTAGACCTCAAATATTGTCTAATGTCACAGCCATACTGGTACAAAATAACTATCCCAGGGCTCTGATTAAGAACATCATTAAACACAGATTGCATAAATTCTACAATAACGCCACATAATTTTAAACTCGCGTACACAAACAGTAACAATTTAAGTCAATTATATACCAAACGTAAAGATCCCATCCCGATAACCAAACAGTCGCACGTTGTGTACAGTATTCCGTGCAATGATTGCAATGGAGTATACATTGGTCAGACGAAACAGCTTCTTGAGGACAGAATAAATGGCCACAAATATGCTAAAAATCCCACTTCCTTGAAAAAACATAAGGACAAAATGAAACATAGCTTCAATTTCACCAAAGCCAAGATCCTCAAAAAAGAAAACAACACAAAAGCTAGAAACATCTTAGAGATGATTGAAATTAAAAGGACGAAGGAGACGGTTAATGACAGAAACGAAATTGATAGTTTGTCAAGGATCTATTTTCCAATACTATAAACAGCTGAGAAATAATTTTCTTTATGAATAAACCCTGTATGTTTGAAAAATTGTTATTTGACAAATTTAAAAGATATAAGGATAAGAAAACAACTAGCAAAAAAGGTAAAACACGTGGGCTTTTTCGTAGATAAGTGTTCTCGGACAGATCGTATTATTTTAAGGTATTTTATTAAAATTGATGGTCATCGATATGATATGTTTGTAAATTTGGGATGTTACGCGTACGAATATTTTAAATTTCCGGTTAACAAAGGGAAATAAAAAACATGAAAAAAATAAAAATGTTTTCTGACGAAGTGCGTGTACATTTTTAGTAAGTTTTTGTTTTGAAGACTTGGGAGAACTAGTATAATTCTAATTTTATGTAATTTAATTTGCAGATGTATGAATTAATATTCATAAATAATTTTTAACATGTTGTATTGTGATATATGTAAAATACTGAAGAAGACATTAAGAAAGTGTCGAAACGTTTAAAAAAAATGGTTTTTATTTGGGTTTAAGTAGAAGAATAAAGGTCGCTAATTCCAGGAAAAAATAAATTAACATTATATATATATATATATATATATATATATATATAAAGAAAAGAAGTATTGCGGATTATAGAATAATAAAGTATAGAATTTCATGGGGTAACTCCGCTCAAAATGCAACTGCGGACACGTGTTTCGAACTACTTTGTTCTCGTCAGCGCAGTTGTAGCCAAGGAATAGGATGGGATAACCTTGGAGCTGAAAAACATCAATCAGAGACATACACAAGGGACAGCCTACCAATTGAGGCTTCAGCTAGTGTCCTCGATACTGAGAATGAATCTAACGTCGCCGCGAGGTAGACATTGTCCACCTGCAAGCCATCTGAACCGACAGGATAACAATAAAGAAAAGAAGTATTGCGGATTATAGAATAATAAAGTATAGAATTTCATGGGGTAACTCCGCTCAAAATGCAACTGCGGACACGTGTTTCGAACTACTTGGTTCTCGTCAGCGCAGTGTAGCCAAGGAATAGGATGGGATAACCTTGGAGCTGAAAAACATCAATCAGAGACATACACAAGGGACAGCCTACCGATTGAGGCTTCAGCTAGAGTGTCCTCGATACTGAGAATGAATCTAACGTCGCCGCGAGGTGGACATTGTCCACCTGCAAGCCATCTGAACCCACAGAATAACAATAAAGAAAAGAAGTATTGCGGATTATAGAATAATAAAGTATAGAATTTCATGGGGTAACTCAAAATGCAACTGCGGACACGTGTTTCGAACTACTTGGTTCTCGTCAGCGCAGTGTAGCCAATTGGTAGGCTGTCCCTTGTGTATGTCTCTGATTGATGTTTTTCAGCTCCAAGGTTATCCCATCCTATTCCTTGGCTACACTGCGCTGACGAGAACTAAGTAGTTCGAAACACGTGTCCGCAGTTGCATTTTGAGCGGAGTTACCCCATGAAATTCTATACTTTATATATATATATATATATAGGAAAATTATCGGGTAAATTCCGCTGTACAGCAACCGTAGACACGTGTTTCTGACTCATTGGTCGTCGTCAGTACTGTGTAGCCAAGGAATAAGGTGAGATAACCTTGGAGATGTAAGCTACACGGAAGACAATCAGGTGACAGATGGTCTTCCGTGTAGCTTACATCTCCAAGGTTATCTCACCTTATTCCTTGGCTACACCGTACTGACGACGACCAATGAGTCAGAAACACGTGTCTACGGTTGCTCTACAGCGGAATTTACCCGATAATTTTCCTTTTCTTGTATTTTATGTATCCGCGATTAATTCCTTTTTTTGTGATTTTTCTTTTCTGGGTCTCGGATGGCACGCAGGTTGGCATTGTCTTCCTCGTGGCGAGGTTGGATGTGAATCCTCAAAACCGAGGCTCTTCTAACCGAAGCTGCAAATGACGGTCTGTCACCTGATGGTCTTCCGTGTAGCTTACATCTCCAAAGTTATCTCACCTTATTCCTTGGCTACACCGTACTGACGACGACCAATGAATCAGAAACACGTGTCTACGGTTGCTCTACAGCGGAATTTACCCGATAATTTTCCTTTTCTTGTATTTTATGTATCCGCGATTAATTCCTTTTTTTGATATACAGGGTGAGTTTTTTTGAATGTTTAGCATTGGGATCTCAGAAACTACTGGAGATAGAAAAACGCTTAAATGGGGAAAGATGCGCAGTTTTACGAATTTGATTTAAAACTGCTTTTGTTTCTCCGATAACTTTCATGGCTTATTAGATATTCAAAGAAAACTAAATTTTACGTTTTTCTTTAAACATGCTTAGCATCGTTAATAGTAATTTTAGAGAAAAAGTGTTCAGACAAAAGTTTTAGATAATTTTACGCCAAATAAAACTATGTAGCTAATATTTTTTTTTCGTTCGCCATTATCGAGTTATGACACAAACTTGTGTTTTTTTAAATGAAAACCATAGTTGGTTTTGACATCATTAAAAAGCTTATTTTTTGCTGATTACAATGATATAAGGTTTGATATGGTTATTTTAAAAAATAAAGAGGATATAGACATTTTTATGGTTTTTATGGAAAACAATTGAATTTCGAACTGATAAAATACAAACCAAACGAAAACTTATTTTGAAATCTTATGTAGTAATAAAATGAAAACTATAAGAACTTTTATTAAGGGCACACAACATTATTAATGTTCAAAGATACCTCCATTATTATTAATACACAAATTGCATCTCTTCACAACAGAATTTGTAGCATTGCGTACTTTACGCCTACCAATGTTATTAAAAGCAACTAAGACAGCTTCTCTTAAATCGTCGATTGTTTCATATGTTCTTTTGTATACTGTGTCCTTTAGTACACCCCACAAGAAAAAATCCAAAACTGATAAATCAGGGGATCTAGCCGGCCATTCAATGGGTGCATTTCGTACTATCCATTGATTACGGAAGTTCAAATTTAAATAATTTATAACATTCAGTTGATTGTGCGGAGGCGCTCCGTTATGTTGAAACCATTGCATTGCTCGGGTTCTTAAATTTAAATTATCTAACATTTCCTCGAAATCTTGTAAAAAATTAAGATAACGATTGCCAGTTAGTGATCCATCAAAAATAAAAGGAGGAAGAACAGTTGATCCTATAACACCACCCCAAACATTAAACCCAAATTTAATTTGTGGTCTCCTATGTTCAACGTGAAGCGGATTTGTTTGAGACCATATTATGTGCTCATTGTGCCTATTAAACATTCCACAATTTGTGAAACGAAATTCATCAGTCCATAATATTTTCATTGAGCAGTGTGGATCGTTTTGACACTGATCTTTAAACCATCTACAAAAAGCTATTCGTCTGATGTTATCACCTTCATGTAAAGTTTGTGATACTGATAATTTGTAGGGACGAAATTTATGCTTCTTCAACACTCTGACAATAGTGCGTTGAGAGGAGCCCATTTCTGTTAAAATTTGTCGGGTCGATATAGATGGATTCTGAGCGACACATGCTAATATGTTTATTTCTCTATCTTCATCCATCCCTTTTTTTGATTTTGGTTTAACGAACGAACCATAATCTGCTAAATTATCCCATAATCTCTTAAAAGTAGGTAGCCACGGCTGACATCGATCAAAATAATTTTTAAAATAAACTTCAGCAGCTCTAGTAGAATTTCTCTGGCACTGAAAGTAACATTCAACCATATCACGCTTTTCTACGTTAGAAAATTCCATAGCCAATGCAAACTTATGATTAACGGCCGTTTACACCGCTTATAGTTAGGTTACAATTAAATTAATTAATAGTTAATTGTCAATGTTTGACAATTAACTATTTATTTAATTGTAACTTAACTATAAGCGGTGTAAACGGCCGTTAATCATAAGTTTGCATTGGCTATGGAATTTTCTAACGTAGAAAAGCGTGATATGGTTGAAAGTTACATTCAGTGCCAGAGAAATTCTACTAGAGCTGCTGAAGTTTATTTTAAAAATTATTTTGATCGATGTCAGCCGTGGCTACCTACTTTTAAGAGATTATGGGATAATTTAGCAGATTATGGTTCGTTCGTTAAACCAAAATCAAAAAAAGGGATGGATGAAGATAGAGAAATAAACATATTAGCATGTGTCGCTCAGAATCCATCTATATCGACCCGACAAATTTTAACAGAAATGGGCTCCTCTCAACGCACTATTGTCAGAGTGTTGAAGAAGCATAAATTTCGTCCCTACAAATTATCAGTATCACAAACTTTACATGAAGGTGATAACATCAGACGAATAGCTTTTTGTAGATGGTTTAAAGATCAGTGTCAAAACGATCCACACTGCTCAATGAAAATATTATGGACTGATGAATTTCGTTTCACAAATTGTGGAATGTTTAATAGGCACAATGAGCACATAATATGGTCTCAAACAAATCCGCTTCACGTTGAACATAGGAGACCACAAATTAAATTTGGGTTTAATGTTTGGGGTGGTGTTATAGGATCAACTGTTCTTCCTCCTTTTATTTTTGATGGATCACTAACTGGCAATCGTTATCTTAATTTTTTACAAGATTTCGAGGAAATGTTAGATAATTTAAATTTAAGAACCCGAGCAATGCAATGGTTTCAACATAACGGAGCGCCTCCGCACAATCAACTGAATGTTATAAATTATTTAAATTTGAACTTCCGTAATCAATGGATAGTACGAAATGCACCCATTGAATGGCCGGCTAGATCCCCTGATTTATCAGTTTTGGATTTTTTCTTGTGGGGTGTACTAAAGGACACAGTATACAAAAGAACATATGAAACAATCGACGATTTAAGAGAAGCTGTCTTAGTTGCTTTTAATAACATTGGTAGGCGTAAAGTACGCAATGCTACAAATTCTGTTGTGAAGAGATGCAATTTGTGTATTAATAATAATGGAGGTATCTTTGAACATTAATAATGTTGTGTGCCCTTAATAAAAGTTCTTATAGTTTTCATTTTATTACTACATAAGATTTCAAAATAAGTTTTCGTTTGGTTTGTATTTTATCAGTTCGAAATTCAATTGTTTTCCATAAAAACCATAAAAATGTCTATATCCTCTTTATTTTTTAAAATAACCATATCAAACCTTATATCATTGTAATCAGCAAAAAATAAGCTTTTTAATGATGTCAAAACCAACTATGGTTTCCATTTAAAAAAACACAAGTTTGTGTCATAACTCGATAATGGCGAACGAAAAAAAAATATTAGTCACATAGTTTTATTTGGCGTAAAATTATCTAAAACTTTTGTCTGAACACTTTTTCTCTAAAATTACTATTAACGATGCTAAGCATGTTTAAAGAAAAACGTAAAATTTAGTTTTCTTTGAATATCTAATAAGCCATGAAAGTTATCGGAGAAACAAAAGCAGTTTTAAATCAAATTCGTAAAACTGCGCATCTTTCCCCATTTAAGCGTTTTTCTATCTCCAGTAGTTTCTGAGATCCCAATGCTAAACATTCAAAAAGCTCACCCTGTATATATATATATATATATATATAAATGAAAGAATAAGAAATTATCGCGGATACATAAAATATCAGAAAAAGAAAAATATTGGGTATAATCCGCTGTAGAGCAACCGTAGACACGTGTTTCGGACTAATTGGTCGTCATCAGTACGGTGTAGCCAAGGAATAAGGTGGGATAACCTTGGAGATGTAAGCTAAACGGAAGACCATCAGGTCACAGACCACCATTTGCAGCTTCAGCTAGAAGATCCTCGGTTTTGAGGACAACAACTACTGATGACGACCAATTAGTCCGAAACACGTGTCTACGGTTGCTCTACAGCGGATTATACCCAATATTTTTCTTTTTCTGATATTTTATGTATCCGCGATAATTTCTTATTCTTTCATTTACATTTCCTGGGTCTCGGATGGCACGCGGGTTGACAATGTCTGCCTCGCGGCGGTGTCAGTTGTTGTCACTCAGACCTGAGGATCTTCTGACATTTAAGCTGCAATTGGTGGTCTGTCTTCCCGATGGTCTTCCTTTTGTTTCTATCTCCAAGGATATCCCACCTTATTCCTTGGCTACACCGTACTGACGATGACCAACGAGTCTGAAACACGTGTCTGCGGTTGCACTACAGCGGATTAACCCGATATTCTTTTTCCTATTTATATATATATATATATATATATATATATATATATATCAGAAAAAGAAAAATATTGGGTAGAATCCGCTGTAGAGCAACCGTAAACACGTGTTTCTGACTAATTGGTCGTCATCAGTACGGTGTAGCCAAGGAATAATGTGGGATAACCTTGGAGATGTAAGCTAAACGGAAGACCATCAGGTGACAGACCACCATTTGCAGCTTCAGCTAGAAGATCCTCGGTTTTGAGGACAACAACTAACGTCGCCACGAGGAAGACAATGTCAACCTGCGTGCCATCCGAGACCCAGGAAATGTAAATGAAAGAATAAGAAATTATCGCGGATACATAAAATATCAGAAAAAGAAAAATATTGGGTATAATCCGCTGTAGAGCAACCGTAAACACGTGTTTCTGACTAATTGGTCGTCATCAGTACGGTGTAGCCAAGGAATAAGGTGGGATAACCTTGGAGATGTAAGCTAAACGGAAGACCATCAGGTGACAGACCACCATTTGCAGCTTCAGCTAGAAGGTCTGTCACCTGATGGTCTTCCGTCTAGCTTACATCTCCAAGGTTATCCCACCTTATTCCTTGGCTACACCGTACTGATGACGACCAATTAGTCAGAAACACGTGTTTACGGTTGCTCTACAGCGGATTATACCCAATATTTTTCTTTTTATGATATTTTATGTATCCGCGATAATTTCTTATTCTTTCATTTACATTTCCTGGGTCTCGGATGGCACGCAGGTTGACATTGTCTTCCTCGTGGCGACGTTAGTTGTTGTCCTCAAAACCGAGGATCTTCTAGCTGAAGCTGCAAATGGTGGTCTGTCACCTGATGGTCTTCCGTTTAGCTTACATCTCCAAGGTTATCCCACCTTATTCCTTGGCTACACCGTACTGATGACGACCAATTAGTCAGAAACACGTGTTTACGGTTGCTCTACAGCGGATTATACCCAATATTTTTCTTTTTCTGATATTTTATGTATCCGCGATAATTTCTTATTCTTTCATATATATATATATATATATAATTAAATTTCTTGGACGATTTAGAGGTCATACTAATTTCAAATTAATTTAAAATTAGTTTAATTGTTAATTAGGTAATTTTTAATATCTTTAAAAATTACCCAGCGGTCCAGGAATCGAACCCGAAATCTCCCGATTACTAGTCAGGTGTGTTAACCACTACACTACCACGGGCTTCGGTCTCGACACCTTTAAATTGTACTGATATACATATACATATACATATAGCAAGTAACAGATGGAAAGTATTGCTGGTATACCAGCGTATATAAGCACCGAAACGTCCATGTGCTGTATATGATAAATAATTCTAAATTTTTCTTGACCTTATTCACATATTCATGTGCATATATATATAATTAAATTTCTTGGACGATTTAGAGGTCATACTAATTTCAAATTAATTTAAAATTAGTTTAATTGTTAATTATATATATGCACATGAATATGTGAATAAGGTCAGGAAAAATTTAGAATTATTTATCATATACAGCACATGGACGTTTCTTTTAACATCAAATTATTCAGGTAAAGCAAAAAAAGCTTAATATTTTAAATCGAAAGTAATTATTACATATTCTACACGAACTTATCTTTACAACCGTGTACCATACGATGTTCTTAATTAATTTACCACGTAATACAATAATAAAACAGGCACACATTAATAGAAAATCTGTGTTGGAACCTGCATTCCCGAATTTCATGACGATTCTCTGTATCCCAGAAATGATGCTTTCTTTTGTTAGAAATGCCGTTACTATTGAAATTATATTTATTACTCCAAAGAATTATTGTTAAACCAGTTAAAAAATATTAACCTCCTATACCCAACTCTTAAACCGGAAATCGATTTAATTTTATGTGGGATCATTTTATATTTTTTTAGAATGGAAAGACTTATTCCTATGTCGAGTACTGCTTCACGTATTAAATTGCTAGGATGTACTTTAAAATATGCCAATACCATTACATATTCTTCATGCGCTGCAAGTTAATTTCTTGGTCTTATCATTTTAGCACTAAAACTCCGTTTCTTCGTAAATTACGTTCAATTTTTGCCAACGTGCGAGTCTGTGTACCCTTTCTGGATACAAGGTTCGATACAATGCAGAAGCTTCAATAAGATTCACATTGCATCTTATGTATCATTATACAGTAGGCGCTCGATAATCCGGCGCTCGCCAATCCGGCACGCTCAGTAGTCCGGCACTTTGGGACTCGGTTGAATTGTTCGAGTAGTTTCTCTCGGTCGGCAGTCCGGGCCTAACCTTGACAGTGAAGCCACGTATTTGTTTTGCCTTTTCTTGTTTCGCAGCGTCGTTTAACAAAATGGCGGACAAAAAACGTAAACAAGAAACATTAAGTTTAGTTAAAAAGATGGCAATTTTGCGAAAGTTGGATAGTGGTGAAAATCAGATGAAGTTAGCTGGTGAATATGATGTAGACCGTGCAACAATTTACGGTATAAAAAAGAATCGTGAGAAGATTGAAAACTTCGCCAACACTGCTGACGCCGGGACGAGTTCACGACAGACTATTAAGGTTGGAGAGTATCCTCTCATGGAGGATGAGTTGTATACGTGGTTTCTTCAAGAACGAGCCCGTAATACGCCTCTTACTGGAGATATTATTCGTCAAAAAGCTTTAATTTTATATGAAAAAATATATAAGAATGCCAACTTTAAAGCTAGTGATAGATGGTTCCAGAATTTCAAATCAAGATATGGAATACGTTTGTTGACTGTAACCGGCGAAAAATTATCTAGTAGTGACACGTCAGCCGTCGCTCCATTTGTCGACAATTTTAAGAAAAAAGTCGACGAGCTTAGTTTAACACCGGATCAAGTTTATAACGCTGACGAAAGCGGCCTGTTTTGGAGAGTTTTACCTAACAAAACTTATGTTTACAGAAAGGAGTCAGAAGCTCCAGGCAGTAAAGTGTCAAAAGACAGGGTCACTATTATGCCCTGTGCAAATGCTAGTGGCACTCATAAGCTTAAGCTACTGTTTATTGGAAAAGCAAAGAATCCTAGAGCGTTCAAAAATGTTAATCTTCTACTTGTTTATAAAAATCAAAACAAGGCATGGGCACCTAAAGAATTATTCATTGACTGGTTTCACAATGATTTTGTGCCTGCGGTACGTAAATTTTTGAAAACCAAGAATCTTCCACCTAAAGCTGTTCTGTTGTTGGATAATGCACCTGCCCATGGACCAGACGATAAGTTATCATCTAGGGATGGTAAGCTTCAAACACTTTTTATGCCACCTAATTGCACACCGTTACTTCAACCTATGGACCAGAATGTAATACAGATCATAAAATGTAACTACAAGAAGAAACTCTTGTTGAATGCTGTTATCCGGGATGATGATGTTACGAAAACACTGAAGGACATGAACCTTAAAGATGCGGTGTTTAACGTAACTGAAGCGTGGAACATGGTACCTCAAAAAGCAATTCAATCGTCGTGGAAAAAATTATGACCTTCACTAAACCAAAATCCTGAAGAAGAACAGTGGAATTCAGAAGATGAATTACCACTTGCAGAACTCAAGCAAATGTTGTTCCAAAATAATCAGACAGAGTTGACTGAACAAGATATTGAGGAATGGTTTGCATAAAACTCGGATTCTCACCCTGTAATGACCGATGAAGAAATAATAAATGATGCTGTTTCTAGCTCTGAACAAGATGATTTGGCAATGACCTTGCTTAGTCCCACAAACACCTCGGTGAAGGCTGAAGATGCCCTGAAATCAATAGATGTCAGTATCCGCTGGGCAGAGGAAAATAACTCTATTGACGACATTTTACTGAATTTGAGAGAGTTAAGAGAAATGAAATTTACTATGGCAAGAAGCAAGCGAAAATTGACAATTATTTGGTCAAAGCGTCATCTTCCTCTTCCGAAATTGAAAACGTCACAAATGTTGAACATATGTAATAATAATGAGATTCAACGTATTGTAATTACATATGTATTTGTGTTTATGTTAAGTGCGTATCTATGTAATTTTATTTTTATAATAAATTCATCTAACCATATTAAAATAGACCTTTACTGTGGATCTATGATATGTAGACTTTATTTTACATTGTACATGTGTAAAAAGCTTTTACTTCCTGTACAAATTGGATAATCCGGCAGTTCCGATAATCCGGTGTATAGGGAAAAAATCGGGTGCCGGGTTACCAAGCGCCTACTGTATATCATCAATATATCCATTTTTATCTTTGTTACAATAATCATTGTCACCAATTGTGTCACAAGATGAAAATAAACAATGCTAATTTACTGTCACTTCGATACGCTAGCAATAATACGTAGTATAAGAAAGTATTGTGATGATGAAAATTTTCAACTTCGAGATTTTTGCAGATGTCAAAGTTTTGAAGTCCAATGATACCGAAAAATTGGTGTTTGCAAAAATCTCTCTCTCTCTCTCTCTCTCTGTGTGTCTCTCTCTCTCACTTTTATCGGATAGATTTTTTTGCAATATGTCGTAAATTATGAATTCTATATAGAGAAACGACGCGCGGGTTGGAATAAATTCATTTAAAATTACTGGTTTTGCACACATAGCATTTTCTCTATGTGTAATGATAAAAAAAAAATTGTCAATGCATTAGCGATATAGTCACTGTATAGTAGACAACCAGTTATACACTAATGAAGAATTTACGTATAATTAATTTTTAAATCAGGTTGTCATGACGGGAAAAACATTTTTTATGTCTAATATTTCTGAATTTTTATTCAAACATAAGTCATAAATTAAATACATTTTATTAAAAAATAGATAATTTATTTATAAATCATGGATAAATACAACAGAAATGAAAAGGTGGCTATAGTAATGTGGTACCAGAAAAATAATAGTTTAAGGCAAGTTAGAGACATGTTTTCCGTCAATTATCCAGACAGGCCTATACCTTGTGCAAAAACAATTCTGAACTTTTTTAAAAAATTTCAAGAAGATGGCTGTGTTCTAAATTCTCACAAAAAAAGAAATAGAACCAATCATGTTCGAACAGAAGGCATGTAATTAAATATCCTGTGTTACGTAGAGGAACGGTCTGTAGGATCTCTTTTAGATGTAGCTAAACATTTTGGAGTATCGTACAGTTCGGTATACAAAACTCTGAAAGAATTTAAATATAGGCCATACAAAATATCAAATCATCAAGAGCTTTTCGAAGAGGATAAGATAAAACGAACTGAGTTTTGTGAAATAATGTTTAACATGTTAAATGAAAACCAAGAAATTTTAAATAAAATAATTTTTACTGATGAGGCTACATTTACCGTAAACGGTGAAGTCAACTCTCAGAACTTTCGGTTTGTACCCTACATTTATCCATGAAAAATTATTAAATTTCCTATCCATTAATCCATTAGGTACTGGTCCCGTACAAATCCTCACGCTCAAAACCTGACCCGAACACAGTACCCTCAAAAAGCTAATGTCTGGATTGGAATAATAAACGATAGACTTATTGGCCCATTTTTTATTGACGGTAACCTCACTGCAGTGAAATATTTGTATTTGTTGAGAGACCATATCATTCCATCAATTGAGATGATGAATGTTGATGAACCCTGGTTCCAAATGGATGGTGCCCCACCACATTCGACTAACGCTATGAGAAATTTTTTAAATAACTTATTTCAAAGACGGTGGATTGGTAGATTTGGTCCCATACTATGGCCTCCAAGATCCGCTGATTTATCTCCAAATGACTATTTTCTTTGGGGTTACCTAAAACGTAAAATTTACAACAATGTACGAATACGCAACTTGAATGAACTAAAAGAGCGTATACGTACTGCATGTAATGGAATAAGGCCAGAATTTATTAGAAATACACTTCGTTGCTTTCAAGATCGCCTTGCTTATTGCCTTGAAAGACAAGGTGGACATTATTATGTATGTAATGATACACTAACAAATTATGTAATCACACACTTATTTATTTATATATTAATTAGATACACATTAATTCTTAAAATACACTTGTTGTTTTTATTCTGCAGTTGGCGTGCTTCGTACCGTGTGTGTCGCGCAGGTCCGTGTTATCGCGGTAATCGTGCGCACATATATATACATACACAACATCATTCCCCCCGGTAAATCAAAGGTCCAGTCTTGTAGGTGGTTTTCTGTTCCGGGTGGATCGTCTTAGTGTCGGTGTAGGGTTGGCAACTTCTGTAACAGAATCACTATTAATGTCAGGCTCACCCAACTCACCTGTTTCCGTGGAAGGTCGCGAATCTTGGATCACCTCCTGTTCTTCGCTTGTATCGGACGAAACCACTACTAGCTCAGGTACCGGCTTATTGGTGTACGGCATATTTCCAGCATATGGCAGGAGTTGATCAATGTGCTTATTCTGTACTCGTCCGTTGATCAATACGTTGTAATGCAAACGTCCTGTCCTTGCCACAACAGTTCCGAATTCCCATTTAGTAGCAGCGTTGTTGTAACATCTGGCTTGAACTCGATTATTGACATTGAACTCTCGTACCACTTCTGGTAGTAGTGCCTTCTTTTCCTTAATTTCAACGCTGATGTCTCTTTTAAGCAGATCTATTCTGGTTCGTATATTCCTACCAAACATGAGTTCCGCGGGACTGACACTCGTGGTTGAGTTCGGTGTCTTCCGGTATTGTATTAGAAATCTGTTCAAGCTCAACCTTAAATTCCCGCCGTCGAGTAATTGACTGCGTAAACTTCTTTTGACTGTTTGTATATATCTTTCCGCCTGTCCATTAGTAGCGGGGTGATATGGAGCTGTAAACTTGTGACATATTCCATTGCTCTCTATAAAATTCTTAAATTCATATGATCTGAAGTTGCTTCCGTTATCGGATACCAGTGTAAATGGCAAACCGAACCGAGAAAAAATATCTCTTAGTATATCGATGGTTACCCCGGTAGTTATTGAATTTGTCGGTATAGCTTCAATCCACTTCGTGTAAGAATCGACCAACACGAATATGTAAGTCCCATAAAATGGTCCAGCGTAGTCGATGTGAACACGTTGCCAAGGCATCGTAGAATATTCCCATGGATGTACTCCAACTTTAGGAGGATTGTTTCTGTTCTTTGAACATCTTGCACACTCCTGACTGGTCCTCTCAATGTCCCTGTCAATATTCGGCCACCACACATAGCTCCTGGCAAGTGCCTTCATCTTGACCATACCTGTATGCGCTCTGTGTAACTCCAACAAAACAGCCTTCCGCAACTTTGTCGGTATAGCCACACGAATTCCTTTCATCAAACATCCATCCTGTATTGAAAAGTCAAGTTGATCGTACCCTGATGGTAATTTCGATCCACTTTCCACTGCTAAATAAATTCCTCGTAATACTGCATCTTTCTTTGTCTCTCCTTTTATATCCCTTTTTGTTACTGGTAGAGTTTCAATTTGATTTATCTGGAATACATCTACGCTATCGCAACCGTAAGGTGTATCTGATAGCGGTGCACGCGACAGATAATCTGCATTTGCATGTAATTTCGTTTTCTTATGTTTAATATCATAATTAAATCCAGCCACGTAACTTGCGTAGTGAAGCAATCTTACCGCCGACGTAGGTGGTAAATCCTTTTGTGGATGAAAAATTCGCATTAGCGGTTGATTGTCCGTAATCAAGGTGAATTTGCGTCCATAACAATATGTAAAATATTTCTTCAGTGCCCAGACGATCGCTGTAGCCTCTCTGTCTAACTGACTATAATTTCGTTCTGCCTTACTTAATGAACGCGAAGCAAAAGCTATTGGTCGCTCGACTCCTCCCGGCAAAACATGTGAAAGGACTGCTCCTATTCCTGTAGGTGAAGCATCAGTCGCCAAAACCAATGGAAGCTCTTCGTCGAAGGGTGTAAGAACCTTTGAACTTGCAATCTCGGATTTGAGATCCTTGAATGCCTTTTCGCATTCCTTTGTCCATCTGTATGGTTCGTTCTTCTGTAGCAATTTGTAAAGTGGGTGCAGTTTCATAGATAAATTCGGAATGAAACGCTGGTAATAATGTATTAATCCGAGAAAACCCCTTAACTGTGAAACATCCTTGGGTCTAACAGATTCCACTATTGCTTTTACCTTCTCTGGTAGCGTATGCAATCCGCTCCCATCGATCTTGTGTCCTAGGTACGTAATACTCTCTTTATAAAACTCACATTTGTTTTTGTTTAGGTGTAACCCATGTATTCGTAAACGTTCAAAAACTCTTCGTAATCTTGTAAATAGTTCTTCAGGAGTCTTCCCCTGTATTGCGATATCATCGAAGAAACACACAACGCCTTCTAGATCTTGTAATATTTGATCCATAAATCGTTGCCAAGCGCTAGGTGCTGTCTTCACCCCGAACATTAGTCGTTTCACTTTGAAAACTCCTTTGTGAGTAGATATTGCTTGCAGCATGGAACTTTCCTCGTCCATCTTCATGTGTAAATAAGCATTCTGAATATCCAAGTTGCAGAAAAACTTTCCACCCCTCATTTTATTGAAGATGTCCTCAATTCTGGGTATCGGGTAGCAATCATCTTCAATAACTGTATTCAGCGTAGTATTGTACGCTGCACAAAGGCGTATCGTGCCGTCCTTCTCATAATTGGTACCACGGGTGTACCCCATGCTGAATGAACTACTTGTTCCAACACTCCTATTCTGATTAACCTCGTGATTTCATTTTCAATTTTCTCTTGTAATGCGTAAGGTACTTGTCGAGGTTTGCGAAAAACCGGTTTGGTATTTGTATCCTTTAATCGGAATGAGTAAGTGTAATTTGGAATTTCTCCCAATTCTTCTGCCAGAACATCTTTATATTCTTGTAATAAGTTTTGCAAACTTTCTTCGTAATCGTGAGAAGAGACCTTCAGTTGTCCTATACTTCCCCAGTCTATTTTGATTAATCTCAGCCAATCCCTGCCGAAAATTGCATCAACATTTTCTCGTATTATGAATAAAGTACCCTTTGCCGATTGTCCCTTGTATAATATTTGAACTTCAGCTGTACCTAGAGGACGTATGATTTCTCCCGTATACGTTTTTAAATTTATTTGCGTAGGGTCGATTTTTATTCCCGGACACAATTTCCTGAATTCCGACGCAGACATCGTAGAAACAGCCGCTCCGGTATCGAGTTCCATTTTACAACTCGAACGGTTTATCATCAATGTTAGAATGATTTTCTCTGCACTCACGGAATTCATACCCACCGTGGTTATTTTGTTTAATTGAAATAATTCATTTCCGTTCTCAGGTTCTAAACGCATTTCGATTTGTTTCTGTGTACGAGTATTGGAATCCTTTTTAAAACAAACACTCTGTATGTGTCCTTTCTTTCGACAACCCTTGCATACCAAATTCTTAGCGAAACATTCATTTGCTTTGTGATTTGTTTTCCCGCATCGGAAACATTTTCCCCATGGCTTAAGTATTTTATTCTCTCCGCGATCCGTGTCATTCCTACCTCTTTGTTTATTTTGCGTATTTAATTTTCTTTCATTCAATTTTGTACCCACGTAATTTACTGGAAAAGTGCTAGTCTGAATTTGACTAGATTCCCTTTTTGAAATCTCCACTGATTTGGCTATTTGCGTAATTTCTTCGAAACTAACGGATGATTTTTGCTGTAATAACCGTTCTCGTATTTCACTGTCTCTTAATCCCCGAATGAATTGCGCCCGCAAATGTGTATCAATCGTCGACGATTGACAGTTCGCACATCTAAATTCACAGTTTATGGTCATTTTCCGCAATTCTGCAACATATCCCTGTATAGATTCTCCCTCATGTTGAATTCGCATATTAAACTTATGTTGTTCTGCGATTATGCTAGCTTGAGGCGATAAATAATCTTTCAATAATTTAATTAATTCCTTATATGTTTTTGTACTGGGAATTTCCGGTGCCGTAATTTTAGTCAATGTCTGGTATATTTTCGGACTCAAACACCCTATCAAAATTTGTACACACATCTTATCTTTCTCCACCGTTGAATCGTCCACCCCACGTAATTTCAAGTGATTATCCAGTCTTTGTAAATAGCTATCGAAACTTTCGTTGTTTTCGTCGTATGCATGTAAATGATCTTTAGCCGTATATACTGTATTCTTATTTTGCTGTGCGAAATCTGCTTGTGTTTTCTGTATGGCATTCAATGCATCCGCGATTTTACTCAATATTTCATCCATTTGCGCCATATTTAGGGATAACTAGGTGTATATATATCGAAATAAAAGATCAAAACCAGGAAACGCCTAGAGGGCTATCAAGGCTCAAGGAATCGGAGGCCCCTGAACGATAGGTTATAGGTGAGGTTAGAGTATGATTGGGAGTAACAGCGCTAATGTAATATGGTAATGTAAATAAATATTCACTAACCTTGTAAATGCCCTATCTTGCACGTATGTAATTCTTCTTTCCGTGATCCCATCCTCGTCGCCACTTTTATTATGTATGTAATGATACACTAACAAATTATGTAATCACACACTTATTTATTTATATATTATTTAGATACACATTAATTCTTAAAATACAACTTGTTGGTTTTATTCTGCAGTTGGCGTGCTTCGTACCGTGTGTGTCGCGCAGGTCCGTGTTATCGCGGTAATCGTGCGCACATATACACGGTGGCCAGAAAAATGCGGACAAACGCCAGGTAGAACGATTCTTTGTTCAATTCTGAGGCGATAATCTTAATCCAAAAAAGTTATACGGTCCTTCCTTACGGCATACGAGACCATCAAACATTAAGTTGTACGGCTAAAATTTAGCAAAATTCGTCAAATTTATCTATGTAAAATCATTGTGGTGAAATTTAGAAATGGAATTATCTCAAATGCATTGATGTAACTAATCGATTAATACCAATGGTTTACAAAAAAAAAAAAAAGCACTGTACTACTTTTTTCAATTAAGATTGTCAACTCAGTATTAAACAAAGATTTGGCCTGCGTGGCGTTTGTCCGCATTTTTCTGGCCACCGTGTATATACACCCTTGTTCAAAATTTAAATCGTTGATTCAGCATCTTGGATTCGCCATCTTACTTTTATAATTTTTGAAACACCCTACATTAATTTTAAAAAATTTTGGCGGTCATCTTGGATTCGCCATCTTACTTTTCTGACTTTTGAAACGCCCTACATTAATTTTAAAATTTTTGGCGGCCATCTTGGATTCGCCATCTTGCTTTTTCTAATTTTTGAAACACCCTGTATACGTCACAAAGTATCATACTGTATATGTATTTATTTTTATAATTTTGACGGCCATCTTGGATTCGCCATCTTCCTTTTTCTAATTTTTGAAACGCCCTGCATTAATTTTAAAATTTTGGCGGCCATCTTGGATTCGCCATCTTACTTTTCTAATTTTTGAAACGCCCTGCATTTATTTTAAAAATTTTGGCGGCCATCTTGGATTCGCCATCTTGCTTTTTCTAATTTTTGAAACACCCTGTATACGTCACCGAGTACCATACTGTATATGTATTTATAATTTTGAGACACCCTGTATATTAATTTTGCGCGCCGACCACAGCGCCATCTGCAAATCCACGGTGGCCGCGTTCGGAACTAAAATTAGTGGTGGGGGATTGCGTGGTGGGGGGAGGAGGTAATGGTGGGGGAGGAGGAGCCAGAACTGTCCAATCTACCCTACTTACATTTCAATAGTGCGCCCATGGGTGATGAGTCATCAACAGCTCGTGTCCGCCCCGTATTTATTACACTTGGAAATTGGATTAATTTCAACTATTCAAATATTTAAATAGGTATGCGAATATTCAAATATTCGAATAATTTCGTTTTGAAAGATTTGAATATTCGATTATTTGAATTATTCGTATTCAACTACCGGCCTTGTATCTAGGCCATGATTTGTCATAATGACAGATTACTTCTGAAAATATTGGCTATAAATAATTTAAATAAATCTAAAATTGTTATCCTTTAAATGATTACTTCATGGTTGCCAACTTAAAGATATATTGAAGGCTTTAAAAATACCTAGTTTCCCGTAAGTAATGAAAAGGCTGGAAGCCTTCAGTTGAAACTGCTGACATATAACATATTTTTTCCATAATTCGCTTTTTTACCACACTTGCATTAAAATGTTTTCTGGCAAAATATCAAAAAGAAGACATTAGTCAAAAGATGTACACTTTATTTTACGAAATAATAATAATATACAAAAATAAAATTAAGAGCTTGAAACTATACAAAATCTTTTTTTAACAAACACGGTATCATCGACAATACGCCAACTATATATATACATCAAAATAGATTTCTACATATCGGACACGTGCTCTTGTTACTTGTGCTGAACCATTTATACTGCAAAAAAACAGAAGAAAAAACGTAATGAAGCAGCCGTATAACAACTTGAAAAAAACATTAACTCACCAAACAAGCAGAATGAAATTTCTTTCTACACGTCTGGCATGTTAATTTCGGCAATTGATATGTACCCGGATGCAATACAGCGAAACATATGTAACATTCTTCCACTCCATCGAATTTCTTATCCAAATTGTTATTCCACAATTGTAGCCCGTCCCAAATTCGTCCGTTCTGAAAAAAAAAATTAAAACAAATTTATAGTATGACAAAGATTAAGAAGAGAAATCATTAAATAAATGAAATGGTAATTAGATATAGAAGGCGAGAAACGAGTCATGTTTCATTTTCCAACATATGACCCATTCACGATCGCACACTTATTTGAAATTCTTTCAATAAGCCTATGCCTTCAAAAAAAAAAAACATTTTTAAAGTAATTGTCCAAAAAATCCTTCGCCAATAAACCTGACAGCAAAAGCTTTCAATCGTCACGTGTTTTTGCCATGACTAGAAAAATAATATAAAAATCTGTCCTACATAGCTAACAGTATTTTTCCTATTTCTATTATTTTTATCATATGAAGAAAACTAGAATTAAGTTCACTATAAATTTGGAATGTAGTATAGATGCATTGCCAAACAATATTTTATTCATTGTTGTACGAAACACAGCAAAACATAAAGAAATAATTTTATTTTTTTGTTAAATCAACACCTGTAGTTTTTCTTTTATAAACTGCCTCTGAACTATCGATATTTTCTAGATTATTTCTGAGATAAAGAGAGAACTAACACAGTATTTGTCTTATTTTTACCATATGAAAAAAATAAGTTAGCTATAAATTTGGAATCCGTATGTAGGCATTAATTGTCAAACAATATCTCATTCATTGTTGTAAGAAACACAATACATTATAAAAACGTGTTATTATTTTGTTAACTCAACACCTGTAGTTTTGCCTCTAACAACCTGCCTCTGAAGTGTGGATATTTTCTAGATTATTTCTGAGACAGAAGAAGAGGAAACAGAGTATTTTCCATATTTTTATCTTATGCAGAAATTAGAAATAAGTTCACGATATATTTGGAATGCCGCATGGATTCCTTAATTGCCAAACAATATCTTATTCACTATATCAAAGACAGCAAATACAATTTTTTTTTTATTATTTTGTTAAACCAACACCTGTAGTTTTCCCTTAGACAAACTGCCTCTGCACTATCGGAATTATCTGGTTTATTTCTAAAAGAGAGAGAGGAGAGAGAGGGATAGAGAGAGAAGGGGAGAGAGAGAACTACTTCGTTTAAATACCAAAACAGTGATGCTGGGCTAAAGATCTAGGTACAAATCACGGGCACTAACGTAGCTCGAACGACTGAACTGGTGGAGGCATCGTCGACATCCAGCGTCACCGAGATACAGGGTTCGGTAAAGAAGTTGCAAACGGTATTTTTCTAATTTTGATTTTATTACGAAAAAACTAGAAATAAGTTTACTATAAATTTAGCAAATCGCTAAAATTGCAAATTTTATTCAATGTTGTACCAAAAACAGCAAATACATTTTAAAACAAACAATGTATTAATTAGTGGAATTGAAGTATCATCAAATAATATTCAATAAACGTTTTCATGTTAATGATTTTGGTAAAATAGTCTTCAATCATATCCTTGCCTTTTTTTTAATTTAGAAGAAAACATTTTGCCGTGTCTATTTTCTTCATGGAATTTCTAGTTATAAGCCTTAGATATTTCTAAAATGTAATGCTAGGGTTATTTAAATATAAAGTACGAAGCATGTTTTTTAAGTAAGTACCGTTTTGAAATTAAAAAAAAGACGTGCAAAGATATATCAATAATTTTATTTTTACATGAAAGCCTGTACCTTAATCTACTTTTCAACGTAATTTCCTTCAATATTGAGGCACTTGTCATAACGTTGTACCAGTTTATGAATACCCTCCTCATAGAAGTCTGCCGCCTGACTTGTTAACCACTGCATCACAACTGTTTTGACTTCGTCATCGTCTTGAAGACGCTGACCGCCCAGGTGTCTCTTCAAGTGCAGGAACAGATGGTAGTCACTGGGCGCCAGGTCAGGGCTGTACGGAGGATGATCTAGAGTTTCTCATCTAAAAGATGGTCTTTGGTCTGATTAGCCACATGCGGACAGGCATTGTCATGCAGCAAAACGATGCCCTTGCTCAACTTGTCTCGTCTTTTGTTCTGGATTGAACGGCGCAGATTTTTCAAGATCTCAAAATAAGCTGCTGCATTGATTGTCTCATTACGAGGCAGAAATTCCACAAGCAATACTTCTTTTCTGTCCCAAAAAACTGTGCACATGATTTTTCGGGCAGAAATTGTTTGCTTAAACTTCACTTTTCCGGGTGAATCTGAATGCCGCCATTCCATGGACTGTTGCTTTGATTCTGGTGTGGCGTAGGCCACCCATGTTTCATCGCCCGTAACAATTTGGCTTCAGAAATCATCACCGTCGTTGCGGTACCGCTCAAGGAAAGTCAATGCACTGCCTAAACGTTTGGTTTTGTGCACATCCGTCAACATTTTCGGTACCCAACGTGAGCACAATTTTCGGTAATTCAAGCGCTCGCTCACAATGCCATACAAAACACTACGCGAAACATTAGGAAAGCCATCATACAAAGAGGACATCGTAAAGCATCTGTTTTCTCTCACCTTATTGTCCACTTCCTGCACCAAACTTTCATTAACGACCGAAGGATGCCCACTCCGTTGTTCATCATGCACATTTGTGCGGCCATCTTTAAATGCTCTCACTTTCTTACCATTCCATCACTCATTATGTTTTGTCCGTAAACTGCACAAATTTCACGATGAATATCGATCGCTTTTAGGTCTTTAGCACTAAGAAATCTTACAACAGCCCGTACTTCACAGTCGGCGGGACTCACGATTATCGGTGGCTCTTAAACACTCAGCAAACAACGTAAACAAGGTAGAATCAGACAATAATGGCGTCAGTGCGTAGGCAAGAGATGTAGGTCCTCAGTGCACATACGCAGAACGCCGACCGCAGCGCTGCGGTCGCGGTGTGGAAAAACGGTACTGACTTAAAAAACATGCCTCGTACATTTTACAAAATTATTAAAGGCCCTCTCAATAAAATAAAATGATCCTGATACTTGCCCTTGTGGTACTTTCATAGTTACTGGAAGATATATTAAATTTAAAACACTTAAGATCAACGTACCTGGTGCAAAACGCACATTTTAAACTGCATCAACCATTGTTTATGTGTAGTTCCTCCAATTTGTTTATTGCACTGTACATCCGGACCTCCCAATGGATAATTTGTCGGCAGTGTAATAACTAAATCCATCTGTGCTTCATCAACTGTATAAACAGCAACCACTTCGCGTACGCTCGGATGAATTTTGATCTATTAAAAAAATACATTTCATTTCTCACATTCTAAAATGAGAATTTTAAGAAATTAAATTCGTCAATACATCTTACCACCATGTTTTTAAATTTATTTTCATGCCGAGAGACGTCAATCAATTCCTGGTTACATAGTTGTGGTGAAACGTACGCGGAGGTTACTTTGTCGACAATTTGATTAACCCTGGAATCGGTGCTTGACCACCATTGTCTTACCGAAGCTGGGAGTTGGGTTACTGTAGTCGCATAGATCCAAGCCGCCATACGTTCAATCTTATTACTAGTAACTGGATCTAAAATACACATTAAATATTTTAAAACCTAAACCTAGGTCATAATAAATGAACTTACCCGTGAATAATAATTGAAATTTCTTTATAAACCATTCATCGAAAGGCTTCATTCTAATATCGTTATAATGTAAAACTTCAGCAGGCACTAATTTGAAGATGTTATTAAGTAAATTATGGAGGAAATCTTCATTTCTGAAAATATATACAAAATTTTCGAAAACAATTTAAAACCTGAAGTCATAAATAGTCTCTTGGAGATTTACAAGTATAGATTTTGCTTATAACTTACCTCAACCAATCGGCATATTGAAACCTCAACTCAGTTGAGGCTTTCTCACACATAGTTAATAAAACATCCCAAAGTAATAAATACGCAAAGGTATAAATGTACGAATCTGTGTAAGGCTCGACTCTACAACTATTTTCACCTAACCTAAAAAGTCAAAACATAGATTTCAATATTACATATAAATGTACATTTTTACCTAAAATCAGATAGCATGGTATGTACAATATCTTGCGTTTGTACTAGCGAATCCTTTAATTCTTTCAATAACAAGTCTTCCTTAGGCTTACTACAACTGATGGTAGAGGAATCGATTTCGATAAGGCCAGGTACCAAAGACATCAACATGTGGTATGCCCACAGTTGCAAGGAATGCAAAGGATTCGTTAATAATTTAGAACAGACTTTTAACAGTTTTGTCCATTTCGGTGCGTTCTCGTTGGACGTCTTGAAAATATAGTCACACTTAAGGGAGTTTAGTGACGAGCCGAACTGTTGCATAAACGGCAGAGCTGACATTCGAGGTAGTTCGTCGTTGTATTGATCTATCAGATGTTCTGAAAATAAAATGGTGATAGTTACTGATAAAGAACAATTTGAAATATCTTTAATATTTTTTTCTGCACGTACATTGACGAGGCCTTAAGGGACGAAACACGGTATCTGTGCGCTGATTGCCGGTAATGACACTAGATGTATGTCTGTATCCCAACACATGCATATACGTTTTGCGTATAAATGTATACAGGATGTTTCCAAGTATGTGCGAAAGTTTTCAGAGAGTGATTCCTTGTCAAAAATTAAAGGGGGTCTTTCATGTAAACAAAAGCTCTTAGGCTTGTCCTTACAAAGTTACACGCTTCCAAAAATGAGATAAATTTTTTTTATCGACGACTAAACAATAAAGTAGGTATTATATTAATCACTATTGGCTAATAATAACACTCATAATATCCGGAGGGAATAATGAAATGCGACCAGGGAATAATGGGCCATAACGTTACCATTATTCCCTGCATTCCGCCAATAAGAACATAACGTTCCTAACGTTGTCGTAGACAGACAAGTCCGGCCATTTTACTAACTGTCTAACCGTCAAACGTCATATTGATATAGTAATCTGACATTTTCGTTTAATTATTTTGATTTTTTTTAGTAATTTTCAATTAGTCGTCGATAAAGTAGTGTATACTAACTCGCAATAATGACTATTATTCCCTCGAGCCGAGTTACTCCCTCGCCGCTTACGCGGCTCGGTTCGTAAATTCAGCTCTCGGGAATAATAACTGCCATTATTGACTCGTTGTATAAACTACTATTTTTTCTTCTTAAAACTGCTGAAAAGTTAAAAAATGGCATTTTGTGGGCGTGTTCTATCAATAAAAAGGCTACCTATGAATATTTTTTTAATTTTTTTATTCACTTTTAGAGGGGTAAAACATGCAACCCCTGTTTTTTTTAACAGATCTTTTTAACAAAATAAAATTTCTTGATTAAGAAATATCCGTTGAAAAGAATGATTTAGTGCTAAACTTTTTTAACCCTTGTATTTTTTCCGTAAAAGCAATAGTTTCTTAATAACAAAAATAAAATGCAATATCGTGCATGGACGTATCTTCTGTGAATGAAATCGAAAAAATCTAGTAGGTGGATGTCAAGTCGCTTTGATTTTTATGTGATAGTTGACAGTTCAATTCGCTTAGGTTTTTATGCGGTATTTCAAAGTTCAATTCGCATTGATTTTTATGTGGTAGTTGGCTATGGAAGAAGAGATTCTTAATATGATTGAAGATCATTCGTAATTAAGTACAAACCAAATTGCTAACACACTAAATGTTTGAAATAAACTAATCTGGAAAAGTTTAAAGGATTACCAATTTTTATCCTTACTATATTCAACGAGTCCAGGCACTTTTGCTGCGAGATTTTCCCCATCGAGTACACTTTTGTCAATGGAGTCTTCAAATGATTACCCAAAATGCTCAATTTTTAGAAAACGTATTATTCACTGACGAATCCAACTTTTCAAGACAGGGGATTACAAATTTTCATAACAACCATCTATGGGCCGAAGATAACCCACATGCAATTCAAGAAGGTCGGTACCAATATGATTTTTCACTTAACGTGTGGGTCAGAATTATTGACGAAAATGTTATTGGTCCGTATTTTCTACCGTTGAGGCTAAATGGTGCATCCTATACAAATTCTCTCCAGGAGCAGCTTCCCATTTTACTTGAAAATATTCCACTAGCTATTCGACCAAGATTGTGGTTTATGCACGATGATGCGCCTGTCCATTTTAGCGTAACTGCTCGTCATTACTTGGACGACGTGTATCCAAATCGTTGGATAGGCCGAGCAGGACCTCAACCATGGCCTCCCAGATCACCGGACTTAAACGCTTGGACTTTTGCATCTGGGGTCACCTCAAGTCCTTGGTTTATACGACCCCCATTGAATGTGTAAATGATTTAAGGAATCGCATCATTGCAGGCTGCAGACAATCCAAAGCACACCCGGAATATTTCAACGTTTGCACCAATCTATGAGACGAAGACTTGATTCCTGTCTAATGGTTGGGGGTGATCATTTCGAGCAGTTTTTATAACTCTGTTCCGTTTGATCTTGTTGTCGTTTTCTTTTTTGTAATACACATAATTTTGTTTTGTTTGTATTTTTTTATTTTATATTCCATTAAAACATAACATAGTACTGGTACATGCCTACATTACAAGTCAAAAGAAGCGGAATAATTATAAAATACTGCGATTAAAGCCATAATTTGTGCAAACAAAACGTGACACCCACCTACGAGATTTTTTCGATTTCATTCACAAAAGATACGTCCATGCACGATATTGTATTTTATTTTTTTATTAAGAAACTATTGCTTTTACGGAAAAAACACAAGAGTTAAAAAAGTTTAGCACTAAATCATTCTTTTCAACGGATATTATTAAATCAAGAAATTTTATTTTGTTAAAAAGGAATAGGAGTTGCAAATTTCAACCCTCTAAAAGATCACAACAAAATTAAAAAATATTCATAGGTAGCCTTTTTATTGGTAGAACACGCCCACAAAATGCCATTTCTTTAACTCTTCAGCAGTTTTATGGAAAAAATAAACATTCTTTTATCTCATTTTTGGAAGCGTGTAAATTTTCAAGGACAAGCCTAAAACCTTTTGTTTACATGAAAGACCCCTTTTAATTTTTGAAAAGGAATCACCATCTGAAAACTTTCGTACTTATTTGGAAACATCCTGTATATGTAAATAGTATTTAGCTCTTGATGTTAGTTCTAGTATCCAAGTTATTTTTTTCTTTACACAACTGTTAATATTTTAGAAGATTAGATGATCTAATACTTAAACCTGAATTACGCATGACTCGTCTTTCTGTTAGCTCAACATCTCAGAATAAAGAGTGATTCAAATATCCCGCCAAAACCTGGAACACAGCTTAAAAATGTACTAAACAATTTGTAATGGCATGTAAACAGTTGAGAACGTAGTAATTTGTCAAAAGTTTTAAATTTGATTATTTGTTCTAATACGTGTAAAGAATTAATAAAATGATTGTATAAGTGTGACTTTCTGGAATAATTTGTAAAATCTTCTCAAAATTTGAAATGATTGCTATTTTCGACATAACCTATTCTGGTAAACTGGAGCATATAAATATTTCATAAAATTGTCTTTTCAATATAAACGCAATGTGTTCATACGTAAATTATATTTATCGACGACTAAACAATAAAGTATGTATTATATTAATCAATATTGGCTAATAATAACACTCATAATACCCGTAGGGAATAATGAAATGCGACCAGTGAATAATGGGCCATAACGTTACCATTATTCACTGCATTCCGCCAATAAGAACATATAATGGGCCATAACGTTACCATTATTCACTGCATTCCGCCAATAAGAACATAACGTTCCTAACGTTGTCATAGTAACGATAGACAAGTCCGGCCATTTTACTGACTGCCTAACCATCAAACGTCATATTGATATAGTAATCTGACATTTTCGTTTACTTATTTTGATTTTTTTTAGTAATTTTCAGTTAGTCGTCGATAAAGTAGTGTATACTAACTCGCAATAATGACTATTATTCCCTCGAGCTGAGTTACTCGTTGTATAAACTACTATTATGTCAGGTGTGATTATAAAATTTAAAGTAAAATGTAAATTACTTTTAAAATTGATTATGAGTGTATCTCAAAAATACAATAACGATTACAAATTTAGAAAAATCAGCTAAATATAAGTTTGTAATTGAAACTTATGTTTTTAAAAAGAAAATTAAAGAGTTTATTTAATTCTTTTTATTGAAGTAGCACTTGACAATTCTAGTACAAGAAACTAATTGACCAAATACATTAAGTTTACATATATTTATAACATCTTAAAACTAGATATCAGTGTTCCCAGGCGATAGGCGCATTTCCTCGAAGAGTAGCGTGAGAATCTGCATCTGCTCGCGTTGTTTTCTAGTAATTGTCATTCTGAATATTTCACTATCACATCGCGCGGGTGTCGTTTACTTCTTTCTTGCACACGGGTCTTCTTTTCTTCGTTTTCTTTTTTCTTGTCTTCTTGTTTCTGTCCTTTTCTTCGTGGTGATAACATCTTTTTCCTTTGATATATGTATCGAATCAATATGTATATAACAAATAAACATATTAATATCGTTATTATTATTATCCATATGGTAATTGGTTGTTCGTGAAATTCCACTTCATTCAGTGCCGCTATTTCTTCCTTTAATTCTCGTAGTCCATTGTGAATTTTGCATAGGTTGTTCAGATGTAATTCTTGGATTTCTTTTACGTTTGCGATATCGGTTTCTTCATTAATTTGTATCGTTTGTTCGCCCTCCAACTGTGGGATTTTCGGTATCTTCACTGACTGCCGTGATTCGTAAGTTTGGAACAATATTTGTTTGACTTTCACTGTACATTCTTTTGTTAATGTAAGAATGTATGTCCCTTGGATTTTCTCTACTTCTTGTTCGTCTTGACAATACTTGTGTATTGTTAGAGGTTCGGGAAGAGTTATCAACCATTGATTGCTTGCTAACTTTGTTGATTGGACATCTTCGATTGTGGTAATCGTCTGGATACAGGTGTTGTAATTATTTGAATATGTTAGCAGCTGTGTTTCGCATATGGAACTGGTGCTTAATACTTGAGCTTCCATTTGATCACAAATGTAACCGTTTGATTTCATTTCAAAACATTGATCGTCCGAAGCAATGAATTTCTGATCGTTTATGGCTACATATTTTGTGGATGGGATAATTTGTTTGAAATTAGTTTGGTTTACATGTATCGGAAGGGGATACAATCTATAATAGGTGTAAGGTTCGGTTTCTACAAGTGGTACATAAATAATAAATACAATCGTGTTTTCTTTTATGTATGCTTTTAATTTTAAAACATTATTTAGATGATGAATATTAATAAATGTGGGATCGACTGGTAATTTATAGGGAACTATTACCTTTTCAATTTCTATAATTTCACGCAGTAAATCATCGGAATTAATTATTGATGAATGAAATGTTTGTGATCTTGCAAAAGTCAATGCAGTTATTAGAGTTTCTGTAATTCTTATAATATTTCCCGTTAAAAATATCATTTGATTGAAAATTGCATAAATGTGAATTCTAAATTCGTTTTCTATTGACCGATACTCTGTGGCTTTAATCGCGTTTTCAAGTAAATCCATTCGTGCTTGTAATAATATTTGATTACTTTGGATGGCGTTAATTGTTTTGTTAAATTGATTCATTGAATCGATCGTTAAAGTTATTTGCTTTTCTACTATACTTTTTATTTTATTCTGATTGTTGATTATTTCGTGTATTAATTTGTCGTATCTCTCCGCATCTTCTTGATCTAAATTGCCCGTTATTGCCTTTACAATTCCTCCTACGAAATTAAATGCACCTCTTTTTGTTCTGCTTTTAGGTAACAATTCATTAATCCTAGTTTTCATTAATTCTATATTATATTCTAATATCTTATGATAATCTTCTAATTCTAATGCGTAACTATCTCTAAATTTACCTCTTCTGGTCGTAATAGTTATCCAGTGCTTATACCTATTTTCTAATTCCTTAGCTTCTAATATTATGTTATCTAAGTTATATACATTAATAAATTTCCAATAGGTATAGATATTCCAGGCTGATCCTAACCTGACAGGTAACAGTCCTGTATTGTCGTTAACTTTCTTTAATTCGACGTCCCCGGTTGTTCCGGTGGTTCCGATGAGGATGCATCTGGAACAAATCCGTATTTTAGATTTTTGATATGCACTTTCTTTTCTTTATTGTTCTTATCTGTGATAACTGCCGTATTATTTTTTAATATCTTCTTGACTTCGTATGGACCTGCGAATTTGGGTGTTGTCTTATTTCGATTTCCTACCGTCTGTTTTAAATATACCTCTTGTCCCGCTTGTAAGGGTTTTGTTTTGAGTTGAGTGTTACGTTTTTCTACTGTTTTCACCTTTTGATCTTGCATTTTTTCTCCAAAGTTTTCGTATAATAACTTTAGTCTATTAACATGCTTTGTTAAATAATTGTTGTAAAAATCTTTATCATAACACAGATCGAAAGGATCATGTGCTTTGGTGTGGCCTAAAGTCAGTTCTAAAGGTGTTAATCCAGTTGTCGAATGTATTGAGTTGTTGTATCCTATAATAGCTAATTTCATTAATTTTTCAATATCTTCTGAGGGGTTATTTTCGCGTAGTAGTCGCATGTTTTCGATTAGAGTTGAATGTAAACGTTCTATGTTTGAATTCGAATTTGGATTATATGGCGTTGTTATGTGTATTTTTATTTTATGTTTATCTAATAGTTCTTTCACTAAATCATTCGTAAATTCTGTACCTCCGTCCATTATGACTTGCTCAGGTATACCGTATAAAGAGAAATATGTGATTAAGGTGTCTACTAGTTCTACTGCATTTTTACTTTGTATCTTAAAAGCTTGACCAAATTTTGTAAATGCGTCTACTGTTGTTAAGAATATTTTTCCTGCTATTGTAAATGTGTCTAAATATATTTTCTCGAATGGTTGGTCGATTTTTTCCGTAATATTTAACTCAGGGTGTTGTGCGTGCCTATCATATTTATTTCGGTTACAAATTTCACAGCGTTTTATATATACAGATATTGTCTCTTTCATATTTAACCAATAGTACTTACGTTGTAAATGTTGTAGTGTTTCATTGACTCCACGGTGATTCGTTTTTCCCTCGTGGTAATTTTTTATTGTTTCTAATTGTTGTTCTGGATCGGTAATTGTCTGTAATTTTCGCAGACAGCGACGAATTTTGGGTCCGTTGTCGTTGAAATGTTTAGTGTATACATTGCATAGGTCTCGGTATATTGATTCCTGTTCACAATAAATAAAATGCTTTCCATTACTCATGTAATCCCTAATGAACTCCATTACTTGTTGCTCGTTATTATTTCTCGGGATTTGGACCTTATAAATCTTCTTTCCTTGTTCCTGTTTGAAAGAAATTTTGTTTTTGTCTAAGTATGTATAAGTAATGTGGTACTGTGGGTTTTTACAATCGATTGCTTCATCCATCGATGGTATCGTGGTTTTCGGTTCATCATTTTCGTTGGAATGTACTGTTTCTGTCGGTTCTTCTCTATTTAATTGATTTGGTTGATGATCCACGTTATTATCCTCTGGTGGATGTTCTGGTGGTGCTTGTGATGGCTGATTTGTTCTCTCTTCTCTTTCTATTATTTCTTGAATGTCGTTCAGTAGTTGATCGGCATCGTCGTCTGGGTTGTTTATTAGTGACATAGTTTCTAGTGTGTTTATTTGAATTCTCGACAATGCGTCCGCATTTGTATTATATTTACCTTTTTTATATACGAGGTCGAAATTATACTCTCCTAATTTAATCTTCCATCGGGATAATTTAGAATTTGGTTCTTTTATTGAGTTTAACCAAACAAGTGGGCGGTGATCTGTATAAATTGTGAAGCGTCGTCCATATAGATATTGCCAATAATTCGCGTTCTATTACCGAATGTCTTTTTTCGGTTTCACTGAGTGTTCTCGAAGCGTAACATACAGGCTTATCACTACCTACTTTTCCTTGCGATAATACCGCACCAAGAGCTATGTTGGATGCGTCTGTGGTAAGAATAAATGGTTTTGAAAAATCTGGATATTGGAGGATCGGTTTATCCATCAGTATGTTTTTACACATTTCAAAAGCCTTTGTATATTGTTCATCAATTACTATTTTTGCGCCTTTTTTTAAGCAACTTGTTAAAGGTTTTGTGAGTTTTGCGAAATCTTTTATGAATTTTCGGTAATAACCGACAAGTCCAAGAAATTATTTAATTTCAGTGACAGTTTTAGGTATTGGGTACTTCATTATCGCTCTTACCTTTTCTGGGTTTGGTTTTACTCCTTCCCGTGTTATTAGATGTCCTAGGTAAGCGACTTCTTTTCTCAGGAACTCACATTTGTCCAATTGTATTTTTAAATTGACCTTCTGTAACCGTTGAAAAACCTTTTCTAATTTTTCGTGATGTTCTTGTAGGCTTGTTGCATAGATTATCATCAAGATATACATGACATACATCTTCTTGTAGTCCTCTGAGGACGTTGTCCATCATCCTCTGGAAGGTGGCAGGCGCATTTTTTAATCCGAAACTCATTCTTTTGAACTCGTAATGCCCCTGCTCTGTTGAAAAAGCTGTTTTTTGAATGTCTTTTTCTGCCATTTCGATTTGATGATATCCTGACGCCAAATCTAGGATCGTAAAGTATTGAGCTCTTCCTAATTTGTCAAGTATTTCAGTGATGTTCGGTATGGGGTATTTGTCATCAATCGTTTGATCATTTAACTTCCGGTAGTCTATGACCATCCTGTATTTTACTTCGCCGGATGCGTCTAACTTTTTGGGTACGATACTTACAGGTGCCGACCATGGGCTATGGCACAGCCGTCTCTACTTACAAGCCATGAAGTTGGAGATTTGGCAACTGCCCGTGTGGGTCTCATTCTATGTAAGACCATGTGCATATGATATGCATGTCACGTTTATTAGCTAAAGTTTACGTGAGTTCGAATCAAAAACATTTGAGAAGAAGTATTTACAAAGTTAAAATCAATCTCGGGAAGTACCTATGGGTAAACAATTCATATTTTCGTAAATGTGGCCGATAACAGTATTAAAGATAACCTCAAAGTGTCAACACGTTCTTTGCAATCATTTGTTTGCTGTTTATAAGTTTGATTAACAAATACATTTGTAGAAGGTAAGAACAATATACATTTACTAGTTTTGTTCATTTTTTTACAACTGTGTGAAGTTTTAGATGCCATGATTGTGCTGTTTCTCATTGTGTAAATCGAACTACAACATACACTTGAACAGGAAGACCTACAAACAACCTTTTCATTTTCAAAGGAAAATTACTTACGTAAAAAGTGGTTACGAGCAATTAATAGAGAAAATTTCGTCACCACAGGGAATTCAGTGGTTTGCTGTAAACATTTTGATAAAGGTGAAATTCAACGGTTTGAGTCATATAAAGACAAGGAAGGTGAAAGTGTAAAAATGGTTTCAAGTATCGTTATTAATAAATAGTGTATAGTTACAGTTTACGTTAATAATACCGAATTAGCATCAAATAATCTTATGTGGGTGTTACCTGAAACCCGTAAGTTGACTCGTTGGTCTCTATTACAAAATTTGTTAGCAAGATATATCTAGGTAGTTTATGCAGTGATTTATGTATAAACGCTGAATATTACAAGCATACATAGTGGTTATGCTGTTTATTCAATTAAAATTAAAATTAAGTGTGTGAATAGTACAAATTTGGCAGTGAAAAGTAATGGTGCTTTGTTTGGTGATGCTTATTGTGGTTATCTGCAGAGAGGAGGACTGATGAAGTAGGTTATTTGTATTTTCACTTATGTGCAATATTTGCTTTTATAACAAAAAATATAAAAATTGAAAAACAATTCTTGAGCAAAAATAATCATCAAAAGATATTAACCTCATTAGCAATTAAAAGTGTATAAAGTCTGATAACTTTTATATTGATTTTAATGTTGTGTGTGAATGTGGAACACCAATGAGCAATATAGTGTTAAATAATTATAGCAGAAATAAAAATAGTGTATGTCACCAAAAAAAGTGGTCAAACGAGAAAATTATCACTTTGAACAATTGCGAATATTATTAAAAATGTTGAAATGTTAATAATGTTTTTTATACGTTTCCCTTTTATACAGCCTTTCTTCGTCACATTATACCTACCTACCTAAATTTAAAGAAAGAATTACCTACCAAAAAACCTATTTTAGATTAGGTACGCGGTTAATCTATCTCACTTTCAGCACCTGCTAAAGTCCACTAGTAGACCCACTTGAGGGCAACTAGGCGGTGTTGCCAAATTTAATTTCATGGCTTGTAAGTAAAGATGGCTGTGGCTATGGCTTTCTTGAATTATATTCTGTTGTAACAATTTTCCTACCTGCGATTTTATTTCTTGACGTTGTTGTGGGGTTTTTCTATATGGTTTGATGTAAATTGGCGTTTCCTCTTTCATATACAACGTATGTTTAACTTCATTAGTAAAAGTTAATGGAAGTTTATCATTGTAGCAAATATCTTTATACTTTAAACAAAGATTTCGAATCTGTTCGCGTTCTTCTAAATTTAAATGTTCTAAACGCAATTTATTTGTGACATTTTCGATTTGCAATTTACCAACATAATCAGAGTTATAATTTACATCGTTATAATCTTGCTCTACTGGTTGATACGTTTCTACTCTAATAGGATTTTCTATATCTATTTCTACCTGGTGTTCATTAAAATTCGCTACTTCAGTTATTGCATAAAAATCTGAGGAATTCGTTAATGTTGAGGCTATTTCTACACCTGGTGCAACTACTTGATGTTCGATAATAACATTATTACAATTTTGTGTAACAGGTAATTTTACAATTTTTCGTTCGCGTGGGCCTAAATTTATTTTACTGTTTTCCCAATGAATTTTAATATTTCCAAATTTTGTACGTACGATTTCGTTTGGTACGTCTACAATTGCGCCTAATTGTTTCATTAAATTTACGCCTATTAGTCCATCATAATTGTTAGAAAAATCAAATACATGAAACTTAAGAATTTCGCTTGGTGGACCTTTAAATGTTTTTAAGCAAGGTATTTTAATAATGTATTCATGCTCAGAGATTGCGTGTGGTGTTTGAATTGTAAATGGCTCATATTTACTATAATTTACAAAATATTCGTCTACTTTATGCGAACTTATCATAGAACGTGAGGAACCCGTATCTATAAGAAATTTGGCTTTTATTTCTGGAAGAAATATAAATGGTAATTTTGATGATGTGTTCGTGTTTAATTTAATATTTTCAAGTTGATAGTCAGATTTTCTTAATATTGGTTCTGTTCCGAGGCTGGTGTACGAAAATTTTCGTCTTCTTCTTTTTGATTAAATGTGTCGTAGTTTCCTGTATCGTCCTCTTGGTACTCTTCGTAATTGTCATATTCATTATAAGTATCGTAGGTGTCGTCTTGGTACTCAGGCATTTCTTCTGTGGTTTGGTGGAATAACTGACCTGTCGTCCAAGTGGGTTTTCCTGGTTGTGTATTTCCACGTGAAGTTCCTGGTAAACTTGTTCTTGCGCTTTCTATTTCCATGGGCGTTTGTCTAGGTTGTCTCTTTTGTTCGAGTTGTCCTGGGGTTTTTGAAAAACGAAACGACGGTGCTTGAAACGTTCGTTGCTGTGGGTATTGTATAGTTGGTTTATAAAATTGTGTAGGTTGTCTGGGTTGGAAATACGCTGCTGGCGATGATGCTGGCTGTGTATACGAGTTTTGACCTGGTGTTTGCGGTGGTCTGAAGTTATTTTGTGGCGGAATACGCCATGTATTCTGTGTTGCTGGCGTTCTTTGTTTCATCGGCCTGTATTCCGCTTTGTTTATGTTATTCGGCTGTCGCGTTAAATAATTGAAATTTTCTTCTTCTAACACGAGTGACATAGCTTTTTCTAAATTTTCAAGTTGCCTAAATCTAACCCTATGACCTATTTCGCCAAATTGCACTATACCACGTAAATATGTTTGTAAAGCCGTGTCTTTATGCATTTCTACTTTTATAGCTCTTTTATTTGCGTCCGTAACAGAGGTTTTTACTTTCGTTAATAACAAATTTAATACATTTTTACATCTTAACCCGAAATTATACGCGTTTTCACCGCGGTCTGGGCGTAACTGCATTAAATCTTGCATTAAACAATTTTCTGATCTTTGATCGCTAAAATTTAATCGTAATAATTCCTTAAGATCGTCCCAGTCTGTAATTGTTTCTCTACTACCTACTAATTGCAAAGCTCTACCTGTTAATTTTGACTGGAAGAGTCTCATAAGATATTCATTAATATCGTCCGTTACAACTGCAGATGCAAAACGACTTATTAAATAATCACATGCCGAAATATACATGGTTAACGTATTCGGGTCGCCCTCATACGCGGGTATGAGTGCGATGTGATTTTGTGTGACATCACTAACATTCGGCATTTTGTTAATATTCAATGATATATTTAAATTATCTATTAAATTATGTAAAATATCTCCGTCTAATTCACGGTTATAATTACTTTCGTTATCTGATTGCGATTCACTATGTGTTTCCGATTCTTCTCCGGACTTGACATATATTATTTACGTATCACTTTAGGATATGTATGGGGAAAATGTAGCAATAAACATGCAGAAAATTTAAATTTACTTACAGTATGATGCGTACGGTGTACATTTGCGTCTCTTCCGTAGCTCAGCTTGGTTGATTTCCTTGTTTGTTGACCGATTTGGAGGTCTTCGGCACTTCGCTTGGGCACTAAAGAGTTTTATTTAGAGTCTTTCACGAACACCGAAATTTTGGTTTTCCGCACAAATCGTTAATACGAATCGAACACTAAAAATTTTATTTAATTGTTCGCTGCGGAATCCTACTGACTGCGCCAAATATAAGTTTGTAATTGAAACTTATGTTTTTAAAAAGAAAATTAAAGAGTTTATTTAATTCTTTTTATTGAAGTAGCACTTGACAATTCTAGTACAAGAAACTAATTGACCAAATACATTAAGTTTACATATATTTATAACATCTTAAAACTAGATATCAGTGTTCCCAGGCGATAGGCGCATTTCCTCGAAGAGTAGCGTGAGAATCTGCATCTGCTCGCGTTGTTTTCTAGTAATTGTCTTTCTGAATATTTCACTATCACATCGCGCGGGTGTCGTTTACTTCTATTAGTATTTCTGCGTATTCTGGTACCGTAACGAGCTGCAGAAATTAGTATGATTCACTAGACAATAATAAGACACAGTTCTACGATATCATCCATTAATCCGTTGTTTTTATACATTCGAAGAGTTTTTTCTTTAAAAAGAAACTGCACATCATTTAGCATATAGTATTTTTCACTTATTCGCCAAATTCTCGTTGTTTCAAATGCTTGCCCACTCTTTCTTTAAGAGGTCTTAGTTCGCCTTTATATTATTTAACTCTCTTCGAGCTTGAATCCGCCTCTTTGCATCCGCTTCAATCTCTTTTCCAATTTCCAACGCGAGCATTGCCATGATGTTTTCCTAGTTTCTGGTATCATAAACTTTTGACAAACACCTGTATATACATGTATTTCAAGATGCTCAATCAAACTGTCATTCCACCTGTCATCGTGACAGCAGATCGTTGAAGTGTATTCGTTGTACTGACGACAGTGCTTAACCAAATAATCTTTCCAATTGTCACAGGAAATGGACAACATAAAATGATAAATTTTAACAAAATATGTTTCTAAACTTGCAGGTTGTTAATAAAATTAATTATTTTTCTTTACTAATATTTAAGTATATTTTCATTCATAGCAATCACATTCCGCTTTAGTAATATATTTTTCAAACACAATCGAAAATCCTGCTGCTCCTAAACGGCTGATGTCAAAAATTTCGTCACACAATTTAACCGCTTTTATAACATAATGTTCTTATCACTAAGAAATTGTTTAAATTAAAATGAAAAAAATATTTTTAGAATTTAATATGCTCTATAATAAATATAACATATTGACACAGAAGTAATAATGTAATAATCTTACTCAGTATTTTGCAAATGTTCATAGTAACGCCGTTGTTCCCATATTTGGAGTTTGCATTTACATTTAGTACATATTTAAAACTGTTTTGTACCAATCGTTAACGCTGTTTCAGTGGTGAATTTAACAGTTTGCTTTCACCTGTCTGATCACTAATGTTTGTGACGTACTTAAACGTACAGATTGTATTTAATAACATAGCAAAATACAATAAACCAAAGAAAAAATATAAGACAATATTCACATGTTATTGCTTGGTTATGTTATAAGATAGGGCGGATATTGGATACTTATTTTACTACATTAAATTTGCCTATGCAAGAATAAAACAAATTTAAAAAAAAATTACCATTTGGGCGCGATATTTGAATAACTCCATTTTATTCTGAGAAAAGGTACAGTACAGCCGTATTACCACCTACATCAAAAAATAAACCTCCTCTATATTCACGTTAGCATTTGAAGTGCATGATATAGTTCCTCTAGCGTTCTATAATAGGTACAAGTATACTAAAGAAAAAACAAATGGTAAAAGAGAAAAATATAACCTCAGTAGTTCGTTATCGTTTTGTTCTTTTTAGGATGATGAGGGGTAAGTCACACATATTAAACCTCGATTTCTAGTGACATTTGATGATGAAGCATACGAAATATTCGCTATTCATGTTTCACTTACAGAAGACAATGTGTAGCAATCTAGAAATTTTGATATTTAACAGTCAAATATTCGGCCACATTGGACAATTTTGCTGAGTTTATTGGTTTATCATATATTCTTCGTATCAACAAATAGGGAGCTTTACTGTTTTCCAAACCATCCGAAAGTAAGTACAAAGAAACATGCGCCCTATGATACAATAACAGTAAATGGTGGAGAAATATAAATAAAAAATATAATTTGTATATTGAAGAGTGATACAGTTAGAACAGAAGTTTTTCTATTCAATAGGCGTATATCCAATGTTTCAAGTTCGAGGGTCCTGAATTTTATAAAAACAGTACTATAAGTCGACGTAGCACCAAACTCTCCAAACTACGTGAAAATCTAAAAAGTAGCTGAAGATATAGATCAAAATTCGTCACAAACGTCAGACGTGACAGACAGAAGTGCGTCAGTTTCGGCATAGAGGGTAAAGTTTTCGTGGATTTACTGTGAAATAAAGCGCCAACTCAGAGAAAGGGTATAAGAAATGATCAACTGACATACATATTTGTAGTTTTAGTGTGCGAGATGGGCAAGTTATCTTGACATTTACGATAACACGGACCATATGTACATTTAGAGTCAATGTTCATACGACTCCATAACATGTCAAGTAAGATAAAAAGGATAAGAAAGAACACTATTAAACTGGCAAAAGAGAGTAAATTACTAGTAGTTACTGAATATAATGATGTATGTATTGTAATCATAAATGTAGTCATAATTACGTATGACATGTGAACGGAAGGCATTTCTTACATTCAGATTATTTGATCACTATTTTGACAGAACTTAATCAAATGTAAATTAAAGTCACACTAAATCTAGTTATTAAGTTGAATCAGATCAGTAGTCATTGCATGAATACATACAGAGTACAAACATGTAATCGACTCGATTACTTAAAAAAACAATCAACAAATAATTATCCATTATGTCCAAATTGAATACTTCTTATATGTACAATATTATGAAAGGTTACAAAACTCAAAATATAAAACCAGAAAATAAAAAAACACTTAAAGAAATAGATAAAATAGAAAACCAGTTTTAAAGAAATAAAACCAATCAACTACAACAATCAGGCCTACAACTACTGAAAACAAACATTCGAATGATGTATCACTAAGTACCTACCTGCTAAGTATAGCCAGGTGGCGACTATTTCCGTATGAACGTCTTGTGCAAAAACGGTGCGCCACTCCTGTATATATTCATTCTCAGGCATGTGTAATTCTAAATCTGCCAAATACGACTCGACGTTGGTAAAAAGTTCGGCAATTGCGGACAAAAAGGCGGCCACTTGGATTTTTCGGTAGTTAATCCGAAGGTCAGGCAACTTGGTACACCAGCTTGCTAAGGAAATGACCGCGAAATCCCAATGTTCACGACTTAAACTTTGTACTTTGTTATTCTTTATCACAGCTGAACAGAGACGTAGAATTTCGATTAGTGTCTCGGTACGTTCCCAGTTCGTTAAATCTCTGTAAGAGATAACGTTAAGTGATAAATATTAAACAATAAGAGTTAGACTGTAGAACAGGGGTCTCCAAACTACGGCCCGCGGACAGATTTTGTCCGGCCCGCGGAGAGCTAGCATACTTGAAAACTCCTTTTAGAGAACATATTTTTTATAGCAAATTAAATTTAGTTTACTGAAGTATTCTAATTTTATGTTGAATAATTATTAATATGACATCTACATTGATATGGTCATGGGCTAACTACTCATAACATTGTTGTAGGCTTATTGTTATTGTTTTTGTGATAAGTTGGATAAAGAAACACAGAATTGTAATGAGTAAAGACATGTATAATATGCAGAAAATTTTACTTCAGTATATAATAACTGACAAATTATTGAAATGAATCCAACTAACATTTTATACATTTTAAATAAAAACATAACTTATAACAAGCATAATGACATATGAAATACTAATGAGATTTGTGTAATTGAGATTTTCCACTGACAATAGTTTGTAGTTGTGGACTAATTTTACTTGTACCAATTATTAAAAGAGATTTAAGATGCTCATCAGTTAATTTAGATCTGTAAACATTTTTTGTGTACTTCATTTTGGAGAAGGTCTTCTCACACAAATAAGTAGCACCAAAAACAGAAAACAGCCCACGAGCAAATTTATGCAAATTATCAAATTGTGTCAGTGGAAGACTCTTATAAAATTCCAACAAAGATGAGTTTTGATATTTGTTCTTAATTATATCACTGCACTGTAGATCAATTATTTCCATTTGAAGTTCCGGGGCTAGGGTTTCAATGTCAGTATCAAAAGGATTTTGAAAAATCTTAATTTGATTCGCAATGGCATCAAAGTCCGAGAAACGAGTATCAAAATTTATTTTCAAAGCACTCAAAGTTTCGATTGCAAAATCGATAGGAAACTCAGTCTCAGTAGTGTGGCTGAATATTTCACATGTTTTAAAATGTGAAAAACATTTACTTCGTAGTTGTGATTGAAACAGTATCAATTTCTTCCGGAATGATTTGATATTAGTGTATAAATCAGGAAGATGCTGGTTTTCTCCTTGCAATCTCAAATTCAGTTCGTTCACATGTTTTGTCAAATCAACATAGAATGCTAACTTCCACAGCCATGCGTTGTTTTGTAATTCAGAAAGAGGGCGATGCTTTTCATTCAAAAAAATTTCGATCACTGCTCGAAGTTCAAAAAAGCGCTGAAGGACTTTCCCACAACTAAGCCAACGTACGGCAGTATGATAAGGTAAGTCATTTTCTCCAATCTCTTCAATAAATTGTCGGAATTGTCGGTGATTCAGCCCAAAAGATCTGATAAAATTAACAGTTGATATGACTGGTTTCAGAACTTCAGACATATCCAAACATTTTCCGCACAAAGACTGTTGATGAATGATACAATGTAAGACTAATGGTTTTAAACCACCGTCATTTTCTACAGCCTTTGACACAAGAGCGACCACTCCTTTATCTTTCCCACTCATGTTTTTGCCTCCATCAGTTGTAATACATTTCAAGTTTTTCCATCGAAGGTTCTTTTGATTAATGGCCATTTCAATTCCTTTAAAAATATCTGTACCAGTAGTTGTGCCATGAATACTATTCATATCAAGAAGTTCTTCATGCACTTCATAGCTTTTATCTACTCCTCGAATATAAATCAACACCTGAGCAGTATCTGACACATCCGTTGACTCATCCAAGGCCAAAGAAAACCACTCAACATGTCCATTTTTGTCGAACAGTTGAGAGGATATATTTTCAGCGATGTTTTCTACCCTTCGAGCCACAGTGTTTGCTGACATACTGACACTTTTTAATAAATTTACCTTTTCAGGGCACATTTCTTCGGCTACTGCAATTATGCATTCTTTGATCATTTCTCCATCGGTGAATGGTTTTCCACGTTTTGCAATTTCAAGAGCCACACGAAAGCTGGCACGCGTTGCAGCCTCTTGTTCAGTTTTGAGTTTTGTAAATGAAAATTGCTGCGATTTCAATCCGCGCTTCATAGCTTCGAATTTTTCTGTCCGCAAACTTCCTGTATATTTTGAGTAATTTTGAAAATGTTTTGTTTCATAATGACGTTTAATGTTATATTCTTTGAGAACGGCTATGCTTTCATTGCAAATCAAACATAGCGCCTTCTTACTGGACTCAATTACGAAATACTGAATGTTCCACTGATCTTTGAATTTTCTGCATTCACTATCAATTTTTCGCTTCTTTTCCATACTACTAAATCACACACAAAAGCAACAATTCAAATCAAAATACTGTTACAAAGATGTCTTAAACTTAAACACGCACAAACACGTTTTAAGGAGGTACGCACTATTTTATTTCACAACAGTGTCATAGGAACTGACTTGTGGTTGCGCCACTAGCCTTCTTATATATTCCAATTACTGCCATCTAGAAGTGAGTGGAAGACACCAGAACTTTCTCGAACCAACGAGATTATTCTGTACGTGCTATTAGCGATAGAAGGTACTACCTATTTCCGCTTGTGTCCACCAGATGTCGTGTCACGTTACTCCTCATGGCTCGTACTCTACGACTAATCTAGAAATTACAGATAATGACAGGAAAATTAATAATATGCAGTGTTGCCGTTTTGCAGCCTTTTTTAAACGTTGCGTACTTTTTCGGACTTTTTTTCGTCAGTGGACTATTTCACTTTTTACCACCGGCAACAATGATAATATGGTTTTGGCCCTCGGAACTTACTGGAGTAATCAGTATGGCCCTAAGGCTGGAAAGTTTGGAGACCCCTGCTGTAGAACATAATTTAGTACGCATATCTGAAATTAGTAACCGATATAATGGGTACTGTAATTCACTTACGGATTGCAATTTCGAAATATTCGTTTTATTGAATCGGCTACTTAGGAACGTTTTTCCTCAATTCTTTTACCACCAGTGACGTGCCTAAATATTTAATTTTCAAAATACACATCATTTTATAATCATAAGATCATGCTTACGTGTAACTATAAACATTGCCAATATGATGAAATATCACTAATAACATCTAATTTCGAATTCATATACTGCTAAAGCTTATAGTTCATAGCGATAATTTTCAAAATCACTACTGTACAGCCTTTTAAACCGCGCTTATGGGATATTAATGTCAAATTTGGCAAAAACACTAACTAAAGTTGGCAATTGACTTGAATTCAAGCAGGGATGGACTTTGTAAGACGTAAAAATCGGTAAAATGCAAATGGCGATGGCGTAAATCAATTACAGACACATTATTTATATTCGGCGCATACTTGCTGCAAATCTCATAAGTAAGGTATGTAGCAAAACACAATTCACTAAATATTTCCTGCTTTTAGTTTTACTTAAAAACATATTTCTCGAGTTCCTCCTTATGCGTATGAAGCGGAGATGTTGGACCAAATTCAAAGAGATGGTGCCACAACCAACCCCATCAGACAAAATTCGGCTTCAACTGTTGGACTGATCGAACAAGACTTAAAAATGGAATATACTAAACCAAATATATGTGATGGACTGTAGGGACGGCACCACGTCAGTTTTCTCAAAATGATTTTGTGTTCGAAGGACCAAAGATTTCTGTAGGTTTAATAAAGCCACACCTTAAATTTTATTATTTACACTGACTACTTGTATACAATTAATTGAAAGTTATGTTGTAGTGATTGCATTACAATATGAACAAAACTACGATGATAACTATCCTTTCTGACTTCTGTATGAACTGTTTTTATTTTACACCGCAGGTAGAACTGTTAAATCTTAAGAGCGGTTCACACTGATGCAATTAGTTGCAGCAATTCCAGTTTTATGAATAGTTGCACGAAAATTCGCGTTCACACTATGCAATTTATTGCAGCAATTTATCGCTTGTGAAAAGTTGCACGTATTAGAGCGTGTTCTATTTTCTGAAGAAATTGCATGCGATTTTTTAGTAACTTTTACGCCCCCAACCTGTCTTATGAACTGTACAAAGTATATGTATTATTTTTCATCACTATACATTGAAAGTAATGATGACAATTATTTGAGGTTGGTAGTACCACAAAAAAAATTGCATTTGTGAAAAATTGCTTGTATTTCCCGATCAGTGTGAACCAACCGTGCAACTCTTAATAATTGCACCTTTCATGCAAATTTTCACATGCGATAAATCGCTGCAATTAATTGCATCAGTGTCAATCTCTCTTTAGATAGAACTGTGTGATTTTACATCTTACACCGCAAGAAGACCTTAAACATAACTCAGCAAACCAAATATTATTGGCGGGCCAAACTAGTGGTTCACGTAAACTTACAAGTAGTTTATTTTACGATAATATCCAGCAGCACAAAGTTAAATATAAATTCCAAAAGACTTACCTTGTATTGCATTCGCCATATAATAAAAATCGAGAAATACAGTCCCTTATTAAAGAGAAACAAGTTACTACAATATTATTCCAATGAAAATAAAAGAAATTGAAACCGACCAAAAAGTTCGGAGCTAATAATATGTAAATTTTGTGCGCTTTCACAAAGTGTAGTAAAACTTAAAACAACATTGCGATAAACCTCTTTGTTACAAAATATGTACACGTGCAGCAAGGAATAAAAGAGAGTAAATGTAACTAGACACTCTAGATGCGGTCCATCTTTGATACAACGAATCGATCGGATTTTCCGCGCATTGAGCTGTCTATAAACGCCCGCTATACAGGTAAATGTGAAAGTAGCTAAGTATTGCTTAAACTAAAGACAAAGATAACTACGCAATGAAAAAACGTTAAGAAGCAAAATTAATTTTGCTAACATTAATTATTAACAACAAATAACAGAAGGAACCCCAGAAATATGTTTTTAAGTAAAAAATTGTAAATATTTAGTGAATTGTGTTTTACTACATACCTTGATAGATAAAATAATATAGTGTTGATTCAACTTCTACATCTATTATTAAATACATTCTTAATATTCACTGTGAGAACTATAGATGTTCCACAAAACATATTTTAACAAAGGATAATAGTTTACTGCGCCTTTTCTGTTGTAAAATATTTTGATATTTCATGTTATCACACAAACGAATAAAGCCGCATGTATAAAATAAAGTTTATATCACAAGATGGCTACACACATGCAACAGAACATCGTAACGTAAAGCAATATTTCCTGTTGCACGACGAAGTTTTGAGGTGCAACAGAATATCATCGCGTAACATTAACGCGAACATAATATCGTCCCATCCTCCTATGAGCAGTTCATCAATGTTTTCCAAGCAAAATGAACATTGCGGCTATTACTGACCATTTTATTACTCGAAAATATTATTTTGAAAGAATGTTAATTAAATTAAGAATAACCTCTTCCGTTATATTTTTTTTTACCACAGGCCCGACCAGATATGCGACTACGTGGCGCAACGTGGACGCGTAACAAGAACTGATGAGACACCACACAGTGGTCAAAACCGACACACACGTGATCGTAATTAAAAAAGTTTAAAATATTTGATAATGCTATAACTTATGTATTTGTTTGTACCCAGAGATATTAATTATTAAAAACTGCAAAATTAACAATATTTCTATAGGGTATATTTTAGTAGATACACGAAACATAGGTTGTGTTTGTTATTACCTAAGCCAGATACCTTGGTCGATTTAAAATTATTACAAGTGAAAGTAATTACTTTAAGGATTCAAATGGCCTCATTACTTTCTAAGAAGCTGTTTTTATTTTCAGGTAACATCGGCTGTCTATAATCCTAAAACAGCTATGTACAAATGATTTTTTAATGAGGGATAACGTTTATTGCTAGTACTTGCTAGTCCATGAATTTTTCATGAAATGAAATATTATTGTGTAAGTAATTAAAAAAAGTTTACCTGTGGAGACGTGCGCCACAGAACCTAACGTGCGATGAGTGCCGTACGTATCTAGTCCTTTATTAGAAGACATGAAGTGCAGTTGTAAGTATAGTTTATTATTTTCTTTGTGTCCTCAGAAAACTTTTTAATTTCGCATAATTGTGTGTAATCAGTTTTAATTAGTGTTTAGTTAGTGATTTTGGTGTTTAGTTAGTGATTTTGGTGTTTAGTTAGTGTTTTTGGTGCATTTTGCCACTGTGGCAATTACACATCTGGATCTACATCAGAAAAAGATGGAAATATCTGGTCAAGGCTTTTCTGTGAAGAAAATTCGTGCAGAGAACATTCTCAAACAGATGTGGATGATGAAATTGCACTAGTGCGTTCGAAAATTGTACGAGGTAATCGTTTTTCCCGCAATACCTTACAAAGTGGTGTCATTTTGCGTGTTTTCAAAAGTGGATATTCTATTAATATTGACAAGTTTGACGAATATTGTAAGGCCACTGCAGAATTATATGTATATTTGTACAATTGGTACTCCATGCTACTTACAGTACATAAAATTCTTACACATGGTGCTACAATTATTAAGGAAGTTCTATTGCCTATCGGTGAATTATCAGAAGAAGCCCAAGAGTCAAAAAATAACGTAAGGAAGTACCGGGACAGACATACGCAAAAAATCAACCCTGTGAAAATCAATGAGGACTTATTCTATAGGCTCCTATATTGAGCTCAGATCCTCATCTGATTTCATATCAATCCATAGCATGATTCTGTTGCTGATCTTACAGACGAAGACGAACTTGAGTACGAGTATGACGACGGAAGCAAAATGTATAGCGTAAACGCAAGAGAAGACTCGAATGATTAGTCTTATAATTGTTTTGTCTGTGTCTTGTCTTGGCTATGTATATATCAGAAATAGTTTCTATAATATGTACTTGCAATAAGACAACTGACAACTGGCTAAAAAACGTCAACCACCCCTCCCCCATACAACAGCACCTCTAGCTCTTTACAACTAAATATTAGTAGTTAGTTATTAATAAACAAATACTTATGTGCTAAATATCATAGGAAGTAACGATCGTTGAGATCGTGACATCTTTAAGTACTTATTTCATCTCCTAAGGGATTGAAATCGAATGAGTCGTTATCCATTGTTTATACATGTTTGTACGGCATAAAATAATTCAACAAGATTTTTAACCTGCTTTTACAACGTGATTAATTTCGATCACGAATTCGTCCATTTTGAACCCTGTGCGCCGTTATGTTACGATGTTCGGTGTTACGCAGTTGCAAGATTGAGTCCGCACTTGGTACGCGACAGTGTTACGTTACGATGTTCTGTTGCTTGTGTGTAGCCACCTATAAATTATCAACTTACAAATTATATAAATCCTTTCCGCATTTGATCTTGAATCCTTCGATCGACTTGAAAGTTCCCGCAATATCAGCATCGATGTCCTCTCTGTGAATCAGAGAGCGCATTGTGACGACCCGTTCCGGTAAACAAGTGTTGTTCATGACGTCATCGAATGAGACATTTTCAGCGAAAGCTTGCGTCAAATGCACTCTCCCCTGGCATATCTCGTCTTGAAAACTGTCTTCGTTCATGTAATCCCCGTACACGTGAGAGAGATCGTCCTTCGTCACTTGCGAGTTCAAGAAGTAAACCACTTTGGCCCATAACCAACCATCTTTCATGACACGTTGCATGAGTTCCTTCTCTACGTAGGATTTCGAATCGACGTGACCCATTAAGATTTTTAATTTCAGGACGAAGCAATTGCTTATTGCTGCAAGGCGGGAATATGATTTTATCTGCAAAGAAGTTCGACGTTTAACAATTAGATGTTAATGTGGTACAAATAGGCTCAAGAATTGTCAAAATGACATATTGTTAAGATTTTCATTATGATACAAGTTTATATCCAATAGGAATACAGATTTTTCATTACGATACAAGCTTATATCCAATAGGAATGTGACATTCCAATATTCAAATAATATTCAATATGGCGACTGGATATCTGACAGATATAAAAATTAATTAAATGTGACAGTTCTCTGCAATTTACAAGTAGTTAAAATTTGTGCTTTTTTGAAAATATAAACGGTAAAATTGAGGGATAATGACAGTGAAATGTAAAATTTGACTCCACCAGAAATTATGGAACAAGCATTAGTAGACACGAACAATTTATTACCAGCTAAATTCGCAAAAATGTACGGAAAATTTTACGCTCAATTTATGAAACGGAATGTTCAAAAAATAATATTTTATTACGTGGTCGTAAAAAAAATAGTGTATGCAACTCGCATTTAATGGCTATTAAGACACTCGTCATTTCTCACTTTCATTGTCGTGTCTTAATAGCTATCATTAAATGCTCACTGCATAATATACTATTATAATTCATATTAATACACTTTATAACACCTCAAATTTCCTTGTCCAAGCGGCACAAAAGGAAAACATCTGTTTTATTTCTGTATCTAGAGAAGACAGTTCTGAAGATGACCATTGAAAATATTGTTAAATATTGGAATCCTTTGAATTGGCTACAACTTTGTCATCAGAATATCAAAAAATGACATTTTGCAATCTTTGATGAAGAATTTCATTTCAAAGATTGATAAGGATGAACCAGAAGTGACAAAAGAATTAAAATCCGTTTTGCAACGGGAATTGCAATCAAATTTCACAAAAGTCTTTCCTAGTAGCTTCATCAAGTGAAATATTCGACATTAGCACATTTCTAGACCCAAAGTTTAAAAAGAAGGAAAGATTTTTTGTATCTCTGCTTAAAACAAAAAGGAATCTAATAGATATTTTGGAAAATGAAGGAGAGTCATCAGTTGAATTTGATGAAAGTAACATGAATTAAACAAAAAAAAACTGCTTTGGATATTTTGTTCCCCAATGAACAAGTAGGTTGTGACAATAATGTCGATATACAGTGTGTCCGTAGAGTATGGAATAAATTCATTTTTTGCGAACAAACAATTTTAACGAAATTTACCAAAACAGGTCGATGGAAGTGTGTGATTTATTTAACGATAAATATCCAGAAAGACCCATAACGCAATCAACAGTAAGTAAGGTTGAAAAGAAATTTCGAGAAACTGGTACGGTTAAAAGTGCACGCAAATCAGGTCGCCCCTCTGTAAATTTTGATAGAAAAGTAGATGTTCTACTTGCTGTTGAAGAAGATCCGCATACTTCTGTTCGTAAGATTAGTCGTGATCTTGATGTTAGCAAAACAACGGAACACAAATTATTAAAACTGGAAAAATGGCATCCCTTTAAAATAAAACTTGTACAGGAATTAAACGATGATGATCCAGATAGAAGAATAGAATTTTGTGAAGAAATTATGGATAACTACCACTGAGACCCTGTTTTCGTATAAAACATTATTTTCTCTGATGAAGCATTTTCACATTAAATGGCGAGGTCAATGGTCAGAATTGTAGGTAATGGGCAAAAGAAAATCCCAAATGGATGCGTGAGCATCGTACACAGTACCCGCAAAAGATAAATAAATGTATGGGCTGGTATTGTAAGAAATAGAATCACCGGACCCTGCTTTATCGAAGGTAATTTAGACGGGCCAACATATCTTCGGTTTTTAAGAGGCTTTTTTGTACCTACTTTAATATTTTATTCCCCGGTAGAATTAATCCTGGAAGTTTTGATCAATGTTCATGGTTTCAAGACGAAATTTTTCTGAACAGGTGGATTGATAGACGTGGACATATTGAATGGCCAGCGAGGTCGCCAGACCTTAATGCTTTGAATTTTTTTATGTGGGGTCATCTGAAGAATGTTGTTTATAAAACGGAACCAGCACATATTGAAGAATTACAAGAGGGAATTCGAACAGAAATAAACAATATTTCTCAGAAAACCATAAACAAGGTTCGACAAGAATTTATTCATCGAACATTTAACTTAAAGTCATGTATCTGTTATCATTAGCTACAATAAAATTGATAAATAAGATTAGTCGCCTACTTTTTTGCAATTGATAAGAAATAGTTGTTAGCACGTATCTTTCAAATTCTGTTCGCTAGACCCCAAGTATCTACCTTTTTGGAATCAGCTCATTAATAATAATCTAAAAGTGTCACCAAATACAGGTGCTGTATTTAAAAGATATGCCGATGACTTCATCACATTATTGTGGATCACCGTGTATAATGAATTTTTGTTGTTGAATGTAGAACATTAAAATTAAAAATCGACGTGTTTCAGGTTTTTTTTAAATGGCTTTTGCTTTAGGAAATATCGAATTTATTCCATACTTTACGGACACACTGTATATTCTTGAAATGTTGTACGCCAAAAAACAAATAATTCGAATATTTAATATTTATCACAATAAATATTTGAACACTGAAATTTGGAAAATTCCTGGCCTGCTTCAGGAAGAAAAAGGGAAAAAGGGAAACACGTATAGAAGACGCGTTACATTGAAGAACATCCTTTTAAAACCTGTCGCAGAGCCATTCAAGTAAAAGGATTTAGTGGAAGTGTAAACACAAATTGGTAGAAGTAAATATAAGAAATTATACTGCCGCTTTAAAACCGAAAGTAAGTGGGAGATAAAGAGAAGAATGACATTTAAATATAACATATGTTTCATACTTGGTACTGGAGCACAGAGATTCTTCGTTCTTTATGTATTTGATGTAGTTTAACAAGCGGGTTATAGTGTGCGTTTGTAACGTGCCTAACATGTGTCTTTCGTAATATCGTTTGAGTTATCAATTTATGAATGAATGATGCCTATGCGTTCAAGTTAAAGTCCGTCTTAACTGCGCTCGGCACGTATAGATTGTCAACCTTATTGTTAAGTAAACTGTACTATTGATGTTCGGACTAGTTCATGGAGAATGATCAAATGGTCGGCACATATGATCGTTCTCGACTAACTAATCAGAATGTCAATCGTACGTTTACGAGAATTGCTAAAAGACTGTGAATTTCGTGTCGCCTCCAGTATTCGGAATCCCACTGCTGATGTAAAAACCGCATTATTTAATGCAAATACTTGGATTTAGACAATCCTTGAACAAAATCTCATTTTGCTAACCTAGTAGTATACTTACTGTTTTAAAATTTTCCTTGACGACTGTAGCTAATGTAACATCATATAATAAATACAACATAACATTATATATGTCATCGCTTGCGTCTATCATTGTATGCACGTCTTTACAGCGATTATCCTCGCGTTCTTCTTTATCTTCATCATCATCGTCTTCATTTGCATCCATTGCTTCGATTGGAGTTAAGAGAACATCTATAGTTAAACCTAACCAGGTGAAATATTTCAGCAAGCATTCGTCTTCACCAAACATTGTGCTGTCATCTACAGTCTGATATAATGATGACAGAGTGCCATTCAAATACTCAGCACAGGTACATACTTCAGTCAGTTTTGATCTCCAGTCAGGCACAAACTTTCTTTGCAGGAACAGCTCGAGCAACGTGAAAACTACGAATCCGTTGTTCTTTTTAACTACACGTATGAAGTTCACTATCTTATCTACTATCACTGCGATATTGAAAGAGTGCAGGTCATTATTGAGAAATTCATTTTCGACAATTTTAGCGAACATTTCAGCTACGGATATCAATTCTTCGACTTCTAGACAACTGCATAAGACACCCAAAACGTCCTGCCAAGCGGTATTCACCTCCCACAAGGTGTCTTGCGATATCGTCTCGGTATCTAAACGCGTGTTGCAACTCAATGTGAATAACGCTAAGAGCAAATCAGTGCCGTATTGTAATTTTGATTTTTCCGTATATAAAACTGACGAAATATATGCAGCTAGACTAGCGCATGCGTCCAAAGTTACAGGATGTTCGGTTGGATTAAGAAGACTATTACTAATGATATTAACAATTTGAACTACTGCGTTTTTACTGATGAACAGCTCTGAAATCATAAAGGATTATGTAAATAACAAAAAATCAATCAATATACAGTCCGGAATAAAATTAAGAGACATTCTCATCTTTTCAAGTACAGAAATGTGCAAAATTAAATAAATCTCCAAAAATGTACGAATATAGGAAATTTAATAGTTTTTTTTCTCTACTTAACTGAGATTTTAAGAATATCCCATAGTGTATATACACTGCATATCAGCCAAATGGAATAAATTCGAAAATAAATAAAGGGGGCGTGTTTTAGTTGTGCATTTTTTCAACAGAAACTTTTTATATATGGTGCGTTTTGTAACAGTGGCCAATACCAACTTTCTTATTTGAAATACAACACCCTGTATATTATTCAATTTTTGGATTCTTCAGAAAATTCTAGACATATTTCATGTAAAATTTCCTATACCTATCTTCAACTGCTTCGGAAATATTAAGTGGCTGCAGATTTATTGCAAAAATTAACATTAAAGAAAGAAAATTATTTGATTACAGAAATTCGCTACAACACACTCAAAAACTAATAATTAATCTGTTTATTTCTTGATAATGTAAAAAAAATCCATTAATGTCCATGTAGATGTTCAATATGCTCGCCGCGAACGTCTTGACAACATCCTAATCTTGAATAGAAATTTCTTCGAACGTTACTCAACATCTCAGGCGTGACCGATCTACTCGCAAGCGTTATTCGTCTACTTAAGTCAGCTAAGTCGAGGGATTTAGTTTTGTATACAATGCTTTTGACATATCCCCATAAGAAGAAGTCTAATGACGCCAGATCAGGGGATCGCGCTGGTCATTCAATCGATCCTCGCCTCTCTATCCATTGATATGGAAATATTCTGTTGAGGTACTGCCGGACATTGATTTAGTAATGGGGCGGTGATCCATCTTGCTGAAACCATATCATATTCGCTGGAACTTGTGGGTTCTCAGGATCAGGATATAAGTTTGCCAAAGTTGGCACATTTTGGAGTAGTGCTAAATAATTATCGCCATTCAAATTGCCATCAATGAAAAAGAAACCTATGATATGGATCTCCAACAATTCCTGCCCAAACATTAACCCTTACAGGGTATTGCGTATATCCCCATAAGAAGAAGTCTAATGACGCCAGATCAGGGGATCGCGCTGGTCATTCAATCGATCCTCGCCTCTCTATCCATTGATATGGAAATATTCTGTTGAGGTACTGCCGGACATTGATTTAGTAATGGGGCGGTGATCCATCTTGCTGAAACCATTCGCTGGAACTTGTGGGTTCTCAGGATCAGGATATAAGTTTGCCAAAGTTGGCACATTTTGGAGTAGTGCTAAATAATTATCGCCATTCAAATTGCCATCAATGAAAAAGAAACCTATGATATGGATCTCCAACAATTCCTGCCCAAACATTAACCCTTACAGGGTATTGCGTATGTTCTTCTCTCATCCAGTGAGGATTTTCCCTCGACCAATAGCGGCAATTTTCACGATTAGCATGACCGTGAAGTGTAAAGGTGCACTCATCAGAAAACAAAACATGTTCTATTGGATCACATTGTTATCTAACATTTCCAACATTTGTTCACAAAAATATAGTCTCCTATCAAAATCGTCGTCCATGAGCTCCTGAGTTGGTATCATTTTATAGGTATGCATTTTAATTTGTTTTATTGTTCGAATAATCGATGAATGGCTAATATCGAACATTGTGGGCTGATTGTCGACTTGAAGTATGTGGGTTTTCCTTAAACTCAAGTGTAATATCGAATTTGTTATTATCACTTATTGCATTGGCAGCTGCTTTTTTGAAGTGTAAACTGCTTTAGGCGCGTTGCGCTGATTGTAGGCAGTGAACAAGACCTGTCACGCTCGGATATGTAACGCTCGTTCGGGTAATGTCGGCTCGAGTCGACTAAGGGAACAATTTTATTATTATTTAATTTCAATTAAATTGAAATTTAAATGAATAAATTCATGTCCCAGAACAGGTTCGATCCCGAGACCGCACGGTTATGAAGCCGATACGTTACCATTAGACCAAGAGCGGGACAGTAAGCAAGTATTTATATCGTCTATTTATATATATATACATGCGTCCTAAAATCTCCTTAATAATGCTTACGACCGAGGCAAGACAATCTCGAGTACGTGAACGTTTTTTTGTACTCACCGCCTGTAAAGTGACATTTGGCGCATGTGTAGCTCGACTGGGAAATACGTTTTCCCGGTTGAGACGACTGTAAAAATTGAAAAAAAACACTGGCACTTTGGGACATTTCAAAATAATCTAACTTGGTAGTAATAAAATTTAGTCTATAAAATACTACTTCCCTCCACTATTCTTCACTAAAAGTTGGGGAAATAGGAGTAATAATTAATAATTCTTCCAAAAAATTGTGGCGCCTTTTATTTGACGACATTTTAAGCGACACCTTAAGCAAGATTCAAGCGCCATCTATTTGAACCACATCGACATTCATATTGGCAGTTCGGGATTGTTTGTATTTAAACCAAAAAACGCAATAAATGTACTATAAATTTATAAATATAAGAATAAATACCTCATGTTTGCCATGTGTAAGAATATAATAACTTAATTTTACGGAAAGGTGAGTAATAGTGACGACATGAAATGCTAAAATTAATTAGGTAATCTATCTTAGGTTAGGTATGATACCAATGACATTAATCAATAATTTTTTTTTTATTGAAGTGTAAACTTCTTTAGGCGCGTTGTGCTGATTGTAGGCAGTGAACAAGACTGACCTGCAACGCTCGGATATGTAACGCTCTTCGGGTAAAGTCGGCTAAGGGAACAAGATAAATAAATATATCATATAGAGGTATTTAATTTAAGTTAAATTGAAATTTAAGTGAATAAATAAATTCATGTCCCAGAACAGATTTGATCCCGAGACCGCACGGTTATAAAGCCGATACGTTACCATCAGACCAAGCGAGGGACCGTAAGCAAGTATTTATATCGTCTATTTATACATACACATACGTCCGAACCGACCAAACGAAACGGACGCTCGCGTAAAAGTAATAAATGTGCGAATATGTTTTATTTAATACGTTACTGAATATTATATGCGTGTATTTCGTATTATCTACGGTATTATTAACTTCGCCTTGATGAAGTTTACACTTCCGCCGTGTGGTTTTGAGCACACTCATTCTTCTTGTTTATCTGCTATACATGTCCCTTGGGATATAGGCGGCAAATTTGAAAATCTTTTGTAAAATAATCGAGCCACTTCCATTTGTGTCCCTGTGTTATATCCATAACCAATCATCTGTAGAATAGTTATTTTGTGCATTTCTGTTAAATAAACCATTTTTCTGATATACACTTAACGAAATTCAAACGACTATAACACTGACAACTAAACTGTCATGCAGCCAGGCAACAATTTGCTAAGGTCAAGCGTTTTAAACAAAAGTAAACAAAAGCATTTACAGTTTTTGTTTATTTCATATCAGTAAAAAGGAATGTTTTTTTTTTGTTTTTTTACATTATCAAGAAATAAACAGATACTTATTAGTATTTGAGTGTGTTGTAGCGAATTTCTGTAATCAAATAATTTTCTTTCTTCAATGTTAATTTCTGCAATAAATCTGAAAACACTTAATATTTCCGGAACAGTTGAAGATAGGTATAGAAAAATGTACATGAAATATGTCTAGAATTTTCTCAAAAATCCAAAAATTGAATAATATACAGGGTACTGCATTTAAAATAAAACAGTTGATATTGGCCACTGTTACATGGCACACCATGTATAAAAAGTTTCTGTTGTGAAAAATGCACAACTAAAAATACCAATCGATGTGTCCGAGCGTTTTTCCGAACACGCCCCCATTTATTTATTATCGAAATTATTCCATTTGGCTGATACACAGTGTATATATATTATTTATGTATGATTACTAGAGAGCGGAATCGAGCGAGCTAAACTACCACGGAGCCACAACCGTGAAAAGAAATAATGTAAACAACTGCGTGTTGTTTACATTATATCTGAATAGCACTAATTCATAGTGCGAACTGTAACATCTGTTTACTCCAGAGAATCAGAGAAAAAACTGCCATAAAATAAGGAATTTTATGAATAAAATCCTTTCTTCATCGGCGTAGGTACAAGGGTGACGAATTTTTAAAATTTATTATATTCACCTTACATTTCGCAATATAATATGTATGTTTTAATAACATACGCGTACATTTTTAGTTATCATTTATTTAGATCTAGAATGTTGTTTATGTTACTTTTTCTGAGATAAAAATTAATTGTCAGTGATTCCGAAATTTATTGCAAAGTCTGTAAAATATCGTCACTTAGCTTTACTAAAACATACACAGAAATAATTTTCATTCAGAGAATTTCTATAGTTTACAAAATTTCGTTACATGTTTAAATGACGATGCTCGAAGTATTTCTGAGTGCAAGGAACTAACACAAATCCCAAATTTAAAAAATCAGTTGTTATTCCTTCAGGAACACTTTGGAAATTTGCCTAAACTAATGACATATTTTGAAAATCGAATCTCAAATTAAAAAATGAGGTGTGGCCACCACACGACTTTCTTATACGTATGAGCGTTTCAAACTATACTATATTTTTTTTACACAAAAATTATTCAAAATCCTATTCTAAGTACTTCTGTTCTCTTAATAAATCGCTATAGAATGCATACTTAGCAAGATATTCGAAAAAAGGACTACTCCCTAAGAGTAAAAGTGTTACTTCCGGTCCGAATTTTGAAATTTCATATATTCAAAAAATATTGCAAATCTAGCACTAAATACTTTTGTATTCTTGATAAATACATATAGAATGCATAATTTACGACATATTCGCAAAAAATCGCTATTCGATAAGAGTAAAAGTGGTAATTCCGGTCTGAATTTTGAAATTGTTTTTATGCAAAAGATATTGAAAATTACGTTTTAAATACTTTTATACCCGTAACGTACCTGTCTAAAAAGCATGACATGCGAAATATTCGCAAAAAACTGATTTTCGATAGGAGTAAAAGACCTACTTCCGGTAGCAGCTTCGAAGAACTTTTTAAATAAAATTGTTCTCAATTTTAATTTCAAGTACATATGAGTTCTTTATAAATTTGTTTAAATTTAGTAGTTATATTGGCAAAATTTAATTTTTTCACTGAAGTAAACTGCTATTTCCGGTTTACCGATTTTACTGAAAAACTACTCAGATCTCAAGAGGTAGATTAGACACGTAAATACAAAATTTGGAATTGATATCTACAGCGGTTATCGTGGTCACATAGAGACACACAGACATTTTTTTAAAACATCTTTTTCGGTATCAGGGGACTTCAAAACGTGGACATCTGCAAAAATCTCGAAGTCGAAAATTTCACATTACTTCCTTATACTGCGTATAAGAAAGTAAAAATGGATTAACCACATTAGATGTGGCTATTAATAATTCCAAGTGACTTAAACGCAGTTTTTAATAGAAATCCAGGTTTAATAACATTGCGGCAATTGTGTATGCTAAACACGCTGAAATAAAAGAATATTTCCATTACGTAAATACATATAACCAGTTGCGATATAGAAAAGACGTTTTCTATCTACAAGGATGTACTTAATTCAAAGAGAACAAGTCTTACAGAAGAGAAAATGAACAAATAGTAGGGTATTTTGTATTTTATAATCACCAGCCACTTGTTATTCAATTATATAAATAAAATTAAAACCTCTTTAAAAATACTACATTTCAATAGCGCGCCCATGGGCGATGAGTCATGACTCGCTCGATTCCGCTCCCTAATGATTACCTTCATCTTTGTGCTCTGTGAAAGCCTGGTTTAATAAAACACTTGACTCTGGGGTAGATTCGTCCAAAATTAATTCCTTTCTCGCTATAGACACTAAATACTCATCGACTTTTTCGTTACTTAACCAATGTTGGATCACAGGATCGGCATTGTAAGGATGAGATAGTGCCCTGGTAATACACCAACCGCATTGTTCAGTACTTAGCTGTAAAACTTGCAAAATTAGTGGAATATGTTCTTGTCTATAATAAATACACGGACATCTATTACTTCTTACGGAAATCCTATTCATATAAAATAGTAAAAAAAGTACGATGGTGCGAAAAAACTGTCCATTTCCAATGCTGTCACATACAAAATTATAACCAAGCAATTGCTTCATTATAAACATCCTTACCAAGGCAACATAAGGCCTATACGAACTATTCCATTATTGTAGCAATGCTAGTAATTCTATTTCTGTAACTTTTTCTATTGAAAATGTTTTTTTTCTGATTCTATCCATTTTTGAAATAACTGTACGTTAAATATAGTTTCTCTGGTGCCTTTTTTGTCACAAAAGTGTCTTTTAACTTTGAGATCGCGAAAAGTCCGCATGGGTAGTGATGTCACACTACCTGCGGCTGATGTGACGTCACTACCCACGCTCACATTTAGCGGTAACTTGTCTCACCACAGTCGGAGGAACCTTTATCGGGCTGCGTTGCTTCCTTTGCACCGTGATTTAAAAAGAATGATAATTTTAATAAAAATAAAATATTGTCATAATTTCATGGAATTACATGTATATCGGCTGACTGAACGTATTCGTACAAACAAGCTATAAGCCTATTCTGGATTGTTGTTGCAGACACTTCTTGGTGAAACATTTTTAACTTCGTACAATAATAACTGATTAAAACACTTGGCTCATTTCACTATGAGTTTTATTCATAAAATATTAATTGTACGAACAATAGTACTCTAACATATAGTACTCTATCACCGAAACATATATGTTAGAGTACTATTGTTTATATGATTAATATTTTATAAATGAAACTCATAGTGAAATGAGCCAAGTGTTTTAATCAGTTATTATTGTGTGAAGCTCTACGCCTGATAGCCTGTCTTTATTTAATTTAATTTGTCGTGTTTGTGTTGTTTAGCAGTCATAAATGTTGTCTAGACGTTAAGAAGGTTATTATTTTGTTAAATATACATCTGTAGTTTTATTGTTGATAAGCTCCTGACATTGAAGGATTTTCTAGGTTCTTTCTAAAAGGAAACATTAGATGGCTCGAATCGAAAATACCGTGACACCGGCCTAAAGTCAAAGACAAATCGCAAGCACTAATTTCATCATCGACATCTAACATTGCTGAGCTAAAGGAGTCAGCCAATAAGTTTCGCACATAAGAGATAGATGTGGCTATAGTCGAGTTGTTTTGGCAACCGACATGGCCAAAGTACGAACTAAAGACGACAATTCAATGCCACCAAAATTTCCCATCGACCAGAAGAATAGAATTAAACTAATTATTAAATATTTAAGGATATATAGCGCCCATTAGTAAAGTACTATTACATGAATATTATAAATAAAGTTGCTAAATATTACTTTTCTATACTGATATTCTATTAAATACTTGACCATTGTGTTTAGTAGGCAAGTATTGTTGACAAATTTATATTGTTCGGATGACAATTACAACAAATGCAAGAGATAATTATGACAAATGTCAAATGGAGTATGAAAAGTATTATTTGTGAAAACCCTGAAATTGCTTTTGTTGGTTTATATTACTTGACAGATAAAATGTTGCAACATCTCAAATTTGACACCATTTTATTCTATTAGCGCATGTCCTTTGCCAAAGCGATTCAACCATAGTAAGGTAGATAAACAGATAATTTTAATTTCGTGTAAATGGGTTAATTGTTAATAAGTAACCGCCACCCATACTCCAATTTAAGAAAAAACACACACACTCACACTACACATGGTGTAACAGAAAATGTAAAAACAGGATTAGAGAAAATATCAATCTTAGTACAAATGTGCGGGTGATGATAACTAACCTATTTCTAACAGATTCAAAATGATTACAAAGAAATCATCATATAGACTGTATTGTGTAAAGTACTTTAAACAACTTTTTCTACATTATTTAAAGTTTCCGTAAGAAGTTGCATACTGTCTGTCTAATCGATATTAATCTATGACATTTTAAAGCTTGTGTATATAAAAGCCATCAATACTAAATTAAATTGTACACTAAAAAAACAGACAAAAAACGTGCAAACTTTTGATACTGATAAAGAAATTTATAAATTCTAAAGAACTAAAATTGTAACTAAAACTATTGCTACCAACCTTTGTAAATGTATTTACTATTTTCAACTTTTCTTCATCTTCGAGATATTTGAATAATATATATATCAAATCAATTACTGCCTTTGTACACAAATAACTGGAATTCAACCATTTATAAAGTAATTGTTCGTATATATCGACCAGTCGTCCCTTTTCACCACTTGCAACTACCAATTCGCTTAAGTTAACGAAAAATTCCCTACTTTCAAATTCCAATATCAAAGCATAGAGATGATCCAGCAACTCTTTCGATTGTTTGTCATTTATAAACCTGACATAACCGCGACAGAGCTTAAAAACTAGTGAATTTAGAGAATGTTGATATGATTCGTCGCATTTATCGGATTTTATCTTAATATTAGTGTCGAGATCACGGGTCTCACGTGATCCCTCCGCTTCGAATTTCACTTTTAAATGTTTCCTGGGCTTGATGGTGTGTTTCAAAGAAATTAATAATTCGATCTGTCGCACAGACAAGTCCGATACGGCGTTCTTTTCGTAATTATGTTCCACATTCATTAGTAAACCTTGGAATAGTGAATCCAAACTGGTCCAGAAATATTCCAGATATCTCAGATAGTTGTGTACATCGGGATGCATCCTGTTTCTGTGCCAATATTGCACTAAGCCGGCTATTTGGTTATAAAGCGTCTTATATGAAGCGGGTCCTTCCACCAGACACCATTCAATGAGTGGCAAGAGTTGAACCTTTATCAGTTTTTCACAAAGATGTATGTCCGATTGATTTTTCAATATAACGAATTGTAAGCATTCTGTTAATGTTACGGAAACTGCCGATGATTCTGATCGACTGGAAATTGTACTGCGTTGCTTTAAGCTGTAAACAAACGAATAGCAAAATGTCACATAGAATAATAGTGTTGAAAAGTATGACTTGTATGTTGTTTTCAATGTTTGTAACGGGTGGGCCATTTAAAAGTTTGTTTTTAAAAACGCTATAAATTGAGTCTAGATTTTTTTGAAATTCTTTTTTATTGCAAAGGATGAAGTCTCCGATTTAAAGGCTGTATTACACTTACCAAGTTCTTGGCCAAGTTATTGACCAAGAACTTGGTCAAGTTAAAATTGACGACAAGTCGTGTATTACACTTGCCAAGTCAACTTGATCAATTTCTTGGCCAAGAACTTGGTGGCTTAGAACATGTTCTATTTTTCTTCTCAACCTAATCAAGCTTTTAGTGATTTTTAGTAATATTCATGTTATAAAGTTTTTTGCCAACTGTGTAAAATGTAAACACAAATTCCATTTTAGAATAATGTTAAAAATTACATAATTTGATACTTCTTGAAAGAATTTTATGCGTAAATTATTTATTTTCTTTTGTATCTCTTGTGCAGTAATTTTTACATTCAATATCAAACACAAATCTTCGGTGACTTTATTAATTTTTTTTATTTCGTTCTTTTGCACTATTGGTACTGCTAATTCACCTAAAAACTTGGCCAAGAAATTGATAAGTGTAAAACAGTCAAGGTCAACAATAACTTGATCAAGAACTTGCCGACAATTTCTTGGCCAATAACTTGGTCAAGAACTTGGTAAGTGTAATACAGCCTTAACAATGAAAAACTATTTCGTTCATGTGGCTCCCTCTGTTCGCCTTACAGTGATCCATCCTTTGATTCCAGTTTTAAAGAACTTTTTCGATAATTTTGCCGCCTGTTTCGCCAATAACAGTCGTAATGTTATGTTTCAGAGCTGGAATTGTCTCTGGATTATCCGCATAACATCTATCCTTAACGGCGCTTATGTGGCGCTATCTATTCAAAGCACAATAAACTGCTTGGTAATCACTGAGCATTTTTAAAATCACGTAATAAAATTATGCAATATGATCGGATTGTAGCAAACCAACCAAACATAACATAACCTTACTATGACAACATTTACGATCTCGGTCGAAATACTCCTAGCAAATCAAGCTTCGTCTAATGCGTCCGAGGTCGAATATCCGAACAATCTAGATTTACATCGATCTGCTCAACTCACAATAACCGAACGATTTTTACATAAATTAGCAAAAAGATGGTATAAGCGAATGCGCCTTATATTTCTTTTAATAAGTGTACATACCTATCAGTTTATTGTAATACTTCAGTATACTGTACAATGAAGTTATTTTGTCATAAGAAGAACATTTAGTTCGATTCTGTAGACCACATGTTAGGCTTAAAGGAGGTGCAGTTTGCCTTGATTTCATGAAAAGAAAAAGAGTAATAAAAGAAAAATAAATTTTCATTACAAATTTGTACACTCCAGCCTATTCCAAGTATTCATGCAAATTTAAGTAAAATAAATATTAAAATTCTATAAGTATTTTGGTGTCTTGCACTAATACAAACACGTACGTCTAAAATGGAATAATTATGAAAATGTAAAGTCCCAAAAGTAACACAGCAAGTTAGTTTGGAACAGATATGCTCAAACGGTCGATTGCGACAGCTTCAAAAGTCAATCTTGAAAATAAGTTCACATTTCCTCAAGAAGAAAATAACCGCCTTCCGTAGGTAACTTGTTGCACGGCGACAGTGTAATAATAAAATACTATAACTTAATTTTACGTTCAAATCCGCCGTGCGATTTGAACCTAATTTTTGCGCGATGAGAGACCACATTACTTCCATGCAATTGTGATTCAGTGTCCTGGAATACGTCTACAGATCGTGTGCACTGAATATTGCAATGTTATGTTATGTTATGTTAACTGAATTAGACTTGAGGTTTAGATATCTAGCATACTTGTTTATATTATTTCTTTAGTGAATTATGGCCTGGTTGTTACTAGAATTATGTCGAATGTATCAGTAGTATCAAATGAATACTTTTATGTGATGTTTTATCTCTGGGTTCAATTATTACTTTAAATATAACGGTTTTAACATCAATCGAACTGAACATTTTCGTTGGGTGACACAACTGCAAATTCTGATTAGAGGGTTGTACTGCACCTATCCCTTCCTTATCCATATGAAAATAGGATGCCATTGTCAAAATATATAAAGTAAAATCAGCTGGATTGTGTAATCAATCTAAGCGAGACACTTTGACAATATGTTTTGTTAAAGAACAAGTTGTTATACATACCCAGTTCTCATATTATCAAAGAAGCTACAATAAAAATTATTATTGTCAATGCTTGGTGGTAAATGGGAAAGAAATGGCAGCATATTAGGATATATTACAGATGCATTTCCTTGTCCACCTTCTTTTAGTACTTTGTATAATTTTGGTAGTACTGTTTTTTCTATATTAATGTGTCTGTACCACTCCTAAAAATTTCAAATAATTAACATACAAATACATACATATTAATGTATGTATGTATTTGTATGTTGTATTATTGTATTAGATATTTCACTATCAACAATGTGATAGGTCAAGTTACATTACCACTTACTCATATACAGCATGTGTCAATTTTCATTAGCCATAGGCGATCAATTCATGCAATACGTGACAACGTGGCACCCCTACTTTCCTCTCCAATGCCAGCGCGACCGATACATGCTCGAAAATACAAGTTAGCTTAGCAGTAATTATTGGACCACTGACTTGGGTGTTTGTAATGCGTTCAGAAATAATATTTACGAGTTGCAAGGATTTGTTTTTCCTTTCAGTAAATGCAGAGAATTATTAACTGCGTTCACGCTGCATGACACAAACAAAAGCGTAATTCTAATAAAATTAAAAAATAACCCTAATAAGGTAAATAAAAAAGGATTCTGAAAATAATAATAAACTACTAGATCAGGAGATCGCCGCGGCCATTTTATGTTTCCCGTTCCAGTAATAAGACGGCTTTTATTGCAGACTAGATCGCAACGTGTTCGCAGCTAAACATTGAATGTAAAATCTGGTGGGGAGAAGTGGGAAGATCGGAGAAAATCGTTGTGATGTCGATTGTTGCCGGGATTGGTGACGGACAGTAGGGGTGCCACGTTGCCACGTGTTACTTGTATACGTATAAATCGCACGTAAACATTGTATCCCTATACCTAATGAAAATTGACACATGCGGTATAATGCTAAGAAAAAATGAAGTAAAACCCATCATAAACTCCTTGTTCAAGAATTTCAATTGTAGATTATTTTGAGTCTAGTAAAAAATATCAAGAATTTACAAATAAAAACATTTAACCACACACTAGATACTTGAATTTTTTTGAATAAACTTTGACACAAACACTTTGTAGCAATAATAGAAACTATTTTCTTATAAATCTAGTAAGCACTAATATTTATATGAAATAGAGATACTTTACCTCAAATGTAGTAGTACATAACAATACAGTTTCCCAGACATTTGGTAAAACTGTCGGTTCAGTTTCATCTAAATTAAGAAATACTGCATTAACAACATGCTCAACTTCACTTTTTAGTAGAAGCGGTGCTTTCTGACATAAAACTTTAAGCACACCAAAAAATGCTGTCCTTATAGGAATGACCTTTGACTTTGAAAATTTCCAAAATTTACTATTTGAAACAATTTTCTTATTTAATTCCTCGGCCTTCTCAATATTTTCTCTATTAACTTTATTTATATATAAAGCATATCCCTGCAAACTAGATATAACAATACGTTCATATTTAGCTTCTGCTTCTTCAGTGGATCCTTTGAGGGTATTATTAGTTGATTGAACAGTTTGTACTATTAAGTTGTCATATATATAATTTAAAATTTCGTCCTGGCAATATGCAATAGCTTCTTGTAATTTATTTGTGGGAAAAGCATCCTGAACAATTAACATTCTATTATTAAAACTTCTTATATTCTATTATAAAATGTACCTCAAATGATTTCGTAGCCGCACTAGCAGCTGGTGCATATGTATCATACTGAGATGTGAACCAAGGACCGGCTAATTGTTTTAAATATGGAGCTAAATTTCTTTTTGCCTTCAATACAACTTCATGATGAGCAGAATGAGATGCTTCTCTAACTTTATGGTCAGCATCTGTTGATAATACTGTATATAATCTGCTCCAATACATTAATATATTCTTCACAGTTTCTTGATCGGAGGACTTTATCAAATCTGTAAATTCTTGCAGTGCCTTGAAATATATAATATATTAGTAAATTGTCACTGTATAAAAAGCAAATACCTTTAGTTTAGTCGTTGAATCCTTTTTACTCATCTTTTTCAGTACTAATTGAAAATTACCATCCAATATTGTATCAGGTGCATCATCATTACTAGGCAATGTTAAAGTAGGCAAAGAGAAACATGTATCCTTAATAGATGAGAATCCAGTGAATTGTGGTATTGTATTACCTAATAATTCGGCACTTCGTCCAGAACTAGAAGGCTTAAATAAAAAACATTATTAAAATGTTATTGAAAAATAGCTATTTCCAACTTACACGAGCATTATTCTTTGTACGTTGAGCCTGCTTATGTTTTCCACCCATATTTTTAAAGTGTAAATTAAAATTGTATAATAAAATATGTTGCCTTTTTTTTCACTATTATGACATTATACTGTGAAGTTTGTCAATGTACAATTTAAAAAAATTTAAGGTTATGTCAGTTAATTGAATATGTCATCATAGAGTAAATATTTATAAAGATGAACCCATGGTACTTAGCAAAGAAAACATAACGTCGTTTTACTTTAAAAAACTCGTAAGTCCGATTTTTGCATAAAACGAGGTTTTAATTCAGTCTTGGTAAAAATATTCTTCTACACTTTGTCTTAAAAGCCCGTAAGTCTAGACAGATTTGAGTGCCATCTATTGCTAAATTTAAAAAACACGTATGTTATTTTCAGACGAAACCTTACTTTTAAATCCTCGTAAGTCCGTAAAGTTTTGGTTCCCGCCGCTTTGTAATTTAATTGTGTACCTACATGATATAAAGCTGCATAAATAATAATTATTATGAGTTTTTCAACAAATTCAAAAGTAAGTTTTGTTTTTAATTAGTTAAATGTATTAATATTGTTAGTGAAAAAGAATTTATTTGTTTGTTATGTGAGGTTATCGCGCCAATGTGAGACTTACGAGGTTTAATACTAGTAAGAGGATATTAAATTTCATAGACTACAAACATACGAGGTTTTAAACTTCAATAAAGTTTGGATCGTAGGCTTATTTTATCTATTTTACGAAAAATTGTTTAATATATCTGGGGACAGTCTGGTACAAGAAAATCAAATATGATATACAAGTAATATAAACGCTAACGGATGCGCCGTTATTTCCATTATAAGGCATTTTTTTAGTTGTACCTCTGTCATAATAGTGTTGATAGTAAGCCTGATTTTTTAAATTTTTGTTATATTGTTTCGTACAATTTCTGAGAGGGGCGTACTGTTTTAAAAAGGGAGGTACTTACATATTTTTTACTTTCATCCAAATCAGAATGTTCTGTAAATGTCTAACATTATATCAGTTTGTTTTCGGGAATATGTAATAAAGTAGGTAATTACCTAATTAACTTGCTGTATGTTGTATTTTAGAGTAAAAAAAATAAACGTACAATTTTTTATTCGGTGCAATAATGCACATTTGTTAATAAGATTTTATTATACAATTTATTTTATTTTTAGATCATAGCAGTCAGTACTGTAAGTGCGCGAAGTAAGCTTATTTTTTCGCTTGCACTCGCTGGTGAAACTCGACGGGATGAATCGTCCTCTCAGAGCTTTAATGAGGACCAGGAAGAAACCCTTTCGTCTCAGTTGGCTCAAAGGTCTGAAGAAGAGCGTGATGAAGCTATTGATCCCACGTATCTAGAAAATAATTCTGAAGTTCACATAACTGATAATAATGAAAGTCTTCAAGAAGCTGTTCCCGATTTTGTTGGGGTATATGAAGTGACTACGGGAGGAATGCTTTCACAAGTGACTGAAATGTCTAACAAAAAAAAAAGTGAATTGACATTTGATTTAAAAGCAACTCTTTCTGAACACGAGGAAGTCGAAGAAGAAAATATAAACGAAATACGCGACCAGTCAACAGATAAGAAACAAAGAAAACGCAAACCAGAAATTAGCAAGTGGCAAATAATTGAGAACAAAGAAAAAAGAATGAAAGGAGAGGAATATCGGGGGCTGAAAAAAACTGATGGAAAATGGGTGTACGATCAACGTAGAAAAGCAAGATGTATGAAACCAGCTTGTCATTGCAAACAAAGTAGAAAGGATACTAAGATTAAATGTGGCATTTTCACTGAGGAAAAGCGACAAAATATTTTCCAGCATTTTTGGAGAGATCTCAATTGGGAACAGCGGAAAACATACGTTAACCGTTTAATCGATACTGACGCTGCTAAAGATAAAAAAAATATGAAGAATGAGGTGTCGCGCCGTAAGGTCACGTTGTTCTATCATCTTAAGAAAAAAGGTGTACGAGTAAGGGTGTGCAAAAAAATGTTTAATAATACTCTTGACCTTGGAGAATGGTCTACACATAGTTGGGCACTCTTAAGCAATTCAGTAGATGGATGGAATTCCGATGACCAACACAACACCGATTCTGTTCCATGTCAGTCTAAGAATGCTCAAAGAAAAAGCAATCGATTTACCGAAAGAAAAAATACTTTACAAAAATTCTTTGATCTGCTTCCCAAGCTTGAATCACACTATTGTCGAGCATCTACTGAAAGACTCTACCTAGAGCCACTGTGGCAATCAAAACTCTCTCTATATAATGAATATGTCCAGTTTTGTGAAAAGGAACAAATAGAATATTTGTCTACCAAAGTATTTTATGAAGAATTTGATGCGAATAAGTTGAGCTTGTTTAGACCCAGGAAGGATCAGTGTGATATCTGTGTAGCCCATAAAGCAGGAAATATAGCAGATGATCAATATCTAGCACATATTGCTAAGAAGAACAGGGCTCGACGAGAAAAAGAAGAGGACAAAGAAAATGCCACTCATATTTTTACTGTAGATATGCAGTCTGTTCTTCTGTGCCCTTTGCTGAAAGCATCAACATGTTATTACAAGAAAAAGCTTATGGTCCACAACTATACAATTTATAATCTCAAAAATCATGATGGTTTCTGTTTTCTGTGGCACGAAGGGGAAGGAGGTGTGTCTTCTAATGAGTTTGCTACCCTTCTCTACGATTTTATCGAAAATAAATCAGGAATTAATCCGGGTGAAGAAATCATACTTTTTAGTGACGGTTGCGGTTATCAGAACCGCAATGTTACTCTTGCCAACGCGTTGCTCCATTTATCCAAGAAGCTAAACATAACCATTATTCAAAAATATTTAGTGCCTGGTCACACTCAAATGGAGTGTTATAGTATGCACTCTAGTATTGAACGCAAACTTCGCAATCAGGAGATCTATACACCTGCTGGATACATATCTGCATGTAAAGCAGCAAGAAGACATCCAAAGCCTTATTCAGTAGAATATTTTCGACACGTATATTTCAAAAATTTTAGCCAGCTTTCTTTCTTTACATCAATTCGTCCAGGGACCAGAGTTGGAGAAGCCACGGTAAACAGTTTGTGTGCTCTCAAATACACTGGAGAAGGATTAGTATTTTATAAAACTAATTTCGATGATGACTGGACACAGTTAACGAAAAGAAATACTAAAAAAGTTCTTGGTACCGAACCAATACCGCAACTTTATAATGCTCCTCTAGCCATAAACAAATCTAAGTACGAACATCTTCAGGCTTTAAAAAAAGAGATACCCCATGACTATCATACATTTTATGATACCTTAAAATACGAATAATGTTATAATGCATGTAATAATACCCATAATGTAAGTAATATGTTTATAAATGACTAATAATTATTAAAACGTTTGTTTTTTTTTCAGTACCTTTAGTGTTTAAAAACTTGTAAGTCTTGGTATAGGTAAATTTTTTATAATTAAAATCACGTAAGTCTTTTATTTTGAGGAAAATCCCATATTTAATTAAAATACTCAAAACCATGTATACATATTTTTGAACTATGAAATCAATGTAAAACTATGATTAAAAATGTCGTTCTGCATAAGAGCTAAATAGTTTTTCTTATCTCCTGTAAAAGTAGGTTGGGGAGACATACGAGTTTTTTAAAGTAAAACGACGATAACATGAACCTACCTCAGAATATCAAGTATTCTCTAGAAATATCATCATAAATAAACAATAGTCAGCACCAGCAAATTATTTTATTTATGTAGTGATTGTTCATTTGATTACGATTGTTATATAAACATAGGTTTTCGAATAGGCGAGCGAGCGAGCGAGCGATCGACAAATTGTTGTTCGCTTGGGTCATGTTTTCGAAAACGCGAACGCATGCGATAACTCCTCCTACCTGCACCTAATCATTGCTCTACTAGACCTGCTGCCAAGATATACGCTGCCTTCCTGTTAGTACTCGCTCGTAAAAATTCGCGTCTATCGCATGAAAAACTATTTTCACTGCTCCAAAAGTATACTTATTTGTGATTGGTGGAGTTTCTTCCTCGCTCGCTCACTCACGTTATCGAAAATCTACCTTAACTGGTTTACGTATGTATTGCGATTTTAAAAATTATCATGTTATTAAATCGGCAAGCTGGAAACGTCTTCCTTCATATGTATGTCGCCAGAGTGGCCAAAAAGATAAACTTAGTATACTTGACAAACGATAATTAGAATAGTTCTGATTAAAAAGCAAGAGCGTTTGAACATAGGTATCTTTTATTCATCATCCGAGTCCTTTCTGGTGCGTTCAGCAGAGAAAGGTAAGTTATTGAAAAAGTCATGGCACTGAGGTTTCATGACTTGTTTCGCGCAGAGGAATTGTAAATGAGCATATTTCTCTTTTGAAAAAGGTATTTTTTGTTTGTAAAGTTGTTTTAATTGAACGGACTTATAGTTAATAGTAGCCTTTTTCTTCTCTTGCTCGTACGTTGTCTGAACAGTAAACAATTGGGAACCTCTGGATCTGTTACTTTTATTTCAAAATTACAGACTTGAGCCTTTTCTCTATTTTGATGTTTATCAAAATTAATAGCGATACTATTTTGCAGATCTTTCAAATCATATACAATCATTTTCTGATAGTTCATACACCTCATAAGGTTGCTTTCTCTTCGCTAGTCTTACTGTCGAAAGCCACTGACGTGTTGTATATACCGGTACGTTCTTTGCAGTCCTGTCAATCAGACTATGGACGGAATCTATCTCGCTCTGAGTATGACCGCGCTCCAAAAATATATGACGGATTTTAATCCAATATTTTTGCGTTAAGTAACTATGAAGAGAAAAGATGTATTTATTGCAATTTTGACCACCGTAATTGTCTGAATAAAATGTGAATTTTTTTAACACATTTTCTAACATGATTTTCAATAGGTATATTGTAGCAAACAGCTCCCTATTTTGGATGAGCCTCGATGAGCGATGCATTCGTACCACCTACAGCACTGGCAACTTTTTGTGGCCAAATTAAATATTGTAACATTATAGGAAGACAGTTTTAATTAGTGCGCTAAACTAACATTAGGTTTTGGCACCGGTAATACTTGCGGTAAATCAAATACAGCGGCACAATTTTGTGATTGAATTTCGAGTTGTTCTTTCTTTATTATTATTCTTCAATTGGCGAGCCAAATCTTTATTTCTAATGTGCTGTGTACATTCAATTTCTTCAATATCACTTCGACTTTGTTCTGAAAGATTACTATACTTGTGGCATGTTTCACATAAATCCGTTTTTGGTTTAAAGAATGACAGACTAAATTCTGTATTAAAAATCTGTCTATAGATGCTCTCTGTCGCTATTAGATATATTATTGTCCTCACAAAATTCTAGGTACATTTTTGCAACGTTTAAAGTTTGAGGAAAATATTTCAAACCGTGCTTTTCCTACAATAATGACTATCGACAGGCTAGAAGGAAATTATGTGGTTTCTAACGGAAGTTTTTACTGAATCATCCAATTTCGAATTTGTGCGTGCTTTTCCTCTTCTATCCTCTAATACTACGCTAGCGCTTCCTATTTTAGCAAATACTCTTTGCACCATTTGCGCGTATTCAAAATATTGAGAAAAAATGTTTTGCAGGAATCTATATTTGTACCCCCACGTCGTAGGAAATATTTATACGTACACCTTCTGCTACTTTGTTTTTCTTTATTTTCAATATCTTCGGTACCATTATTTTGTTGACGTATGCGAATTCTTTCCTTTTTTTTTATATAGACAAATTGGAAAATAATCGATTAATATCAGATCAGAGAGCAGACACGAAAGGTTGATGACTCATCTCCCATGGGCGCACTATTGAAATGTTGTATTTTTAAAGAGGTTTTAATTTTATTTGTATAATTGGATAACAAATTGGTGGCTGGTGATCTATAAAATACAAAATACTTTATTATTTGTTTATTTCCTCTTCTGTAAGCTTTGTTCACTTTGAATGAAGTACATCCTTGTAGATAGAAAACGTCCTTTCTACATCGCAACTGATTATAGGTGCGCACTGGAAATATTCTTTTATTTCAGCGTATTTAGCAGTTAGATTTTGTGTCATTGTCCCCATACACAATTGCCGCAATGTTATTAAATCCGGATTTCTATTAAAAACTGCGTCTTAACTTATGCCGAAGGCCACATCCGAAGTCACTTTGAATTCTTTTGAAATTATTAATAGCCACATCTAATATGGTTAATCCATCTTTTAATTTGAGACTTCGATTTTAAAAATGTGTGATTAGTTTAGGCAAATTTCCAAAGTGATCCTACGGGAATAACAATTGATTTTTTAATTTTGGGATTTGTGTTAGTTCCTTGCACTTAGAAATACTTCGAGCATCGTCATTTAAACAAGTAACGAAATTTTGTAAACTATCGAAATTCTCTCCATAAAAACTGGTAGCTTCCAACCATGGTCCCTGTGGTATACCTGCAACACTGCCTGCCGCTTATAACCTAAAAAGCAGTTGACACAGACGAAGCGTCGGACACGGTACATACTATATACATTTATATCTAAACAAACAAATGTACGTTGATCATTAAGTGTAATTAAAGTTATTGTGCATTAACATGTGTGTATCTATATACCCGACAATACTACATATTGGCGACGAGGACAAAAGTGCAGTAAAATCATAATAACAAAACATTTGTGAATTAGTGTAGTAAAACAAAGAAAACGAACATGACAAACGCAGATAACAGGGAAACAGTAAGGAATTTCCAATTCGAAGGGTTTTGTCCAGGAAAAGAGGAATGGGAGTACTATTTACAGAGGTTTGAAGTAGAATTGACGCTACATGGGTTGGATGGAAACACACCCCAAACAAAAAACATATTATTAGCAAAGGTAGGCTCGGAACCATTTAAAATCCTTGTTGATCACTTCAGGCCTGAGCCAGTAACGACAAAATCATATAGAGAAATGGTCATAGTATTAAATACATATTATGGAAAGAAAACATATATTTTATCAGAGCGTGTGACTTTTTCATCCAGATACAGGGGTGAGTATGAAACTATGGCACAATATGTAAATGCTCTGCGAGGGTTGGCTGGCTCGTGTGAATTTGGCACAAGTCTGAATGAAAGATTAAGGGATCAGTTAGTTATTGGTATTAATAATGCCACTTGGCAAGAAGAATTAATACGAGAGTTCCCAACAAACACCCCTACACTTACCGAAGTAGAATCATACGCAGTCAAGTTAGAACAAGCATCGATACACACACAACGTTTAGCAAATTTGACACATCAAGAAACACAACCGAGGACAAACAGAGTAAACATTAACAGAGATAATCACAGCGCACGAAATACGAAATCACATAACAAAATAGGCAAACCCATTGCTCAAACATTGGATTTGGATAAACACTGTGTCTTCTGTGCAAATGCAAAACATAACCGTAGGACAGAGTGTCCAGCAAAAGGGAAGACTTGCACAGCTTGTGGTAAGAAGAATCATTTTGCTGGAGCATGCATAGGGAGTGGCCAGGCCCATATCACTAAGAAGAGGGTGTACAACATACGTAGAAAAGAATCCACATCAGACGATACCAGTGAAAACACATCAGAAATTGCTGTCATTAGGAACGTCCATTCAAGCAATAAGGTAATACTGAGTGTTAAAATAAACAAAAAAAAGATAGACATGTTGTATGACCCAGGAGCAGCTTATTCTGTTATAGGGAAGACTGTCTGGGAACAAATTGGCAAACCCACACTACATGGTACAAGGAATTTAGTAGCTTATACGGATTTGGAAATCAATACACTAGGAAAGGTAAACGTAAAAGTAAATGCATTTGATGTAGATCTAGAGCTATCACTTTACGTCGTGGAAGCAAATGACATACCATTGTTTGGATTGGATTGGTGTTTGGCATTTGAAACGCCAATGCCAGCAGGAGCAAAAATATGTAGAATCGACAGACAACCCAGACAAATACAGACCGAGGATACACAAAGCACTGAGCAAAAGCTACTAAAGCAGATCTTAAATGAATTTGAGGATCTTTTCAATAACAAAATAGGAGAAATGAAAGGCCATTTTGCAAAAATACACATGCCAGAAGGTGTCAAACCTAGAGCGTATAGACCAAGAGCTGTACCAATTGCACTACAGGATCAGGTAACTGCAGAATTAGAGAGATTAGTGAAGGAAGGAGCGCTGGAACCGATTGATACAACAACCTCACTAATAGAATGGGCAACACCAGTAGTGATTTCGATAAAATCAAATGGAAGCATCAGACTATGTGGAGATTTCAGAGTTACAATTAATCAACATGTCCAGATTGATAACTACCCGTTACCGCGCTTTGATGAAGTCATGGCGAAGATCAGTGGTGGCCAACAGTTTTCCAGAATAGATTTAAAGGACGCTTACTTACAGATGCCAGTGCATCCAGATTCCAGGAAATATCTGGTAATAGCAACCCACAAGGGATACTTTTCATATAAAAGACTGCCATTTGGGGTTTCATTTGCACCGGCACTGTTTCAGCGAACGATGGACCAATTACTAATGGGAATTGAAGGAGTAGTTTGCTACTTGGACGATATCTTGATAACAGCACCAAACACCGCGATACACTTAGACAGGTTACGGCAAGTATTACACAGATTAAAGGCTGCAGGCATCCATACTCAACAATCAAAATGCAAATGGTTACAAGACAGCGTGATATTTTTGGGTCACCGAGTGGACAGTGTAGGGATACACCCAACAAACGAAAGAATTCAAGCATTACAAGGAATGGAACCACCTACAAACCTAACCGAACTAAGGTCAGTTTTGGGCTCCATTACCTACTATAACAGATTCATCGAAAACTTACATATAAAATGTACACCTTTGTATAGACACTTAAAAAAGGGAGCATATTTTAACTGGTCAACTGATGATGATGGAATATTTAACGAGTTGAAGAATATTTTGACATCAAGCGATACGTTAGTACATTACGATCCAACACTGCCAATTGTCGTTTCCAGTGACGCCTCCGACAAGGGGGCGGGTGCAGTTTTATCACACGAATATCCAGATAACACGCTCCGACCAATTGCGTACGCATCTAGGACTTTTTCGGAGGTAGAAAGAAAGTACTCTACAATCGACAAGGAAGCCTTGGCCTTGATATTCGCTGTGACGAAATTTCAGCAATATTTACATGGGCGACGTTTTACATTGTTGACAGACCATAAACCGTTGGAGAGAATTTTTAGCGAAAATCGTGAAACACCCAAGGTTGCGAGTAATCGGTTGCTGAGATGGGCAATGATTCTGAATATATACAACTATTCCATTAGATACCAACCAGGGAAAGACAACGCCCCAGCAGATGTTTTGTCGAGATTACCATTAACCGACCAAAGGCCATCAAAAAGAGAAGAGGAAGGACTTCCAGGACGAGGTCACTTACTACGTGTGAGATTAAAACATATGCCAGTAACAAAACGAAATTTAACAGACATGGTTGAACGTGATAAGATTCTGAAGATGGTGGCATGTTACACAAGAACACATTGGCCAAGCAAATTGACAATTGATACAAAGTTAACACCGTTTTACGAGAAGAGAGATGAATTGTCGGTTGAAGAAGGATTAGTGTTATGGAAAGGACGAATCTGTATACCGGACGAATTAAAAACCCAAATATTGGGGATGTTACATGATGGACATCCCGGAATTCAAGCAATGCAATCAATGGCAAGACTCCATGTGTATTGGCCGGGCATTGATAACGAAATAATTAAGTATGTAAATGGCTGCAAGGGATGTCAAAGCTCCAAACAGACTGATGCGAACGTACCGCTATACCCATGGTCTGCACCAGCTGAACCTTGGTCGAGATTGCACATTGATTTTGCGGGACCTTTCAAGAAGAAGATGTGGCTTATTGTGGTGGACGCTTATACTCGCTGGTTGGAAATAATACCCATGAACCGGACTACCACTAAGGATACAGTCAGCATTTTGAAGGAGATGTTTGCCAGGTATGGACTGCCAAAGTTTCTGGTCTCAGATAATGGACCACAGTTAACTGCCGAGGAGTTTGGATTGTTCTGTAACGAGAAAGGAATCACACACATTAAGATAACCCCCTATCATCCAAAATCTAATGGATTAGCCGAACGCATGGTCAGGACTTTTAAGGAACATCTTGAAAGAACAGACGAGAGTGAAGACTTACAAGACGTACTTCAAGATTTTCTATTCTATCATCGCAACACAATACAAAGAGGAACCGGCAGAACACCGAGTGAATTATTATTTGGTAGACATGTACGCACTATTTTTGACCAATTTAAACCGGATATTGCGAGAAACATGGAAAAAGAGAAATGGAAACAGAAACAACAACATGACAAAGGAAACGAAAGGATAGGGTATTTTTAGAAGGAGAAGAGGTTTGGGTGAATAATCCACTGATTAAAGGATCCAGTGCAGGGGAAATCAGCAAACAAACTGGGCCTTATTCGTACATAGTAAAAATAGATGGAATAGAGAGAAGGAAACATGCTGACCAACTACGGAAAAGAGAGCCGCTAATAGCTCATGAGATGGCAAAAACGTTGGAAACTCAGCTAGCACAACAGACGCAAACGGCCCCAAAGACACCAGGACCGTCCGTGGAAATATCAACAACACAGACGCCAGAGGAACAAGTTCCTGAAGGTGCATTTCTCGCACCAGATCTCACAACGCAAGTTCCTTCATTTTCCTTTCCAATAGATAATTCTATTACAAAGAGAAGCCGAACACCGGACATGCCAAACGTTGAACCGTCTACGCCGGTAGTACGACGAAACCCAGCCAGGAATCGACGACGCCCGGAGAGGTTCACCTAGTCCTCCAGAAGGGGAGGAATGTGGTATACCTGCAACACTGCCTGCCGCTTATAACCTAAAAAGCAGTTGACACAGACGAAGCGTCGGACACGGTACATACTATATACATTTATATCTAAACAAACAAATGTACGTTGATCATTAAGTGTAATTAAAGTTATTGTGCATTAACATGTGTGTATCTATATACCCGACAATACTACAGTCCCCATCTAGTTATGACTGAAGAGGGAGGCAGGACAAAGATGGAAGTTTTTCCCTGTAAAGAGCTACTCGATGCTGCTTTTCTGAAAACTTTTTTAAAAGCGGATACAATTCTATCAATTTCCAGATACCTGTCTCTGATATATTCACAGATTTTGTGGAGAGCATGTTTTTAACATATATATGCCTGTTTTTATCATATATACGGCACTATCGCTAGCAAATAAAACTATTTTTTCCCTGTACCAGTCGTCCGAATGATGCATTTTGTGCAAATTCTCGTCAATGGTTTTAGCAACTGTTTTCGCTATATGGAATAGTTGGATGTAGTACACCAACTACAACATTTACCACACAGCGTCCTAATATATCGACAGTTTCGTCGGCACCTATCCATAGGTACTGATTTGAAAGATGTCTTCTAATGCATTCTACTGTTTTCGTGAAGCACTTAGAAACATAATATTTACGTAAGGTGGATTCATCAGGAACATTTCGACCAGTATATTTTTGAAGAAATGTTTTGAAAGTCGGATTGACAAGTTTATTTAACGGGATATTAGTCGCCATTAAAACTTCACAGAGTTCTTCGTTAAAATTGTCAGCTTTCAACGGGTCCAATTTCTGTGTATGTTTTAGCGATGCTAAGTGACGTTGTGCGTGGCCTTTTTGGGCATTCTGTAACGATATTTTACAGACTATGCAATGAATTTCGAAATCACTGACAATGGAGGACATACAATCAGTATGACTCTTAATCCAACTTGCCATTGTTTTACGATGCCATTCTCGACGTTCTTCCATATCATAGTAACATAAACAATGTTGTAGATCTAAATAAATGATAACTAAAAATGTATGCGTATGTTATTGAAGCTTAACAAAATCCAATGCACACTTACGTCGAAATAATTGGGACAAATAGATTCAATGAAACGGTATTAAACAGGAACTATTACAAAAATTACGAAGTACGTAATTACCAGTCAAAACAATGAAAAAACGAAACTAACGTAAGTATGAATAGGTATACACATATATAACTTTATTTATCTTAGGAAATATAAGGAAAATATAATAGATTTTTAAAACGCCTGGCGCTTCTACCTACGCCGATGACGAATGGATTTTACTCATAAATTCCTTTCTTGATGGGATTTTTTGTTGTCGTTTTCAAGTAGTTTTCAAGTAAGCAACAGATGTTATAGTTCACCATATGAATAATTCTGTAACCGCGTGTTGTTTATATTATTTCTTTGCTCCGTTGTAACTCCGTCGTAGTTTAAACCTGGGACGTCTGCTCCCTATATCAGATAAAGACCAAAATTCCTTGAATATACTTTGTCTTTTTTCTTCTGATACTTTTTCTCCACATTTCCTTCTACAATTTTTACAAACCAACTTTACTGTTCTCTTAGCTTGTAATTTTCAATTCCAATTTGTATATGCCTCGCCACTATTTCGAGATTTCTTTATTATATTTCTTCTCCAGGTTTGAGGATTTCTTGTCATTTTCGACTCGCATGCCGAACCTTCTCACCTCTTCTAAGGTTTTCATTACGATTCTCACCATTTTCGCTACTGGTACTTTCACCGGAAGGCTCAAAATTGGAACCATCACTTTCATTATCTATTTCGAAGGGGTCAAAGCTGAAGAGTGTTTGTACAGACTACTTTGTTCAGCGTAATTCGATGCTCTTGCAGTCCATTTCGGGTGTTGTATGTTAAATTTGTCGTTTACCTTATAAATATTACTACTACCTAACAAGATAACGCTACTATTGATGGTATCACGTTAAGCATCTTCATGTTGACACTGCCCTCCAGAACGAAATCTTTATAAATACGGATGCTTTCTAACATTTCTGACGATAAATTTTGGTAAAACTGTGTATTACAAAAATAAGTGAACGTCTCTGACAGAAACATATTACCTATTATTGGATGGCATTAAATTGACCCATTTTAACATGAGATTTGTCGCTTTTGTAGAGAGCTGGGTTTCTTTTTTAGAAATTTTATTACCTAAAAATATAGTTTAGGTTATGTAATTCAGACATACACTTTAAACAAGGTATACCTAATTTATGTAAATATTATACATACCGCATGCAATGTTTCCAATGGTACCTACCTAATAAATTTATAGGTAGCTTGGATTACTGTTCTTTCGGAACCAAATTCAGATTTTTTTCTGTTATGTTAGTTGCCATAATAAACTAAAGCTGACCAGAAGTAGTCTATGTGCAGTTGTTACTATGCTAACTGCAGTGTGTGTAGAGCAGAGCACACTGTCTGCATGGACTCATCATGCATGCAATTCTTACGATAGTTCTGTTTTAACTGAACCTTACCAAGTCAAGATAGAATAGTTTGTCATTATATCTTGGTTAGGGGTTATCCAGATGTTTGGAGTTTGAATACTTCCAGGGCTGCGTTCACAAAAGCTTATCAAGTTCAAGTTAACTATGAGTTAAAACTCTCGTTCATAAGTTGTTTTGCGTAACAAAAGTAAAAAGAGTAAGTCGTTCAGTAAATAGTAAGGGGTTAGTTATGTAACTATTTCTAATTTCTACTCGTATATAACAGGTTGGTAAATTTTACTCGACATGCGCACTGACTGAAAGATTATGTTGACTGTAACATCGATAGCCGATATTAAATCTTTGGAAAGTATGTAACAGAACATGAACTTTAAAATTAAAATCTGCATCTGAGGATATTAAAATATTTATTTATTAAGGGAAATTTAAAAATATAGTCAAAAAAGCAATACATTCCTTTTGAAATATTTATTGGTCATAAAAAAGTATTAAACTGGAGGGCTTTTTTCTTAGAAGTTCCCCACGTTCTACTTCTGTTTGTTTCTTTGCAATGCTATAGCAGCGGATTTTCGTATAACATCGCACAACATGCTTAATTAAAAGAGAAACGTTACTTTCATGTAAATGATAACACCTTCGTTTCCTTCCTCTCCGTTATTATTGATTCAAATCATTGAAAGTACTCTGGCTATAGTTCATAAAACAATCTTGCTCTAGTAATACCTTAGTAAACTCTTATTTGACTTTACTCGAATCTAACTTTACTCTAAGTTGCATTTTGTGAACACAGCCCAGCATGTATGAAAATGAGTTATAAGGTGTTATATGGTATCAACATCACAAAATAGCGACTTTTGGACTTTAGTTCTGCATTCAAGCGACGATATGTAATTGGTAATTGATAACGCATACCAAGGGTAATAAAAGTTCTACTATAATTGATTGAAGACGGAGATACATGTTGAAACTCCATAATTTACAAGTAAAAAATTGAAATAAATTCAAATTGAGTTCAAAACAATTTATTTATTCACTTCACTATATTGTTTCACCCTACTAGGGCACTATGTAGGCTTGCCAGATTTCTGAAATATTCAACCGGGACACCCGAATGCCCCCCCCCCGCAGCGTCACGGATTTTCAAAGGTACACAACCTTGGCGGTTTTGGTGTTTTAGAGGGTAGTTTATTCTCAATGCAATGAATAAATGGTTACTGATGAGGAACCTAAACCAGGGGTAATAATAAATGACACAAGCATATAAATTTAAACATTTTATTTCCTACATGTTAATATTTATAAGTTACTTAAGTAAGAAGAAACACTTTGAATGAGGACTAAAAGTTTGAACAATATTTACATGTACTTTTCATTGGCTAGGACTGTTTTGGAAAGCCTTTTTTGGTTTAATCTTGTTGTAAAAATATTCACAAGGTAATCCGATATTAATTTTACATGTCATCAAGCCTTTAACCGTAGATTCCTTCATCAAACCCCTATCATCAGTCCATGCGTTGGTCATCAAAAAAATACTCTCTCAACTGGTGCTGATGTCCCATGTAAGCAGAAGGCATACTCAACAATCTTGATCAGATTGGGGGATGCTATGTGATTCTTCTTGAAGTGATCAAACATCCTGAACCATTTTTTTTAGTTGAAATAATCTCATCTCTCTCTCTCATCTCAGCTGATCATTGTTTATTTTCATATCGGGTACATCAAGAAGACTGCTATTAATAATTTCAGTAGAAGTTTCGGCGTTTCCCAATCAACAGCATTTATTTTGGTCAAATTTACCCATGAAAACTGTTCAGCGTTTCCAAAACTATTCTCCCAGAGGTCCAAGTATGCAATGCATCTTCCATAAGAGCCATCAAATTCTTCTTTCACACTGTTGCGTACTTGCTCATCTAGACTCCTGTAGATGTTCTTTGCGCCCATAGGGATAGGCTTTCTTTCTGTTAGGCTTCTTTTGAGAGCTTCCTTTATTAGCTTCAGCAACCTCAAAAGCTGTAGTGTTATATTTTTTCATTACCAGGATAGCCTTGATAAACAGTGCAAGCTGTCCGTGGACAAACCACAAGTAGAGCTGGCCCGTTAAATCAGTAAACAAGTTTTTTATTGCTGATGGGTACATTTCTTGGTCTAAAAAAATGCTTTCAGACCTTCAAAAATCTGTAAAATTCTTTCCAGGGTGGGCATCATTGCTAGAAACCGCGTGTTCCCGTGTTGAATGACTTTACGGTACTATATCTCGGCATATTCACAAAATTCTTCTAGTTTAGTTACACGGACTGTGTATATGTGGTAGTATTTATAAATTTTCACCAGTAAGGCCTTAATATCGATTGGGCAACTATCTACTGCAGTTTGCACACAGTTGTGCACAATGTGTGCTCCACATCCGATGCCATTGATGTCCCATCCTAGGCTATTCTTGAGTCGATTCGGATTAAAGTAGCACACAAGAATTGGCACAGTTTTATATCCTTTCTGTTTGATGCATCCATACTTACAGATACGTATTTTGACTTGGTCAAGTCTTCTTTAAGCTCTTCTTCAGCTAAAGGAGCTATGACATTTAAAGCTATTGCCTCACACTTAGTTTCTCCGAGTGAGAATATTTAGGTTCAAAAAATTTAGAAATTAGTATTGATGAACAATTCCAATTGGATCTTAGGCTATGGCTTGTTGTAGGGTAAGCGAAAGTCGCCTCTTTCGCTGCTAAGTCTAAGTTTTTGTCATTAGAACTCTCAGTCTTAACAAAACAAAATGGTCAGTTTTGATGAGCTTGCAGCACATGCTAAACTCTTTTTGTGTTAACTCGACTGCAAATGATCTTTTATATCAGATCGACCACCGTGAGCAACCGAAAACTCAGAATTATAATGTGAGCATTTAACTCTATCGTCTTGATCTTCATTACCAGTACCAGTACATACCTTCTTCAAAAAAAGGGAATTCATTCTGTAAATCCTGGGTGAATTTACACGACCGTTTTGGCATTTTAACAAAGAACGCATACACTAGTAATTATCCTAAATAATCCTTCACAGTTAATTATTTTAAAACTTTTTTGGTCATCTATAAAATCAAATTTAATTTTTACCGGGACGTGAAGTAAACCGGCCGGGACACCGGGATTTTGTCTGAAAACCGGGACTGTCCCGGTCAAACCGGGACGTCTGGCAAGCGTAACTATAGGGCTTCATCAGGTGATGAATATTATAATACAATTCATCAAAAAAGTTCTACTGACAAATTTTTCAAAAAACGATCATAGAAATCATGTATGTTATATGTATGCGTAATCATAAAAAAAAGAACATTACCTTTTTTGAGATTCTAATAACTGTTCTAAAAATAAACGCTATACATGTGAAGGCGTTCATTCCATAGCATAGATTGACATAACCAAGTTTTCAGCTTCACAATATTTAAGCGATTACATGAACTTTTTTTGAATGTAACTCTTATATACGCATTCTCCATATCGTTGATCCACGTGTTAGATAAAATAGAAACAATTTGTCTGTGGATAGAGAACCTTTATCAAGTATGGGTCACGGCCATTCTCTGGACCGACCAAAAATCCTAACGCAATCGTTCAGCAAATTTAACCGCATTATTATATACATGTAGGTCGGTCCCGTATTTCCATCCACGCACGATTATCTGTATAATTCAACTAGTTATAATTTGTTCTGACGCGGAACTCGCTCGCACTTCATGAATAAAATGATAAATAATATTAAGAATCACATAAATGCGCATGTCTTTCAATCGGTGTCACTTAGATAGTGCGAGTTACGATACATACTCTCACAACAGCAATTCTATTAGATGTTTTTGCACTTCAGGAGTGCGGGTTTTACCTGTTGTCCTTAGATTATAATGACTGATTAAAATACGGGAGCCTTAAGCATAAACTATGCAGAGATTCTTGCGAAAGATAGTGCTCGTTACGTAAATAAGTGTTGACAATATTCAAGCATTTAAGGTAAGCGTGTTGTAACTAATTATATGTATATAAAATTTAAAATTTTGCGCTTTGTGTGTATTGGTTTACACTGTTTACATTGCATTCACATTTGCGCACCTTGTTTTAGTTTTTGCATGTTATAAGATACGCAAACTGGTAGACTTTTATTTTCTTATCCACATCTTAAATATCTATTATTTAATATCCTGTGTAGAACTAGCCTTTGTTTTTATCGTATCATTACTATGTGTACATGCTAAACTATTTATGTATATTTGATTTCCTTAAGGTTACAGTTTTACAAAATTCAATCAATATTTAATACCTAATCAAATTAGAAGCAATATACGACTACATATATAATTCATAATGAAGTTAAATATGTAGTAAATAATATAAATTAAGTAAGTATGTATTTCAACATTTTGTTAAAATGACTTTTTAAACTATACTAATAGTTTTAAAAAAATACTCATTAAGAAATATTTTCTAAACTTTAAAATTATTTCGTTCGTGATATTTCTTATTTGTAATTGTTTTCCTTAGACAAATCAGATAAGTACCTTCTGTCTGCCGTTTTAAATATCCACGACAATCAAAATAATGATATGTATACCGCATGTGTAAAATTATATTGGGGATAGGATATATGTATACTAGGCACACCGGCAACAACGCTCAATCGTGGCCGTAGTCATGGTACAAGGAAACAAGGTATGCTTTTGCGCATCTCTGGATGGCGCGCATTTAGGTATCGAAAAAGATGTCACTTGACAACTCTGACAGAAGTCGCTGACTGAACTCACTGACAGAAGTAACTGACAGAAAGCATTTTCCAAGACTCCCTTTAACAACTAAAATTGTATCTGGAGATCGTGTCGAACAGCGTTGTTCTGTGTTTGTGAGAGGAGGGGTCAATGGTAACAATGCCTCGCTACACACCAGAAGAAAAACTGCAAATTATTAAATGGTACTATAGTGGTCATTCTGCAACGGATTGCATAAATTTATTTCCGCAAATATTTGCAGACAGACCCGTACCCTGTGAGTAAAGCATATTGCATATTTTGAATAGCTTTGAAAAATATCTTTGTTTAAATAATTGCACAAAGTGTAATCCTAGAGAGGTAAATCCACTAAAAGCTGAGGAACGGGTAGGGCGGGATATAATGATTTGAAGCACTCTCGAAGTAGAGGATACGCTATCTACCAGAAGTGTTGCTGTGAGTAATAAAACCATCGCGAACATATGGGAGCGAAATAAATTAAAATGTTTCAAATACTCGAAAACGCAAAAAATATTTCTCGATGACAATTTTAGAAGAATGGAGTTTTGTGTAACCGTAATGGAAAAGACAAATGAAATGTTACAGAATTTGATACTTCCCGCTATTGATAATACCGGAATAGATCGGGATATTATTTGGTTCCAACAGGACGGTTGTCCTGCACATAATGCGGTCAGAGTAAAGCATTTTTTAATGAATACTTTTCGTGATCGTCTTTTTTTAGTGGAACAGGAAACATTCGTTGGCTTCCGCGATCTCCTGATCTATCGCCAAATGATTTCTTTTTGTGGGGATACATCAAAAATAAAATATACAGTGCACAAGCTGGCAGGCTAGAAAACTTAGATATTTTACGAAGACTAATCATAGAGGCTTTTGAATCCGTAATGCCTAATTTACACGGTGCCAGTAACTCGGCCGATTTACTAAAACCGAGTACTGGAAGAGAGTATTTTGCAAGATAGCGTCTACACACATTCTAGTAAAAATTAGGACAGTAGAGTAGATGTTTATATTTTAAGAAACTTTGAGGTTATAAAGCGCTAACTTTTTGTCAAGTAAAATGACATTTAATCGAATGAGTGCTTTAAAACTAAAAAAAAGCATTAAGTACATGGTTGTAAATGTTATGTGAAAAGATAATAGACTTTGGAACAAGAACAAAACCACCCAAAGTTGTGGTTAAGAAAATGGCTAGCTAGGAGCATGCTTTTAAAAGAACTTGCTGTTGAAGAAGTTGCAGAATATAAAAACTGCATGAGAATGTCTCCAGCATGTTTCAGCATACTTCTACAAAAACTATCTTCTACCATACAAAGATCAGGCACCACAATGAGGGAGGCTTTATCTGGCAGGTTAAAACTAGAAGTAACATTAACGTATCTGGCAACAGGAAACAGTTTTAGAAATCTCCAAGAGCAATTTCGTGTTTCAAGACCGGCTATTTCTAGAATGCTCCGATCTTTTAATCTTTGTCAATTCTTGGTAGCACGTCGAACTTAAATTTTTAATTTTATTTTTTACTTCTGAGCCTTAAAATCCGCAATATTCATTGCTTCCACAATTTTTTCTATGGCAGATTCTCTCGCTTATTTATGTTTATATAATTGCAACTTCACAGCCCAGAGGCATTCCTGTTCTCTATACACCTCTACAAACTTAATTGTAGTGTCTTCATTCCACTTAGCCATTGCTTGTAATAACCTGTTATAACTTAATTTATAATTATTGACATCTGACACCTGCCGGTACTGCACTTGACTGGAATCATTACTAAAAAAACCCTGTCTACATGAATGTAGTGATCTAGACAGTCGAGTAAGGGCATAGTGGGGGTAGTCACTAGCTCCAGTAAATAGGATTTCTTTCTATTCACTCGACTGGAATGAACACTAGAACGAGTACTGGAATGAATCACTAAAACGCCTGTTTACACGAGGAGAGTACTAAAATCAAGTACTCGGTTTTAGTAACTCGGCCGAGTTGCTGGCACCGTGTAAATTAGCCTTAACAGTCGATGTGATTCGCAATGTGCGAGAAAATTTTTATGATAGGTTCGGACAATGTCTTGCTGCTGAAGGAGGCATTTTTGAACCTATGCAGTAACATTTTATATTTTAGTATTGTTTAGAGTATATTTTTTATTTTCATTAGAATTCCGTTCTTAATAAATTTATATAATAATTTACTAAGAATTAATGTTTAATTAGAATTGTGCTTTTATTTTCTTACTGTGTTGTATTGTATTTCTGTTAAAAAGGACTTTATTGAAATAGTGTCCTGTGAATTCACAACTTTATTGAACTGGTAGTACTAGAGGTCGAATGCGCGTCATCGAGAGATGCGCAAAGGCATGCCTTGTTTCCTTGTACCATGACTGCGGCCACGATTGGGCGTTGTTGCCAGTGTGCCTAGTATACATATATCCTATCCCCAATATGATTTTACACATGCGGTATATAAAAGACGTATAAAACTTATCTAAAATGTCATCTTGACTTAGTGGTTTGAATGAGAATCATAGTAAACTAATAACAAAAATTGGAAGACAGTTAGGCCGCCATTTGTAGCTTCTTTCAGAATATCCTTAATTTGTTGGGGACAAAACCCCTTCACCAGTTTTAATAATGGGTGGAGACTATGGCTCAAAATCTGAATCAAAATGCAAAAGGAAAAATCCCTTACCTCAAAAATTAAAAAGATATAAAAAAATCTATATACCTACGTATTTCGGCAGAAAAACAGAAAGAAGTGTTAAACGTAGTGTTTTTGGCTAAGGTCCAACCTTAGAAGATATGCTCTTCACCAAATCACCAGTGGGACAAAAAGAGTGTTATCCCACTGGGTGATCTGGTGAAGAGCGTATCTGCTAAGGTCACACCTTAGCCAAAAATACTACGTTTTGCACTATTTTCTGTTTTTCTTCAGGTTTCTACTGAAGATGGCAACTTAATTGTCGAAATACGTATATTTTTTTATATCTTTTTAATTTTTGTGGTAAAGGATTTTTCCTTTTGCATTTACTTCACCACATGGTAGACATACTTAATTGACCCAGGAGTGACAGAACATAGAACGATGATAACGCGGGAATTTGCAAATTAATAGATATTGATGATACACGTGTTAAAAGTTAAATTTTATTTTCAGAGCGGAAAAGATTTCGAAGCGAGTTGAGCAACCCCACGAACAAAATAAAATCACTTTTAACACGAATATCATACACTATTTTTTCTACAAACACCAATGCAAGCATTTTAAAATATCTTATTAATAATTTCAAAATGTACCTAAAAAATTTAATTATTGCTTTGATACGTAGCTTTGATATTTACGAAACAATCTAAAATGTGACATTATGCTTGTCAAAAGTTAAATGGATGAGTTCCAATCAATGTGAAGAAATTCCTGTCGAAATAGAAGAAGCTGCTAGTAGGGTAAAATTAGCTTTTTTGCCCACTAAATCGAGGAAGCAACATAAGATGGCATTTAAGCGGTTTGAAGACTGCTGCAGCAATAAAAATGTTGAAGGAAAATGTAACAAAACTAATGTTAGTATACTTCGAAGCACATTCGAAAATATGGAAGTCTTCTACGCGTTAGGCCCACTATTCGATGATTAAGGCAATATTAAATGTTAATACCATTCAAGACAATAGTAAATTTTATAAGTTCATTGCATTTTTGAAGCGTAAAGGATGAGGATAACGCCTAAAATATCAAAAATTTTTACACGACAAAATATTGACTAGTTTGTCACAAAGGCACCAAATGATAAGTATTTGATGCTGAGAGTAGCTTCTATAAATGGTATACTAGATGCGTACCGCCGCGAACAAATCTGTCAAATGACATTAAACGATATTGAGGATGTAGGAAATACACTTGTGAACATTCCAGATAGAAAAATTAGAGTCCAAAGAACCTTTACTATCATTGCTGAAGCTTACCTTAGGTTATATCGTCAGTACTTGACATTGTGTCGAAATCATGTCAACCACCAACGTCTTTTTATGCAGTACAGAGATAAGAAATTGAATTCTGTATAAATTTGTTTAAACTTATTAGTTGACAAATAATTGGCAAAATTCAATTTTTTCACTAAAGTGAAATACTATTTGCGGTCTGCCGATTTTACTGAAAATCTACATATTTGCAAAAAATCGCTATTCGATAAGAGTAAACGTGTTAGTTCCGGTCCGAATTTTGAATTTCTTTTTTTACAAAAGGTATTGAAAATTAAGTTCTAAATACTTTTATACTCGTAACGTACCTGTCTAAAACGCATGACTTGCAAAATAATTGCAAAAAACTGATTTTCGATAAGAGTAAAAGACCTACTTCCGGTAGGAACTTCAAAAAACTTTTTGAATAAAATTGTTTTCAATTTTAATTTTAAGTATATATGAATTCTTTATAAATTTGTTTAAACTTAGTAGTTGACGAAATATTGGCAAAATTTTTTCACTGAAGTAAACTCCTACTTCCGGTCTGCCGATTTTACTGGAAATGTAATCAGTTCTCAAGAGGGAGATTATACTAGTAAATGCAAAATTTGGAATTGATAGCTATAGCGGTTTGACCGCTATCGTGGTCACACACAGACACAGACACACACACACAGAGAGACATTTTTTAAAAACCACTTTTTCGGTATCAAGGGACTTCAAAACGTGGACATTGCAAAAATCTCGAAGTCGAAAATTTTCATCATCACAATACTTCCTTATAGGTACTACGTATAAGAAAGTAAAAGAACTGCTTTTCAAATTCTACCAACTAATAAAATTCCTCTTATTTCCAAAAGTTCTGACTTGCAGTTCAATAATGATTTTTTCTGAAATGGACTCAGTATTACTAATTGTTCCAGTTAATATCAATAATTCTAAATAAGATACCTACTTAAATAATTTGTAATATTTCCTTAATAAAATTTGCATTTGAATTGTTAATTAAAAAGTGGGGCTAACTTAGAAGTATGAGTGAAGACGTGATAATTGTGTGTTCCCCGTTTTAAGGCAACGGCCATCGATAGGTGGGTATTATTCAGTTCCATCAAAATCGTTCTTAGATTAATATTTCGATTATTCTGTCGTATTCTGTCGGCATTAAAACTAAATTACTTTGAACACTAGTTAGAATATATTTCCTTTTTGTTTGAAGTATCGATGCTGTGTTAGATACTGATATTCGGGTTTGTAGAAAACATTATTTATTGTAATCTTCTGAATGTAGTACTAACATGTGTTTCGAATAATTCAGTTTTAATTTACACATTTCTGTGTTATCATCTTTCTATGTTTTGTTACTCGTGGCTCAATTAACAAGTAAGTTGGTATTGCCCACTATGTGATAAAGGTAGTTGCTGCCCCGCAATAAATTGAGAACCCATCCGCTATTGCCTTTACTTCTTTACAAAAGCTTGTTCATTTCTAATTGAAATCACATGAACAATAGTTTATCATAAGCGCACTTCACAAATCAAAAAAGTCGGTTGAGCTGTGGGTTATTTTTGTGGAGCATGACGACAAATCCATCGACCAGAATATATGTCTAAGGCATAGTAATACAGCCTATAAATGTAATGCCGGCTGTACACTCTCGCGCGAGTGCTCTCGCGATGTCTCGTCGAGAGCTCTCGCGCGAGAGGTCGAGGGATGAGCGCGACCCTGTACACTCTCGTTTATTCGGAACGTTTAGAGAACGTCGAGGGGTCGAGGGATGAGCGCGACCCTGTACACTCTCGTTTATTCTTACCACACGAGTTTCTTATACGTATGAAATTTGGAAATTTCATTTATACAAAAAATATTCCAAATCCAACTCTAATTACTTTTGTACCCTTCATAAATATACATAGAATGCATAATTTACGACATTGTGATGATGAAAATTTTCGACCTCGAGATTTTTGCAGATGCCCACGTTTTGAAGTCCCCTGATACCAAAAAAGTGGTTTTAAAAAAATATCTGTGTGTCTGTCTGTCTCTGTGTGTGTCTCTGTGTGTGTGACCACGATAGCGGTCAAACCGCTACAGATATCAATTCCAAATTTTGTATTTACGAATATAATCTCCCTCTTGAGAACTGATTAGATTTTGAGCAAAATCAGCAGACCGGAAGTAGTAGTTTACTTCAGTGAAAAAATCGAATTTTGCAAATATTTCGTGAATTACTAAGTTTAAACAAATTTATAAATAATTCATATGTACTTAAAATTGAAATTGTGAACAATTTTATTAAAAAGGTTTTTCGAAATTCCTACCGGAAGTAGGTCTTTTACTCTTATCGAAAATCAGTTTCTTGCAAATATCTTGCAAGTCATGCTTTTTAGACAGGTACGCTACGAATATTAAAGTATTTAGAACTTAATTTCCAATATCTTTTGTATAAAAAAAATTTCAAAATTCGGACCGGAAGTAACACTTTCATACGTATAAGAAAACTGAATGTCGCGAGAGTATACAGTGATGCACTCGCGCCGCCTCGCGAGGGTAAGCGAGGCCCTTTGACTCGCGCTCAAAAAACCGACTCGGAATGGAGAGCCCACGAGTGACTGCGAGGCTTTGCGAGACAGGGCGAGTGTACCCTGTACACTCTCGCACTCGCCCAGCCTCGCCGTCCCTTGACGAGAGTGTACAGCCGGCATAAGGATGCTTCATTGTGCATGAAGTAGATATTATAGAAAACTGTAGAGATGATTTCGTTAGAAAATATAATATAGTTCTCCATTAAATCTATGCAGTAAAACAGATCACCATTTAAAAGAACGATAATATTCTACCGGCCCATACATTTTGCAAATTCGTGTTGATTAAAAAAAAAATCATTTCGAAGGGTTCCCTCCAAAAGTCCGCGTTGGTAGTCACATCACACCTGACACCATCCACGACTCGATTTCAGAGTTGCATACAATTTTTTTCTAAAAAAGCAATTTCATGGCGACATCCAGTCCTATAGTCGGTTTATGTGGCGGACACAGAAAATATATTCTAAAATTTACAGTATGAATAGCGGCAAAGCACTAGTACAATATTTAATAGTCAAGCAACACTTAAGACAATATCTAATCATGTCAGTGCCTCGTAGAACTAGAAACACTGACGAAACAGAATAAGGTAAAATTGACTCGGATGGTTGGACATAGAGGCATCGATAATAACAAAAAAAGTGATGAATTTGCAATGAAAGGATGAGAAAAAACCGGCTCTGCCGATATCAAAAATGACACGGAGCCACATCAAAGACCGGGTTTATAAAGAACATTGGCATTACTGAGCAACAATTCCGAAGTAAAATCATGATAAGGAATTTATTGGTCAACAATGTAACAAGAGGGCTGAAGAACTACTACATAGGCAAGGATTGGCTGCGAGCTACAACTCTAAGATTGTGTGAATGATGGAGACCTTAACTGTAGTTCTGCAATAAAGGACCAGATGTAGTTAGGCATATCTTAGTAAACTGTGAAGCAATGGATCACAGGAGGTAAAGTATTTTTTTGCAATTAGTACCGTAATCATACCATTTATTTCACTAGTGCTGTAATAGGGTCTATTACAGCACTATACTCCATTCAGTCTAAGAATGGAGTAGATGGCGCTACAATATGAGCACAGTTTACACACGATGAACTTTGTATTTTGAAAACAAGTAAAACATATGTTTACTGTCAGATGGATAGCAGGGATATACATATCTGATATCATTATATTTTGACATTTACGTAAATTTTTGTACAAGTTGGTAACTCATTCCTCAAGAAAAAGGAATGCACATGTCGTCTAATTGTACTTTTTTGTGCTTTATCCAATTTATTGTAAGTATGACGATAATTTCTTTTTCTTGGAGGAGAAATTGGAACTCCATATAATTCCATTTCTTTAATAATGTATTCCTATTAATACCCACTTCCTCTGCTGTTTGATTGACTGCAGCTGTTTTAGACATATTGTCTTTATGCTTAATGTACACATTATAAGCCATTTGCCTTTGTCCAGATCTTATGTGTTTCCCTTTACGATTTTTTGAAGGACCTGGTAAAACTGCTTCCGCCATACTATAGAATATTAGCGATTACGAAAAGAAAGTTAACGAAATTGATAAAATACCTTAACAAATGAATATTTCACTTGCGAGTTCTAAGAAGAACTATTTTTTAAGAATATTAACAACAAATAACTATGTAAAATACGGAAATCGACAAAATCTTTGAACAAAACTGTCAGTAAACAAATTTTTGACAGAACGAGCTAAATGCGATTATTTTGCCGGTGTAAATGCACACTCGATTTCAACCAATCACAAACGTTTATTTTAAGCCCTATCTTTCCCAATGCTTTATTCTTAGACTGAATGGAGTATAGTTGCGTAATAGAAATGGAATATTTAAACAGATTTATTTTAAGTTGGTCACATTGCAACAGAAATGGAGATGTCAATATGACATTTTGTAAGCAAGTTTGAGGTTTTTATATTGAAATTCATTGTAAGATTTGATATTTTTAATTAATCTTTGAAATAGTACAACTATTATAAACATTTATATTAACGTTTGAATTATCTTTCGAAGTGATAGTGATACCGTATGCAGTAGAAACATTCTGTTGAAAATTATCAAAAATGTGTCAATTTTAAATTAACTTGTCAATTTAAATCTTGTGCCAAACCAAGGTGACAACCGCCACAAAATTTCCCTTGATTATCAAATTTTTCTCGTTTTGCTTTTACAAAAAGAGAAAGTTTAAAACTAATTGCAAAAAATAGCATAAAAGACACGTTTCATTTGACATTAAAGCACTCATTCAGTTAAGAAACTCGTGGCTACGCCACTCGTTTCTTAAACTCTGAATTCGTACTTTGAAACGTCAAAATGAAACTTGTGCTTTAATATACTATTATGCAATCGAACATAGAGAACCCAGATACTAAATAAAAACTCAATAAATGACCTTTACACCTTTGTATATGGCATAAAAGTACTAGAGTTGCTATCATAACTGGCATAGGCCCTGCACAATAAGTCTTACGGGTTGTAATCCATTCGGACAACAAAACTCGTTATAACTTATATTAAATAAAATTTCTTAGAAAGAAACGTATAATGCTTTCTAACTCTAAAACACGATTTCACATACGCGAACTTGGTTACGTAAACATCAATTTCGTGAATTATTGCAAAATATATTAACATTATATTACCATGTTTTATAAAAAATATATGTCAACGATAGAACTAACTAGGTACTTAAAATTATAATCTTCTTACTCGGCACTAAAAATTTTAATTAGCAAAATTTTATTATAAAATTTATATAAAAATTTGCCGTAAATATGAATGACTCAATTTACCTTTTTTTATATACAATAAAAAAATTTAACAATGATCGATCATGATAATTATTCATTTTTGGATGTATATGCTATGCTTACATGCTTATCTTTGATAATAATACTGCATGTTCAAGTACTGTCTCACTGATACACTGATTTATTCTTTATTGTAATAAAACAGAAAATCAAAATAGATTACTTCGGTATGTCGAATAATGGTTTCATTAAAAATCTTATAAGAGGCATTTAATAGTATCCACTTATATAAATTCCAATAATACGAACGTATATTTAAGAAAAAATACTATAATAAAAATGAGTCGAGGGCACCATACGACTTTCTTATACGTATGTGCGTTCCGAAAGTTGCATATAAATGTTGTTTTAAATTAAGTTTAGATTTTGTATGTTCTTAATTAAATAAATCTCTGAGTAAAAGTTTTAGTTATTCCTGTCCGATTTATTTTTTATACAGAAATTATCCCAAATGTAGCTCAAAGTACTTTTATTTTCTTAATAAATCTGTATAGAATGCATAATTTGAGATATATTTGCAAAAAAATACTTTTCGATAAAAGTAAAATTGTTACTTCCGAGCCGAATTTTGGAATTTTTTCATACCAAAATTATTCGAAATACAGCTCTAAATACGTTTGCATTCTTAATAAATTTGTATAGAATGCATAATTTACGAAATATTTGCAAAAAACTTCTATATTTGATAACAAAAAGATGTTATTCGATAACAATAAAAGTGTTGCTTCCGGACCGAATTACAAAAAATTTTACATCCAAAAATTGTGCCAACTCGAGCTCTAATACTTTTGTATTCTAAATAATCTGTCAAGAATGTATAATTTACGAGATATTTGCAAAAAACTGTTTTTATATATTAATATATTTTTTATGTTTTTGGTAACTATTAATTTTATATGAATACATATACATATGTATATTGTATTAGTTTTTTCATTTTTTAAAAATATTTTTGTATTTCTCAATAACACTAAGTAATCAATAAATTTGTTTCAGGATCACTCACGTTTGTTGTACATTGTTATTTATTTCATTATAGAAATTTTAAATATTTGCTACGTGCACAGAAATTTTCAGATGTTATATTTACAAAATAAATGCCTAGAGTTTATTTACTAAAATAAAATGTCAAATACAGAATATAATAAAGCAGAAAGAATAAATTCAAATGTAGAAAATGGCGCCAATATTATTAGACCGAAATATACTAATTTAGATCAAATGCACTAGCAAATATGTTGTTTGTAGATATAAACACTGTTTAGATAATCGGTGTGTTTTTTGGCATTAAAAAAGGGGGTTAGAGGTAATCAGTGATTAGTTTTGTTCTCATTCACGTATCTTCTCGTTCATTTCACCATTTGATGTTGATTTACATAATCATTAGTGGCACTCTGATATATATTTGGACTAATAATATTCTGTTTATCATCAGTGAGGACTAAACATTTTAAAAAAGCTTTAATTTTCAGTTACTTCCTTAAAAACTAAAAATATGGCTTTGGAACTATCTCTATAAAAAAATGTATTATTATGCACCGAAAACATCGCCATAGAAAATCTTTTCAATTGCCATTCATTCTCAAAGCTTGTAACTATTTGCATTTTATCGTTTTTTTGGAAGAACTTAAACTGGAATTACTAGTGGTACTTATATAAATGCGTATAGAATAAACAAAGTTATGGACCAACTTTAACTACATTTTGGGCCTAAAAATTTAGAAATTTTTGATGAGTTACAAATAAATTTCTTTTTTGATTGTCAGTTAGATATTTATACGCATTCTTCAGATTCGCATAGCCTAATAGTTAACATGCGATCGAAATTGATCTTATTTTCCGCTGGCTTGACATCAATAGCTACTTCTAATTTTCAATGAGAAGTTGGCATTTTAGAGAAATTACCAAATTTTATACCATTTCAAATTATCATTGGTGTTCGCTACCATAATATCATCATATCATCGTCGTAATAAGCGTGGTTATAAGTGATTATGCATTTGTAAAGGACAAAGTGTAGAGCTCGGCCAACAAAACGAAGAAGAAAAATGGATTGTACCACGCACAGGCGAAGATAATTTTTTATCAGTTTGAGTCTGTCCATAGACGCAGAAAATCTTAAAACTAAAATCGTGTTTAGCTATGAATGTTTTAATAAATAAGATTGCAGAAAAAAGGCCAGAAGAGTGTCTGTCTGAGTAAGTTTGATTCTGGGATCATTGTTTTAAGTTTTATAATACATACATGTATCAAATATATAGTCGTTCCTATATTTTTAAATATACTTATTTTGCTAATGCGAATGTTTTTGTTTATTGAAGTGAAAACTTCTATGGGCGCGTTGATTGTGGGCACTGAACGAGACTGAGCTGTCACGCTCGGCTATGCAACGCTCGTTCGGGTAAAGTCGGCTCGAGTCGACTAAGGGAGCGAGAGAGATATAGTTAACGCGTCTCTGCTGGTTTCTCGCCTTGAAGAAGTTTTCACTTCTGCCGTGTGGCCTTAAGCACACCCATTTTTTTTTGTAAAATAACATTACTTTCCTTTTGGGCTTCACTGCAGTCGGGTAAAAAGGCGCCCCAACAGATTTTGATTATTTTTTATATGTTTATCTATTACGATTACATAAACTTGTTTATCTGTTTACATATACACATAGCTCTCTTATCTTTTCCTGAGAAATTATCATATTTTATTAACAACCGCTTCTCCTTTACTTTCTTATAGGTAGTTTTTACTTTCTTCCTCTCTCTAAGAAGTATTATGACGTTGAAAATTTTCAACCTCGATATTTTTGCAATGTTCATGTTTTGACGTGCCATAACACCGAGTCATCAATACTAAACGCTCTATTTAAGAGTATACTCATCATTTTAAGATCTGATATATTTGATATACCGGAAGTAGTTGTCTACTTCAGTGAAGAAATCAATTTTTACCAATATCTAGTCAACTACTAAGTTTAGACAAATCTCTCAGGAATATACAACTACTCGGAAGTGAATTTAAATCATTTTTATAAAAAAAGGTTTTTCGAAATTTCTACTCTTATTGATAAACAGTTTTTTTGCAAATATCTCGCAAGTATTGCTTTCAGCACAGATATATTTAGATTATAAAAGTAGATTAAAAAAAAAAAGTAGATTTGTATGATTCTTGTATAAAAAATTCAAAATTCAGATTGGGGGTAACACTTTACCCTTATCTGATAGCTGTTTTTGGAAATGCAAATTATGCATTTAATACCGATTTAATACGGATATAAAAGTATTTAAAGCTTGCTTTAGAGTAATTCTTATGCAAAAATTCGAACCGGAAGTAGGTATTAATTATAATTTTCTGCTTTTAGCACTGATAATTATTTAATCAGGTAAATTTTTAATTTAAAAAAAATTCAGCTGTGGAAAAATTTTTTAAAATTAAAAATTAGGTAATTAAATAATTATCAGTGCTAAAAGCAGAACAATATAATTAGGATTTTCAACACTGAGAAAAACTACTTGATTTTCAAGTGATTTAAAATAGTGTATAAATGTCGGACTGCCTAGAGTACATATTCCATCTGTTAGACTCTAACCCAGACACCCGCGGTGGCCCGGAGGTAGCGCAACCAACTAGAAATCGGCAGGTCCTGAGTTCGAATCTCAGCCATGGGTAAATTTTCAAAATTTAAAATTTACATAATTAAGTAATTATCAATGCTAAAAGCAGAAAACTTCCGACAGTACATATTCTATCTGTTACTCGATATAATTCAGTACTATTTAAAGACTCGACCGGCACTTTTTTTCAGGTAATCATCCGAAGAACAACATTTTTAATTTAGAGATTAAGAGAGTTAGAGGTCACATTGTTATTAATTTTTGCCTTTTTTTGCAGTGAAGATCAACCAAACTCACCAAATTTTCCTCTCGAATATGTTGTCGATACACAGTTTTCATTCGGGAGTAAGGTATTTTGTAATCAAACTTGCCGAAGCTTTATTCATTTCTCAATCTTCACGCAAAATGTTTAATACTGTCGCTATGGATATCCCTACTCCATCGGCAATTGTTGAACCTCTTACTTTTCAATCTGCTATTACCAAAACCTCAAATCTTTTACTGTTTTTTTAAATTTTATTGTTGCTTGGTATCTTGATTTGCTTTCAATTGATTCCCTACTCTACCGAAACTATGTAAAACAAAATTTTATCCTGAAATATGACTGTGCATCTTTTGTATACACATTATGCATCCCCGTGGCGAATAATATCAGTTCCTTTCCTTTCCATCGTGACGAATTTAATTACTTTTGTATGTTCCAGCTGAATTTTACTCATTTTTTCTATCTTATACGTAGTATAAGGGAGTATTGTGATGATAAAAATGTTCGTCCTCGAGATTTTTGCAGATGTCCATATTTTGAAGTCACCCGATACCGAAAACGTGGTTTTTAACATTATCTCCCCCCCTCCCCCCCTCCCCCCTTCTCTCTCTCTCTCTCTCTGTGTGTGTGATATCAGTCAACAGCTATAACTATCAATTCCTAATTTTGTATTTTCGAGTGGATTTTCAGTAAAATCGGTAGACCGGAAGTAGTTGTTTATTTCAGTGAAAAAATCGAATTTTGCCAATATTTCGTCAACTACTAACTTTAAAGAATTCAAATGTACTCAAAACTAAATTTGAAAAAAACAGGCAAGTAGGTACACCACGAGTATAAAAGTATTTAAAACATAATTTTGAATACCTTTTGTATAAAAAAATTTCGAAATTCGGACCGGAAGTAACACTTTTACTCTTATCGAATAGCGATTTTTTGCAAATATGACGTAAATTATGTATTCCATATATATTTATCAAGAGTACAAAAGTATTTAGAGCTGGATCTGCAATATTTTTTGTATACATGAAATTTCAAAATTCGGACCGGAAGTAACACTTGACCTTGTCTAGATTAAATAACCATGACCAAAAGTTTTACAATTGAAAAGATAATTGTAATTGTAAATATGAAATAATAAAAGCTATAATCCCAAAACATATGAGAACGGCCATATCTGATAGTATGTTTACATTACATACAAACTATCTTGAAGTGCAGAAACATAAACTTGATATTACGTTCTACAAAAGGAAAAAAACAACATTCTCAAATGGATATAGTGATAGTCACTACATAAAAGAAAATAAATGACTGAATTATATCAATCAACTGAAGTGAATACTAATATTGCACAAATAATAACATTCTTGTAGTATTACTGTAAAAAATAAAATAAATTATTAATACGACTTCGGTAGTAGTTGGTTGTAGGTTGTAAAAAACTTGCGCATTGCAATATAAAGCGATTGATTGCTGAATTAGCAACAGTTCCGACTAAAACTCCTATTACTTTCTTATACGTAGTATAAGGAAGTATTGTGATGATGAAAATTTTCGACCTCGAGATTTTTGCAGATGTCCACGTTTTGAGGTCCCCTGATACCAAAAAAGTGTTTTTTAAAAAATGTCTCTCTCTCTCTCTCTCTCTCTCTCTCTCTCTCTCTCTCTCTCTCTCTCTCTCTCTCTCTCTCTCTCTCTCTCTCTCTCTCTCTCTCTCTCTCTCTCTCTCTCTCTGTGTGTGTGTGTGTGTGTGTGACCACGATAGCGGTCAAACCGCTGTAGATATCAATTCCAAATTTTGTATTTACGAATATAATCTCCCTCTTGAGAACTGATTAGATTTTGAGCAAAATCGGCAGACCGGAAGTAGTAGTTTACTTCGGTGAAAAAATCGAATTTTGCAAATATTTCGTCAATTACTAAGTTTAAACAAATTTATAAAGAATTCAAATGTACTCAAAATTGAGAAAAATTGTTTTAATAAAGTTTTTCGAAATTCCTACCGGAAGTAGGTCTTTTACTCTTATCGAAAATCAGTTTTTTGCGAATATCTCGCAAGTCATGCTTTCTAGGCAGGTACATTACGAGTATAAAAGTATTTAGAACATACTTTTAAATATCTTTTGTATAAAAAAAATTTCAAAATTTAGACCGGAAGTACCACTTTTACTCTTATCGAATAGCGATTTTTTGTAAATATGTCGTAAATTATGCATTCTATATATATTTATGAAGAGTACAAAAGTATTTAGAGTTGGATTTGGAATATTTTTTGTATAAATGAAATTTCAAAATTCGGACCGGAAGTAACACTTTCATACGTATAAGAAAGTCGTGTGGTGGCCACACCTCATTTTTTTACTACGAATTACCTTTTTAAAACCTTCGACTTCCGCGTTTTCACGTGTCTGGATCTATTAGAGCCTGAATCTTGAAGACCGCCCCATAGTTTGGGATTATTTTTTGTCCGTTCTTTATGTTATTAGTTTCAATGCTGTTTGATTTCTTGCTTTTCTGTTTTATCTCACTGCGTTTTGTATGCGCCTCTTTCTCTTTGCGGTTATTTTTAATATATATATATTTGTCCATCTCTATTCTGCATATTAAATTTATTTAAATTTTCGGAAATAACGGCATTTAAATTTTCACTTTTTGAGAAAAAAGTCATTTCTCATTATTCAATTATACGAGTTCTCTCTTTAAAGGGTTAACAACATTTTCCGTTAGGGCTTTTAGAAAGCATATAATAAGTCAATGTTAAACCCAGACACCCGCGGTGGTGCGGAGGTAGCGCAACCGACTAAAGATCGGGACGTGGTAGGTTCGAACCTTAGTCATTGATAAATTTTTAAACAAAAGCAGAAAATTATAATTGGGATTTTAAACACTGAGAAAAAACTAATTTTAGAGTAATTTAAAATTTAGTATGGAAGTAGCTCTTTTACTGATAGCAGTATTTTGCAAATATCTCGCAAATTATGCATTCTATACAGATTTATTAAGAATATAAAAGTATTTAGAGCTGAATAATAATAATATTGGTATAATAAAAATTCAAAATTCGAGCCGGGAGTAACACTTTCATCCTAAACCTATTAAGATGATAAAAGGGGTATTTAAACATGTATTTATAACAACTTTAGTTTAACAAATTCGCATACATGTATAAGAAACTCCTGTGGTGTCCACACCTCAATTTAATTTAGGGAATATTGATTTTATTATTTACTCTTTATAAATCACAAACACTCTTTATTCTACTTTATTCAATAAACATAATACAACATTTTATATCTTAAACACTGTTTTACATTCTGCTTCGTGCATAGTTCTTGGACGACTAATACCAACTTAAATCCTAGTTGTGTAGCATTACCACACTCAACACCCTCTCTTAATGCTACACTTCTATTTAACTATTCTATGTACATTGTTCCTTAAACCCAAATAAACAGCCCTCTCTGAATCTTAAACCTATACTTTCACAATTTCGGTAAAATTGAAATTTATATAAACCTTTGGTCAACATATCTGCTCATTGACATTTACTACTTAGGTATTCAAGAACAATATTGTTATTTTGTAAATTCTCACAAACAAAATTAAATTTTAAATCTATATGTTTTACTCTTTTATTATTTTCTGGGTTTTTTATCAAAGCAATGCAACTCTGATTGTCTTCGTATAATTTAAATGTCTTGACTCCAACACGCATATCGTTTAAAAGTTTTTTATACCATAAGCCATCCTGTACTGCTGCACATAATGCAACCAGTTCGGCTTCAGTACTTGAAAGTGCCACACAGGTTTGCTTCCTGGTCACCCATGCAACTGTATTTCCAAATACCTTCACTAAATAGCCACTCACTGATTTTCTATCATTTGTGTCTTTTGCCCAATCCGAATCCACATAGCATTCTAAAGGCTGATCCTCGGTATTTCTTGTGTATTCCAGATTAGCATTAATTGTGCCCTTTAAATATCTCAGCACTTTCTTCAGATAAATCCATACTTCTTCGGTGCTTTTGTCCTGGTATCTACTAAAGAAATTCACAGCGAAGCTTATATCCGGACGAGATCCCAGCATTAAATACATCAAACATCCTATTAGTTCTCTCACTGGTTTGTTTCCCTTATTCTGTTCCGAAATGTTGAGTCCTAATTTTGGATCTATTGGAGTTGAAGATGGTTTACAGTTTTCAAAATTAAAGCGTTTCAAAATTCCTATGATAAAAGTTCTCTGACTTAGTTTCATTATTCCATTCTCTCTTTCATAGTCTATTTCTAATCCAAGAAAGTTTTTAAGTTCTCCTTTATCCTTCATTTTGAATTTTCCCATCAAGTCATTCTTACATTTTTGAATTAATTTCAAATTTGGTCCTGCTAAAATAATGTCATCTACATATAGTAGTAAATATATGTCATTGTTTCTAATGTTCATTGTATATAGACAAAAATCGTTCTCTGATCTATTAAACCCGAGTTCGAGTATGAATCTATTTATTTCATTATTCCAACACTTTGATGCTTGTTTTAAACCATAAAGCGATTTATTTAATTTTAAGATATATCCCTCTTTGCAATGTACTCCTTCTGGTGGATATATACAAATATCTTCCTTCAGTTTGCCATTTAAAAACGCGTTTTTTACGTCTAGTTGCTGAAAGAAATATTTTCTCTGATTTCCAACTGAAAGTAAAGTTCTTATCGTCGTCATTTTCGCTACGGGAGAGTAAGTTTCGTCGTAAGTGAAAGTTTCTTTTTGAGCGAATCCTCGTACCACTAGTCTAGCTTTGTATCGGTCTTCAATTTTATCCTCCAATTGTTTCGAAGCAAAAACCCATTTGGTACTCAATATCTCCCCATCCATGGGCATTTCAACTTCCTTCCACGTATCATTATTTTTTATTGAATCAATTTCTTTGTTCATAGCTCTTCTCCAGTGTGATAATTGTTTGAATTCAAAATTTCAATATTGAACTTGTTATTGACGCTAACGTCAGCCATCTTACTTTTTCTTGGTTTTTACTTTTCTTAAATCTTGTATTAATACAGCTTTTCAAATATATCTGGTACCCATAACCTATTGATTTTATTATTTACTCTTTATAAATCACAAACACTCTTTATTCTACTTTATTCAATAAACATAATACAACATTTTATATCTTAAACACTGTTTTACATTCTGCTTCGTGCATAGTTCTTGGACGACTAATACCAACTTAAATCCTAGTTGTGTAGCATTACCACACTCAACAGGGAAGATATAATAGTCTCTGGGTGCAAAATCTCAAACACACAAAAACAACAAAATTCTGTGGATGTGAACCAAATTTGGGAAGTGAACATCAAAATGTCGTTTCAACTTGACAGCAAAAATTTTCGATAGTATTTTAGTTCATTTATACAATTGTTTTCCAAAGTAAAAATTTTATGAGTTAATAGTTCCTAAAGAAAGTCATTTACAAATTCTTAGCAATCACTCATGGATACTTATCTTAATATTGTAATACTATATTCGCACATTTTTCGTAGAATAATAAAATTCGTGGAGGTATTAAAAAAGACATAAAAATCGTTTAATATTGCTTTTGTTACAATAAAAAAGAGTTTTAAAAATGACTAATATATTTTTTCTCTCAATTGATAATTGACATATCTTACTAACAAATAAAAATTTAACAGACTGATAATATGTTATTACCTCGTGGTCATTAGATACGCCTACATCATACGAGCATGTATCTATAATACTAAAAAAGCCAAGGACAAGGAATTGAAAATCAATAATACTGAATTCTAAACTCTGATATTTGGGTAAAACATACATGTAAATTGCCTTGCAAATTTATTTATTGAAAATAAAGCTTAGGAAATAGAAAAATATAAAATACAGTCGTTAGATCTAGAAATATTTATAATTATAACAATAGTTAATTCATAATCTATAAATATCATATCATTATATATCCCTGTATATATAAAACATCAATCTTGGGGTAGAGACTTTATTGAAAACTAATAAAAAAAACAACAATTAAAAAAGCAGGCTATTGTTACGATTCCACTTGTACGCTAAGAACACAATTATCATTTAATTCTAAGTAGCGTACGTGCTGTTATTTATGCGCTTTATAAAATAGATAAGCAGTTGCATTTTCTTTACGTTTAAGATGTTATTTAAAATAGTTATTCAGTCGTTACGTATTCATTTAATGTAACGGTTCAAAAAGTTTTGTAATAAATTAATGTTCTTTTTAAAAAGGCATTGTTTTATTTGAAAAACTTAAGTCTATCAATTGTATTTTCTATCAGAAGATCCTCGATTTATCGGGGACAACAACCAATATCACCACACGGCACACATTGTTGACTATGCTTTTTACAATTTTTTTTGTAATTACTCTTTCTTTTTGATTTTATTTTTTTTACCTAATCATATTGCCAATCAAAACTGTAATGTTTTCTTTGATTTAGATATAGTGAAGTTTAGTTTTATATGTGATATGAACATGCTATTTTATATAAACTTGATTGGATATGTGACATGTGATATAGCAAAATCTCGTCGTGCACATTGGTCAGTAACCGGTGTAGGAAGAGTTTAATTTTCTTTACAGTTGAAGACTGCAAAAATTTCTCAATTAAAATATTAGAAATGAACAAATTAGAAATAAAAGTTGACTTATCTTGAACACCAAAGGGAAACACGTTAAAGACCAGTAGAGCCATCTGGTGTATTAATTGTGCATCATTTGGCCTATATTTCATATTAACTTCTCAAATATAATATAAAAATAAATATTTATCGGCTTTGTTACTTCATCTCGGTGCCAATAGCGAAAAGTCATGTTTGTTTAAAACTCAACTGTTATTGATATTGCTCCGAATTAATAGATTCTTATGTGATTCGTATTACTTGAACGTTCGTATGTTCACTACAAGTTTTTGACTTATTGTGCCTCACCAGCTTATCATTGACATGCAAACCAGTTCACATGTTCATATAAAAACACATCGATCGGTAATTTAATGAATTATTGAGATTAAATTGATGATTAAATATACAGTAATTGCTGGTATTAACTTGAATTATTGATTGTGTTATAAAATAAATGTCATGTCACCGTGTACTTGTATTTGGAGATTAATTCAACTCTAGTAAATAGATACTATCATTTAATCTGTACAGTATCAACAAGAATTACTTTCATACACTTTAGTACCTACATGTTGAACATCACATAAATTAATAATTGATTTTTCAGTGTGTACCATTGCTTGCATGGATTTAAGAATACAGGGTATGTCGGAAGGGATGTATCAAACCCTATATTGTAGTTACACATGTTAGTAGGAGGTCTACAAATCTGTAGTCATCTCTGTTGTGGAAAAGGAAACATTTGCCCAAACTTAGCTCTATGATATGTATTATAAATTAAATTAAATGCCAAAATTTACATCCATTCTGTATTTGAAAAGCTTAGACATTGTTTTCGATTTTTGAAGTGTAAACTTCTTTAGCGCGTTGCGCTGATTGTAGGCAGTAACAAGACTGACCTGCAACGCTCGGATATGTAACGCTCGGATATGTGTAACGTTCGGATATGTGTAACGTTCGGATATGTGTAACGCTCGGATATGTGTAACGCTCGGATATGTGTAACGCTCGTTCGGGTAAAGTCGGCTAAGGGAACAAGATAAATATATCATATAGTGGTATTTAATTTCAATTAAATTGAAATTTAAATGAATAAATAAATTCATGTCCCCGAGCAGATTCGAACCCGAGCTGAACGGGTATGACCAATGTATGACGCCGGCACGTTGCATCAGACCAACGCGGGACACGTAATCGATTATTCATATCGTGTATTTATACATATACATACGTCACTGCTATACTCGTTCGGCGACCGTTACATGGGATAGCAGGACGCATCAGTCGTATAATACGTTACTGAATATTATACGCGTGTGTACATGTGTAAATGTAATAAATGTGCGAATACGTTTTATTTAATACGTTACTGAATATTATACGCGTGTATTTCGTATTATTAACCTCGCCTTGATGAAGTTTACACTTCTGCTGTGTGGTTTTAAGCACACCCATTTTTTTTGTTTAAGTGTAGTATATGCAGTCTGATCTATAGGCGCTTGAGTAATGCAAGAGGGAAAACCTCTGAAATTGCTTGCTCAAATTGGCTCTTGTATATGGCATAGACAGGTTTCAACAATACATATATTTATGCGACAAAAGTGGCAGTTCAGATAGTTCATAAACCTTTAGTGTCCATATTAAAAGAAGGTATAACCAGTGGCGGCTCGTGATTTTTTGGGACGGGAGGGCACCGGGCACGGGAAAAGAATTAGATTTTAGCTCTCGATATTTTATCCTTACCTTACCTTACCTCGAGCTAAAATCTAATACTTTTTTCCCTTGTATAATAAATAACTATTATTCTCTTCAAAGTAGAAAAACACGTTCACTTTCAGCTGTTGTCATCGGTATGTTGCAAATTATTTTCAATAGCTTCACAGATTCGGCAAATGTAGTTGTTAATTTATTTTCATAGAAACATTACAGTAATGTTAAAGCTGATGAAGCAGTTCCAAAATCTGGTCTATTATACAAAACTACCAATTCGTATCGAACTATGAAAGCTAACTGGGAAAATGTAGCCGAACCTGTCGTCTCGTCTGCTTGTATAGCGATATAATGGGTTTTGTTAATTTCGTCTAGAATCAAAGTGCGAGAAACTTCGTAGATACTGTCCAGCAATTTATTTTGAATGGTTTTTGACAAACCCATAAAAAACTCTGTTATTAGACTTGTGGGTGCTGTCAATTCCTACCAATAAATTAACCAATCCACGAAAAATCCCCGGATTCGCACTGTGTTTCGTCATGGCCCATTAAAGCGATTTCAAACATGACACAAAACTTAATGCAGTCTATTAATTTTCCAAGAGTATGTCTGTTTTTACTGACGTTTTCATTGTACTGAATTATATTTAATTTATCTATTTGCAGTGTTCAGCTGGCACATTATAGGTATTTATGTACCTTTCCCAAAACTGAATATTCTATCATGTTACTAAAATGTTTTTCACTTACTTTATGTCTTTTTACTTTCTCACCAAAGTGTTTTAAATTCCTACTACCATTAGAAGTCCAGACAAGGTCGCTTTGTGGAGAATTCCTAATTAAGCACACATACAAAAAATAGTATATTAAACTAGAAGTTCCATAACACACGATTTTTGCGCACGCGTTTAAGTTGAGAACAAGAACAAGTGTGCAAAATGTGTTATGAAACGTGTATTTTATACTATTTTTTCTATTTTGGTTATTAAAAGTTCAAAAAAGCTTAAAATGAGAGACATGTTTCGTTCGAACATTTTAAATATTTGAATATAGGCAGTGTTATATGTAATTATGATTAAAATTCAGACTGATTTATGCAATACATTGTTTCAAATTATCAACAAAAAGGACGAAATAAATAATTGCACGCCCCTAGAGATTCGACCTCAACCATCCCCGTATCTAAAATTTCACATTCATACGTCAATTTTCAAAAAACTCGTCCGCCATTTTGTTTTTTTGACATTTTGACTTTAGATTCGTGATCGGCGACCTAAGACACCAACGTATCTAAAATTTCACATTCATACGTCAATTTAAAAAAAAATCTTCCGCCATTTTGTTTTTTGACATTTTGACTTTGGAATTGTGATCGGCGACCCCCAAAACCCCCGTATCTAAAATTTCACATCCACACGTCAATTTTCAAAAAACTCGTCCGGCATTTTTTTTTGACATTTTGACTTTATAATCGTGATCGGCGACCTAAGACACACCCGGATCTAAAATTTCACATTCGCACGTCAATTTTCAATAAAATATTCCGCCATTTTGTTCTTTTTTGACATTTTGACTTTGGAATCATGATCGGCGACCCCCAAAACCCCCGTATCTAAAATTTCACATCCATACGTCAATTTTCAAAAAAATCGTCCGCCATTTTGTTTTTTTTTTGACATTTTGACTTTGGATTTGTGATCGGCGACCTAAGACACCCCCGTATCTAAAATTTCACTTTCATACGTCAATTTTCAGTAATACGAAATACACGCGTATAATATTCAGTAACGTATTAAATAAAACATATTCGCACATTTATTACATTTACGCGAGCGGCCATTTCGTTTAGTCGGTTCGGACGTATGTGTATGTATAAATAGGCGATATAAACACTCGCTTACGGTCCCGCGCTTTATCTGATGGTAACGTGTCGGCTTCATAGTACTTCATACCCGTGCGGCTCGGGATCGAATCTGTTCTGGAACATGAATTTATTTATTCCTTTAAATTTCAATTTAATTGAAATTAAATACCTCTATATGATATATTTATTTATCTTGTTCCCTTAGCCGACTTTACCCGAACGAGCGTTACATATCCGAGCGTTACAGTCAGTCTTGTTCAGTGCCTACAATCAGCGAAACGCGCCTAAAGAAGTTTACACTTCAAAAAGCATTTTGCACATTACACCCACTGATAAACTGTAAGAGCTTCTGTTGAATTTTCTCGTCACAGTTTTATTAGTTTTCTATCTTAATATCATAGCTCAGTGTGTTATATTCTGTCATTTCAATTATGTTACTAACGCAATTCATAGTTGCATTTGCATCGATAGAAATTACAACATACACTAACCGCTATATATTACATACTGGACAGCCACGCGGCACCATAGAGGAGTGCCCCACCGCTGACGTATATCTGCGCACTACCCGCGCCAGTTTCATCGCTCGATTTCCAATACAGACGGGGTCTCACAGGGCAGTCGCGCGAGATGCCCCGGAGCCTACGTCAGACTGCGATTTTTAAACGCGCTGAAAAGACGGACTGTTACTTCCGAAAACATATTATTTGTTATCAAACAAATCAGAAAAATTACATACAAATTAAGTATTTATAATTAATTTATCTGTTAAAAGAAGTTTGTCGTGGGGAAATTTGTCACAGGGGGGCAGTGCCCCGTTGCCCTCCCTGCAGCAGCCGCCACTGGGTATAACAAAAATTACGAATCGAAAAAGCTGCAGATACTGCAAGAATTCTTAATATTCACGTCACTTCTATTAGATACACACGTAATCGTGATGCAGAAAAAATCAGAGAAGTTGCGAAAAATGCAAACTCATTGAAGGCACAACAAATTGTAAAAAAGCAGAAGTTCCTTAATCTTGTTAATGGAATCTCTCCTCTCTGTGGATAGAGTAGCATTATCAGAGTAAAATACCACTAAGTAGAGCCCTCATACAAGAAACAAATCCGTGTTCGAAGAATTAAAGTCAAGACCAGAACATGTTCATAATTGCGAAATTTTTCACGCAAGTCCAGGTTGGTTCCAAAAATTTAAATCAAGGGCGAAACTCCACAATTTGGCAGTGAAGTGGGAAGCGTCTAGTGGAGATACAGTAGCGGCCAAAGATTTTAAGAATGTTCTCAAGAACATTACATTGATGTTCGCTAACATATATTTGTTTTATTTAGTGTGTATACGTCAATGCAATATTTTAATCGTAATTACGGTTATACTTTCTGTAACAACCGATATTCGGAAAAACGATTATTAGTGTTCCATAATTGTCTGAAAGTGATACAAATAAAATGGTACGATTGTCATTTTCTGACATCCGTTAATGAGTTTTTCTAGACATCTATTATAATTATAAACGATAATTTCCTTACATGGCATTAAGGCATTATAATGTTCTACTGCAGAATTTGAAGGGGAAAGGTGGAAGCTCCTGCAGATACTTACTGAAGGAAAAACTACTTAATAAACAGTGATCTTATTATTATATATGAATAAATATCTAAATATATTATATAATCGGCTTTTAGAGTAAGCATGAGCGCAATCGCGGTTAAAATATTTCGTTTCTTATTATTTTCCATATCACTGTCATCATGATGATTGTGCTTATAAGTGACTATGCATTTGTCACAGTGCAGAGACATAAGTTTATCGATATCGTTTACTTCTTTGGAATAAGGCCATTTTCGCAACATCCAACGGCATGAAGAAAGAAAACGTACATACTACGTACAATTGTATGTTCAAAAATATCGATAATAAAGTTAATCACGATATAATTTGGATCTTTAGGAAACACAAATCGTTTTTGAGAAACAGGCAGTGTTGAATAGATCCAAATTTCAATCAAAAAAAGATATTTCCCTGCAAATAAAAAAAAAATCGGTGAACCAAGGAGTGTATGACCGACACCAGGACAATACAGCAATGCAACTGTTCCAAAGCCGACCCAAAATATATGTCAGAAGAGTCGACAGCATTAGCAAAATCCTTAAATTATAATGAGATATAAGATACAGAATTTCAAAATTATGAAGAAATTCGACCAATATTTAAGGAAGCAAATGGTCCGTGGTATGTGCCAATAGTGCCACTCAAGATCTTTATCATATAGATTATCCACCTGCACAAGAAGGTTGTGAACAAGAAGAAGAAGAAGAAGAAGAAGAGGCAGAAGAAGAAGAAGAAGAAGAAAAGAAAAAAATCCATTAACTGCCTCACTAAAGAACTCAACAAGCTAGCAATAAACGAATTACCGTAGATTATAATAGAAAAGTCACCAAAGTTAAGTATTGAAAGTACCTAAATGAAAAAATAGATACAAAAACGAAAAGTAATACTTTTACAATCAATAAGTGCGCAGACATTTGAAAATGCTTATGTTTAAGTCTCATAAATATTACGATGACATAAGATCTATTAAATTTAATATAGATTTGAATAAAAGTACATTGTATAGAAAGCATTACAAAATTCCTTTCCAATATAAAAAAGGAAAATTAGACCAAGCCAATCCTTTATCAAGAATAAAAGTTAACACCTATTTCAGAAGATTACGTAAGTATACGATGGACAATAAATTAGAATCTTTAGTAGAACCAGGACAATATTGACAAGAATATGCTAGATATATTAGATGAAATGTTAAGTAAAATACAACAAGAAAATCAAACTGCACAATTTAGATGAAATTAATAATGATACAATTAATTCAGGCAACAGTAATGTCGAAATTGCAATGCCTTATCCACAAACACTACTGGCAGGTCATCAAGTTGTATTAGATGCCAACCATAACATAACAACACCTGAAAGACCTTTTGAACAACTCCACATATATTTATTTCTTATGAATAATAGAATAATATTAACAGTTATTGATCATTTTTCAAAATATGGACAACATCGGACAAGCTAAGTACCTATGTAATTTCTTTAAAAGTCAAACACGATTGTAAACAATTTCATACAATTTATTAGCCATCACGGCCTGCTTCGGAAATTCATTGCAGATTCTGGAATACAATTTGATAACATAATAATAAAAGACTTTTGTAAACTACATAAAATAACATTACATATCACATCATAGGTAGGTAATTGAAAATCAAATGTAATTGTGGAACGATTTCCTAAAACATTAACAAATCACATGTAGGTTAATAGAGAACATTAATGTTTTCATTTTAATTTAGTAAGTGCAGTATTAGATTTGAACTACATTCAAGTACTAAATTTCTTTCTTTCGAAGTAATTAACGGTCATTCGCGGAAACAAATCTACCTTTTGATTTAAATGAAGAGAAACATTTATTCAAAGTAGAGCATATTAAATAAAGGCAATGAATAGACAAGTATATGAGTCATTAGAAAATATATTTAAGAAAAGGGTAATAAAATTAACGCAAACAGAAACGAGATAGAAGATATAGGATAGAAAACTTACACATAAAAAATGCAGAAACAAGTTAAAACCGCAATTCTCTAAAGAAAAGAAGAGTTAATACAAAATAATTGAAACGTAAAAAGGAAGGAAATTGTCTACATATGTAATTAACAAGAAAAGGAAATTCAAAGAGAAAACCTGTTACAGAATGCAATAAATATATCTTATCGTATAGGTTAGGAATTGTAAGGTTAATATAAGGAAAACATGATTTTATTTATAAAATAAACGCCGAAGGTTTATTCGCGTACATTAATTCATTAAATGAACAAATTCAGTTAAAGACAACTTTTATTCATAAAAAAAATCAAAACGCAAGATCGGACCCGGTTCTCGATAACTGAACAAGACATCAAGAACTCTTCTAAAAATGGAGGACTAACATGGTCCTGACATCCCACGAGATAGCAGCATCAGTGAGAACATTCCATAAGCGAGATTTATAACAATCAAGGTTGCTCACCTGAATTTTAAAGATAAATAGTTTTTACTGTAACATACACAGATAGAAAGAGTTATCTTATTGTAATAATGAACGAATGCTGTACATGTTTTCTTTTGATTTATTAGTAATCAAATTATTTTTAAAATCTGGTAAATCAGGTGTTATAATTTATTTCGCGACGTATTGGCATTAATCAATTAGTTCCGAACGCAATGCTACATAAATGTATGTTACTGTAAGATTTCTGATCTATATTCAATTTGTCAATACATTTTGTATAAATATATGTTCAAAATTCGTCTCCTGACACTTTCTTATCGAAAAACAGTTAATTTTGAATATTGCTCAGTGCACAAATTATGCATTCCACGCAGACTTATTAAGAGTATAAAAGTAAAAGATTTATTAAATATTTGGAAAAGCATTTTACTTTATGTATGCAAACATACGTACAACGGAATATAAACATATTTTTAACTTTTCTTCAATATGTCTTAGTTCAGATAGGCAGGCACACAACAATTGAATTCAATTTAAGATACTATGAAATCAATCATCTTATTCAAACAATTATTTAAATGATGTTCAATGAGTTTCACCAAGGAATTAGTTTAAGTAATATAAATAACTTCTTGATTGAATTTAATTATTTTAAACTTCTTGCTTGCATTGTATTGTAGGAATATATGTATTTCATGGATTAATTATTTACGCAATAGAAATATTTTAAGTCGCTCCTTCTATGCATGAGGTGTTAGTTTTCGATTTCAAGTATATTTTTCAGAATTCAATTTTTTCTTCTGGCTTATAAAGAGGTTAGAATTTGCTTTAGTTTTACGGAAAAATAATATAGAAACAAAAAAAGAACGGTAAACAAATTAATACATATTTTGTAGGAAGCGACGGTAACTGAATTTTGAAAATTATGTCCGGTTTACATTCCAGGAAAGGACTTAAATGAGTAATGTAATTGCAATTGGGCACAATTGTAGCAGTAATGCAATAACACATAACAAGCTGTATTTTATGTATGTAATGTTCTAAAATATATATTATACGATTTTTTTCAATTCGGGTTCTTCAATGCGGCCCGTCTGGTTTCTGTCTCCTTGCCTTCAATAATTACAACATGCGATATGTATATATAAAAAGACTTTTACGCCGAAAGTATTTTAGTTAAATCGTAAGCGTTGTGTGTAATAGTCCGATCTATTTTTTACTTTTATTACTTACATGTGTGCTATTGCGTAAATACATCCGAGCACATCCTTCGCAAGATAATGTTGAAAGGTAGTTAGGAGATTTGCCTGTGCTAGAATTAGACGGTGTTCAACTCCGATGCAAAATTTACAATGTTTTACTGTAGACGCGAGTGAAAACTTGCGTAATAATGTGTCGTCGGATACACGTAAAGCACGTATTGCTGGCTCTGCAACTGCTTATGAACGGCAGAAGGCTTTTAATTGGGATTTACGTAAAGTACTAGTAGCATGTAACATTCCATGGAATGTTACGTCAATATAGTGACAAAAACAATAAACATATTAGTGTGTCAGTAGATAAAACTACTGATGTTAAAGGACGCAATATTGCGAATGTTTTGGTTGGGGTATTGGATAGAGACACGGAAATGTCTACACATATGCATCGAAGAGACTCTATTGAACTAATGCAGAATCGTAACATCCCCCCATCTAGAACTTACTCCGACCAACCCACAATATTCTATTACTAACGCCATGAATTGCCATGAATGTCAAACAAAAATATGAAGCAGTTCTAAATCACAATTCATGAATTCGTACTGTACACCGAACTGTTGACTTGTTTACTGGTATAGAGTAGATTTTTTCGAACAAGGGATAAATGAACCACCACTAAAACAAAATATGTACTTTAAATATTCTCCTACAACGGCAGATGTTGAACGGTCATTTTCAATGTATAAAGGAATTTACAGTGACAAACAAATATTGACACCTGAACATATGAAACAATTAATGGTGACTTACTTTTATTTGAACTCTCAACGTGAACAGTGAACAGTCAGCATGTATGACATCTTTCATAAACGGTGCAATATTGCTTTGGAGAAAACGTATTTACTGTTACTTGTTAAGTACTTGTTTCTCTATACGGATTTTGATTCGCGTCTGAAAATATCAAATCGGGATTTATTATGTCTTGGATGCATTCCTGGCACTGTCGTCATGTAAACCTGACTGCCGATCCCTAATTACAAAACATGTAACGTGGTATGACAAATTTAATAACTGTTCACAAGTATGTTAATACCTTTCTGGAGCTAATCCTCGATGAAAGGTGACAACAACAAGGTTCACAAAACATAGCTAGCCGACCGTCACCAGTTGAAGCCACAGCCTTGTGACATGGTATTTTGATCACGGTGGTTCTTCTACTAATATGACAGGATATTACATTTGTCTAATTAAATCACTTATTTTCAGTGCTGCTGTGATACGGCGTCCGAATCGAATTTTTGTGGTTAGTTTTTCAGCTGCAACTGACTAAAACAAGCATCCACTTGGTTATGTAGGTAACGGTGGGGGATTTGTTTTTTGCCTCCCTTCTTTCGTATTTTTGGGGAATCCGGCTTAAGTAAATAATCTCGAGTTCGCAGACAGAAGTCTAACCACAGATGTTTCAATAATGTTTTGAAATTAGAGAAATGAAATATATTACTAAAATGCCAATATTAAAATTTAGTAATGCGGGAAAAAGAATGAGATGCATTACTGAAATGTTAACATTCATAACGGCAAAATTATAATTACAAGAGAAAAGTGTAAAAAATAACGATGGTGACAATATTCTTATTGGCAACAAGAGGTACCTAATTAAAAATAAAGCGCAAATTATACGCAACAAACGCTAGAATGAAAAATGTTTGTTGACAAACACTACGATTTTCTTGTTTAATGTAAAAAGCATGTATTTGATATGCACTTTACGGCGTACTAATTTTAATCAAGTGAGGAATTTTAATATCCTGAACAATTCGATTCCATACATTGCGCAGTGTATCGTTTCTGCCGTGCTTGAATGATAGCTTCACAGCAAATGGTATTGCAATTATGCCTTCCACCTCGATGGTCACAAGGTCTTTGTAAGTCCTCCAAATTTTAAATTAACATTACCTCAAACTATTACCTGCAATGTAGAGCTGACTTCCGATAGTTGGTAATCGTAATTCGTTAAAAAAACACTTTAATATTTTACTGAAATATCAGTGAATTAAAAAAAGCGATTTGACATGTATGAATTAAACACATATATTTCTCAGATATTTCCTATCGAAAATAATACGTTTTGAATAGACTTAAATGTAGTATCTAATCAAACTTATTTAAAGCACTTAACTCCATATTAGTTTAAAACGTCGAGTTTTCTTGAACACTGCGTCTTAGATGGCGAAAATGTTTTAACACAAAAACGGTTTCATTTATACAGAGTGGTCGAGAACAGCTAACCAATATAAACTTTACATTAAAAGCAATGAATTTTATTACATTTTATGTAGACCTTAAGAGGTTGATTAAATGAAAAACAATGTATACAAGCCGATTTTCAAATACTATTTGCTGAGTTTGTATATTTACTGAAAAGCTATTCTTTCGACAGAATACAACCGTTGATTGAAGGAATATATAAAGATGCGCAACGCTATAGTAAAATTACGTGTCTTTCCGTTAAGTCATCCCGCAAACCCCTTGCCGGGAAACATCATCTCTGTCTCGGGCTGTTTGACCCAAACAACTGATGCATCGCTATAGATTTCGGACCCTGTTTTGGCTACGCTCAGTACTATGTATAGTTACGCATCTTTATGTATTCCTTCAATCAACGATACAACGTAATTGATTTTATTACAATAAACTTCAAGTTGGCTGTTAATACACCGGACCAGAAGTAACTCAGTCTGTCTTACTGAATTATTTGTCTGCTATCTTAGGAATAGATCGAGTCATGAGCACTACAATGTTGGAACTGTATAACATTTTTACCATCACATCAAGAGTACCCCAAGGATTCAATCTAGGGCCTTTATTCAACGTGTACATTAAAGATCTATTAAATGGATTATATTGTAGGGTGATTGCATACGCCGACGATTTAAAAATATTGTAACGTTTTCGGGTTCGCAATAAACAACTCGTGCAATTATTTATTTAAAACAGGCTGTATATTTATACACTTAAAATTAATTACAATATAAAAATGTAAAATTAATGTATGACACTTAAAATACTACAATCTAATTTAACGCAGGTATTTATTTCTATTACTAATTTTAATGTCCGTATATTTATATCACTTCTATTTATATGACACGGTATTATTTATGTCTTTATTGCACTACCACTTAAGAACTATTTATTTCTTTCTTATACAAGGTGTGTATAAATTGGCGGACCCACTACACGCGGCGATGTTCTTCGTTAAATTCGGAGTCCAAAATCCTAATACGAAAATCTTGTACCATGCTCCATATCTTTGCACGAGGTTCCTAAAGTTCGGACTTTCAGTCTTGAAATAAGCATTATTACTTGATATTTGTTGACAGAAAGAGCTACAATTTAGAAGAAAGAAGAATTGTTGTTATTATCCTTTCGTAAAAGTTTTCTTTTTGATTTTAAAGTTTGTTTTTAATATTTGTTTATTAACTTATTTTGACGAAAAACACATCTGACAACGTTGTAAAACAATAAGTAGGCAGCCTAATGTTGTTCTAGTCAAATACATTACTACTGTCAAATTTTGACACTTTGTAATCTACCTATTTCATTCGACTTGTTTATTTTTCGTGTTTATTTGTATAGTTTTAATCAGTTTTCGCATTTTCGTGTTTACTAGTTGTTCTGTTTGTTTATTATGAATTTTACGTTCAACGAATATGCCGATATGTTGTACATGATATACGGTTTCTGTCGAGGAAATGCTAACATGGCAGGGCAGGAATATCGAGTGCGTTTTCCAAATCGGAGGCATCCAAGTAAAAATGTATTTCAAAGACTGGACCAACGACTTCGTGAAACAGGTTCGTTTATTCCAAGAAATGCGAACGCAGGTCGACCAAGGCAAAGGCATGCCGCGCAACTAGAAGAGCAAGTTCTAGCCACAATACAGGAAGATCCCTCTGCGAGTACCCGTCAATTAGCTTCTACACTAAATATTCCCAGTAATAAGACTGTTCATTTGGTTCTACGAGAAAACTTGCTTCATCCATACCATGTTTCTAAAGTTCAGCCTCTTTACGGAAATGATAACTTATTTCGAATCAATTATTGCAATACAATCTTAAAGAGAATTCAGGAAGAAGGTGACTTTTTAAGACGTATTCTTTGGAGTGATGAGTGCATGTTTACCAGAGATGGTGTGTTTAATACTCATAATTTTCATCATTGGGCAAATGAAAATCCACATGAATTTCGCGAATACGGTCACCAAAGAAGGTTTTCTGTTAACGTTTGGCTGGGTATAATAAACCACAGGGTAGTTGGACCAATTTACTTACCAAATCGCCTAGATGCCGGTGAATATTTAAATGTTTTAGAACAAGTTATTGATGAGATACCGCTGAACGTACGCCGTAATATGATTTGCATGCATGATGGAGCTCCTGCGCACTTTGCTCGTAATATAAGAGACTGGTTGACTGAACACTTCCCAGACAGATGGATTGGTCGTGGCGGTCCCCTTTTGTGGCCTGCGAGATCCCCCGATCTCAATCCATTAGATTTCTTTGTTTGGGGTTTCATTAAAGGTAAAGTTTACGCTACACCTCCACAGGACGCTGACGAAGTTAGAGCCCGAATTGAAGCCGCAGTATTAGAAATCACACCAGAAAGACGAGCGAATAGTACAAACGATACCACAAAGATTGCAGCTATGTCTACAAACTGATGGATTTCAATTCGAACAATTATGTAGGTAATAATTACATTGATTTCTATCAAGAAGATGTACAAAAATTAGTCAATATTATCAAAAAATTTTTAAACTTTGTAATATTTTCGTAATAAATATGTAATCTAAGAAACCAATTTTATTTCGTTTGTTTCTTTTTTAAATTTAAAATGTAAGGTTCACATGACGACGTGTAAAAATGTTCCGAAGATTATAACTAGCAATGTTGCCAAATGTATGTTTCTTTCAAATTCATTCTGAAGACAAAGGAAGCCTGATACATCGTTTTAGGATTAGGACTTTTAACTCAAAATTTGACCAAGAATGTCGCCACGTGTAGTGGGTCCGCCAATTTATACACACCTTGTATTTATTTCTACGCGCGTCGACTACCTAAGGAACTTCTTAATCCCGAATTACTCATCCATCGGTGACCCAGCCGCCTTATATACACATACGAAACATCTGGAGCATTCGCGTATACTCCATCTCCCTCTCGACGTTTGCAGAACATTCGATCGACATTCTGTCTCCAGGCAGTACATGTGATTTATTGCTTTATGATGTTTACCAGTCGCGTCGAGATGATTTACAACCTCTTTTTATTGTCGCTCGAATGTCTGCTGGTTTCGTTACAATATTCTCCAAAATTAGCAACGTGACCGATTGCCATCTATTACAAAGGAACCCTACAATTATTAACAACTGGTGTCAGGAAAACAAAATTAATTAACTTACATGACCAGAAATGCAAATATTTTATATTCTGGCCCCTTCGACATATAATATATGCTGCCATTCCTGTCCTTTATTCCTTCCATTGAAAATGATTAGTAACTATACCAGTGCACTACTGATCTAAATTGAGTCAAGTTGATTAGTGTTTCTCTTACAATATTAGGTTCTAATAAGTATTTTGTCTAAACATTTTACCTCTTAGGGCTACTTTTTCAAACTCCGATTATAAAGATTGGCGTAATCATAGGCTTAAAGGATTAGCAAATAGTGCTTCCGATGCCACATCAACTGAATATGCTTTGAGGTAAATATTGCGATGTGGAATAGTAAAAGCGTCAAAATGTTCGAACACAGTTGAAAGCGCACTTTACCACATAATTGTTTCCGACTTAATTTTACCTTTCGAACTACGTATTAGAAAAACATGGAAGTGTACGTAACATGGTTATTCCTGAAACTATTGTATTATTTTAGAGTTTATTTCAATAAAACTTGAGAAGTGTGAAGACACTGACATTGTGGATGTGGATTGTCATTGAATATTTTACTGAGTTCATGTATACACCTGTAATATAGATTGTAACTCCTGTTTTGGGCTTTGCCTGTTGGGTAATAAAGATGATTATTTAATTGAAAACATGGAAGGAATTCTACAGAAGCTGACAGGTTCACTACTTTGAGAGCTTATGTAGACGCTTTATGTAATTTCTCTCTCCCTCTCTTTCTCCCTATCTCTCTATCTCCCCCTCCCCCTCTCCCCTTCCTCGCTCCCCTCACTCCCCCTTCCTCTCCCCCCTTCCCCTCCCTCCCCCTCCCTCCCTCTCTCCCCTCCCCCTCTCTTTCTCTCTCTCTCTGTGTGTATGTGTATGTGTGTGACTACGATAGCGGCCAAACGGCTACAGCTATCAATCCCAAATTTAGTATTTACAACTATAATCTCCCTCTTGAGAACTGATTAGATTTTGAGCAAAATCGGCAGACCGGAAGTAGTAGTTTACTTCAGTGAAAAAATCGCATTTTGCCAATATTTCGTCAATTACTAAGTTTAAACAAATTTATAAAGAATTCAAATGTACTCAAAATTAAATTTGAGAAATATTGTATTAAAAAAGTTTTTCGAAATTCCTACCGGAAGTAGGCCTTTTACTCTTATCGAAAATCAGTTTTTTAGACAAGTACATTACGATTATAAAAGCATTTATAACACAATTTTAATTATCTTTTGTATAAACAAATTTTCAAAATTCGGACCTGAAGTAACACTTTTATAGAATAACGATTTTTTGCAAATATGTTGTAAATTATGCATTCTATATATATTTATCAAAAGTACAAAAAGCATTTAGAGCTGGATTTGGAATGTTTTTTCTATACATGAAATTTCAAAATTTGGACCGGACACTTTTACCCTTAGCGAGTAGCACTTTTTTTCGAATATCTTTATTGAATGCAAATTACGCATTCTATAAAGATTTATTAGGATAATAGAAGTACTTAGAATGGGATTTTGAATAATTTTTATTTAATAAAATTCTTAAAATTCTATAATTTGAAACGCTCATACGTATAAGAAAATCGTATGGTGGCCACAACTCATTGTTTTTAGTTGAAATCGTGCAACCTGTCTTTGATTTAAGGATATAATAGTAGTTTATATAACGAGTCAATAATGACAGTTATTATTCCCGAGAGCCGAATTTACAAAACGAGCCGTGAAGCGGCGAGGGAGTAACTCGGTTCGAGGGAATAATAGTCATTATTGCGAGTTAATATACAGTACTTTATCTACGATTCACTGAAAATGACTAAAAAAAATCAAAATAATTAAACGAAAATTACTATATCGATATGACGTTTGACGATTTGACAGTTAGTAAAATGGCGGACTTGTCTATCGTTACTACGACAACGTTGGTAACGTTATGTTCTTATTGGCGGAATGCAGGGAATAATGGTAACGTTATGGCTCATTATTTCCTGGTCGCATTTCATTATTCCCTCCTGGTATTGAGTCCTATTATTAGCCAATAGTGATTAATATATATAATACCTACTTTATTGTTTAGTCGTGGATAAAATTATATAGAATGTATTGTTTTTAACAGCTGATAATATGAACTTTCAGTAAATTATATGGCTTTATTCATCTTACGGAAATTTGGCGCATATTAAATCGTCTCAGATATGGCAATAGAAAGTTATACCAATGCTCACAAAATAAATGCCTACACTTTATTTACTAAAATGAAATTTCTAATTATATAGAATATAATCTTTAAAGAAAAGAAAGTAAGGGCAGAAAGCACAAAGAACAAATTCTATGTAGCAAATGGGGCCAATATTATTAGAACAAAATATACTAATTTAGCTCAAATACAATAGCAAATATAATGCCAATTTTGTATAATCACTGTTTAGATAATCGCGTATTTCTTCACATTGAAAAACGCTGGTTAGAGATAATCAATGATTAGACTTAATCAAGTATTTTAATCGGTGTTGGAAAATACCGCCCCTTAGTCTTTTATGTATCTATTAATATAATACTATGTGTTTTTATTGGAATTACGCTGATATTATTATTATGCACAGTACTGTACTGTAATTATTGTTTTGTCCTCGAAATGGATTCTGTCTGTTGGACAATAAAGTTCATTATTATTATTATTATTATTAATACATAGTATTTGCGAATTCATTGATTACGAATCACGCCACTGAATTATACCCTTAAAAATTGTTGTTTGGAATGTGATAATTATTATGATTCATAAAGATATGCTGTAGAAAAAAGACACCAATAGATCGCAATTTATATAATGCACTATATTATGTCATACGTAGTTATCAATAATAAAGCTTAAATGTATAGTCGCGACTTGTAATCTTATCTGTTAACTATGTAATTTTAATTGTCTGACAAATGTTTGAACACGTTTTAGTTATAAAGTGGTAGCATGTTCGTGCAGATGTTCGCAAATTAGGATATAGGCACATCAATATTGAGTACCTCTTCTTTTAATGAGAGAGATAAGTATTGTAATTGTGATTTTTATTTCAGCTGTGATGGAGAACTTTTTTAACGGAGAAGTGGAAGATATCATGTGCGATCAAGTGATAATATCTACAGAATTAGAAGTTCTCGACAATGACTCATCAAAGCTATCCACAACGTAAGTGATAAGAAATTATTCTGCGCTTGTCTAAATATTATTGTCATTATAGGCATATTTTAATGAAATTGTACGTAGTCTTATAATATACAAGTTTGCTAAGAAATACATAGTCTTGTAATACAAACATTTTCTAAAAAAAAAACACATCTGTGTGGGTTAGAAGACATTTTAGCGAACTTAACAGTCTATAGGACAATTTTTTTTTCTATATTTTGTAAATTCATCAATTTGAATGAGAGTGCCTTAATTATTCGTTGAATAATTGAGACACTCTCAACGCTCATTTATTGAACTAATAACGCCAGCACGAATTTTATATACTTTCCTCTGTTGTCTTGCTATAAAGTACCGTTTTATACTTTTTACTTTCTTATACGTAGTATAAGGAAGTATTGTGATGATGAAAATTTTCGACCTCGAGATTTTTGCAGATGTTCACATTTTGAAGTCCCCTGATACCAAAAAAGTGGTTTTTAAAAAATGTCTGTGTGTCTGTCTGTCTGTCTGTGACCACGATAGCGGTTAAACCGCTACAGATATGAATTCCAAATTTTGTATTTACGAATATAATCTCCCTCTTGAGAACTGATTAGATTTTGAGCAAAATCGGCAGACCGAAAGTAGTAGTTTACTTCAGTGAAAAAATCGAATTTTGCAAATATTTAGTCAATTACGAATAGCGATTTTTTGCAAATATGTCGTAAGTTATGCATTTTATATAAATTTATCAAGAGTACAAAAGTATTTAAAACTGGATTTAAAATTTTTTGTATATATGAAATTTCAAAATTCGGACCGGAAGTAGCACTTTTACTCTTAGCGAGGAGCACTTTTTTGATAATATCTTGCAAAGTATGCATTCTATAGAGATTTATTAAGAGAATAGAAGTACTTAGAATAGGATTTTGAATGATTTTTGTAAAAAAAATTCTTAAAATGTTATAATTTGAAACGCTCATACGTATAAGAAAGTCGTGTGGTGGCCACACCTCATTTTCCCAGTATTTATTACACATTCTTTTTCTTTACTTTTCTGTAATTTACGTCCTACACTTAGAAATATATTTTTCCTCTCAACGCTCCAACATCGAAGACAATTCTAGGTAGCATCACCAAATTTAAATTTTGCTTTCACATCGGGGAATAACGATCAAGGAGAAGCGGCACCATAGTAAATAGTTGATGTTTCATTTCTTTCGCGTCGTCGTATTTGAGTGAAATATGAGGGCAAGTACACTGAGAAAACGTGTTATATTTACACTGAAAAAACCGCGGGTAATGTTGCTCCTGTAATACGTGAGCGAATGTTAAAACATACTAAACAAATTGTTGTAATAATTTTAAATTTTAATTAGTTGTTAGAATTATAAAAATATAGTATAATTCTACCCTTAAAATAAATATTTTATGTACAGTAGAACGTAATTTGAGTTCTACTGTACATAAAAGATTTATTTTACTAGCCGACAATTTTAATTTTTTTTTTAAATAACTGTTGTAAAAACGGGTGTACAGTTCTTACAGTCTTTAACTGAAGGCATAACCAAATATTTCCACCACGTCTGGTTTCAGAGTTATAATCATACTCCGTTAGTAGATAAACAATAATATTGTACTCAGAAGTTATTAAAAGAAATAGATAAGTAGAAAAATCTTGACATATCCAATACTTAAATGTTTAATTAGTATTAAGAATATCGTTTCTCCTAGGGTTTGACGGTTTTAAAAAACCGGTTTTTGAAATAAATTTGTCACATTTGAAAACCGGTTTTTAAATTTAAAAAAAAACGGTTTCAAAGATTTCAAATTATTATGTAAAAATTAATTTTTTACTTATTAATTTGATTTGCTATTCATTCTATGCAACGGGCAGCAGACACATTTTTTCAATGTTGGGTGTTGCATTGGCCAGTGCTTGTACACTGCGCATTTATTTTATGTTAGTACATTTGCGACATTTTATAGACACGGTGTATGTATTAAGTACATTTGTATAATATTTGAAGCCAAGGTATTTGTCAAAAAAATTTATTTAGAGTTATTTAATATTTAAATATTTTAAAGATAATATCTATTTTATCGATCCGTTTTAATTTTTTTTATGTTGTTGGAGTTCATTGACAGCCGCTAATAAACCACTAAAAGGAATTCCTCTTCGTGGTTTAACTACTGTATATGTATATACAGTTCATTTATACATGCATAGAGATGTATGATAGGCAGTTATCATGTTATAATTACATGTAAACATGCCTGCCTACAAGAAGTAAGTGATGAGGGTTATGAGTGCACTCATTAAAATAGCCTATTTTTATAAATTCTCCCAAATGACTAAGAGCGGTTTCCATAGAAGATTTGATAAATGAAAATGACAAGAAAAGAATCACGTGAAACCAGAACAACAGAAAATAACTCATTACATGATAGGAGAAATATCACAGTAAGTATTTGACGATATGAGTCACAACAACAATGTTTTGTTTCCCAATCTAATACGATTTCAAGGTCCCTAAAGTAGGTATGTCCATTTTTATGTAAAAATGTAGTCAAACATTTATTTTCTGCGATATGTGTAAAGAGTTTAAACTTCACCACACGAAATTATTGTTCGTAATCCGATATGTAGGTATGTACGTTGTAGACAACACTTAAATATTTCCAAGCTAATAAAAACTAATCTTTATTTCAAATATTTGTTCTGGAGTATTCTGAACTGTCTCTGTTTGTGTAAATTTTCCGTTATAACTATTTAGAAATCTAACGTTTTAAAAAATATAATTTAACTTGAATGAGTATAACACAATAGTCCTAAAAAGTAAAGTACGGAAGTTAAAAAATTGCGTACATTGTTCTATTGTGGTTATCTAGTAGAAAAATTAGAGAGATTAACAGGGGAAAAACCAAAAGTTTTACTTAAAATACACTTCTGGACATAATTAAGGCACCACCAATAAAATTCAAAATAAAAATAGAACAAGATAACGAAATTTATTGAAACGAATAAATATATAAATTCATGTGAATCCTAGAGCTTAGTTGATTTAAGGGCTATTAAAGTTAACGAACTATACTTTTATGGACTTGATGAAAGAAAGCCATAAATTAAACTAAAATACCAGTGGTCTTATAATGAACTTAAATCCTAATTCGTAATAAGTTAACAAAAGTAACATTATTAATGGCGTGTATGCCCTCCTCTTCCAGCAATACTCGCTGCTAATCTTCTGGGTATGCTTGAGATTAAATTTTGGATCCTTTCTTGAAGTATCTATTTCCATTCTTGAATAAGCATGTTACAGAGCTCATCAAGTGTTACTGGCGATCTCGGTTCGTTTTGTTGTCGAATTGATCCGAGATATGCTCAATAGGATTTAGATGAGGTCACTCCAAACATTGGACATTTGCATCTCTCAATGTTAGCTGTATGAGGTTTGGCATTGTGTTAAAAATGAATGCTCGGCCGCAATTTTCGCCAAATGATTGAACATGGGGTACAATTATTTTGTCTGTATATCCCCTTGCTGTTGCGATCCATTTCGTATTAAAATCAATTCTGTACGACAATTAAATTATACTAGCTTTCCTTTTGCATCGAATCTCAGTTATCTCAGCTCACTTTGTGTCTGCTTACTTATTTAACCGTTCCTTTTGCCGCAACTCAAATAAAATAAAATGAAGTGAGATTTTTACTTCCCCCCTCACCGATGCTGCACCAACCCTTGAGTAACAGCAGATAATATGAAATTGTCTCAGTTGTGTGGAGGGGTTAAATAAACTAGAAAGTTAGCACATCTGTTATGATTATGAGGTTAGGTTCATTGTTTGACTTGCACTTAAGCCAGTATTAACTACTAGTTTGCGTGTATGTATTCTCAGCAATTATGTACCACATCGTTAGAAATAATGAAGGATGGGTACAGCGTGATGGGGATATATTGGTCATGGACAAAGGTACCCAGATGTAAATATATTATAGGTACTAATAATTGCGTTTGAATAAAGTATGTAAGACAATAATATTATATCGCAGAACCACACGAAGAAGTAATAACACTGCAGTTTGTACAAGAGAATCAAGAATTAGAAGAAGCAATTACGAATGAGACACTTAATTATACTTACGAAAGTGGTGAAACAAAAAGTGATACTCACAATAATAATATAGAAGGAAATGATACACATGAAGAGGACGATACACAAGAAGGGCGCAAAATTTGGTCATACAACCATACTAAAACTTTAATCACAACTGTTGAGGCCTACTATGAGGACATGTTTCATATTCATAGGAAAAAAACGTTTTGGAATACAATATTCACTGAACTTGTAAGTTTAAACATAGAAGTAAGTGCTGTAGATATTCATAAGTATATTTAATGGCATTCTGTATTCATATTATTTTTGCAGTACTCTGAAATTGCTTGCAAAAAAAAGTGGGCCGATCTTGTTAGAACATATAAGATGGTGAAAGATCATAAGAAAGAAACTGGAAGAGGACCAATGCGGTTTATGTTCTTTGATCAGCTTGATGCACTCCTTGGGGATTCTCCTACCAATGCAAGTCCACATACAATTGACATAGCAAATATAACACCCTCTACATCTGGGTTGCCGTCACAAGAAATTAGTGAATCATCCTTACATTCTGCAACACGCAAAAGGAAAAATCCAACTATGGAATATGTGAAATATAAACAAAAATATTACGAACAAAAAAAGGCAAGGGCAGATAAAAGAAGCTCAGAGAACAAAGCCAATCAAGATAAGCAGTTAAATTTGCTGCACGAACGAAATGATATTTTAAGAGAGAAGAATGAAATAGAAAAAAGGAAACTTCAAGCTCTTGAGGCTTTCCTTATTAGAAATGCTAATAAATAATTATTGTTTTTTTTTTCATTTTGATACATTTATAATGTTTGTATAATTACTTAAAAAAATAAATAAAAAGTACTATTTAAAATGTTTTATTCATGTTTATAACAACACATTTTTATTTGAACATTCTCCTAAATATTTCCTCTCTCTTTGATACTCTTAATGTAATACCACTTACATCTTCTACTAATTGAGGATCAAAATCTTCATCATCTGCATCTTCTTGATATTCAATTAAATCGTCAAACTCAATACATATGTTGTGTAGTACTGTAGCTGCAACAACACACTTGACAATAAATATAATATTGTTATTTTCAAACATTTTAAGTCTCCTGAATCTGCCTTTAAGTAAGCCAAAAGCATTTTCAATTACAATTCGACTGGAGGAATGTTTATAATTAAATGCTTTCTGATTTGGTATCAGCATTCCATTATCTTTAAAAGGTGTTATCAGCCAATTTAAACAAGGATAAGCTGAATCGCCCAAAAAGAAATCATTTTGGAAGAAACCATTCAAACCTTTTCCATATAAAGAGAACTTTTTCAGCATCCTGGTATCGTCTATTGATCCAGCTTCTCCACAAAATATGTCTAAAAATCTTCTCTGGTGGTCACAAACTCCTTGAAATAATATACTGTAATCACCTTTTCTGTTGTAATAGACTTAAGCATAATTCGATACTGGTCTTTTTATTTTAATATGTGTTTCATCAATAGCTCCTAGTATGCCATAAATACCTTGCTTCTTGAAAAATTCTTTCCTATTTATCTGTTTTTTCTGTTCATCGGGCCACATCACTTATTGTGAATTAAATTTCACCAAGTACTCATTATTTTCACTACCATACGATAGACAGTACTTTTTGTGACGTTAAATCTATCTGAGGTTTGTCTAAATGTTTCTGTGTTGGCCAAGTACCATAATGTAATATAGAAGGCCTTCTTTGTTTAAATCTTCTTTCGTCCAAATGTGTGCCTTGGTAATACTTGTGCTCTTTCAATTTGTTCTACAATTATTCGACTTTAGTACCAATTTAAAAAATACAGAAAAACATACCAATTACGTAATTACAAGTAGATCTTTCCATACGAAAATGTTCCTTAAATTCCACATCATCATATAATTCAATGGTATTCATAAAGTTATCTATACGATGTAGAGTCCTTCTTGGTTTACAGCCCGTTGAACTTTCTAACGAACTTGAACTGAAACCATCGGTCTCTTGTATTGTTATATTTGTATCAGAATCAGTAGTTTAATCATCAATTAAAAACTGCAAATTCACCTATTGGATATACATATTTCAAAAATGTAAATTGAAAATATACATACTTCTACAATTTCTTTAACAACACAAGCCAAGGTTTTTTGAAAGTCAGTAAAAGTATCTATGACATAACCCCAAAAATGAGAATAGTCGAGAGAAAATTGTGACAGGAGCGATGAAATGAGATCGGTTGTTCCTTCTAGTCACTGATCTCAACCTGAGACGAGGTGAGGTGAAATGATCAATTCAGTTCACCACATCTCAGATCACTTACAAAATATAAGTAGCTTTACTTATATATCACCCCAAACCATTACAGACCCCCCCCACCAAATTTATCAAATTCTTGAATGTTACATGGTTCATATCGCTCAGCTAGTATTCGTTTGACACGAACACGGCAATCATTCCCGTTTAGCACGAATCTGGACTCGTCCGAAAACAAAGTACAGTACCACTGCCGCTCGTCCCAACCTTGATGATTTCGACAAAAGTTTTAGCGATTTTTTGTGTGGATAGATGTGAGAATTGGACCGGTTGCTGGTTTTCTAGCAGACAAATTGATTTCTTTCAGTCTTCTTTTTACTGTTTTGGTAGAAACTTCTTTTCCAGTGGCTAATCGAAGATCATTTTAAAACTCTTTATTCTTTTCATTTTGAAATTGGCTATCTCTCACTCCCCTGTACTCTTCATGTGACTGCGGTGTTTGCCTGCTGCGGTGTATTAGGTAGGCAGCTCTTCTTTTTCTGCTAGTTCTCTTACCTCTTTGCAGAACCAAGGGGTGCTCTTGGCCTTGCATTCGCTTCTGCTTATAATTATTTTGCGTTCTCCTATTGTCTCTAGTGCAGCGTTCTTGATATTTTCTTAAAGTTTCCTCCAGTTCTCCTCTACATCGTCATTGATGAAGATCTTTGAAGTCTTTCTTCGTATAGTTTTTGGGTGCTTTCAGTTTGGAGGAATTCTATGTTGAATATCGTGTCATATTTTGGTTTAACCCTTCTCTGTTTCCTCATTTTTGTCCTTATCCTACCCATCACTAGTCCGTAATTACTCCCTACTTCCGCCGATATGGGTCCCCTGGTGTCAAGTATTTGAGAGGGGAGAAAATTTCTGTTCGCAATTATGTAATCACTGCAGGTCTGTTATCCTCTGGTGTTTTCCCATGTATATTTGTGTTGAGGCTTGTGGTTGGAGAAGGTATTGTTTATCCTCATCTCGTTGATAGCATAAATTATGATTAGTTGTTCTCCATTTTCGATTTTTGCTTCCTCATTGAATCTCTGTGTTACCCCTGGTATGGTCTCATTGCCAACTCTTAAAATGTCCCATTACTAAAGTTTTGTCCTGTTTGGCAATTGTATCTATTGTATTTTGCAAGTCCTCGAAGAATCTCTGTGTTACCCCTGGTATGGTCTCATTGCCAACTCTTAAAATGTCCCATTACTAAAGTTTTGTCCTGTTTGGCAATTGTATCTATTGTATTTTGCAAGTCCTCGAAGACGTTTCCTTCTGGTGTGCGGGCTTGTTATTTTCTGGTGCATATATTGATACCACATTGATTGTTCCAGATTCTGTTCGGAGCTTCACCGTTATAATGCGTTCTGGCACATATTTCCATTCCTCCATACTTTTCTTGTAGTCGTTGTGTATTAGTAGAGAGACTCGTTCTTCTTTCTTCTTTCTACTCCACTATAGAATATTACGTATTGTTCATACTGTACAGTTCCCTTTCCCTTCTTCTTTGCTTCGGAGATTGCACATATTCCTATTCTATGCCTGTCCATCTCCATCAACATTTCCTGTCCTTTATTACTCCACGACCGTACATTCCATGTTTCCACTCTTAAACAGTTCGACTTTTTCCATAATCTCGTTTTCATTTTCCGTTTTCTCGCCGCGTTCGTTATCATGTCATCCGTCCTTGACCGAGGCTGGGCAATGGTTCTCTGAGCATTGCGTGTTTTTTACTGTGTGTAGGTTGCTAGCCTTGCTCACAAACCCCCCGCTTGGGAGCGGCAGTGGCGGTTACTGAGCTACTCAATCCACCCAGCACCAACCCCACGCAAAGTTTTATAGATATTATTTAGCATAATTCTAATTAAGCATTTCCTTTAAAAACAAAGAAAGTAAATAAATGTATGTACACCTCGGGTTGATTAAAATATGTATTTTTTGACATTAACTGGCAATAGAAAAATTGAGGATTATAACAAAAGATACAAAAATGTAGTAGTAGTATTTTATTTGTCATCAAAAAACTTACATGACATGTCAGGTATAAATAATGTACAACATTTTTTTTTAAAGAATTTCTAAATTAATAATAACAAACAACATAAATACACATAACATACAAATAGATAAAATCAGTTGTATATACAAAGAGATCATTTTGAAGTGTTCTGGGTTGGCAACAAAAAAGTCCCAGTATTATCAAAAACTAGGAAATATTTACTTCCATGAATTGCCCATACTAAATTTACATGTCAAATGTCAAAACCATAATGTATTGAAGTGTCTTGTACTTTCGTATTTTCATTGTTTTATTGTCGCTTTTCTGTCTATTTCAAGACAATATACCTCGTATACTATGCCTTTTACGATACAACAGGATACGTTTATCGTAATGGCGCACTTTCGCAGTGGAACATTGGGATGGATTATGGAAATATTCATTGGGATCGTGTTTTCAGCAATTCAGCTCAAACTGATAAAGAGATCTAATTAATTTAAATGTAATTTGTTATACAGCACTATGTGTTTAAATTGTAGGTATTTCCTACAAAAGTACTCATAAGGCACTTATAACAAACTTACCCATATAACGTGTCTGTACTACAACTTTGACGGGGCAATAACTTTGAGCAGAGATTGAATTATTGAAACTGGTTTAATGAAATATTACATGAAGAAGACTTTAATCACACTTTCTTTTCGGATGAAGCTTGAATCAATTTGTCGGGGTATATCAACTCTCAAAATTACCATATCTGGTCAACAGAGAACCCACAAGTTTTTGTTGAAAATAGTCTCCATCCTATCAAAGTTGGTGTTTGGGTTGCAATGTCGAAAAGACGGATTATTGGTCCAATTTTACTTTCTTATACGTAGTATAAGGAAGTATTGTGATGATGAAAATTTTCGACCTCGAGATTTTTGCAGATGTCCACGTTTTGAAGTCCCCTGATACCAAAAAAGTGGTTTTTAAAAAATGTCTGTGTGTCTGTCTGTCTGTGTGTGTGTGTGACCACGATAGCGGCCAAACCGCTGTAGATATCAATTCCAAATTTTGTATTTACGTGTATAATCTCCCTCCTGAGATCTGATTAGTTTTTCAGTAAAATCGGTAGACCGGAAGTAGCAGTTTACTTCAGCGAAAAAATCGAATATTGACAATATTTCGTCAACTACTAAGTTTAAACAAATGTATAAAGAATTCATATATACTTAAAATTGAAATTGAAAATAATTTTATTTAAAAATTTTTCGAAATTCCTACCGGAAGTAGGTCTTTTACTCTTATCGAAAATCAGTTTTTTGCGAATATTTCGCAAGTCATGCTTTTTAGACAGGTACGTTACGAGTATACAAGAATTTAGAACTTAATTTTCAATATATTTTGTATAAAAAATTTTTCAAAATTCGGACCGGAAGTAACACTTTTACTCTTATTGATTAGCGATTTTTGCAAATATTTCGTAAATTATGCATTCTATATATATTTGTCAAGAGTACAAAAGCATTTAGAGTTGGATTTGAAATATTTTTTGTATAAATAAAATTTCAAAATTCGGATCGGAAGTAACACTTTTACTCTTATGGAATAGCGATTTTTGCAAATATTTCGTAAAATATGCATTCTATATATATTTATCAAGAGTACAAAAGTATTTCGAACTGGATTTTCAATATTTTTTGTATATATGAAATTTCCAAATTCGGACCGGAAGTAGCACTTTACTCTTAGCGAGTAGCACTTTTTTTCGAATATTTTGCAAAGTATGCATTCTATAGCGATTTATTAAGAGAATGAAAGTACTTAGAATAGGATTTTGAATAAGTTTTGTATAAAAAAATTCTTAAAATTGTATAGTTTGAAACGCTCATACGTATAAGAAAGTCGTGTGGTGGCCACACCTCATTTTTTTTTCATGATACAATTAATGCAATACGATACCGAGAACCCTACATTAACAGCCTTCACGAAGATGAATTAAACCTGGGGTACTTCCAACAAGATGGGGCAACTGCACATACTGCGCAACAAACTATTAATTATTTGCAAGGATACTGTGCTGACCGATTGATTAGTCGAAATCGATGGTCAGCCAAATCTCCTGATTTAACCACACTGGGCTTTTTTCTCTTTGGCCATCTAAAACATAAAGTGTTTCAGAACAGACTGCATAATCTCGATGAACTTGAAGAGGCAATTACAATAGAATTTCAAAATATTACTCCGGAAACACTCCACAATGTATTCAATGACATGAGAAGACGTGTCAATCTATGCATTGAGAATAACGATGGACATTTCTAAAATGTACTCATTTGGTGACATCATTATGGGATTATGTTTTAAAGTAATAAAGTTGTAATGTATTTATTATTGTTTATAATAAAAAATAAAATACAATTACTATATTTCTAAAAAATTCTTTCTTATAATTCAACTTAAAACTAACCCTATTTCATTGACATTATCACAGGAAAATTTTAAATAGTAAACTAACCACATAAATAAATATGTAAATAAAAAAAGCTTGCTAATTACACTGTGTTCCCATATTAAAATCAGTATGGCCAACTCAGGGCAGTTCAAAATGATCACGTAGTATAAAAGTGAGTAAACATAGATAATATAAAATTTCATAAAATGCAATGTACATAGATCGGTTAATAGAAAAGCATAAGAATTACACAATAATGACTTAATGTTAAATTCAAATAGTAAAAATAAAAACGGCATGAGAAATAGTAGAAGATAATTTGAATTGTAAAGATAAGGAAACGAAAATAACACTAAATAATGAAATAATTTCAGACCCTCAAGTTTATTAGACTGACGAATACTGTTGACATGTTGCCTGTGGTCGGTCTGGAAACCAATCAAATAATACATATAGAACTTTCAATGAATGATTGACGCTGTTCTTTAGTCAAGTTCTCTTTAATTATCAAACATGTATAAATTATGTTGCTGCCTAACTTACTTTCATTATAAATCATTTTTTAGGCTCTGCTACATTCTCGCGAACGACTTGAAGTTTTCCATAATAATTCGAATACACAAAAAATTGTGGTAAAATATTTCCTTCGTCATTAGTTCCCAACTTCGTTTATCTTCTTGTACTCTGCATTACCCCTTACGGAAAAGTACAAAAAAATAGACAAAACCTATAATTTAAGCTGTACAACTAAACGATTTCAATTTGCCCGTCTGGCCTTCTCCATTGCACTTTGTCGCTTCTACATATGCTTTAGAACTATCTCCGAGTCAATTGATTCTGATGACATTTAATTTCGAATAATAGGCCATCGGACTTAATTGAAGAGAAGTCGGCTACACATCTCTATTATTCGCACGTTTAAGTATCCGTATGCGTATTGTAATACAAGTTCTTCGTGCCCTTTCGATTTATTGCACCACATTTTAAATGTGGCACATTACATATCACCGCCACAGCTAAACAGAATTCACAGAAATGCTTATTATCTTGTTAGGTTTGACTTGTTTTGTTATCAGAAGATTAGTCAAGGTCGACAAAATTAAATCTTACGGATTACTATTTAAGAATAGCTTATCCTTATAACAGGTGAATAGTATTAAAGAATTTCCAGAAATTACTTGATTAAAATTGAAGCACATTAAATTTAATAGAAAAAATATTGAGGCCGGATACAATAGCATTTAGTAAATTGAAAAAAAGGAAGAGTTGCAGAGAGGCATTTTTGGAAATTCGTTAGATCATCTTAAAATAATATGTTTAGATTTTTTTTTTAGATATTTCATTATTTTCCAGGAAATCGATTTAATTCTAAGTCATAAATCATTTCTCGTATGTCCTGTAAATACTATTAGATGGAGACAGATTTTCCAAACATCAGTTTAAAATGAGGCTGTAATATTCATATCCTTTTGGAAAAACTAGTAATTCTCAAAATACACGTATACAGTGCGTTCATGATGAAAGGAACAAATTCGTTTAAAATTCAGGTAATTATTTTGCAGAAAAACGCTCGGACAGGTCGATTAGTATTTTTAGTTTAGAATTTTTTGACATAAGAAAATTATATACAGAGTGTCTAAAGAAGAACATATGCAGCAATCATTGGTTTTTTTAATGGAACAGCCTGTATATTATGCCATTTTTTAATTGAAGGGTAAATTCTAAACACATTAAACACATTTTTGTGTAACATAGCATATCCCCAAAATCAGCGGTTTTCGGAATAATGAGTTTTGTGATAAATTAAAATACACATAGGTAATGAAAAACAACCTGGTATTGCAAATTTTATCTTCAACAAAAAACTCTACTTCAAATTAATCGATTTTCATGTATTTTTTTAATTTATCACATTTCAAACGTCATTATTCCGAAAACCGCTGATTTTGGGGATATGGTATGTTACACAAAAAGTGTTGAGAATTTACCATATAATTCAAATATGGCATAATATACAGTATGTTCCATTTAAAAAAACAATGATTGCTGGATATGTTCTTCTTTAGACATCCTGTATATATTGTTCTTATGTCAAAAAATTCACAACTTAAAATACTAATCGACCTGTCCGAGCGCTTTTATGCAAAATGATTACTTGAATTTTATACGAATTTGTTCCTTTCATCATGAACGCACTGTATATATATATATATATATATATATATATATATATATATAAAGAAAAGAAATATGGCGGATTATAGAATAATAAAGTATAGAATTTCATGGGGTAACTCCGCTCAAAATGCAACTGCGGACACGTGTTTCGAACTACTTGGTTCTCGTCAGCGCAGTGTAGCCAAGTGTATGTCTCTGATTGATGTTTTTCAGCTCCAAGGTTATCCCATCCTATTCCTTGGCTACACTGCGCTGACGAGAACCAAGTAGTTCGAAACACGTGTCCGCAGTTGCATTTTGAGCGGAGTTACCCCATGAAATTCTATACTTTATTATATATATATATATATATATATATATATATACACTGCGTGTCAGAGAAAACGGGCCACCCGACAAATTTACGTAATTATCCACATTTTTGAATATTGTTTGTCTTTAGTGCAATAAATTTATTATATATTATATCATCAATGGGTTTAGCTTATCGTCCGATGTTTTCATGAGATAAAAACAAAAACTAAGCAAAAATTGGAGAATTTTGAAATTTATTTAGAAAATACTAAAAATAATATTGACTATTCATACTACAACAAATTGAACTGAAGAGACAAGAAGTAACAAAAATCATTTGTCAATACGGGGTATTGCCACCTCCATTCTGGATGACACTCCTCATCCTATTTGGCATAGAGTTCAGCACGTCCTGTATGCTTGCTTGGAGAAAATTGTTCCATTCCTCAATAAGGGCCAATCGGAGGTCTTCCCGTGTTGTTGCAGCAGGTATGCGTCGTCTTACACGCCTTTTGAGCTGGTCCCAGATATGCTCAATAGGATTCATATCTGGGCTTTGAGGAGGCCAGTCCATTTTGGAATACCAACTTCTTCAAGGTACTGTGTTACTATCCTTGCTGTGTGTGGTCGCGCATTATCCTGCATTAACAGGAAACCATTGCCAACAAACCCAGCATAAGGCATCACATGCCCTTGTAGAATCTCTTCTAAGTATCGTCGGGCTGTTAATGCGCCTCTGTCAATCAAAACGAGATCCGCGTGTGCCTCAAAGGAAATTCCTGCCCAAAACATTACTGAGCCACCCCCAAAAGCAACCCGAGGTGACCGAGTACAGGCTGCATAACGTTCGCCAGCTCTTCTGTACACCTTATTTCGGCTGTCTTTGCCATACAGACAGATTCTGCACTCATCCGTGAACAATACATTTTTCCAGTCGTCCATTGTCCAATTTATGTGTTCTCGGGCAAAAGCAAGTCTACGTCTTTTGTGAGCTGCAGTAAGCAAAGGTCCTGTAGCCGGGCTACAAGCTGTTAAACCACTTTCCCTTAACCTTCGTCGAACAGTGGAAACGCTGACTGCTGTTCCGTGAGCTTGCTGAAGGCTGCTTTGGAGCATTCTAGCGGTTTGCGTCCGATCTCTCAACACAGAAATCGTGACAAAACGATCTTCTCTCGCTGTAGTTTTTCTTTTAGCACCCGTACCGGGCCGTCGGTGATAAGACCCAGTGGTAATGAAACGTTCGTGTGTTCTTTGCACAGTCGAACGACTAACATTTATTTGTCTTGCCACTTCCCGTTGACTTACTCCATTTTCCAGCAATCTTACTATCTGCACAGCTCTACAATAATTCTCATCCATTGTTATGAAGTACACTATACTCTGCAAAGACCTGTGTAAATACTACAATAAGTTTGCAACTTATTACGCATGTACACATAAGCATATAACTCGTCGAAATATCGAATGGGTTTAACGAATATTTCGCAATATTATGACAGTTTGGGTTTTTTGTCATGCGGTGACTGCGGTGATACTGTTTCTACTACCATCTGTCTTCGCAGTATACATACTAACTTGTTTTGCTTAATTAAAAACAAGCAATATTCAAAAATGTGGATAATTGCGTAAATTTATCGGGTGGCCCGTTTTCTCTGACGCGCAGTGTATATATATTATGAAAACCCACTCTATATCTGAGAGATGTAACAATTGACTTGCAGATATCCTTAAAAATGCCGGTACAAATTGACAAAGCAGTTGTGGATTTGACAGCAAATTTACAAAACACGGCTTGGGAAAAAAATAACTAACACATAGAGAAAAAGAATCTGAAAAAAAGGCGAACTAGAAAATAATGGTAGTTGAATCGAACAGTAAATAATAAACGAATACTCAATAAAGCAACCAAATATCTGAAAAAACTAATACTAGAACTCAAAAGTAAAGGAATATAAACCTACTTGGAACATTTATCTCTGACAGAAGTAAGTGATTATTTCACTATGGAAAGCAACCAAGACAATCCGTGCGTTCAGGGAGTTACGGCGCTAGGTCTAGCGGTGGGCGCTCAATTTAGCAGGCCCCATTTTATCTAGCGAAAATTAATTTCGCACGGTAACTTAGCGGCGGTAAAAGAAAGCAGTAAAATTCAAATTTGAATCTTGTATATAATACGATCAATATAATAATTCTTTTTGATCTATTTATGATATAACTAACAATTAAGCTGCTACTGAAACTAATAAAAGTTATATTTACAATAATGATTGTTTATGGACCTTATCGTAGTTAAATGTTTTCGTGTGTTAATTTGTAAAATACATTAGTACTGTCTTGTTTAAACTTTTTTCTTATGCATAAGTATAAATAGTAACATAGTCTATTAGGTAACTTAAACTTTTACAGCGGTTCTGTTAATAACAGATTCCAGTACGTAAAATATTGGAATATATTGCTTTCTCAACTACAGCAATAAAACAAACACACAATGTTATCAGTTTGTGTCATATTTATTTATCAATTGCATACTCTGTAATTATACGTTCATTACAAAATGGCATTCAGAAAATACATGAATCATTGAATTTGAAATGAAAGACTATTCACGGTGCCGATAAGTATCCCAGTTAAAACGGCTATTATAATAGTGTTTAATCAATACATAATCTTTAACGAAATCCTCCAAATAATTCAACAAATTTGCTAACATCAGTTAAATATTGAAGGAATATTATGTTTACTGCAGTAATAAAACAAGTACACCAAGTTATTTCTATATATTTTGGAGTCATACTCTTACTACAACATATATAGTATTGTAACGAAACCAGCAGACATTCGAGCGACAATAAAAAAAAGGCCATAAATCATCTCGACGCGACTGGTAGGCATCATAAAGCAGTGAATCACGTGTGCTGCGAGGACGGAATGTCTGACGAATGTTCTACAGGCATCGAGAGAGAGACGCGAATGTTCGAGATGTTTCGCATACGTATATAAGGCGGCTGGATTCATTGCGGGATGAGTAATTGCGGAATAGTTTCGGGAAAGAAAGTCCTTAAGTAGTCTCGAGTGCGGTAGAAATAAATATATAAGAAATAAATATAAGTCGTACGGTAGAAATAAATAAGTAGTGCCGTGTAAATAAATAGAAGTGTTAATTTTAATTTATTAATAGTAGTTTAAGTGTGATACGTTAGTTTTATATTTTATATTGTTATATAATTTTAAGTATATAAATATACAAACTGTTTTAAATAAATACATTGCACGAGTTGTTTATTGGAACCCGAAAACGTTACAGTATTTAAAAAATTCATCAATTAATTATACCTAATTGAAATGAATACTGTGGCAGATTAATATTCCAACCATCATCATACATAATATTCATCGAAAACTTCCACATAAGCCGTATGATAATCCACTGTAAAATGTAGTATTAAATATTTAGACACACTATATTATAGTGTGCGGAGTTTCTCACATTCCTCCATTTATGAGTTCAAAAACTTACTTCCGGCTGATGGCGCACCCACCGGCTTCAGCGGCGCCGACGTAGATGAGGCATTTGACGGTTTTTTTGGGACACTTTCAGTGGTGCTTTAATACTGTTTTTTAAAAAAAAATACAAACGATTATCATTATCAACCAAGAGTAGCAAAAAGAAATTGCGTTTTTCTGATGAGTTACAAGTTGAGCTGTATAGGGGAGAGACGTCGAAGATGACGCAGCGTTTAAGATGACGCACAGTATTTTCTTAGCCACTACTGCATAAATATCAGCTTTTATACTCGCTGCGCCCTCTTTGGGATACTATTATTATTTTAGAGCTCGACGAGTCCACCATATTGTTGTTCAGTGTAAATGAGACAGTTGAATGTGAAACACGTGTTATTTTTATTATTTGGTACTCTGAAAATATCAAAGGTAAGTTATTTAATTTTAGTTTTATTAAAGTTATTTCAGTACAATACGATTGAGTGTCATTTTGTGCTTGTATGACATACGATATTTATTAAATATTACAGAAGCTGAATAATAAAAAAAAAAAAATTGGAAGTTGTGCCTAATCGGCTAAGACGACGTAGGGTGCGTCATCTTTGCCTTTTCAGTTTGCTACGTTAGCTATTATGTTATATTCAGATATTTGTTATATATTGTTTTAAAGCTTGCGTTTCTCTTATAGTTATGGGTAGGAAATATACTAGAAAAACGCAAAGAAGATCGTTTTCTGTAAAAGCTCTTGACGCAGCCTTAAATGTAATCGTGAAAGACGGTCGTAAAATTCGAAAAGTGGCCAGATCGTTTGAAATACATGAGGCTACGTTGAGACGAAATCTGAAAATCAAAAATTTAACAAAAGAAGTGAAATCTGAGTCATTTGGAAGAGCTCCAATATTTTCGATAGCTCAAGAAAAGGAGATTGTAGACCATGTTCTCAAATTGGCAAATTATTTTTTTGGAATAACTTCCATAGAGCTAAGAACAATGGTTTTCAAATACGCAGAACACAATAATATTAAACACAATTTCAATAAGGACAAACAAATGGCGGGCAAAGATTGGTACCAGGGTTTTTTAAAAAGAAATCCGCAAATCTCACTCAGAAAACCTGAAGCCACTCGCATAAATAGGATAACTGCTTTTAATAAAACGGAAGTCGACCGTTACTTTGAAAATATACAAAAGTGCAAAATAAGTATAAGTTTCTCCCAGATCGCATGTTCAATGTAGATGAAACCGGTATATCTACCGTTCCTAGAGAATCAAGTAAAAGACTTGGACCTAAAGGAGTCAAGCAGTTTGGGATCATTTCTTCATGGGAACGTGGAAAAAACATAACAGTGATTACGGCATTTAGTGCATCTGGTAATTATATTCCTCCTTTATTTGTATTTCCTAGAAAACGAATGAACCCACAGTTAGAAAAAAATGGACCAAGTGGCGCAATTTACACTTGTACAGATAATGGGTGGAGCAATGAAACTGAATTTTTTTTGTGGCTGAAACATTTTCAAAAAAGAACCTTATCGAGCATTGATAATCCGGTATTACTTGTACTAGATAACCACACAAGCCACATTTCACTTGAAATATATTACTTTTGCAGAGAGAATGAGATTGCCATGGTTAGTATTCCACCCCATACATCCCACAGATTACAACCTCTAGATGTAACAGTTTTTGCCGCATTAAAAAATGCATACAGTCGGCATTGTAATTTGTTTTTAAAATCAAAAATTAGAAACTCGAAGTTTGAAAACACAATAACTCCATACGATGTAGCTGAGATTTTTAAGTTAGCATACGACCAGGTTGCAAATATTGAAAAAGCAGTTTCCGGATTCCAGGCATGTGGTATTTATCCGTTGAACGGCGATAAGTTCACAGAGGATGACTTTGCACCTACTGATAATATGATCCATTCTAGTTTGGAAAGAGATGTTTCTCTTGTATCACTTCCTGTAGATATAACAACCCCACAACGAACAGTACCTCAATCTTCCAGAAAACAAGAATCACCTCGACCATCAACCAGCAAAGAGTCACCTCCAAGTCACAAGACTCCGCCAAATGAAGATTCACAAAACGAACGTACACATACTTCAATTGCCATTATTTCTCCTGTTCCTGTGCCTAATCAGAAAGTTAAAGGAAAATCTAGTCGACGAAAGCAGCACTCTGAGATACTAACCAGCACCCCTTTGAAAGAAGATATGGTAATTAAACATAATAAAAGGAAAGAAAAAATGAGAAAGTTGCAAGATGCCAAGAAAAAGATAACAGAAAAAGTATTTGTTGACACTATACGAGTTCAAAAAACGCAAATATAAATAAAGTGACAACCGGCGCAATCAAGAAGAAAATATCAAAAAAGAAAAACGTGGAAGATAGCGAGACCGACGAGAGCAATTTTTCTGAGGATGGCCTCTGTGATGACGATGAATTGGGCGACATGAGTCACGAGGGATCCAACACTGACATATGCATATTATGTGGGGATTTCGGTAGAAAAACCGAATCATGGTTTCGATGTACAAGTTGTGGAAAGTGGGTCCATAAGGAGTGCAGTGGTGCAGACAGTTCCGAAAATTACGTTTGTGACGTTTGCTAATGTATTGAGATTGATATTTTTCTGAATCTATTAGGATCATCTTTTATTTGCAGTTTATTTGTTTTTTTATAAATACCAAAGAATATAGTTATTTCTCAATTAATGTTTCCATTTTTGAACTACCATACTTCCCCACCACAATGCGTCATCTTATCCTTAGTGGTGCGTCATCTTATCCTCAGTGGAGGGAAAGATGACGCAAAGTAGTTTGTTTTTAAAAGTCGCGAAAAATATATTGCACTATACCTAATTAAAAAATGAGGTGTGGCCACCACACGACTTTCTTATACGTATGAAAGTGTTACTTCCGGTCCGAATTTTGAAATTTCATTTATACGAAAAATATTCCATATCTAACTCTAAATACTTTTGTACTCTTGATAAATATATATAGAATGCATAACTTACGACATATTTGCAAAAAATCGCTATTCGATAAGAGTAAAAGTGGTACTTCCGGTCTGAATTTTGAAATTTTTTTTATATAAAAGATATTGAAAATGATGTTTTAAATACTTTTATATTCGTAACGTATTTGTCTTAAAAGCATGACTTGCGAGATATTCGCAAAAAACTGATTTTCGATAAGAGTAAAAGACCTACTTCCGGTTGGAATTTCGAAAAACTTTTTTAAGACAATTTGTTTCAAACTTAATTCTAAGTACATATGAATTCTTTATAAATTTGTTTAAACTTAGTAATTGACGAAATATTTGCAAATTTCGATTTTTTCACTGAAGTAAACTACTACTTCCGGTCTGCCGATTTTGCTCAAAATCTAATCAGTTCTCAAGAGGCAGATTATACACGTAAATACAAAATTTGGAATTGATATCTACAGCGGTTTGACCGCTATCGTGGTCACACACAGACACACACACACACACACACACACACACACGGACACACAGACACACAGACATTTTTTAAAAACCACTTTTTTGGTATCAGGGGACCTCAAAACGTGGACATCTGCAAAAATCTCGAGGTCGAAAATTTTCATCATCACAATACTTCCTTATACTACGTATAAGAAAGTAAAAACAAGTATAGTAAATGATAACGAAATGTACTTGCTACAACACCATGATGGTCACAATAGCTCAATATATTTTGTTTCGTAAATTAAATGAAAATTGCTTAGGTGCGTCATCTTCCACGTCTCTCCCCTAACCTTAGAGAACTTAATTGGCTGCGCCAGAGGGTGAATAACACTGAATTGACAAACAACTATAAGATTATGAAACGAAATATTAACAATAAGATCAAACACGAAAAAGAAGCACACCACAGTGATGTAATTTATCGGTCTTACAATAAATATAGGGCTCTTTGGCGTATTGTTAATGATTTTAACGGGAAGACTAGGGTTAACCGCGATATTAATCTAAATTATGATGACCTTTGTGTCGAGGATTCGAAGGAGGTGGCCAATTTGTATGGCAACTACTTTTCGTCCGTTGCCGAATGCGATGTGGGATCTCGTTTTGGTGCCGACGGCAGCGTTGGCTGTACTACTGATTGTATTGTGCCTTGCACGATGTTTTGTGGCCCTGTCGTTGCTGGAGACATTATAGATATTATAAAGCGTTTACCCAATAAAAGAAGTACAGGTCTTGACGACATTCCCGTTAGTGTCATAAAGACCTGTGCGATGGAGGTAGCAGAAGATCTCTCCCACTTGGAAAATCTATCGATTACTTTGGGCAAAATTCCTACACACCGAGAGAACAGTTTATTTGCATGTAAAAAATGCATTTATTTGAGCTCAGTTTCTTTGTATTTAACATGAAAAAGTAGGTGCTATTGAATTCGTTGCACAACATATAGTGATATTTCTTGGTAGGAAATATTTAGTTTATTTGTGGACAATTTCTTCCATATATAGAAATATATTACTATTTAATTTGTCTTAAAATTACTTATTTCCTCCCAATAAAGGAATATATTTTCGTTTATCATTCAATGCTTACATTTCACAATAAATTCACAGATGTTTTAGTATAGTATACTTATTCCCAGCACATAAATATTTTTTGGGAGGTAAATCATGAAACGATACCCTTATTTGGTGTGCTATAAATAATATTGGGAAATAGTGGTAATGCCCATGACGTTTTCATTTCTCAGTTGTGAGTCATTATCGCCTGTAAATTCATGCTCGCATTTGGGCAAGTGAGTTTATCTAAGAATGAGTACCTACCATAACAGAGTTGTTAAACCACTGAGGATTACCAGAACTATTGAAAAGTTTGTAGGTACATATTGCTGTGACTCTTACAAATTAAGGTTTATATAAAATAAATTTAAATTATTCAATTAATACGTAAGTGAGAATCAAGCACGCATCCTAGTGCTAGACCTTATGCTAGACTAGGATACAATGAATTTTCTGCTGAATAGTAGGTTAAGCAAAATTTTTACATACAACTAGCTCAGTTTAAAATAAATAATTCTCTCAGGGGCAGAAAATATGAATAGATTCTCCAATCGATTTTGAATGCTCTTTAATTATCTCCAGGTCAGGTAAAGAAAATAAAATGCAAAATAAATCTTATCATCTAATTTATTAAAATAAATATTAGCGAATTCAAAATCTTAATTTATACAGATATATATATATTTACAAACAAAGAATCAATATTTCAAACATCATCCAAATCTATACATCATAATCAACAAAAAAAAAACATTATGAGAAGTAAAGTAAATGAAAGCATAACGTCGTGAAAAACTTATGTTTAAAAAAAAAAAATGTGAACGTGATTATTGTGATTTATATTTGCCATAGATACATGTAAACAATCAACATCTTCAAATAAAAAAAAATAAAATTTTATTTACACATGATGAATTGTACTGGAATATAAATAACCAAAGATTTACGCGATTTACCATTTGCGAACAAAATATAAACATTAAGGATATGGCTTTGCCCTAATTAGTCCTGTCCGGCGCCTTTTCTCGCTCCCAACACAGTACCATCAGATAGCAAATTCACACAGATGGGTATCCCAAAGTTCCACCCTACGAGTATGTCTTTTAACTCGTCGGACACAACCCGAACATACACCACAATGTGCTCATCCCTTAAGGTATATATATAAATATAAATTAAATAAATAAAATGAAATAAAATAGTGTCTCTGCGTATTCAATTAATTAACTCAGTCCTGATTAGTTCTGCCCGGTGCCTTTTCTCGCTCCCAACACAGTACCATCAAAACTAATTCGTGTCTTTGGGATCCACCAGGACTCCATGCTATGAATTAAATAATGACTTAATTCATTTCACACATCCCTGATGTATTACCCAACACGTTAACATTGAATACACAAGTACTACAAAATATACTTGATATACATATAAGAAAAATATATACATTAAAAATAAACTTTACCTTCTTGTGAAATTCCAATACAAAACACCACTACAAACGAGAATTTTGAAACACCACTATACACACATTTATAACAAATATTATCAAATCACCTTAATTCTTCGTACATTACATCAAACTCATCCATGATAAAAATCCAAAAAAACTTGTTCACTTATGTATTCTATATATACATAAAACAAAATTATTAATTTCAAATCCTTTGTATGATAAATAAAGTTGTAAAGAAAGAATTATACTAAAATAAAATTATTATGCTATCCGACCTAGTCATTAGAATCACTAGAATGTTTTATCATAATGTATGGCGTAGTACCTCTACATGCAAAACAAAACACTCTAGAAAAAGAAAATAAAAATGAAATTAAATAAATTCAAAGTCTGAATTTGAAAATAAAATAGTCCCGTACATAAATAATTATTCAAGAATAATTACAAATCTCAATGTAAAACACGTTGCATGTTATTACAGAAAATATTACAAGTGTTGAATCTTGTTAAAAATTTTTATAAGTATCGAAAAATCTCAAAAATATTCTAAGTGCGGATTTAAGAATAATCTTTTTAAAAGAGGAGGGAGTGGTTTATCACCTACTTTCAAAGCTTCTAAGTCAGCGGTTTGCACCAGCTGTCCGTCCAAATTTTGTCCGGCAGCCCTTTTATGCCTAAATTTCTTTACAAAAACGTACGGTAATTCTCGGCATGTACGATTCCACTTCCAAAACTGCATATCGATGGTGCTGCTCTTATCGGTCACTCGACGTACTTTACATTGCTGCAGTGCTGCACCACTCAGGAAAGCAGCGCATTAACGATCTTTAAAAAAGGTAAACAAATAGGTAAATATAAACTTGTTTATATATCCATGACTCATTTATGCATCTGGCGAATAATATTGTTTCTCGCCGGCCATACGGTCGCAGTATTCTTCATGCGGGAAACACTTTCTCGTAATTGAAAACGTAACATTCAATGCGTAATTTAATATTATGACTTTATAAAAATTTTACTAAGATTCTTTTATTATTTTACTTAAATAAAAATAAAATTTTGGCAAATTATTGATATAGTGAATATTTACATACACATCATAATAAAAATAAATTAAATAAAAATTAATTTAAATAAATCCTGAAGTGATCTTGATTATACTTATTTATAATTTACAACCCAACTCAAGATCACTGCATATATATCCCTATGGGAATATCTGCGATTTATAAGCGAGAATCGCTAATGCTAATGGTATAAATCTAAGATTTCCCATAAATACCAATTAACATAATCATACATTATTTACAACATTATTAATATAAAGCATAGAGACATGAAAGTTCCCTATAATATGCTCATTCTATATTTATATACAAATCAGAGGTAAGTTCAATCCATTCTTACATACTACGTGGTTTTCACGGGTTCGCATCCTCAAGTGCTTTATAGCCTCTTGTTTCTATCTTTTCCCTGCTATATTACTCAGGGTCGAGTTCAAAATTATATGCAAAACCCTTGGAGTTTATTTTAAACTTTACTCCTTTCATGACGAGAAAGTTTAAACAAAGAACATTTAAAACACATAAAATAATAAAACTATCTATCAATATATATACGAAAGTGTATTCAAATTCTTTAAATTTTACACCTTTCATTGGTATTATAAATATTGTAATTGGATTATTGAGTTCCCTTAAAATGAAATGGCTATTGTAATCCACTATTTTGGGAAAACTTCGTAATATTTTCAAGTATCTGGGTTGTGGGTACTTTTTAACTGCTTCCAAAGCCTCATGCCTCATGGGTCCATTTAACTTTCACACCCATTCCGAAAATCATTTTATCATTCACATGATGTGACACATTTTCATCATGTGGGTTCAATATGTGTTGTATGGGCTTTACATACCCATAATGTAAAATATTTTGTTCATTATGAACAATTTTATTTAAATTCACTAATAAATTTACGACTATTGGATATAATTTCATGAAACATTTATATAGCTGTACCAACCAAAGAGAATTAACGTTTACAAACCACTTTGCATTAGTACTTATTGACAATAATGTTTCTATTAACTTGGGGAGTTGTAGCTGTTGTTTTATTGATTTAAATGTACACAAACTTGATTTATTATTCTGAATGTTTTCTAAATAATCTAAATATTTCTTAATTATTATTGTGATGGGGTTCATTAAGTTATATACTAAATTTTCAATAATTTCATCTTTTAACAAACTTTTAATTTTAAACTTGACACTTAATTTCTGCTTATGGGAAAATGGATGAGTCGTTTCTGTTTCAATACAATTTGTATAGCCTACTGCTAAATCTATATTATTATTAAATAATTTAATATCTTTTGTCAAAGGATCTCTCACATTATCATTATTAAATTGTTTGTTGCAAATCAAATTTTTGTCACCCATAATAAAATTTCGGCGTGCACATTTATTTTCTATGTCACCCATATTAATCGTGGCGTCTTTCTTCTGAAGACCCTCCACATGGTGTGTACATCTATATTTTGTGTCACCCGTAACAAACATGGACTCTTCCCTTTGAAGATCATCCACATGGCGTGAACATTTATCCTTGTCAATCAAACTATCATTATTTATTTTTAAAGTGAGGTCCCTATCAAAATTATCAATGATTGAATTATTAACTAATATTTTATCATCTTGAGCACCTTTGTCCCAAGACATGTTTACTTTACTATTGTGGAAGGTTCTATTTTCCCTTTCCAATTTCGATGTATATAGACTCAAAAAATCCATCCCAAGTACGCAGCAATATTTTAATCTTGATGTAACAATAAATTGTGTTACAAGTTCTACATCACCCATCTCTATATTTATACAAAATACATTATCTTGCTTGTAAAAACCTAATTTTTCAAACCTTTTATCAAATAATCCCCCATCTAAAAGTGACAATTCCAATTCACTATCTATTACAGCTACACCATATACATCCCCTACTTTAACATCTACCAGTGGAAATTCAGTGGTTATATTACTTAAATCTATGAAATTTCTCTTGTTTCGTTGTTTCTTCTTTTTCCCTTTGGTTGGACCTACCAAAAATCCAGGTCCTTAAATTCTTCAATTATAGGAACATTCCTTACTTCCTTCTTCATTGCTCCTCTTGACGCATCTCTTGTTACGGTTTCTGTTTTATCTTCTTTTCTTTCGATTATCACATTATTAACTCCTCTGGCATTTTCTGTTTCATGCTTTCCATATTTCCTTCCTGCATGACCCTCCTGTTTCCAATTATTATTATCATTGTTACTACTACTACTCATATTCTTGTTGTTTCCATTTTCAACTCTTCCTCTCTGATAACTATTATTTTGATACCGATTACCATTGTATCTTTGTTGGTTATTGTGGTAATTACCATTATATCTTTGCTGAGTATTATAATGGTTACCATTGTTACCTGCTTTATACCCATTTCTATTTTGAGATACACTTCTATCTTCCACGTCGTCCAGGCGCTTTACCAATTCCAAGAGTTGCTCAACGGTGTCTATACCCTGTAAAGCAACTGCTTGTACTACCTCATGCTCGAAATGATTAGCTAATTGTGTAACAATGTCACACTCCTGGATCACAGGTTGTATGTGCTTCAAGAAAGAATATTTCCTAATGACATAATTCTCCCTAGACGTAATAGAACGATATTTTCCAAAGGTAAGGTCATGTCTGATGCGCCTTTGCTGAGTTTGTCCCCAGTACTGTCTAATAAACATATTTTCTAATTCTTCATACGTCTGTACCTCATCAATTACCATATCATACCATAGTAATGCATAATCTCTAAGACACCCTCTCATGAAATGTAGTTTTGACATATCATCATTAATACCACGAATATATGTCTTAATAGTTTTAAGAAATGCCATTGGGTTATCTTTATTGTACCCAGAAAATTTTGGTATATTTTCTGTACCAATTGATATTTGTTGTGGCACAACACAAGGTGTAATTGTACCTTGTTCAACTCTTGTTTTCAAATTCTTTATCGTATCTTGACAATTTAATGTCATATCCTGTAATTTTAAAAGTGAGTCTGTGCATGTTCCATATTTAACTCTACAGTCCTCAAACTTACTTGTTAAATTTTGAACATCTTTCTGAACTGACATGGCACTACTGTCCACCTTCAGTTCCAAGAATTGTATTTTCTCATCTTGTCCTCCAATCCTTTCTTCTATTTGTTTAAAATTTTCTCTTGCTACACAGGCCCTCTGATTCATTTCATCTATTAAAAAGTTACTGCTATCCTTGCACTTCTTTTCATTTGCTTCAATTTTTTTATTGATCTGTGTAACACTTTGTTTCACATCTTCATTTATTTTATTGTTCATTGCAGACATTTCCATTCTACAAGCTTTAATTCTTTCATCAATCTTCTCATTCATCGACTTTACTACAGCTTGTATCTCTAATTTATTCTCATCCAATTTCTTGTTTATATCAATTTTATTTTCATCAAACTTTTTATTCATCTCTATCTTGTCACATTCCAACTTACAGAAAAGTTTTTCAAATAGAAAATCGAATCTGTCTCCGCCTGGCATTTCTTTCGTTTCAATTTTTACATTTTCAATTACATTTTCGTCCTCATCAAGAGGTAGAGTCTTTTCTGAGTCTGTCACAGAGGAAATACGTTGTGGTTCCCTGTACGTTTCAAATAAATATTTGGTATCTGTACCACTTTCAGGACTTTCACCCTCACCCTTATTCTCAGACATATTTACTTTATCTGTCCTGGCACTTAAAGAGACTTATTTGTGGAGAAAGAAAGAAAAAATAAAAAAAAAATAAATCAAAACTTGACAAAATTTATTTGTGAATTGCACTTATTAATTATTCAAATGCACTTAAAGGTGAAAATACCTCCCTTTAATTACACAGCTATTTGAATATTAAATAATTAATTAATTTTTATCTAATCAGTATAAAAATGTAAAAAATTTTGCCCCACGACGTTGGTCGCCATATATATGCTGTGACTCTTACAAATTGATATTCATGTAAATTAAATTTAAATTATTCAATTAATGTGTAAGTGAGAATCAAGCACGCATCCTAGTGCTAGACCTTATGCTAGACTAGGATACAATGAATTTTCTGCTGAATAGTAGGTTAAGCAAAATTTTTACATACAACTAGCTCAGTTTAAAATAAATAATTCTCTCAGGGGCAGAAAATATGAATAGATTCTCCAATCGATTTTGAATGCTCTTTAATTATCTCCAGGTCAGGTAAAGAAAATAAAATGCAAGATAAATCTTATCATCTAATTTATTAAAATAAATATTAGCGAATTCAAAATCTTAATTTATACAGATATATATATATATTCAAACAAAGAATCAATATTTCAAACATCATCCAAATCTATACATCATAATCAACAAAAAAAAAACATTAAGAGTAGTAAATTAAGTTTATGCTTATTTCAATCAATAAAACAACAGCTACAACTCCCCAAGTTATTAGAAACATTATTGTCAATAAGTACTAATGCAAAGTGGTTTGTAAACGTTAATTCTCTTTGGTTGGTACAGCTATATATATGTTTCATGAAATTATATCCAATAGTGGTAAATTTATTAGTGGATTTAATTAAAGATGTTCATAATGAACAAAATATTTTACATTATGGGTATGTAAAGTCCATACAACACATATTGAACCCACATGATGAAAATGTGTCACATCATGTGAATGATAGAATGAATTTAGGAATGGGTGTGAAATTTAAATGGACCCATGAGAGAATAGAGGCTTTGGATGCAGTTAAAAAGTACCCACAGCCCAGAAATATAAAAATGTTACGAAGTTTTCCCAAAATAGTGGACTACAATTGCCACTTCATTTTAAGGGAACTCAATAATACAATAATAATTACAATATTTGTAATACCTATGAAAGGTGTAAAATTTATAGAATTTGAATACACTTTTGTATATATATTAATAGGTAGTATAATTAATTTAGGTGTTTTAAATGTTATTTGTTTAAACTTTATTGTCATGAAAGGAGTAAAGTTTAAAATAAACTCCAAAAGTTTTACATCTAATTTTGAACTCGACCCTGAGTAATATAGCAGGGAAAAGATAGAAACAAGAGGCTATAAAGCACTTGAGGATGCGAACCCGTGAAAACCACGTAGTATGTAAGAATGGATTGAACTTACCTCTGATTTGTATATAAATATAGAATGAGCATATTATAGGGAACTTTCATGTCTCTATGCTTTATATTAATAATGTTGTAAATAATATATGATTATGTTAATTGGTATTTATGGGAAATCTTGGATTTATACCATTAGCATTAGCGATTCTCGCTTATAAATCGCAGATATTCCCATAGGGATATTTATGCAGTGATCTTGAGTTGGGTTGTAAATTATAAATAAGTATAATCAAGATCACTTCAGGATTTATTTAAATTAATTTTTATTTCATTTATTTTTATTATGATGTGTATGTAAATATTCACTATATCAATAATTTGCCAAAATTTTACTTTTATTTAAGTAAAATAATAAAAGAATCTTAGTAAAAATTTTATAAAGTCATAATATTAAATTACGCATTGAATGTTACGTTTTCAATTACGAGAAAGTGTTTCCCGCATGAAGAATACTGCGACCGTATGGCCGGCGAGAAACAATATTATTCGCCAGATGCATAAATGAGTCATGGATATATGAACAAGTTTATATTTACCTATTTGTTTACCTTTTTTAAAGATCGTTAATACGCTGCTTTCCTGAGTGGTGCAGCACTGCAGCAATGTAAAGTACGTCGAGTGACCGATAAGAGCAGCAGTTTTGGAAGTGGAATCGTACATGCCGAGAATTACCGTACGTTTTTGTAAAGAAATTTGGGCATAAAAGGGCTGCCGGACAAAATTTGGACGGACAGCTGGTGCAAACCGCTGACTTAGAAGCTTTGAAAGTAGGTGATAAACCACTCCCTCCTCTTTTAAAAAGATTACTCTTAAATCCGCACTTAGAATATTTTTGAGATTTTTCGATACTTAAAAATTTTTAACAAGATTCAACACTTGTAATATTTTCTGTAATAACATGCAACGTGTTTTACATTGAGATTTGTAATTATTCTTGAATAATTATTTATGTACGGGACTATTTTATTTTCAAATTCAGACTTTGAATTTATTTAATTTCATTTTTATTTTCTTTTTCTAGAGTGTTTTGTTTTGCATGTAGAGGTACTACGCCATACATTATGATAAAACATTCTAGTGATTGTAATGACTAGGTCGGATAGCATAATAATTTTATTTTAGTATAATTCTTTCTTTACAACTTTATTTATCATACAAAGGATTTGAAATTAATAATTTTGTTTTATGTATATATAGAATACATAAGTGAACAAGTTTTTTTGGATTTTTATCATGGATGAGTTTGATGTAATGTACGAAGAATTAAGGTGATTTGATAATATTTGTTATAAATGTGTGTATAGTGGTGTTTCAAAATTCTCGTTTGTAGTGGTGTTTTGTATTGGAATTTCACAAGAAGGTAAAGTTTATTTTTAATGTATATATTTTTCTTATATGTATATCAAGTATATTCAAGTATGTCTTTTAACTCGTCGGACACAACCCGAACATAGGTTGTGTCCGACGAGTTAAAAGACATACTCGTAGGGTGGAACTTTGGGATACCCATCTGTGTGAATTTGCTATCTGATGGTACTGTGTTGGGAGCGAGAAAAGGCGCCGGACAGGACTAATTAGGGCAAAGCCATATCCTTAATGTTTATATTTTGTTCGCAAATGGTAAATCGCGTAAATCTTTGGTTATTTATATTCCAGTACAATTCATCATGTGTAAATAAATTTTTTTTTTTTTATTTGAAGATGTTGATTGTTTACATGTATCTATGGCAAATATAAATCACAATAATCACGTTCACTTTTTTTTTAAACATAAGTTTTTCACGACGTTATGCTTTCATTTACTTTACTTCTCATAATGTTTTTTTTGTTGTTGATTATGATGTATAGATTTGGATGATGTTTGAAATATTGATTCTTTGTTTGTAAATATATATATATCTGTATAAATTAAGATTTTGAATTCGCTAATATTTATTTTAATAAATTAGATGATAAGATTTATCTTGCATTTTATTTTCTTTACCTGACCTGGAGATAATTAAAGAGCATTCAAAATCGATTGGAGAATCTATTCATATTTTCTGCCCCTGAGAGAATTATTTATTTTAAACTGAGCTAGTTGTATGTAAAAATTTTGCTTAACCTACTATTCAGCAGAAAATTCATTGTATCCTAGTCTAGCATAAGGTCTAGCACTAGGATGCGTGCTTGATTCTCACTTACACATTAATTGAATAATTTAAATTTAATTTACATGAATATCAATTTGTAAGAGTCACAGCAATATGTATCTGCATTATAATTATTTATACGTAGGAATAGACGTAGTAATGGCTAACACCTTATTTTCACTTTGGTATATAGGTTGCATTATATATAAGTTATAGGTATACATATATTCGTTATTTCCTGTATACGCTTAGATTCCCACAAAGGATTTTGATTTTGAATAAGGAGCAACTTTACTTGTTTGATTTGTATAATATTATTTTACAATACAGGGAATCCAATATGAAAAATAGTTTTCTATGCTATATTCTTTTTCGAATTACCTATTTGTTTGACTGAAAGAAAGTTTTCTTGCATCAATATAAATTTGATGGAACCAAAGACATATATATTTCAATATAGCAAATAATTTTCAGCCAAATAAATATTTATTTACCACAACATATTTAAAACAAATATTTCTTTCACTCAATGCATATTTCTTTAATCCAAATAAATTCTTTTCTTATAATACCTATACTTATAGCTTTGCATTTTATCGGTGTACTTATTGTTATTTATTAGACTATCGTGGTGGTTAACAGACATCTTTCAACAAAAGAATTTTATTACAACTATAGCTGGATGTAATAGTAGATTATTACCCGTTAAAATGTTTGTTCATTGTAAACATTATCACATTCAGACACAACATCAACAAAATTTAGGCTATCATCAGATATGTTTATTATTATTTCAGAAGATAATAACCCCAGAAATTTTAGATACTATATTACAACCGAACATTTTGGCTTCTCTCATACCACAAATTGATAAAAGAGTAATATTAAAAAAGAAAATAGAGGAAATCTAGGAAACTTTACTTCAAAAGGCTGTGGAATTTTTTTTTAAGGTATGTATATATTTTGTCCTATTATAGAATTAACTTAATACACACTCTAGCAGTCCGATATCAACTAAAACTATGTTACAGATTACAACATAATATTGGTTTATCGGACAGACATGACAGTTGGAAAAACAATAAATGCGAATCCCGAAATTTCAGAAAAATTTTCAGCATTATTTCCGAACATTAAACTCGTATTTGAGGTACAGTTTGCTAATATGAAAGATGTATATGTGACAAAAGGGTACGTAATCAAAACTCTTAAAATTTTCAAATTTCATGAAATTGCCAGGCAGACTTGCTATTATTTTATTTTAATAGCTACTTTCTTTAAGCAGATAATTATGATTCTTTTTGATAACTATATTACTCTACTCACGTATAAATATAGTATGCATATATTTTTGTGAAATCTTGTTTAATTTTTAATTTTTATTGAATAAATGTTTGTATACTCCGCATATATTGTATTTTCTTTTATTGGGTATTTCAAAAACTGACACACCTGGAAACTTTTAAAACATATATTTTATTAGTAATAAAGAAATTAATATACTACCAGTTAACATATAATAATATAGTACAAATTATGTTTGTAGCAAATATAATTTGGATACCCCCAATTATATTTGTATTTTTTATTTTACAGTAACTTTATTTGCACCACCTAATTCAGGCAATTGTGATTATAAAAATTCCTTAAAGTCAAAAATATAATTTCTTTATGATAAACTGTTCAATTTTAAGACAAATATATTTCGTATGTATTAATAAAATAGTTTCTTCCCTCCTAGAATATTAGTGGGTGCGAATAACATGTTTCTTTGTTGTGAAGAAATTCTTTGTTAGTATATCAAGAATATGTTTACATTTTATAAATGAGATGTTTGCGGCAATCCTACAGTAATGTTCAAGAAAAGAAATAGTATACTATTGTAAAACATGGCTTCTTTGAATAAATTGAATAAATCCTTTAGTAATGTGAAATAAATATTTGTTAGGCCGTATCCAAATATAGACTATATTTCACAATAAGTAGCCTACTTATTGACAAATAAATTGTTCTCTCGGTGCAGCTTTGAAATCATCTGCTGTAATACCTATACATAAAAAAAATGATCACTCCAATATTGAGAACTACGGACCTATTGCGCTAATTAGTGTCTTCTCTAAAATTATTGAAAATATTATTACTGATAATTAACTTCATAGTGTTGTAGACCAATGAGACATTAAAAACAGTGTCACATGCACCAATCACAAGTTAGAAATGATTTCTTTAACTGAAAAGAATGTATGCTATTTTTCTTGCCGACACCTCATTGTTTTAGCATTATTTTAGCAACCATTAATATTTAAAAAATCAAATGTCATTTTGACAAAAGTAAAAATGTCGCGCTTCGGCAACATTCCTGACGCTTCAATTAATGAAAACATTCAAAATTCGATTCCGAGAAAGACAACTCAGTGTAGAGAAAGTGTGTGGAATCAATTTGCAGAATTTTGCCAACAACGCAAATATGAATTAAGCGAATCTTTGTCCACTGATATGATTGCAAGTATTTTAAAAGATTATGCATTTAATATGCGGAAACGTAATGGAGAAGATTATAAGGAATCTTGTGTCAAAACGCTATGGAATACAACCGCCAAGTTAGTGCAAGACTTGTATTTTAACAAATGTAATAGAAGAATTGACCCATTCTCGGATATAGTCTTCAAAGCTGCACGAGAAGCGAGGAACACCAAACGCAAGCAGCTGCAATCAATTCCGGAGAAACGGAAAGTAAGCGCTGAAGCATTCTCTCTTGAAGAAATTGACAAGATTATAAACAGCTTTGACGAAGATACTCCAGAAGGTCTTCAGAAAAAGTTTTTCCACATTGTTTCTTTTGAATTAGCGTGGCGCGGTGGGGAAGGAAGCAATTGTATCACGGACTATTTTAAAGAAGAAATAGGAAACGATGGATGTGCGACAGGCAGGATTATTTATAATCCTATATTTACAAAAACTTGTCAAGGTAGGTTAACAATAACTAAAGAAATTCATTAAACTTTAAATAATATAGGTGGTGCTGAAAAATGCGCAGAGAATAAGTGGCTTACGCCTAACAAGGAAAACATAGACCGATGTCAAGTAAGGTTATTCAACAAACTGCAAGAAAAACGTAGTCCACACATTACATCTAATAGACTATTTTTAACTGCAAATCCTCACTGGAAAACAACTGGAAAATGGTACAAAAATTCTCCTGTAGGTCACAATGAGATTGCGAAGTGGACCAAGTCCTCCGCGGTAAAAATTGGATTAGATATTAAAAAAAGGAAATTGACAAATCACTCGCATCGTTCTAGTATTGTTTCGCATTTAACAAAATCTGGAATAACTGAACAAGAATTAATTAAGATTACTGGCCACAGTAATGCATCTTCAATAAAACCATATCTTCATATTGACGAGAACCACCACACCAACATCATCAACCAAATACGACACACCAACTCGAACATCATTCATCAAAATTCTAGTTCAGATTTACCTCATGTCGCATTTCCATCAACTTCAAAACAAAATAATTCTCAAGCTATAATACGTTCACTAATTGTACTTTTAATTATAATTATAATTGTTCTCATAAATAAAGTTGTTAAAAATTTGACGTATTTAACGCTTCATTCAGTTAATTCTCCAACCGAAGATCATTCGTTCTCAACTCTTGTCAGGCAAGATTTTTATTTTGTATGAGCATTGGTTGCTTGGCAATTAAACTCGATCAAATTCTTAGGAAAAGAACCCTCGCGCTCCGCGCTCGGGTTCTTTTCGTCAATTTGATCTAGTTTAATTGCCAGGCAACCAATGCTCATACAAAATAAAAATCTTGCCGACAAGAGTTGAGCACTTATGATCTTGCTGTTGATAAAATATTTAATTTTCTAAACAAACATAATCCCATTACCCCCTGTCAGCACGGTTTTCGGAGTGGTTTCTCTACTGGGACTGGTGTTGTGGAATGTACGCAGCATATTCTTGATGAACTGAATATAGGACGATACACCGTGTTAATCTTCTTTGAACTGTCCAGAGCCTTTGACTCCATTAATTGTCATTTCGTTAGTAGTAAGATCATAACCTGGGAATTCGCGGGGAAATAAACAAATTTCATTCAAAATTCATTTTTAAAAGACAGGAAAATCGTTGTTAGACTTGGTGAGGTCAGATCGGGGGAATATGATGTGGACGTTGGAGTTCCACAGTGCAGAGTCCTGGATCCATTAATATTTTTATTATTTCTAAATGACCCACCTAGTTTCATTAACTATGGCAAAATATGTATTTCTGTATGCTGACGATACAGGAATAGTAATTTCTCACACGGGTCTGGAACAGCTCAAGAATAAAATCAATATAGTTCTACAGAATTTTGAGGACTGGTGTTGTGCCAACAAATTAATAATCAACCATGATAAGACGGTTATTATTGAATTTTTCAACAAACATAGAAGGCGCTCATGTTCAGACATAACATTTAATAATCAAATTATTGAGGTCTCTAGAAATTGTAAATTCTTAGGTACAATTCTTGATAAAAATATGTCATGGGAAAACCTAGTTGATTACGTGTGCGGTAAGCTTCAGAGGGCATATTATGTTTTGCACACTTTGAAAAACATCTTAAATGCCGAATCCCTGCTAATCTATTTTCTCTAATAAGTGAGAAGCATAATTATAGGACTCGAAATAGGAATAACACCAGATGGTCTTACCTATAAAGAATATCACACATCAAGAAGTGAAAGAAGCTATAAAAAACGAAATTGGCCTAAAGAAAGGACCCTGTTTCGAGCTAATTACAGGGAATGTCTTTGAAGAATTGTCAGAAAAAGCTATTAAAAATATTTAATGCAGTTATGAGGATCGGATACGAAAACTAGTGGAGCAAGTTACCTCCTATAGGCCGATTATTGTTTTGCCAATTATATCTAAAAAAACTCTTAAAAAAGATGAAAATTATCCTTGACGAACATAAAATAATCTCTTATCAGCAATTCGGTTTTAGAAGCTATCATCAAACCACAGAACAAGTTCACTAGGTACTCAATCAAGTAAACCAGGATAGAAATAGTATTGCCCAGCTGTGTTTTTAGACTTTACACAGGCATTTTGATAAAGTCTGGCCTAAGGATCTGTGTTACAAATTTAAAAAGGGTTTTTTGCACTAGATATATGATGTTTTTAAGTCTTACTTAGCAAAAAAATACTATTTTGTTGAACATCACAACTAAATTTTTGAATTACATCCAATATTGTCTGGGATATCTCAAGATAGTATCCTCGGTCCCCCTTTATATTTAATATATACAGCTGACATGCCTAAGACCAAAATGATAACTTTAGCTACTTTTGCTAATGATACAGCGATATTATCTTCCCATCGAGACCCAGATACGGCCTCAGCACATTAACAACGACAAATTAATGCTATCCAGAAGTGCTTGGAAGATTGGAATATATCAATCCACATACCATTGAAAACAAAAAAGACTGTCCTTCAGTACCGTTAAATGAGCAACAATTGAAAGATGCTGACTCTGTCAAATGCCTTGACATGCCTCTGGACAAGAAATTTAATTGGCGGAACATATATATACAAAAAGAAAACAACTTGGAACACAACTCAGTAAGTATTCATCAAAATTATCAATTAACAACACACTCCTATTGTACAAAGCCATACAAAGTCTATATGATCGTACGGTATACAACTTTCGGGAACAGCAAGCAATTCTAATATCGAAATACTCCAACCAAACCAAACCAAAGTGCTACGCTTAATATTTAGTGCGCCGTGGCATGTCCCAAACCTAGTTATTGAACGAGATCTTCAAGTACCATAAGTGACGAGTGCAATTTCAAAGCATAGTCAAAAATACAGTGAGCATGTCAAAGTGCATGCCAACGTTCTGTCAAATCAATTATGGAAAAAACCACTAAATGAAGACGATTTAAACGCTTCAAACCCACTAACTTGCTGTCTAGATTTAGTTGTTATATTGATTTTTTTATCATAGTCACATAGAATATTTGTCTAGTTATTATGTGCATAGACACAATTCATAGGAATTGCTTCCTTCCATGACCATTGAAATCCATGAAAATATTTGCTGGCTGATTTTAAAAAGGGGATATTAAAAAAACTATCTGAACGGGGTGGTAAAAAAGCCTTCCTGAAAGGCTATACTTTGACCGAAACCGCTAAGTTTAACACCGTTTTCTTTTTGTTTCTAAGTTTTCTCCTGAAGATGGTAACTTAGCTCCAAAAATACGTATACAGTTTATTTTAATTTTATTGAGGTTAAGAATTCTTGTTTCAGACTTCAAGCCACAGTATTCATCTTATTAATCCTCGCCACTTTTTGCATTAATCTGTAATCAAAGACAAAATATAGGTTCAATAAAAGTACTTCTTCTAATGAATGAAAGCTGCACTACTGACTAGACAAACTGTATAGCTTTCAATGTATTATGTTTAATAATATATCATTTTTGCTCAAAACTCTAATAATAATCAATAATTTGTGATATCCTCTATTTTCGTCTCCCCATTGAAAATGTAATGTTATTTTGAAGTTGATATCAAATCAAAAGCATGTAGAAAGTGATATGGACATCGATAATTATACCAGAAATAAACGGTATGATTATGATGTGACACCTGCTCCTACAGGTGGTCATATACAACAGAAATATTTAAATTATGGGCCACTTGTTTAGAAAGCACTTGATAAAAGATATAAATGAACACAATAAAAATATGTATTTATATAAACATAGGAATTTGTTTACCTGGCATACATGTTATATTGAACAATTTATTTATATATTTACAGATACTTTAAGTATATTCGTGATATATTACACAACATTAAGTTTATTATTGATAATAATTCATTAATTAAGTACTATTTATATTTAAACATTTTAAACGCACAGATTCCCTTATTATAGTCTGTTTTAAATTAAAATATATACTTAATAATAATTATAGTGTATCCAAATATTTTGGGTATACAGTCAAGTTACACCAAATATTGTTGCTATTTATGTGTTTGGGATAGTCATGACAGGAGAACCTATATACAGAGTGAGTCATTTCCCTGAGGAAGGCATATTGTGGCTTTATGAGAAACGATATTTCGAAGCTGGTTTTTCCTTATAATAACCACTCATTAGGAGTATATTCTAAACTTATTTTGTATTATACAGAGTGTTCTATAACTTGGTAGCTGACCATATTACAGTTTTTAAATGGAACATCGTGTATATTATTATATTTTTGTATTCCCCGTATAATTCTTAGTCAAAAAATAATGAAATAATATAAGCCTTATTTTAAAAAGTTTCGACTTAATTTTTCTGAAAAATTCAATGTTTGGAAAAAAATATTTTTCTTGAAAACTACGTACTAGATGGACACCATTTTTGGTAGTGTTGTTCACAATAAACGGCACTAATACAAGCATTTTTGTTTTCAATTACTAATTGCATGTGCAGAAAACTAGATTAAAATTCAGTTTGAATTGTCTACTAAATTTTGCACCAAAAACATGTAGGATGTTATTATTTTAAAAGTGACCATTACTGAGCTATTGCCGTTTTTACTTTCTTATACGTAGTACAAGGAAGTATTGCAGATGTCCACGTTTTGAAGTCCCCTGATACCAAAAAAGTGGTTTTTAAAAAATGTCTCTCTCTCTCTCTCTCTCTCTCTCTCTCTCTCTCTCTCTCTCTCTCTCTCTCTCTCTCTCTCTCTCTGTGTGTGTGTGTGTCTGTGTCTGTGTCTGTGTGTGTGACCACGATAGCAGTCAAACCGCTGTAGATATCAATTCCAATTTTTGTATTTACGTGTATAATCTGCCTCTTGAGATCTGATTAGTTTTTCAGTAAAATCGGTAGACCGGAAGTAGTACTTTACTTCAGTGAAAAAATCGAATTTTGCAAATATTTCGTCAACTACTAAGTTTAAACAAATTTATAAAGAATTCATATGTACTTAAAATTAAAATTGAGAACAATTTTATTAAAAAAGTGTTTCGAAATTCCTACCGGAAGTAGGTCTTTTACTCTTATCGAAAATCAGTTTTTTGCCAATATTTTGCAAGTCATGCTTTTTAGACAGATACGCTACGAATATAAAAGTATTTAGAACTAAATTTCCAATATCTTTTGTATTAAAAAAATTTCAAAATTCGGACCGGAAGTATCACTTTTACTCTTACCGAATAACGATTTTTTGCAAATATGTCGTTAATTATGCATTCTATATATATTTATTAAGAGTACAAAAGTATTTAGAGTTGGATTTGCAATATTTTTTGTATACATGAAGTTTCAAAATTCGGACCGGAAGTAGCACGTTTATTCTTAGCGAGTAGCACTTTTCTTCGAATATCTTGCAAAGTATGCATTCTATAGCGATTTATTAAGAGAATGAAAGTACTTAGAATAGGATTTTGAATAAGTTTTGTATAAGGAAATTCTTAAAATTGTATAGTTTGAAACGCTCATACGTATAAGAAAGTCGTGTGGTGGCCACACCTGATTTTTTAGTATAATTTTGCCAACTTTATGTTTTTATTCAAATACGGTATTTTTGTACTGGAGGAATGTCAAAGAAATTATTAGCCCAGAGAGTTTAAAATGAATGCCCAAGCCAAATTTTTATTTTATTCAAATGAAAACCCTTACTTCATTAATAAATAGATCATCTACATAGGAGAACCATAATTATGAAGAGGTATTGTTGGTGATCGAATAAGAGGCCCGTATTTCTTTGAAGGTAGTATTAACGGACAAGCTTATGAGAAACTTCTATCAAGCAATTTAGTGGAATTATTGGAAGATGTTCCGCTAAATTTACTGAGAGATGTGGATTCAACAAGAGGGCGAACCGTCACATTCTATGCTACAGACACAAAATATTTCCAGGAAAGTGGTTAGCCCAGGGAGGTCCTATTCACTAGCCTGCTAGGTCTTCCAACATCACAAAATTAGTTTTACTTTCGTATACGTAGTATAAGGAAGTATTGTGATGATGAAAATTTTCGACCTCGAGATTTTTGCAGATGTCCACGTTTTGATGTCCCCTGATACCGAAAAAGTGGTTTTTAAAAAATGTCTCTCTCTCTCTCTGTGTGTGTGCGTGTGTCTGTCTGTCTCTGTGTGTGTGACCACGATAGCGGTCAAACCGCTATAGGTATCAATTCCAAATTTTATATTTTCGAATATAATCTCACTCTTGAGATCTGATTAGATTTTCAGTAAAATCGGCAGACCGGAAGTAGTAGTCTACTTCAGTGAAAAAATCGAATTTTGCCAATTATTCGTCAACTACTAAGTTTAAACAAATTTATAAAGAATTCATATGTACTTAAAATTAAGTTTGAGACAAATTGTTTTAAAAAAGTTTTTCGAAATTCCAACCGGAAGTAGGTCTTTTACTCTTATCGAAAATCAGTTTTTTGCGAATATCTCGCAAGTCATGCTTTTTAGAGAAGTACGTTACGAGTATAAAAGTATTTAAAACATAATTTTCAATATCTTTTGTGTAAAAGAAATTTCAAAATTCAGACCGGAAGTACCACTTTTACTCTTATCGAATAGCGATTTTTTGCAAATATGTCGGTAAGTTATGCATTCTATATATATTTATCAAGAGTACAAAAGTATTTAGAACTGGATTTGCAATATTTTCTGTATATATGAAATTTAAAAATTCGGACCGGAAGTAGCACTTTTACTCTTAGCGAGTAGCACTTTTTTGATATCTTGCAAAGTATGCATTCTACAGCGATTTATTAAGAAAATGAAAGTACTTAGAATACGATTTTGAATAAGTTTTGCATAAAAAATTCTTAAAATTGTATAGTTTGAAACGCTCATACGTATAAGAAAGTCGTGTGGTGGCCACACCTCATTTTTTTTTGTAGGGGTACGTAAAAGAGCAAATATACAGTATAACTGTAACCACAAAGGAAGCCATGCGGGAGCATATTCGACAAATATTTAAAAATATAAGTACTCAACTCCTGAATGTCGATCTATCATTTCGGAAGCGTGTTCAGAAATGTTTAAAAGTGATTGAATATTCATTTGAATACTTGTTGAAATTATTTTTACCTATTTTAATCCATAAGCGCAGAAACATATTTATTGTTATTTTAAAATTTCAATTCCACTAATTACACATCCATTCTCGTATAACAATCCCTGTTTTCACACCTACTAAAATAAACTTATTATTACTTGGTTTTAAAATGTGTTTATTGTCACATATTCTACATATTTTATGAAATATGCTGCTGCTATATAGTGTGTTGTAAATAATTTTTTTTTGTATTTTCCCCAATACATAAAAATCATGCTTGTCAACTGAGAAGCAACATAGAAATGTCGTCGAGTTGTCAATTTCGCGGCAAATATCATGGCTCACCATACCGTATTTAAATAAAAAACATAAAGTTAGCAAAATTATATTAAAAAATGACAATAGCTGGTCACTTTTAAAGTAATAACCGCTTACATATTGTTGGTGCAAAATCTAGTAAACAATTCAAAAATGAACCAATATTTATTCCATTTAAAAAACTGACTTTTAGACAAAAATGTGTCATGTAATTTTAATCCAGTTTTCTGCACATGTAATTAGTAATTGAAAAAAAATATGCCTATATTAAGAAAAACATTGAATATTTCAGAAAAATGGTATTAAGAGGGGCATTTATCAACTGCATCTGGACATATAGAAACTTATGCAACTTATATTACTAGCGCGACTGTAGACGCAAGGGGGTATGAGTAGGTGGAGCTAGACGATATTCGGGTCTCGATCAGAGCGATGCGGTTTTTTTCACAGATTCTGTCGCTATGTAGATCGGGAAAAGACGCTCCGTTCCGAAGGAAAAAAATAATATAAAATTACCGGTAATTTAATAGTAATAATAATTAAATACAGCGACCTTCAAGTAGGCTAACAGACAATTTTTATTTTTAAACGTTTTCAAAACAATTATTAAAAATTACCCGAAACAGCTACCGTGAGTTGAAAATTTTAATATATCGGGTGTCTCGGAATTGCACGGCACTATTGTAGGTACTTGTTCTCCAACATAAAATAAACAAAAAAGCCCATATAAACATATGTTTCAAATTAATTTATTACTAAGATATTGGAGCATAAAGATATTTATTTAACAATACAACATCCAAAATAACTGTTTAAAGTGGCCACCGTTTTGTTGAATGCAGCATTCAGCACGAAAAATCATTCTTCTTTGGCACTTCGTATAGCATCAGGATGATCCTTGATAGTTGCTGAGGCTTCCACGATGCGATTACTAAACTGCCGATCTAACGGCGTTAGATCTGGAGATCGGGATTCATCAGAGTTTAGTAATCGCATCGTGGAAGCCGCAGCAAGTAACAAGAATGGTCCTGATGCTATACGATGTGCTAAAGAAGCATGAATTTGTCGTGCTGAATGCTGCATTCAACAAAACGGTGGCCACTTTAAACAGTTCTTTTGGATGTTGTATTGTTAAATAAATATCTTTATGCTCCAATATCTTAGTAATAAATTAATTTGAAACATATGTTTATATGGACTTTTTTGTTTATTTTATGTTGGAGAACAGGTACCTACAATAGTGCCGTGCAATTCCAAAACACCCGGTATAGGTACATAAAATGATTCCTGAAATATTTAAATTCTTAAATCTACTCGCATATTGGTATTATGTACTTAGTTAAACTAAATCGAATTAACAAATATCAAAATAAAATAAAATTGTAGACTAAAAATTACTATCTCGTATTTTGATTTTTCATTGCACTTGTATATTTACTTTTCTTGTTTTGTTGATTTTTTATAATAATTCGATTTCCGCTTGTTCATCTGTTATATACACTCCAATAGGTACTGAATTTCTTTCTAATTGCAAAAACGGTCTGTCGTTTCGATTCAAGTCTGCAATAGCCGACCGATTCCGATAGATTTGCGTCTTCGCTAGGACCGGTAGAGATACGGTAAACTGGGGATAGACGATGGGATCGCTTCGAAAAATACTTGCCTGAAATGTGTGTGACAATGTTTATTATTTTCAATTTTTTATATTCAAATATAATTACATAAATTTGATTTTTTTTTAATATTGTTCATCAAATGTGCAGCTGGCGCGTAGAGGTTCTTTTACTTTCTTATACGTAGTATAAGGAAGTATTGTGATGATGAAAATTTTCGACCTCGAGATTTTTGCAGATGTCCACGTTTTGAGGTACCCTGATACCAAAAAAGTGGTTTTTAAAAAATGCCTGTGTGCTTGTGTGTGTGTGTCTCTCTCTCTCTCTGTGTGTGTGTGTGACCACGATAGCGGTCAAACCGCTGTAGATATCAATTCCAACTTTTGTATTTACGAATATAATCTCCCTCTTGAGAACTGATTAGATTTTGAGCAAAATCGCCAGACCGGAAGTAGTAGTTTACTTCAGTAAAAAAATCGAATTTTGCAAATATTTCGTCAATTACTAAATTTAAACAAATTTATAAAGGATTCAAATGTACTCAAAATTAAATTTAAGAAAAATTGTATTAATAAAGTTTTTCGAAATTCCTACCGGAAGTAGGTCTTTTAGTCTTATCGAAAATCAGTTTTTTGCGAATATCTCGCAAGTCATGCTTTCTAGGCAGGTACATTACGAGTATAAAAGTATTTAGAATGTACGTTTAAATATCTTTTGTATAAAAAAAATTTCAAAATTCAGACCGGACGTACCACTTTTACTCTTATCGAATAGCGATTTTTTGCAAATATGTCGTAAATTATGCATTCTATATATATTTATGAAGAGTACAAAAGTATTTAGAGTTTGATTTGGAATATTTTTTGTATAAATGAAATTTCAAAATTCGGACCGGAAGTAACACTTTCATACGTATAAGAAAGTCGTGTGGTGGCCACACCTCATTTTTTTCTTTTGTGTTAGTCGTAACCTACGAGAAAGTACAGGCCGCGAACAAGCAATCGTGACGTCACGAAAGCCGGCTGACAATTGCGAAAAGTAAAATACCCAACATAGAGACAATTCTATATTTGTGAGTAAAACTGAATATTATTTCAACAAAGGAACTTATTATGATAAAAAACAATGAACAGGCTTTTCACGTCACCGTTGAGGTACCCATAATACACGCGTTGGCTCTTATGGAGGCCTCGCCAATAGCCCTATCTCCATGCGTTAATGTGTTTTATAACTACTTAACTATTAAATTTAATCAGTTTTCTCTTGGATAGATCCATGTTTTGGGTGTTAATTTTGTCGTTGATTATTTTTGAATAATTATTAAGAAATATATTGGCAAGAACATGACTATTTTTTAACAATATCGACTTCAACGTTTTGCTGCATAAAATACATTTCTCATTGATTTCTTCTACATATTTTTCCAATTTTAACATTGTCAATTCCCGTAAAATAATCCTTTGTTTACCTGTTTTTAGAAATTCAGTTTCATATTTATCTGAAATAAGCTCACTAAATATCTGATACGCCTGAATAGAGACTTCAAAGAATAATTCAGATGGTTGTTTTAGAGCTCCTCTTGTTAAATTTTTCAAATATTTGCTAATATCTGCAGAGTCATTTTCACCACAATTGGTAAAATTTATAACAAAATCTGAATTGGTAGTAATGGATGTTAAACAATTGTCACAACCATTAACAAACTTAATTAGTGAATGTGCACAGTATCCGGCAATATAGAACAAAGATGATAATACAGAAGCATTCAGTGCAATGTCAAATGAATTATTTAATATATCTGAAAAAGAAGAGACGTTTTCAGATAATAGCAAGAAACCATCATCATTTTCATCTGTGTCATCTAGTGAAAAATCTTTCAATGAAAATGTTCCAAACTTGGCGGACTTTAACTTAAGAAGACTTAAAACTTTCAGTTTTTTTTCTGACTCTAGAATTTGTGTTACTGAAACATGAAAGTGTGACCCGCTCATTTGCCTATATTTGCCAAAACGTCCCTCTAATTTGTCGGTTTGGAACTTTCCTAACAAAACGTATTTAATTTGAAAGCATTCAAACAAATACTGGACTAAATTAATTGACGCTTTTGTCGTATGTTTCAGAGCAAAAAATGTATCAGATGTTAGTTTGCCAGTGTGTCCATTTTTTAAAATTCCAGCGTTTAAAGATTCCCAGGCGCAAAGGAAATCATAAAATTTTAACAAGAACTGAATATTTCTGTCATTTGGTTCTCTTATTGGGTATCTGAAAGGATCACGTTGATGATATCCTGATTTGTGTGAACGTACATTTACTATTCTCCACCAGTGAAGTATAGTTCTTAAAAACTCTGCTGTACCAACAGTGTTAACTTCATTATAAGATTGATTCAGTGCCTCAATATTTTTTTCATCAAATAATCTGACAGCTAGTTGAACATTTTGTCGTTCTAGTGAAGACGGATTTAAAACTTTTTTTGACAAAGCCGGCGCCGATTTAATGAAGCTATCACTTTCCATAGAATGTATTTTTTCCAGGTCAGACAAATTTGCAAATAAAATTAAATTATAATTATCGAAATGGCAAAAAACAAGTGATCGTTCTTTATTTGTTTGATTTAACCAATTATTTCGAATAGATTTTAATAAATGAACAGTATCAAAAAGTAGATAAATTTGTTGTTGCGTATCAGAAACATTTTGGATAAAGCAAGGTAACTCTTCCTTAGTGCTTGTGCTACTTAAAAGTCGATAACAAGTTCGATTCATTCTGTAATTATCACAAATTAAAGATAGTACTCGAAAACCAATTTTGGTTAGAATTTTAATGACTTCTAAAATCATTTCTTTGAAATCAACGGCAGAAGTTTTTTTTACAGGAAATAGAGCCACAATATCTTCATACAGAACAGAACTTAACATAAACGCCTGAATTCTAGTGGCAACTTCGTTCTGCTCAGTATATCCAATTAAACTTCCACCTTTGTATTCAATTTTGGGAGTGACATGAATTTCATCAAATAAAATATTTACTATTTTTTCGTGCTCATCTAAATGCTGAATTTTCTTTGATAAATAGTCGATTTGTTGTCTTTTTATTCCAACATCAGATTTGAGGTCGGCCGTTATTCTTTTTAAATAATCTGGATGCGGAATCGTTAAAACTTTTGAATTTCTTAAAGTGTTATATCCACCGGGAAACTGAAAAAAGAAAGAAGAGGCCCAAAAAAACATTTGTGTTGAATATTGCGGACGACGTGTCAAAGCTAGACTTAATTGTTCTATTATGAAATTTAATTTTTTCACAGGAATGTTTTCAACATCACTGGTGTCATCTAATAAAAGGTCTTCTATTGATTTTTCCAATTCCTTACATGCCAATTTTATGTTCGTAATTTTGTCTACCATTTTATGGATGTCATTTGAATTTATATGACTCAATAAACAATCAAACTGTGACCATTTTGAACAAATTAAATCATCTCCCAATATCCACGAAAACTTTGAAGGGATAATTTTACTGTTACAAAAAAAAGCAACTTTCAGATCTCTAAATATTTTGAAACCTAACGTGATTGTTGGACACGCATTTGAATCACAATCAACTTTAAAAAAATGTATAACATTTGCAGTAATTTTATAAACAAAATCAAACAAATGTTTCTCTTTAAATTTCAATAAAAAGTTGTCAAAATCTAATATATCATCATCGCGACTCCACGCCTGAAAAACGGTTTCGTCTCGATCTAGTATCTCCTGTCGTCTTTCGTCTGGATGTTTTCGTTTTTTTGGGGATTTTTTTGTCATGTATGAGGGTTGATTTGGAAATATTGACGGGACAGCTTTTTTCTTGGCACCTCTAATACAGATCCATCGTTTCTGGTTATTTTATCAATTGTTATAACCGATGACTCTGAGAAATGTTTAATACATACTACTGAATGTTTTGTTGGATTAAATGACTCTCTATTAATGCATTTAATCCACGTTTTTTTCAACTCTTCATCTTTTGGAAAAGAAAAGACGGACACATACGTATGGGTACTATCGTAATTGCTTGTGCAATTAGGCACGCAGCATTTATCAGGCATTTTTAATTAAATGAACAAGATTCACTCAGGTATCTAGTCAAACTGTTGGCGTTCTTGATTAACTAATTATTTTATATAAACGACACAACCATATTATAAACGACACCACCCGAAAGTTATTTATAAGTAATAAAACAACGTTCACATACAAAATTTACCAGCGGCCATATTTGCTAACCCACAAACTCGGCACTCCACAATTGAGAAACACTCTCTTTTCACTGATTTTACAAATTATCTGCACATAAATCAGGTAAATCTGAAATTCTACACCTTTAACTTATCACTTTAACTTATTTTAAGTTCTTTATGAGGGTTTTTGAAAGAAAAACTTGCGAAATCTAGTTCACGCGACTGGGATGTGCGATCACGGCAAATCTAAACTGTAATGCTAGTCAGCCGGCATTCGTGACGTCAGATCACGTGACACAAGCTTTGTTCCAGGCCTCTATATCACGGAGGTTACGTGTTAGTTAGTAGACATTAATCAAATGTAGGCATTTTTGTGGTTATTTCAAAAGCACATAACTTTCTTAAGAAAATAAATTAATACAAAAACTGGCCTTGACATTATAAATTTATGCCTTTTGCATCGCTAACCCAAATTTGAGATTCTAAAATTACAAAATAAATTTAAAAAATGCTAAAGGGCGATGCCTTACGGTAACTTTTTGATTTTTGGAATTATACGGGCAATGCATTTTGGATCTCTGTAATGAAGGATTTTGTATTGAGTCGAATTGTTATTGTGGATGAAACTTGGGTTCATTCCAGCAAAACTTCATGTAGTAACACCAACCCTAGAAGTTTAAGGGGTCACAGTCGGCCGGAAAACTCATGGCTACCATTTTTTGGGACTCTGAAGAAATCCGTTTAATTGATAACAAAGATAAAGTCGTTATCATAACTGGAGAATACTACCCTCCAATCCTGGGACGTTAAAAGAAGTTATTAAAAAAAAAGGAGAAATTTGACGATGCACGACAATGCTTTTGTCCACAAGAGTCGTGTGTACTGGCTGACCTGCATAAAGCGGGCTTCGATATTTTGAATCATCCACCATATAGTGCAGACTTGGCCCCAGCGATTTTACCTATTCCCTAAAATTGAAAAAAACTGTGTGGGAAGTCGCGTTTTTCAGTCAAAAATAAAAGATTTTTTTATAAAAGCATACTCGAGCTAATTGAAAGACCTGAAAGTGTATTAGGGTTGAAAAAGAAAATTATTTTTTTCTCTCTTTTTCCTCGATTCCGCGAATTTAAAAACGGCTTCCTCATATATTTACAATACTATGAAATATGTTTCCCAGTCTAACACCAAATCAACATAAAATTAATAGCTTTTGATAGAATATCGGCATATTTTGTTGAACGTAGATGCAATTGTCCCAAAAGGTCATCGAAAATACCAGAAATATTACTTTATTATTGTATTTTTTTAATATCACTTAAACTGATTCATTAATTTGAAATAGCATTTATTGTTTAGTGTATAGAAAAACGTATTGTTTCGCGAAGTGAATAAAATCTTTTGTGTTGTTTGCAAAAAGAAACACCAATAAACTTAGGTACTAAATGTAAAAAGATTTTCTAAATTAAAATATGCTATATCATTTTTAATTGTAGTTTCTGTACCTTTTAATACAATCTTATATTTTTTTTGTTTCCTTTTCTGAATTTTAATCCTTCATTTCAATTCAGCTTATTAAACGCTGAGTAGGCTTGGAAATATATGTATGTATGTTTTGCTGCCGTTTTATAATAGCATGTACTATTTGTTTTTAAAATAAGGAAGAAAAATATATATTTTACGCAATTTGTTATTTATTACATAGAACAAACAAGTAAATAATATTGCAATTTTAAAAATATTTGAATTTACTAATGTATTACGCAATAATATTGTTGAAATGTAATCTATGGAAAAAATACAAACAAACCGAATAGAAATTCAGTACAATTGAAAAAGTATTTACCGTTAACATTTGTTTATTTTTACGACCTTGATACAATATTTAATTACAATATTTACTCACTGACTGTCACCTTTGTATGTCCACCTATGTAGTTATAAATTAACAACTAGAGTACGTAGTTGTCATTGCAGATTCTTTTAAAAATATGATACAAAATCTCCACTTAGTGTCATTAAACATTTAATAATTTAAAACGAGCATCTGATTTTTAATACTAATAATTGACTGATTATCGCCAAATTGTATAAAGTTACAGATTATGTTTAGCAAAACGCTAATATACTTGTATAAATAAATAGATTTTTATTCAAGAATATCACATAACTTCAGCACTTTGAACGTTTGTGATTGTCTTTAGAATCACAAACTGTCAATATTTTAAAATTACTAGAACAGATTATGAAAGCATGAGTATCAAAGGACCGCCATTTTTTCTGGATCACGCTTTCAGACTCTTAGAGACATTATAAGCATTTTTAGATAGTCATAGTCATTTTATTACAAAACACATTGACATCGTCAAAGAAGGTATACGATATGTATAATATACAGATAAATTCAAAATTTATACTGTAACGAAACCAGCAGACATTCGAGCGACGTTAAAAAAAAAGGTTGTAAATCATCTCGGCGCGACTGGTAAACATCGTAAAGCAGTGAATCATCCATTTACGCATGGTACTGTGTCGGAATCAGAATGTCTATGGAATGTTCTTCAAACATCGAGAGAGGGATGGAGTTTTACGCGAATGCTTCGAGATGTTTCGTATGTGTATATAAGGCGACTGGGTCACCGATGGAGAGAATAATTGCGGATTAATTCCGGAATAAGAAAGTCCGTAAGAAGTAGCCGACGCGCGTAGAAATAAAAATATATAGAAATAAATAAATAGTGGTAGCCAAAGAAATAAATAAATAGTGCCGTGTTATATAAATAGAAGTGTTATATAAATATACGGACGGACATATTAGTAATAGAAATAAATAAATACAAGTGTTAAATTAAATTGTAGTAGTTTAAGTGTGATACGTTATTTTTATATTTTATATTGTAAATAATTTTAAAGTGTATAAATATGTACAGACTGTTTTAAATAAATAATTGCACGAGTTGTTTATTGCGAACCCGAAAACGTTACAATTGGTGTCAGTGTGGGATAAACAATATAAGTGCAAATAAATAAATAAATATATAAATAAATGGCTAGCAAACGTTTGGAAGAACTAAAGGTCTCCGAGTTAAGGGCAGAATTGGAAGAAAGGGACGCAGATACGTTTGAAAAAAAAACAATTCTCCAGGATCGGCTTCGTGACCTTTTAATAAATGAAGGTGAGGATCCCGAGAAATATTTGTTTCAAGTACAGGCTGATCTAAGCTTAATAACGGATGAAATTGCAAAACAATTCAAGACTCTAAAAGATGAAACTGTAAAACAATTCGAGACTTTAAAGGATGAAATGGCAAATAATTCAAAAGCTTTAAGAGATGAAGTTGCAAAACAATCTGAGACTTTAAAAGAAATTGGAAATAATTTAAAAGCTTTAAATAAGGAAATTGCAAATAATTCAAAAGCTTTGAAAGATGAAATTGCAAATAATTCAAAAGCTGTAAGAAATGAAATTGCAAGTACAGTCAGCGCTCGCTTAACGTACAGCCTGCTTAACGTACGTCCGCTAATACGTACATGTTCATTTACCACCCTCTGTTCGCACGAACGTATCAAATATCCGCACGAACGTAATACAGCAGATCTACGTAACTTACACTGTCGGCTGTCCGTCGTTTATGCATGTTATGTTTCTCAAATTAAAAATGAAAATAATGAATAACAACTGATGGAAATAATTTATTTTGTTGTAGTTTGTAATGTAATACAAAAATAAAGTAATGCCTACATGAGTGTACATAAAACTTAAATTTAATTCTTCTTTGTTTGTGTCAAGAACTTATCCATAGTCAATTGTGTTGTAAAAGTTCTTTTCCTCTCCTGATACAGTGTTTTATAACATAATGTGGTATTGTGAAGACTACGAATTACGTTTATGCTTCTTTCGCTATCTGGATCACAATTTTCTACTAGAGCAACAACATCTTCCACCTTACTTAAAATTTCACTTATTGTTTGTAGTTTTATTTCTTTTGGAAGTAAGTTTTCTTGCTGTTCGTCTTCATGATCGATTTGTATTACCATTTGTTCGTGCAGTTGAATTAAATCACTGGCTGTAAGCTCTTCTGAATGACCCTCTATTAAATCAATAATATCTTCGTTATCGATATTCAGTTAAAGTCTTCTTCCCATTTCCACAACTTCATCTATAATTTCATCTTCAGTTTCTTCAATAACATTTTCATCGTCAGAAACAAACTGAGGACACAACTTTTTCCAAGATCTATTCATAGTTGTACTTTTAATTTCAGCCCAACTTGTACCAATATTTCGAACCGCAGCAAGAATATTGTAACTTTTCCAATAACTTTTTACGCTTACACCTTCTCCTTTATCGATAGCTTTTATCATTTCTGCCATAGTTGTTTCCAAATAATATTTTTTGAAAGTTGCAATGACAATCTGATCCATAGGCTGAAGCAACGATGTTGTGTTTAGCGGTAAATAAACAACTTTTATATTAGGACACAATTCATCTAACGTTACGGGATGGCCCGGTGCATTGTCTAGAATTAGCAAGGCTTTAAAATTTAAATTAGTTTTGGAAGAATAATTTTGCACTGAGGGTACAAAATAATTTTTGAACCAATCCTCGAACAAAGCAACAGTAACCCAGGCTCTGCGGTCATTTGAAGTTTCTCGCATGTTATATGTCAGTTCTCTGTGAATTTGTTTAGCCTTTTCTGGGATAATAGAAAGGCTTACTGGAACATTACGTTGATTTTGATCTTCTAACCACAGCTTTAAAAGTCGTTCCATTTCCTCCATCGCGTTTGAACGTGCTCGAGTAGCAAAATTCTGCTGTATGTTTCTACCACTTTTCATACGTGCCTTTACGTTTTCTTTGTTTTTCACTATGGTGTTTACTGTTGAACGACTTAGACCTAGATTCCGTCCTATTTCTGCCATCTTTTCTCCTCTTTCTGCTTTTTCAATAATTTGTAATTTTTTCTCGAAACTAATAGTCTTTCTTCTTTTTCGATCTCTTTCACTTTCACTCATATTTTTAATGTTTTTTACTAAATATTTCGTAAAACTAGAGTCACTATCACTATTTCCAGCCACCACTCGGTATCAATACATTTAACGAATGGATGTAAACTAGTAACAGAAAGCAGTTTATTTTACGGTGACTACAAAATAGGGGAAATCCCCGTCTTGTGAATTCGTATAATAAATCAAGCATTTATTGCATAGTTTCAAGCCGGCAAAGTGTACGTTCGAATAAACCACTACGTACGTTCGTATGAACAAAGAGGCGTATGTAACCATAAAATCGTAAACACCTGCTTTTATATGGAATTTCACCGTCCGCTAAACGTACATCCGTTTAACGCACAACAATTTGTGCACGCATTATGTATGTTAAGTGAGCGCTGCCTGTAATTCAAAACAACTCAAGACTACTTTTAAGGAAGACATTCAAAAGAATTCATCGAATGGGAGACAGGAATTTTCTGAGGCCATCGAAGCCGTAGAACAGAAAGTTGAGGAGCACGTGTTCGAAATGGGGGACGAGTTTGGGGTTCAGCTTCAGTTGCCAGCGATGAACGACTGCGGTCCCCCATGACATCTCAAGCGGAAGCTTGGAGTTCCCGAACAGCAAAGGCAAAGGTAAAACCTCCCACCTTCGATGGAAAGACGTCATGGATGACGTACCGGGAACAATTCGAAGCCGCTGCAGGAGCAAATGGGTGGACGTCCCCGAAGAAAGCTACTGCTCTGATTGTGTCGTTCAGAGGAGAAGACAGTGACATTCTGCAGACCTTACTCCCGGAAGAGTGTCAAGACTACCCTCAATTGATCAAGCGTCTTGAGATGAAGTATGGGCATGCACACCTGGGACAGGTGGTCCGACGATTAGTGAATCAAGTGCAACCTAAGAGAAGAACGCTCCGATGCTGGAATTGGAAATGGAGATGGAAATGGGCCATGCTCATGGTAAATGCGGGAAGAAGCCCAAGAAAACCATAGCGGAGCAGCGAAAAATGAAACGGGTCGATGAGATGAGGCAATCGTCGACCCAGTATCGTGGAGCCTCAAAATCAATAGCACGAATTGCATCTGTGCAACACCAAAACGCTGATGCTGTTGTAAGAAGACCACGTCCAGAAGACTGCAGGCATAGCAACCGCCTAGAAGAAAAATCGGCCAACACATTCGGAACAATCGTGGTTAACGATCAGTGGCATCCTGACAATTTGCGGATCGGTCAAGAAGCTGATGAGGACCTTGGTTCATTGATGGTTTGGAAGGGTACTGGTCGCGGACCGGCTTGTCAAGAAGTGGCTCCTCGCTCACAGGGACTGGAATCCTACTGGGCTCAATGGGACTCTCTGAAGGTAGAGGATGACCTACTCAAGTGTGTTGTGGAGAGCCCAAATTGAGAAGACTACGTCAGCGGATCCAGCCGAAGGTTGGAGGATGCCCACGAGCGAGTACGCCATCACACTCAGGATGCCAACGACAGGACGAAGAATCGTTACGACGTGCAAGTCGAGAGAGGTGGTTACCGAGAAGAGGACCTTGTTTGGTTATATAGTCCTCAACGTCGCCGAGGCCTGTCCCCAAAGCTTCAACAATACGGAGAGGGACCATGCGAAATACTAGAGCGAATAGATGACGTGGTTTATCGCATGAGACTAACACCCCATAGTGAGCCAGGGGTGGTGCGTTTCAACCAATTGGCCCATACCATAGACGTGACAGCGGTGAAATGGCGGATGTGTGACAAGTTAGCGGAAAACCTAGAAGGCCAACTTATGGGAATCCCTTGACGATTCACGAGGACGAGCACTCGAGCAAAATATAAGGAGGCTGGCAATTCCGAAACTGGGCTGCGGATTAGACCGTTTGGAATGAAGAACCGTAAGAAACATGCTGGAGGCAGTGTTTCGGTATACTGGTATGGAAATGGTCGTGTGCGGCTGTCGGCCCAATCAGCCCGTTGTGCAGCCTGGGATGGTGGATTGCCATTTCCACAAGACGGCTGGGTGCATCCGTGGGTCCCGGCGTGGATTTCGTCATCCGCCAGCAACGAGAACATGGAATAGCGTGTTTCGGGACGAAACGCAGTTTTTAAGAAGGGGGCAATGTAACGAAACCAGCAGACATTCGAGCGACGTTAAAAAAAAGGTTGTAAATCATCTCGGCGCGACTGGTAAACATCGTAAAGCAGTAAATCATCCATTTACGCATGGTACTCTGTCGGAATCAGAATGTCTATGGAATGTTCTTCAAACATCGAGAGAGGGATGGAGTTTTACGCGAATGCTTCGAGATGTTTCGTATGTGTATATAAGGCGACTGGGTCACCGATGGAGAGAATAATTGCGGATTAATTCCGGAATAAGAAAGTCCGTAAGAAATAAATAAATAGTGGTAGCCAAAGAAATAAATAAATAGTGCCGTGTTATATAAATAGAAGTGTTATATAAATATACGGACGGACATATTAGTAATAGAAATAAATAAATACAAGTGTTAAATTAAATTGTAGTAGTTTAAGTGTGATACGTTATTTTTATATTTTATATTGTAAATAATTTTAAGTGTATAAATATATACACTTAAAAATAAATAATTGCACGAGTTGTTTATTGCGAACCCGAAAACGTTACAATTGGTGTCAGTGTGGGATAAACAATATCCCACACATACTCGTTCAAATGTGCGATGCGAGAATATGTATAGTTAAATTTTATGTACAAAGACCAATGCGGCAGCATACACAGCCTATTGAGACTTGGTATCGATCACCCAAAACACTAACCCATACCACAACCGAGACTCTACATACGCGAAGTAAAACATCCGGGACAATGCCAGTCCAACGTTCCCCCGAAGACTTCCGCATGCCATACAAAGCCGAATATAACATCCCTTACAATATCGCACGATGATCCTCATAGCGCAGAGTGCAATCAACTGTTAAACTCAAAAATTTATATTATCAGGAATAGATTTATTATGAAAATGGACATATACGAGGTATGTCTCAGAATTAATGAGAATGATAAGTTTTAAAGTGTTTTATTGACTGTATCTATATGTCCCCTTCAAAGTACACTCCTTGGGAATGAACACAGCGTCTCCTGTGAGTTTTTCATTCCTGGTAACAATTCTGGAAGTCTTGTTCCGTTAGGCTGTTTAGAACCTGCGTCGTGACTCTTTGGATGTTATTTATTGTTCCGTAATAGGAACCATTCAATTGCTGCGTAAGCGTTGGAAAAAAAAAGAAATCACATGGAGCCATGTTTGGCCTGTAGGGCAGGTGTGGGTGTACTGGAATGTTTTCCTCTGCCAAAAATAATCCAACCGACAATGAACTGTGATTAGGAGCATTATCGTGATGCAGGATCCACGAACTGGCGATGTCAGGTCGCTCACTTAAAACTCTTTTCCGGAACCGTTCAAGGAGCTCGCGATAAAGGGTTTGATTCACCGTTTGCCCTGGCGGTACGAATTCTTAGTGGACAATTCCACACGATTCAAAAAAGATGCTAAGCATGGGATTGATTCAAGATTTGCTCATGCGAGCGTTCTTCGGCCGCGGTGATGCAGGTTTGTGCCACTCCGCAATTTGTCGCTTTGTTTCTGGATCATATTCAAATACCCATGATTCGTCACCTGTTATAACTCTGTCCATGAAGTTGGATTCGGTTGTTAAGCGATCCAGCAGTTGCTGGCTAATGTGGGAGCGACACTAGACTTAGTGGCCTGAGCCTATTCTTGTTGCGTTCCTAGCCACTCCACTCTCATGTAGTCGACTCCAGTCGGCTGCAGTCGTTGCCAAAAATTCATTCTCATTAATTCTGATACATACCTCGTATACTACTATTATTATTTCGTCCACCATTTGCCCTAAAACGAACCGAGTCTGTTTTTCCAGTGTTCAACAGCAAACCGTTTCTGTCACACTACACATCCATCATTGAAATTACTCCGCGCTCTGTATGGCTACTAACAATACAACTGGTATCATCAGCGTACTGAGACAATAGACCCACCCCCACATTGCAATACAAAACGTTAACACAAACATGAAACAACGTACGGCCTGAGGATATCTTAGTACCCTTCGTGTGTCGTGTCATATGCACGCCATTTATACAACTTTCGACCTATATGCCTTTCTGTTACTGATATATGAGGAGAATAATTCATGAGACACCCCGAACTCCAAGTTCCCAGAGCTTCCTCAGTAAAATTGAGTGTACAAGAACGTTAAATGATCTGGATAAGTCAAACAAAATTCCTACTACATTATTTCTTTTGTCTAGCTCATCACAGACATGATTCAAGGATCGAAGAATTACATTCTACATAGATCTACTTGGCAAAAAAAAATTGACTCTCGGATACAAGACCATACAGTGTGAGATAATTTATCAATCTATCATTTATGATGTTTTTAGTGATCTTTGCAAAAACCCATGGTATAGCAATAGGTCTATAATTATCCAATAGTTGTTTACGAGTATTACGTTTCTTATATACTGGAACAACCTTACTAAACCTCGAGTCATCCGGGAAAATGCACTAGACAATCACCGATTAATAATGAACACCAAAAGCTCGACTACTTCGTCAGTAACATACTTTACAATAAAACAAGGAATGTCATCAAAACCAGCTGAGTGCTTACCTGACACATCTAAGTAAGATTATTTTGTTTTTTCAACTAAGATTTTATAAGCTTCCTTCTGTGTATTATAACTCTGCAATAAATAAATAAAGATAACGTTTACTTTTCACTTGTAGCAGATATTTAGTTCTAATCGCACCTTCTTCCATATATTTTTGCACAGTAATGATTCTTTTCACTCAACGATATCTGAGCACTGAAAATAGATCGCCGGGATTGCTCCGGAATAGAAACTGTGAAAAAAAGGTAAGTCTGTTCAAGTACTGAACTCAACAGGCATTTAGCATTTTCCCCAGGCAAGTTTTACTTTTACATTCTTATACTTAGTATAAGGAAGTATGTGACTTCGAGATTTTTGCAAATGTCCACGTTTTGAAGTTCCCTGATACTCAAAAGCGTTTTTTGAAAAATCTCTCTCACTCTCACTTTAAGCACGATCGCGGTCAAACGGTAAAAGATATCAGTATCTATATTTTATTATATTTAGGAAAATAATCTTCTTGATCGTAAAATCAGTAGACCGGCAGTGAAAAAATTAAATGTTACCAATATCTCATCAACTATTAAATTTAAATTAATTTCTAGGGGATAAAAAACTAGGTACCTATACTCAAAAGTCAATTGAAAGAAAATTTTTCAAAATTCCTACCGAAAGTAACACTTTTACTGACAGGTTTATTTTACTTCATTCTTATTTAATAGCAGCTTTTTGCAATTATGCATCCTATACAGATTTTTTAAAGTATACGTGCTTTTAAAAATGATACTGGAATAATTTTTGTGTACAAAATTCGAAACGCAAATACATATAAAAAGCTCGTGTTGTTTCCAGAACTCATTTTTCTAATTTAACCTTTACTAAACATACAACACGAACATTATTCAAATAATTGCCATTTATTTTACTAATATTTTGCCATAAGTTAAAGAAGCTAATCTAAAATGTCATTTTGACTTAGTGGCTGAATTAATAATCATAGTACAATAATAACAAAAATAAAGAACAGGCTGCCAATTCCAGCTTGTCAGAAGATTCTCAATTTATTGGAAACAACAGCTAAAATCACATGGTGAACAATATCAACCTATGCATCAAATGATTTACGAGTGACAAAACTGCTTTAATGCAACCGCTATCAAGTTTTCAGGCAGACTCGTTACTCTTTATCAGTACGATATATATATATATATATATATTATTTGTAAATACTGTGGACATGAATGTCTTCCTATTTGTCTATTAGTGTCAGTGGCGTAGCTACCTAGGGGCTAGGCGGGGCAGTGCCCCGGGGCCCTCAAGCTCAGGGGGCCCTCGAATCCTTACCAGAAATCTCGATCGAACTGAACTTTTGGAAATTTCTCCCATTTTCAAAATAAATATGACAGGTTGCAACCCCACTTTAATCATGACAACTCAGTTGAGTGAAATTCAAAAGTTATGCCTAGGGAATTCCCCTAAATTCATGTGCGTTTTATTATTCATCGATGTGCGTTTTATTGTGAATTCGAGTTAAGATTTTTTTTTCGAGAACGGTTAAAAAATTAATGCTGTATCAGGAGTAAGTAAGCTAATGTCAATAAACTTTTTTGTACTGGTCAATATAGTGGTTCAATTTTATTTGATTTTACCACTCATATTGATGTCCGTTAAGTCAATAAATCGTGTCAAATCTATAGATTTCGGCTACAGCTCATTGTATAACGCGAAATATCGGGTTGTGTACCTACTGCACGTGACTCACCTGCAGTAGGTACATTAATTCACATCCGCGGGCAGGAAATCGTTCATGGTCTCCACCGTTAAATGTGGTAACACTAACGGTGATAATTTTTTTCCGGGGATTCCCCAACGACACTTGTAGCGTATCATTGTGTTTCTCTTTCCTTTTATTTTACTTTTAACGTCGTCAGTGAACAGTGAGTACCTACCTACTCGAGCACAATCTAATATTGTATTGTTTAAATAAATTAGAAAACTAAAATTATGGATATAAAGAAGAAACCCAGTGGTGCATTTAAACGCAAACAACGCCAAGAAAGAGAAGATAGTAAACAAAAATTGCCCAAAATTGACAAGTTTTTTAGTCAGCCTTCTGCAAGTACATCTGGCCAAAATATTTCTATTGATAGTGACTCAAATAATGTGGTAACTGCAGTGTTGGTTCAGAAGCCTACTGAAGAAGATTCGACAATTATTGCAGTTGGAGATACCTCCGCCGCCGATCATGTGAACGTGGATGATGTTTGCATGACACACATAAGAGCGGAGGGTTTGGAGGAACCACAGACCTCTACATTTTTCGAAAATGTGTACGACAAATCTTCTTATGACTTGGGAAACTTCACGAACAAAATATTAAGTGATAACAAAAAACGTCAAATTCTTGATATGGGGCCTTTACAGCCTTCAGGACCTTTTCCAACAGACATCAACCAGAACAATAGGTGTTTTTCAAAATCGTACTACGTTTCGTGTTCTAAATATGGGCCAGTTAATCGTTTTTGGTTGTGTTATTCCAAAATACTAGACGCTGCCTATTGTCAACCCTGCTGGTTATTTGCTTCACAAAGGAATACTGTTTGGTGTACGGGAATTCGAGATTGGAAGCATTTATCAGAAAGAATTAAACAACACAGTTGTTCGAGTGGCCATTCGGAAGCATGTGCTGTTTATGAATTTTGGAAAAAAAAACGATACTAATACTATCGACAAGGAACTTGAAAATGAAATTCACAAAGAAGCATCATTTTGGAAAATGGTTCTTCAAAGGTTATTCGATATCATACTTACCCTAGCAAAGAGTTCTTTGGCTTTGAGAGGACATCAAGAAGACTTAAGTCAGGAAGGATACCACGGAAATTTTCTGTCCTTTGTAGAGCTTGTCGCCCGATATGATCACAATTTGCGGCAAGTTTTGGATATGCCCAAAGGTAATAATAATTATTTCTAAATTTTGTTATCGTTTTATTTTGTTTATAATTATTAACTGTTTAATATCAGGACTTTTTTGAAATTGTGTTTTTTTATGTTTTTAGGATCTACAAGATATCTGAGTGCAACAATTCAAAATGAAATGACTGAGAGCTTGGGGACCAAACTCGAAACCCATCTACTAGAACAAATTAGAGCGTCACCGTTTTTTGCCATCATAATGGATACGACACAGGACATATCGAAGGTAGATCAGCTAAGCATTGTTGTGAGGTATGCAGTAATAACCAGATCGGAAAATGGACAGCCAATTGATATAGAAGTAAAAGAAGTGTTTCTAGGCTTTTATGCAGCCATCAAACATGGCGCAGTAGATTTAGTCAACCAAGTGACAACATTATTTATCGACAAAAATATTGATTTAAAAAAATGTGTGGGGCAAGGCTATGATGGAGCCAGTGTGATGAGTGGTGTGTATAATGGTGTACAAAAACATATTAAGGATTTCCAGCCAAACGCAGAGTACGTACATTGTGCCACGCATAATTTAAATTTGGTGATAAATGATGCCGTTAGCAGTTGTGTGGAAATACAGATTTTTTTCGTAACGTTGCAAGATTTGTATAACTTTTTCGGAAACAGCATCAAACGATGGGATCTACTGTCAAAATTCACTGGCGAATCGGACACCACTCTAAAAAAAACTAAATCCGACTAGATGGTCCAGTAGGTTCAATACGATATCTGCAATAAAACTTCGTTATTTTGATATTATCAAAGCATTATCAGAAATAGTTCTAAAGAGTCCTAATAAAGATGAGCGTAGTGAAGCAGAGAGTATTAAAACAAAAATGCTAAATTTCGAGTTCGTGTTGCTTTGCGAATTTATGCACAGTGTATTGAACGACATCAATTATGCATTCAAAACTTTACAAAAATGCGACATCAATTTGGGCGAGGCGAGTAAAGTTTTAGCAAAGACCAAAGCAAAGTTGCAAATTTATAGAAATGATTTCGAATTATTCAAGTGCAAAGCCAGTGAAACTGCAAGAAAATATGGTATTGATACCCATTTTCAAGAAAAAAGGCAAAGAAAAGTTAAAAAACATTTTGATGAATTAGCTGCTGATCACCGATTTCCAAACCGAGAAAAAATATTTAAAATTGAGATTTTCAATAATGTACTAGACACAGTAATATCTCAATTAGATACACGTTTTATTGGTATGAGTGCAGTCTGTCATATATTCGATTTTCTAACACCGACATTTTTATTACATGTTGATGAAGCAACTTTATTACAAAAGTGTGACGAATTCCAAAGAAAATATTCAGATATAATAGGCCCTAGTTTTTCACTTCAATTTATTAATATTTACCACCTACTTTTACCTCAACTAACTCAAGTATGGACTGTTCACCAATTATGTAAGGAAATAATGAGCAAATATGGAGTGCTAGAATGCAACCTAACGGAAGTATTTACAGCAATGTTATTATTCTTTACAATTCCTGTCACTTCTGCAGCAGCTGAAAGGTCATTTAGCAAATTAAAAATAATAAAAAATTATTTAAGGAATAATATGGGCCAAACTCGACTCCGACATTTATCGCTAATAGCAATTGAAAACAAAACCGCATCAAGCCTGGATTTAAACGAAGTCATTGATACTTTTGCGAAAACTAAAGCTAGGAAAAAATTGTAAATATAATTGTTATTTAGTCAGTTGGTAGGCCCGACCTTTATATAATAAACCGTTGAATCTTCTCTATTTCGTTTTATTAGCCAAACCTACACCAAGTATTAATTGTAATTTATGTTGTTACTGTTTAATATTTTTATTACCTGCCCTGCAGTGCACAAAAAAGAGCTTAAGTAGCTTAGCATTTTTAAAGTATTTGTATATTTCATATTTTTATTTGATAAAACCTAATCAGTTTACATAGCAGTGGGGCCCCATTTTTTAATTTGCCCCAGGGCCCTTGGTTACCTAGCTACGCCACTGATTAGTGTACTATGATTTTCAGTGAAGCCCCTAAGTCAAGATGACATTTTAGATTAGTTTTATTTTACACAGCTAAAAGTGATGAGTAGATAATTTTGCATATGTTAACGTTACTTATTTCAAACACTTTCCAGCCACTTCTAAATTGCCTTTTCCTGTATTCCTTACTATTGTCAACAGTATTGTGTTACATATTTTTTTAATATTACATATAGGTACATATTAACAATTCAATAGGAATTATTTTCCGCAATGAAGAAACTGATAAAATTCAATAAAATTTTCTAATGAGGCGATAAACATTAGTTATAAAACTGTAGAAAATTCTTAAATTTATCACAGTAATCGTTCTTTTGATATACGAACCTTCCTCTCTTTATTTAAGAGTACCTAAGTTGTTATAAAACTTAAACATAAAATGTTTACTTTGTATCAGATAAGCGTAGGTTTGCATCTAAATTAACATTGAAAAGTTTTTATTTTTTTGTTGTTTTTTTTCTACCGCACGTGTAACTTAATTCCGTAACTGAAAACAAATAGAACTAGGATATAACTTCCTAGAACTACATTTTAATAATACTCCTGGCAATATGCCATAATGGAGCTCACTAAATATAAATTGTTATTAAAAAGGTGTTGCTTTTGAATTGAGGCACGAATAACACAGCAATTCATGTTTTCTAATTCTTGAATGACTATATTCCGGAATGCACAACTGCATAAATCGTCAGAAAAATATTTATTAGTCCGGCCTGACTTATGTCGACCGTTATTGTTTCATAAATATTTATTAATGCTTCCTAAAACTTCACCCATGCCACAGGCGCCTAATAATAATTCATGGATACATACGAGGGCTGTTCTCTTTCGGCTGAGCCTGGTAAAGTAAAACACAATTTATTTACAAAAAACAATTATTCATATTTTTGAAGTGTAAACTTCTTTGGGCGCGTTGCGTTGATTGTGGGCACTGAGCCGTCACGCTCGTTCGGGTGAAGTCGACTATGGGAAAGAGAGAAATATTTAATTTCAGTTAAATTGAAATTTAAATGAATAAATAAATTCATGTCCCCGAGCAGATTTGATCCCGAGCCGCACGGGTGAGAAGCCGACACGTTAGCATCAGACCAGCGCGGGACTCGTAAGCGAGTATTCATATTGTCTATTTATATATATGTGTGTGTATATACATGCGTCCGAACCGACGCAGAAGCGTATCGGAAAATCTCTCCGTCGAGGAGCCCTTTAAAGTTGTCCGTACACCCACGCGATTATATATCGCGGCCGCTGCCATAGCAACGGCCGCGAAATTGTTTTTCGCGGACTGTGTTGCGTTCGCTAATTGGTAACTTCGCGGACGGTTAACCAAAAAATTTGTTGTGTGTGTATGAGACATTATCTCTATAATAATATAATATAATATTTCGCGCTCAGGTAAGTTTTAGCATGTTTATTAAAATGATATGGATGACTCGGAAACTGATCAGTATATTCCGGGTGTTAAATAACGTCCACACGCATTTACTATAATTTGTATACCAATGCAAAACAGAAACGTTGAGAATAGAGCATTGCTTTAATTGCTCATTATATACGAATTTATAAGCATTTAATTCTTTTCTGTTACACAGGATGGATGAAGAAAATCAAATCGATTCAAATTAAACCGAAAAAGGGAATTGTCTAATGCGCGCGTGAAGAAATATCGTCAAAAGAAGCACACTAAATCTCAGCAACTGAATTCGTCGATGCAGGGTGACCCTAATGTAATATCGAACGAAAAGAAAAAGTTGAATTTCGTATTATTAACCTCGCCTTGATGAAGTTTTCACTTCTACCGTGTGGTTTTAAGCACACCCATTTTCTTGTTTTTAAAGTATTTTTCTCCACAGTCAATGCATTTTAGCATCCGTGAAATCCAATCTTGAAAACATTTTCTCTAATATTCTGGCCGTAGTTTACTTATTTCATTTTTTAAGGCATCAACCGCTTCTTCGGCCGATGTAAAACGTAAACCCCGTAATTTATCCTATACCCGTACAAATAAGAAGTCATTAAGTGCTAGGCCTGGACTGTACGGTGACTGACCCATTATTTATATGTTTTAGGCATTCAAATACGCTTGTTCGAGCGGCAGTGTGGCATCTTGATGCAAGACGAACCTGTCTCTTCTACGTTTTTCGGGAACATTTTGGAGAACCTGAGGCAAACAAACTATACTGTACCATTCCGAATTAACATTATATGTCTATCCTCCAGTGCTACAGTGGAAATATGCCCAATAATTCCAAAAAATGTGGCGACCATCTCCTTGTTTCGACTTTTTTCACGAACAACTTTTGGAACCGACTCATTCTCAATAACCCAAACTCTCGATTGTTGCTTTTTTTCGGGATCATAGCAGTATAGGCTTATTTCATCACCTGTAATGATGTTGTACACCAAATGAGACGATCCACGGTCAAAGCGGTCTAGTGTAGATCTGCACCATCACACATGGTCTGCTTTTTCAATTGTAGTCAAGTTTGTTTCGAATCCACCGAGAACAGAGCTTACGAACCTTCAAATGTTTGTGTAAAATAATGTTAATTACTTTCACACCAATATTTAGAGCTGTTTGAATTCTTCTGACAGTAGTATGCCGGTCTTCTACAATCATGTTCCGGATAAGAGCAATATCTTTTTTTGTTAACTGCCGTTGTCGAGTCTTCCTTTTTTGAAAGACGTGATTCGTTTTTCTTTTACTTGGATCTTTTTGGTTTAGAAGTAGCAAAAATAACTCATCACTGATTTTACGTTATAAGTGGTTGTTCACAAATGAAATAACACTACACTGTTATATACAACGTTATTTACAATTAAATAAAATAACAATGTGAATAAATGTAGACTTCTTGCATTGGGCAAGTTGAGCCGTACATGATAGCTAAAATAACTGCTAACAAGTTGAGTTTCGATTATCAGATGAACTGACTGTTTCAATTTTCTGTTACAACAAACTCAGTATTTAGAGTGGGGTGGTACGTTTACAAAATCGTACCTCTTCTATTGTTGTTTGGAAAACCCCAACATTAAGGGGTTGTAATATTTTCATTTAATGTTCTCGGAAGGAGCAAATAGCAATACAATTCTCTAATATAAATATATGAGCACTGCTGTGCGTTTACGAGTTTTTTCAATTACAGAGTATCTATAATTCTGAAATCCGGCAAATGTTTATGTATTTTAAAGTACTGCAACGGTATAATGCTAATAAAAGAAAGCAAATAAATGATAGTTTAGACAACGCATTGTACCGATTTTCTAGAACGTGCTTATCCCTAAATCCCGGAATTACAATATGCAGACACAATATAGTTTCTAAGAAAGAGATTACATTAGGGCACTGATGTTCCTCTCTGTCTGTCCAGATATAATTATAAGTATAAATTATTTTACGGTTTATGAAAAATAATAAAATAACTCTAATCACTTATACATGTTCTAATTAATTGTACTTTTGTAAAATAAAGCATATTGAAACTAAAACTAAACATATATACGTTTTACATAAAATAGAGAATATTACTTTTTTATTTATTGGCGAAAGGAGTATTTTATACTAATGTAACTTACAAACAATCAGGTATATTTGACAACTGTCACTATAACTAAACTTCTAGACAACTGATAGAAATTGTCATTCAAAATTTGTCGTAAAATATCATCGCGTACTAGAAAGGCTCAGCGAAAAGAGAACATCCCGTCCCCAAAATTTGCATTAATGTTTCCCAGAGTCGATTTGTATCTCATAAGTTTCAAGGTACCTGGTCCAGAGAAAGATAAGGGTCCAATTGTATCCCGAGCCGACCTGGTACCTGACCCAACTTTAAAGTGGTACGAAATGACTTTTACAAAATCAGCATTACATATAACTCTTAGATATTTTCATTTTACAATGATTTTAAACAACCAACTATAATAGAACTATTTTTACAAATATACATATATGTATTCATTATTGTGAAACTTTAAAGTGGTACGAACTTTTACAAACTCACTATTTTTGAAATTTTCGTTTTCTTGCAGCTTTTGAATATATGTAACAATTTAAAAATCTAGTAATACATTTAAAAATTGATTAATATTTGGATGTGACGTATAAAACGATCGATTATATCACTGGTCAACAGTGAAATTGCTTCTTAGGTGAAAGTACCCAATCCAGAATGAATTCAACGTGCTGAACACGAATATCACATTGAAAAAAGTTGATTGGCTCACGTTCAAGAGATATTGACGTTTTGTCCATTGTATAGATGCTATTGCATAATGTAATGCAATTTAGTGAGAAATTACGAAATTTTGCGTCATATTGCATCACCCCTTCATGCAAAGAAGTTAATGCAGCATTTACTGTAAGTTTCCATTGAGAGTGTTGCGAAATTGATTGCGCAATATCAAGCAATAGCTAATTATAGTTTATTTATAAATGGCCGACGTGACAGTTAACTCGTGCAATGTCCGTTCATTCGCGCATATTTTTCGAAGCTCTAGCATACATAAGTGATTGCTATAGTGTAAAGTAACTAAACAGTAGCAATGCCTCGTAACTGTGTTAATAGTGCAAATAACTTCTGTTATATTTGCGGAGAAGTGACATTTGCTGCACAGAAAAAGAACATCAGTGCAACAGTTAAGAAAGCGTATCATTTGTATTTTGGTTGCAAGATAGGCGACCAGGACAAAGACTGGGCCCCACACGTATGCTGCCGCACTTGTGCCGTAAATCTTTCACAGTGGCTTAATGGCAAAAGAAAGGCAATGCCATTTGCTGTGCTCATGATTTGGAGGGAGCCCACCAATCACGTTGACGACTGTTATTTCTGTATGGTACGACCAGCTTCTGGAGGGATCACCAAGAAGAAGAAGTGGACAGTTGAATACCCTAACATACCATCTGCTCTGCGACCTGTCTCTCATGGCGAAGGACTCCCAATTCCAGAACCTCCTACAGATTTTTCTATCAGTTCAGACGATGAGGATGGCCATGCTTCGGCGAGTTCTCCTCAACGTGGCAGTAAGGATGATGACTTTTCGTGCTTTGACGAAACATCTGCACCACATAAAATTACCCAGGATGAAATGAACGATCTTGTTCGCGATTTGGATCTGTCGAAAAGCAAAGCGGAGATACTGGCCTCAAGACTTCGACAGTGGAATCTTCTGGAACAGAATGTCCGAGTGACTTCATTTCGCACTCGCCATCAGCTCTTCGAATCTTTCTTTAAGAAAGAAGAAAGCCTTGTGTTCTGCTGCGATATTGATGGTCTACTACAAGCTCTCGGTATTGCACATGATCCCCACGAATGGCGGCTGTTTATAGACCCTTCAAAACTGAGCCTAAAGGCGGTTTTGTTGAATAATGGGAACCAGCTTCCATCCATACCTATTGCACATGCGGTCTACATGAAGGAGACTTACGGCAATCTAAAGCAGCTACTGAAGACGATTAACTACAGCAAGTATGACTGGCAGATATGTTCTGACCTGAAGGTAGTATCTCTGTTGATGGGTTTGCAGCAGGGATATACAAAGTACTGCTGTTTTCTTTGTCTGTGGGACAGCAGAGCAATCGATTTGCACTACATCAAGAAAGACTGGCCTCCGAGAGCATTTTTTAAGCCTGGAGAAACGAATGTACAGCACCCACCATTGGCACAGCCACACAAAATCATCATTGCTCCTTTACACATCAAACTCGGTCTTGTCAAAAACTTGGTAAAAGCCATGGATAAGAATGGACCAGCATTCAAGTACCTGCATGACAAATTACCTCGACTCAGTGAAGCCAAAATTAAAGAGGGCATCTTTGTGGAGCCTCAAATTAGACAGCTCTTCCGAGACCCCAAGTTTGAGGAACTTCTTCAAGGTAAAGAAAAACAGGTTTGGGATGCATTCTATCAAGTGGCAGCAAACTTCCTGGGGAATGACAAGGCAGAAAATTACAAGTGTCTGGTTGAGGATATGTTGGCTTTGTTTCATGAATTCGGCTGCAATATGTCCTTAAAGATCCACTTTCTTGATTCCCACTTAGATTTCTTTCCTGATAACTGCGGGCAGGTCAGCGATGAGCACGGCGAACGCTTTCATCAGGACATTGCCACCATGGAGCAGCGGTACCAAGGCAAATGGTCTACGTCAATGCTAGCTGACTATTGTTGGACAATCAGTAGAGATGCTCCACAAGTCCACTACAAACGGCAGGCCAAAAGAAGTCGAAAGCCGGAAGCAGACTAATGTTTTCTTACCATGTATTATAATATTGACATAAGTACACTTTTTCTGAAATATGCGTAAATGTTTTCTTACCATGTATTATAATATTGACATAAGTACACTTTTTCTGAAATATGCGTAAATGTTTTCTTACCATGTATTATAATATTGACATAAGTACACTTTTTCTGAAATATGCGTAAATGTTTTCTTACCATGTATTATAATCTTGACATAAGTACACTTTTTCTGAAATATGCGTACATATTACAGAAAACCCGTAACCAATTCAGCTTTTTCTTAGTCATTTTCATGTTCAGCACATTGAATTCATTAAGAAATGACTATTTTCAGCTTGGAAGCATGAACTTTTCGAAAATTTGTTGCCCAGTGTATTTAGAGTGGAACGACTCACACGCATTGGTGATCCTTTCTAAGGAAGCAGAATGTGCAGCCTACATACGAGGAGTAAATCGGGAATATTCTTCAATGTAATTACCTACGTAACCAGAAAATTTCGTTACAAGGTCCTTGTCAGGTTAAAACGATCCAAAATCTATTGCGAAGCAGTCTCCTACATCTTCTACTTTCAGAAAAGGCAAACCAAAAATATACTTCAAATATCTTGTTATTTCTGTTTTTCTTCTTTTTTTTTGTATTCATTTGCTAAGCCTAACTCCTAAATTTTTCGATACCTCGCTTGTCCTAGATGAAACCGACAACCCTTAATTTTAGAATTCAGAAAAACTTCGCATATACTAACGTGTATAGCAACTTCGAAGTCAGCAAATATGACAATTAGGATTCATGTCAGCCTAGTCTTAGACATTCTTCTTTTACATGCTTAAAAGTTAATGTGAGTCGTCGAAAATTTGTTTGCCAGTAAACAAACCACTAAAGGAACTTGATGCTCATTCTTCAATCTATGGATGGTAAAAAGTTGAAGGACATATTTCGGGCAATACTGGAACGTACCGTCTTCATATATATTGGATAATGTTGATAAAGATCGTAAATTACCTTGCAAGAGGTTTTTTTTTGGAAGAACATTGCTACCTTTGGACAGTATTCGCTGAGACCATTTTATAACAGGAGAACTTGTAGGCCTTGATTAGAAGCAGAGTTTTTCCTCTTTCACTTAACACTGCACAACTCATGATTAATAAATCGCACAAATTTCACCACTCTACAGGGCGCGTGAATATAAGGCACAGTAATATTCACAATTATCAGCTATAATATCCCAAGAGCATTGATAACAGTACGAAATAATTTTATCACAGTTTTTGAAAGCACGTTACTTGGTAACAGCCCGACGCCGTAGGCGGAGGGCTGTTAACCTAAAGTAACGTGCTTGAGAAGTTGTGATAAAATTATGAGTATTTATCAATGCTCGCGGGATATTCGGTAAGAAAATTTTTTGCGATTCAATGAAAATTATTTATTAAAAACACAATTATTGAAAGAACAATTCGAAAAATTATATTTCGATGATGATGTATTCGCTTCGGTTACTGAAGATGTGTTTCCACGCATACTATTGATTATTCTATTGTGATGTTCTTGATCGATATTTAAATAAGGTTTTATAGAATTTGCATTGTTGTGGCCTGTAATTTTTAACAACTGTTGTTCGTCAATTCCATTTTTAGCAAGTGTACTAACAGCAGTTGCCCTATTGGAATGATTGGTAATTTTCCTCTCTTTGGTATCCAAACCAACTGCTTCAGCAGAAGATTTTGTCCATCCGTTGATGGTATTCTTACCCAGAGGTACATTGTCGTACCACTTATCATTTTCTGTTTTCCAATGGCGATTCGGTTTTAAAAATAGTCTGTTTGTTTTGATATTTTTTCCTCTTTTCGATAATAATTTTAAAAATAATCTAACAGGGCAAACGTTGCTGTCACTATTTTGAACTAACCATTTACTAGAAGCGCAGTTCTTTGAACCTCCTTGGCAGGTCTTACTGAAAACTGGATTGTATTCGACCCTGTTAGTTGGAGAGCCATCATTGTTTTTCTCGATATGAAAATATTCAACCAAGCAAGCAACAGCCTCACCACCTCTCCATGCCAATTCCACCGCGGCGATATGATAAAATTTGCGTAGGAGACCTAGAGGGGTATTTTCATCCCAAACGTTTATAATTTTGTTCATTTCGGTTGAACTTAATGGGACTGAACTCGTTTTACGTTTAGTGGGATCTATTTGTAAATTTTTTCGTGCTACGTCGCGTGCATTTCGGGCTTGTTTGAATGCAACACTGTTAAAGGGGTCTATCATGATATTATACTCGTTGTAATATTTTTCTTGTAGTAATTTACTTGTCACATTCCACATAGTTTTAACTGTAGCTTCCTTAAAGTCCGTGCCATCTCTCTTTTTCATATTAACTGCCCAATCTTTCAGTATTAAAGCAAGTTCTTCAATTGTACGATTTCCATCCAACTCATATTTCCTGGTGTTGCAAAAGTCTATAAATGTTTTCCATGTGTATTTTTTACTATTAATAGTATTTTTTGGTACATTTTCTTCAATGATTTTGTCAATTGACTCATTATTTTGAATACCAAAACGAGAAAGTGACATTTTGAAAAATTTTATACAATTAAATTAAATAAGCGTCAAAACCATTGCGTAGCAACCTCTTGATGACAGAAGTGAAAACTACCCTAGGGTTGTTATCAGTTAAATGATGAGTTTATTGGTTATTTTGAGACATGTGATCACAAATAGACGAATTTGATAGGATTCCATTTTAAGCAAAAAATTTTCACTGAAACTAATTTTGTCTTCTAGAAAAGCTTTGATTTATACCAAACCGGATTAACCCTCTGTCTACCGAATGGGTCCAATGGATCCAAAAATGATTTTATTTAGTGTTTATTTAAAGATTTCGCGCTTGAGAACTTTGTGATTACATGACTTTATTGCTTATGATGTACTTTGTCGATATTTAGTTGATATTAATTTTTTATTAATTATTTGTTTCAATATAAATTTTCTACAGGGAACTACCGTTTGGGTCCATCGGACCCATGGAGATTTCGTATATAAGTGAACGATAATTAGCACTTCCTCAGTATATGTATATAATGCAAAGGCAGGAACTTCCCCAAATCAGTTCCTAAGCTGTTCACTGTTCAGTAAGGTTTCAGCTATTCTGAAGGTTGCTCGTATGCATATTGTATTTCGTGAAAAATTTTTGGTCATTGATTTTGTTTAGTTACTGCCTTTTGTTGCTGAATTTGCTAAGTCTACAGTTTTTGTTTAGCGTCTTTACTTTGCGTTACTCATAGGATCACAATGAAGAAAGTTAACATGTTCCATGGATGACGATGGGGAAATCGACTTAATTGAAAGTATGACATACAATGAAGGAATTTTGGAGTCAGGTGATGAAGACAAGTCAGAATCAGAAAACAACAATGGCGATTCCGAGGCCAATAATGAAGATTCTGATGATCAACCAAACGCTAACGGACAAACATTTTCTTTCAAAAAATAAACAAGTGTGGCATGAAACTCCTCTCAAATTGCCACAATGTCGATTAGAGCAGCAAAATGTCAGGACCTAAAAATCCGAGAAGTTGATAGTATATCCTCTGCATTTTTGATTTACCTTAGAAGACCACTCATGACAGTTATTGTGAAATGCACAATAGTAGAAGAAAATACTGTATTAAGGGTGGAAACAACTAGATGAAATCGAACTAAAACAATTTAAGGGCGCCTTAATACTCATAGGAGTATATAAATCAAAAAACGAAGAAATATCTCAGTTATGGAGTAAGAAAAATGGACGTCATATTTTCAACGATATTATGAGCCGTACTAATACTTCGATCAGTAAGATTTGATAATGCAGTTGAAAGAAGAAATAAAAAGGTCTTCTGTCAAACTTCAACCAATTCGTGAGTGTTTTGAACTCTGAAATGGCTATCGACATGATGAATATATTCTAAGCTGGTATATGACTATAGATGAGCAATTGGTAAACTTTAAAGGAAAATGTCCATTTTTTTTATATACCGTCAAAGCCAGGTAGATATGGTATCAAGTTTTGGGCAATTTGTGACAGCATCACATCCTATGCATGGAAATTAGAAGCCTATACCGGAAAAATAGACGAAACAATGGAGAAAAGCCAAGGTGATAATGTAGTGAAAAGATTAGTAAAAGATATAGAAGGATCAGGGAGAAATATAACATGCGACATTTTCTTTATGTCTTATTCACTTTCTAAATATCTACTGTTAAAAACAGTTACCATTATTGGAACCATTCGTAAAAATAAGTCAGATTTGTCCACCTGCTTCACAAATCCCAAGAATCGAGAAATCTTGTCGACATTATAAGGCTTTCAAAATAATGAAATGATACTTTCATACTGTCCAAAGAAGGGAAAAGTAGTTACATTAGTTAGTACAGTACGAAATGACACCAAAGATAGTGGTACAAAAAGAAAGCCGCAGAAGTAAACCTAGATTATAACAAAACTAAAGGCTTTGTAGACACTATGGATAAAATGACTGAATGAGTTAGTATGACACGAATAACAAGCAGATGCCCTTTAACTATTTTTTATAATATGCTGGACATTAGCGTTATGAATGCACTCATAGTGTGGCCGTCTCTCAACAGAAACTGCAGCAAAAAGTTACACTAGTAGGGAAACGATGAAGAAAAAAATGAGGTGTGGCCACCACACGACTTTCATATACGTATGAAAGTGTTACTTCCGGTCCGAATTTTGAAATTTCATTTATACAAAAAATATTCCAAATCCAACTCTAAATACTTTTGTACTCTTCATAAATATATATAGAATGCATAATTTACGACATATTTGCAAAAAATCGTTATTCGGTAAGAGTAAAAGTGATACTTCCGGTCCGAATTTTGAAATTTTTTTTATACAAAAGATATTTAAAAATACGTTCTAAATACTTTTATACTGATAATTTACCTGCCTAGAAAGCATGACTTGCGTGATATTCGCAAAAAACTGATTTTCGATAAGAGTAAAAGACCTACTTCTGGTCGGAATTTCGAAAAACTTTATTAATACAATTTTTCTCAAATTTAATTTTGAGTACATTTGAATTCCTTATAAATTTGTTTAAACTTAGTAATTGACGAAATATTTGCAAAATTCGATTTTTTCACTGAAGTAAACTACTACTTCCGGTCTGCCGATTTTGCTCAAAATCTAATCAGTTCTCAAGAGGAAGATTATATTCGTAAATACAAAATTTGAAATTGATATCTGTAGCGGTTTGATCGCTATCGTGGTCACACACACACACACAGACGGACAGACACACACACAGACATTTTTTAAAAACCACTTTTTTGGTATCAGGGGACCTCAAAACGTGGACATCTGCAAAAATCTCGAGGTCGAAAATTTTCATCATCACAATACTTCCTTATACTACGTATAAGAAAGAAAAAGGGTAGTTGCAGAATCTGCACATCTAAACGCGTCAGAAAATCTAGAACTACTTGTAATAAATGTAAAAAATGAGGTGTGGCCACCACACGACTTTCTTATACGTATAAGCGTTTCAAATTATAGAATTTTAAGAATTTTTTTTTACAAAAATTATTCAAAATCCTATTCTAAGTACTTCTATTCTCTTAATAAATCTCTATAGAATGCATACTTTGCAAGATATTATCAAAAAAGTGCTCCTTGCTAAGAGTAAAAGTGCTACTTCCGGTCTGAATTTTAAAATTTCATATATACAAAAAAAATTGCAAATCCAGTTTTAAATACTTTTGTACTCTTGATAAATATATATATAATGCATAACTTACGACATATTTGCAAAAAATCGCTATTCGATAATAGTAAAAGTGGCACTTCCGGTCTGAATTTTGAAATTTTTTTTATACAAAAGATATTGAAAATTATGTTTTAAATACTTTTATACCCGTAACGTACTTGTCTAAAAAGCACTATTTGCGAAATATTCGCAAAAAACTGATTTTCGATAAGAGTAAAAGACCTACTTCCGGTAGGAATTTCGAAAAACTTTTAAAATAAAATTATTCTCAATTTTAATTTTAAGTATATATGAATTCTTTATAAATTTGTTTAAATTTAGTAGTTGACGAAATATTGTCGATTTCTTCGCTGAAGTAAACTGCTACTTCCGGTCCACCGATTTTACTGAAAAACTAATCAGATCTCAAGAGGGAGATTATACACTTAAATACAAAATTTGGAATTGATACCTACAGCGGTTTGACCGCTATCGTGGTCACACACACACACACACAGACACACACACAGAGAGAGAGACAGACACACAGACAGACAGACACACACACACACACACACACAGAGAGAGACACACACACACACAGACAGACAGAGAGAGAGAGAGAGAGAGAGAGAGAGAGAGAGAGAGAGAGAGATTTTTTAAAAACCACTTTTTCGGTATCAGGGGACTTCAAAACGTGGACATCTGCAAAAATCTCGAGGTCGAAAATTTTCATCATCACAATACTTCCTTATACTACGTATAAGAAAGTAAAAGCATGTATTTGGAGAACATTCCATAATATTATGTGTAAAGTGTGTTGAATAAAAGTACTTCGTAACTATTATGCAAATTACTGATGTAAGTTTTTAATTTATAAATAACCCAAGAATAGCAAAAATAAGTTCGAACGTCAAAGAAAATCACCGTTATTCATATATGGCTCCATATAATAAATTCACACTTTTGCATTTAGCACTAATGTATTTAACCTAATCCAATCAAACAGCATCGTTGTTAACCCTCTGTCTACTGAAAAAGAAACTAGCTATAACTACCGTCAGGGTCCATTCCATTAGTGCTAAATGCAAAAGTGTGAATCTTTTATTTATACTGGTAGTTTCCCGTATACATTATTACCTGCGATAACCGAGTTACAACTCGACCATAGGGTTAATGTTATCACTAGACAGCGGACGTGCCAGGTTTAAATTGCGACGGAGCAAAGAAATAATGTAAACAACACGCAGTTACTGAATAGCACTATACATATGGTGAACTGCAAGATCTGTTATTGTCCCAAAACGAAAGCAAAAAAAGTTGTCTCTCCTATAAAATTCGTTTCTTCATCGGCGTAGGTACTAGCGTGAGGGGTTTTTAAAATTTATTATATTTCGCATGATAAATAAAGTTATATATGTATATACTTATTCATACTTACGTTAGTTTCGTGTTTTCATTGTTTTGACTTCGTAATTTTTGTAATAGTTCCTGTTTAATACCGTTTCATTGAATCTATTTCTCCCAATTATCTCGACGTAAGTGTGCATTGGATTTTGTTAAGTTTCAATAACATAGGCATACATTTTTAGTTATCATTTATTTTGATCTATTTGTTACTATGATATGGAAGAACGTCGAGAATGGCGTCGTAAAACAATGGCAAGTTGGATTAAGGGTCATACTGATTGTATGTCCTCCATTGTCAGTGATTCCTAAATTTATTGCATAGTTTGTAAAATATTGTTACAGAATGCCCAAAAAGGCCACGTACAACGTCACTTTGCATTGCTAAAGCATACACAGAAATTGGACCCGTTGAAAGCTGACAATTTTAACGAAGAACTCTGTGAAGCTTTAATGGCGGCTAATATCCCATTAAATAAACTTGACAATCTGTGTGGTAAATGTTGTAGCTGGTGTACTACATCCAACTATTCTATATAACGCATATGTAATAGCATCTAAAGTTATAAATACAGTTAATGCGGAAACAGTTGCTAAAACCATTGACGAGAATTTGCACAAAATGCTTCATTCGGACGACAGGTACAAAAAAAAAATACTTTTATTTGTTAGCGAGAGTGCCGTATATATGTTAAAAACAGACAGACTATTAAAGGAAACATATCCTTATATGCTGCATATTATTTGTGTAGCAAATGCTCTCCACAGAATCTGTGAATATATCAGAGACAGACGGAAATTGATAGACTTGAATCCGCGTTTAAAAAAGTTTTCAGAAAAGCACCATCGAAAGTAGCTCTTTACAGAGAAAAACTTCCATCTTTGTCACTGCCTCCCTCGCCAGTAATTACTAGATGGGGAACATGGTTGGAAACTACTAGTTTTTATGCAGAGAATTTCGATAGTTTACAAAATTTCGTTACATTTTTAAATGACGATGCTCGAAGTAAATCAGTTGTTATTCCTTCAGGAACACTTTGGAAATTTGCCTAAGCTAATCACATATTTTGAAAATCGAAATCTCAAATTAAAAGATGGATTAACCACATTAGATGTGGCTATTAATAATTTCAAAAGTATTCAAAGTGACTTCGGATGTGGCCTTCGGCAAAAGTTTTTAATAGAAATCCAGATTTAATAACATTGCGGCAATTGTGTATGGGGACAATGACACAAAATCTAACTGCTAAATACGCTGAAATAACAGAATATTTCCAGTACGCAGCTATAACCAATTGCGATGTAGAAAGGACGTTTTTTTATCTACAAGGATGTAGAACAAATCTTACAGAAAAGAACTTAGTATTAGTATTGCTAGTAAATATTAATACTTTTTTACTAGACTTAAACTACAAAATGAACAAATAATAAGGTATTGTGTATTTTATAGATCACCAGCCAATTATATAAATAAAATTAAAACCTCTCTAAAATACAACATTTCAATAGTGCGCCCATGGGCGATGAGTCATCAACCTTTCGTGCCCACTCCCTAATTATCACCGATTTTCCATCTACTACTGGGTGTAAATAGTATATTTAAATATAAGATTGTTATTATTATGTTTGTGTTGTATGTACCGAAACCATTTTTAAGTTTAGGGAGTAGGGAAAAAGAAGAGAAAATAAAAATACAAAATTAGTGTCCTTTCCCAATATATTCACTTGCAATCCTAATACATTTTTCAGATCTATCAATTTAGCTTGTGTGCCTTCATACAAAAATGAAAATGTGTTATCATTGTTTGAAAAATGCGCCGAAACTGCGTCGTTTACTTCGTCATCCCTCGTAAATTTTGTAACTTGCAGCAGTATAATCGTATAACTTAATGACTTTCTTTAATTGGCATGTCTACTTATATTTTAGATCGTGGTTGAAAAACGTATTATTAATACCTTTTCATGCATTTTTGTTGATCTTTGTTTTACTCCTTGGAGCAGTGTCATTATCGTTAGTTACCTTCTTGTGTCCCAAAATTTGCTTTTTGCAAAATTTTTAAGAACCTAGCCGTTTCAGTATTTATATTTAGAGTTATCAGTTTGAAAGATTAACTAACAATGCATAATATCAATCTGATGTATTGTACCTATATCAAACATTGTATTAAATAGATTATGTATATACTGTAAATTTAGAATCGATTCATATCTATAACAAGTATCTTATTGTAAAGTAATATTTTATTTTTGTTTCAGGAGGATACGGTTTGCAGCTAAAGTATTTACAAAATCGATTCTACCAATAGTCGTCAGTATTTATTACGCCTACTTGCGAAATCAACAATCCTTCGTCGAGAAATGTAAGAGACGCATCATTCCTACAATAGTCGCATTCTTAGCGAACAGTATATCTAAATCTTTATCTTCTGTTCATCGTGGCATAACGTACCCTTTAACAGTTACGCAAAAAATGACGAACGATCCTGCTGGTGATTCAATTTCGGAAAATGATGATGATCAACCAGAAAAATCTGTGGAATGCTTAGTATTATCACATCCCGAAACGATTACAGTGGATGTTATTTTCATCCATGGTTTGCACGGTTCTTTAGTTAATACATGGCGGCAAGGTGACTGGAGACATGAAAGTCACCGTCTGAAGAAGACAGCCGTGGAAAGAAAGGCTTCTGAGGGAGATATCAACGACGATAGAGAAAGAAGAATGTCTCTAAAAAGAGGGTCTTCTGGTGGTTATGCTTCCGGACCGCGGAAGATTTCGAAAATGCAAGCTACTGGAAGGGATACTGAAGATTGTAACGAGGAAGACAGAATGGAGATGACAGAAGAACCACCGCAACAGGAATATTCGAAATGTTGGCCTAGAGACTGGATACCTTTGGATTGTCCAGGAGCTAGAGTTATTGCTTTAAACTATACCACAGATCCTTACTTATGGAGACCGGTCTGGATAAAAAAGAGAAATAGGTAATTATTTTATTGCTTATTATATACCATAATTTTAATACAAGTATATTTAACTAAAAATCCATAAATATGTAACTTAATTATTTAAATTCTCTATGAATACGTATATTGGATGAAATCTGGCCTCTTTTATACACATTGTTCACAAGATAACGCAAAATAACAAATATGATACTTTTAAAGTATCTTGAATGTTTCAAGAAACGCAAGGCTCCAATTACGTAAAAATAATACCACGCGATCATTTAAGTTCTAAATTATAGCAGGCGGGATTTTTTTTATTAGGTTGTCCAGAATGTCAATTATTGATTAATTGAAATTTGCGGTTATGTTATACTTTGTGATATTTGTGAATCTTATGTGTAATCGATTTAAATTTAATGGAAATGAAAGCATTACAAGATAAATTAGTTTTATTGTGAATTACAAAAGGTGTTCAAAGTGTTCTCCCCCTGTTGCAATGCAACTGTTAACCCTCCGTTTCATATTTTCAAAAGCATTTGCCAACATCTGAACGGTTATAGCGTTACATGCATTAGAAATTGCCTCTTTAGTTCTTCAAGATTTTGTGGGTTATTTTTGTAAACTGTGTTTTTCAGATACGGATAAATGAAATAATCAAGAATCGTTAAGTCCGGACTGCGAGGCGGAAATTCAATGACTCGATTATCATAAAACTCGCGAATTCAAGCCATACTTTCCCATGTTTTGGGAGCTGTTGCATTGTTCTGTTGGAAATACCCATGTAAAAGTTCGTCATCATGAAGATTTTGTAAAAACGGTTCAAGTAAATTATTTCGATATCTCTCAGCATTTATGGTTCCTTCAAAAAACAGAGGTCCAAATATACACCTTCTAGAAACCGCTAGCCAAACACCAATTTTATGCGGATGGAGAGGCGATTGAATAAACTCATGAGGATTCTCCGAAGACCAAATACGCATATTTTGTTTGTTTATATAGCCGGATAGGTGAACCCATGCTTCGTCAGAAAAAAATGTTAAATCCAAAGTGTTGTTATTTAAATTATTCAAAAACCACTGACAGTATTCTATTCGTACAGGAAAATCTCGAGGGAATAGCTCTTGAACGACGTTAATCTTATAGGGATAAAGATTTAAATTTTCTTTTAAAATTTTTTGACAAGTTCCATATGAAAGGTTTATTTCTCGGGCTAATCTGCGAAGAGATTTTTTGGGAGACTGTTCCATTCTTTCTGCAACATCTGCCACAATCTCAGGAGTCCTTTTTTTGGGCGCGCCACTACCAGCTTTCCTACCTACAGTTCCAACATTACAAAATTTCGCCACACATGTGTAAATTTCTTGGACTAATTTTTGATAATCCGCAGGAAAATTAGGGAAGGCATTTTGAAAATCATTGATACAGTGCGGTACTGAATATGTCCATTCACCATTCTCTTGTCGTTCGGCGTTTTTAAAATAACTTTCAGTAAGAAAAATCTTATGTTCTAAATCAAACATTTTGAAACGTCACTTTGACAATTCAAATTGTAAATTAGTACTTATATACCAACTTAATTTAAATTTCACAAACTGCTCTAATTTAGAATTTAAATGATCGCGCGGTATTTCATTTAGCTAATTAATAAGACAAATAGATTTATTTGAATCTGCGTTATCATACATTCTCTGTATGGTTTTACATATTTAGATATGGGTATATACATATTTACATTTATGGGCTTACTGACACCATCCACGCTTGTATGTCTAGAAATATTTATAGTACTAACGGAAAACACGTGCAACGAGATTTTTCGAAGGCACAGGTATGGATAATTTAAAATTTCTAAGTGTATTGTTGAGAACAAAATTTTTATGAAACAGAATAAAACCACATGCGTTATTCTTTTCCTAATTATGACGCAAAAGAAAGTAAACTCTATTATTCTGCTGCTACATTCTAACTCTGGACTGAAAACCGGGTCGGACTCAATATATATCGACAGAAAGGGGTGTCCGACATGGCTCTATTCTGGGTGCAATGCTATACAGTACACTAATGATTTATTTTCAGTCTTAACGCACAAAGTAGGTATGTTTGCTGATGACATGCCAGTAACAATTCAAGTAGATGAGAGCAAAATGAATGAGTTTTGAGAAAAACTAAGATTATACATTTTCTTTTAAAGAAGGCAGAAAAATTGACATTACAGGGGAACAGTGATAACTAGTGTTGGATTCAAAGATGGATTGGAAGAACCACATCAATAGCCTTTCGCAAACATTATATTCACAATCACACAATCAGTGTTCAACTTTCCGATTGTGTCCTTACAGAGTTCTCCTGTTACTGTAAAGACTTTTTTTTATGTATTCGAAAAGTAAAAATCTTTCTGCATTCCAAAACACCGTCTCCATTAGCTTCTCTGGTGAATTAATAGTTCTTGTCTCTTTTTGGAGATGAAGATCCCTCGTGGACCACTATATGGATTCTTATTTTGTCGATGTATCCCAGCGATGCACTGAATTTCGATAAAAGTTCTTCGTCGTCAGCCAGAACCAGCAAGTTTTCTTCGCAAATGTGTTGCTGCTACTTTTTCTTCGATAGTAAGCAATTCCATAATAAAAAATGCTATAGCTTTAGTCATTCCTATATTTTGGTGCAACACTTTTAATAGTATAGTAAAGTGGGGATATAGTTTCCTATATCACTACTTTATCAGCAATCATCGGAATCTTTATTTTTCGGTTTGCCAAAACCAAAACCTGAACATTCTTGGTGTTTTTGTTGGTTTATACTTCGACAGGCTTTCCGCATCTTGTTATCTTCAAGGGCCAGGTAGATAATATAATAATCTACACTCGCATTATCTCTCTATTATTTTAGCCAGCAAATGCACTTATCTATCCAGTTTTTCTTTGCCATTTCAATTTGAATTTCATACGTGTGAATAAAATCGATTTTGACATAATGTTCAAAAATATTCCAAACATTATTTTGTAGATTTTTATCACTGACAATATTATTCTATGTTTCAAACAGTGCAATTAGGTACTTATTAAAGAAATATTGCCACACTTATTGTTTTCAAGATGTTTCCGTTATTGCAAATCCCGAATGTCAGTTTTGACATTTCACGCGAAAAATTTCAAACGATGATTAGGGGAAAGGGGGGGGGGCGCCTAAGCAGTTTTGTGTATTTTTCGTGCATTTTTATATTATTTTGTTTGGTTTTAAGTCAAATAAAACTTTGAAGTATACGGAACAAAATTCTATAATTAAAAAAAAAGTACAAAAAAAAGGGATTGTTTTTCTTGCCTTAAAAAAAAAATTGAAATGGCCCTCATCACCCACAAACATGGGGCAATTGTGGCCTAGGCTCTAATGACCTCCATTTACGTATAATTAGCGACAAAAATCAGAAATATATATCTTGCCTTCAAAGTCTGCACACTCTTTGTGAGCTCAAAGAAAACAAGTTGTGCAACGTATCCACAACTCTCTGTTTTTCCCGAATTCACAACATATAAGACAAATATCACCATGTACGTCTTTGTCTTGATCATCACTACACTCACTAGAAGAGTTTTCTTCAGGTTTGTGTGAATTTTGACGAATACATTTTCTTTTGGGGTGAATCCTATTATTATCCAACAGTGGGGGCTCTTTAATGAGAGCAAGTGAGCAATTGCACCCCCTGGAATTTTGAAACAAAACAAACCAAGCGGCGACTAACTGTGAAAGTATTTATTTATTACGTATTCATTGTTATTGAACAGGAACGTGGCGTGTACGGCACGCGAAACAACCTACATGCACCGATCGTAGTCATAGATATAATGACGACTAAGACTAACAGCGCACGGATGTAAAGACCCCTTCCACCGAGAGAAACATACCCATGTGCAAAGCGCTACTGTTGCTGCGTAAGCCATTAAACATTACATTGAAGGTGGGGAGAACTGTATTTTGTTCTAGTTCCATATCGTATAATACATAGCATGTGAGCAAGATTCCCGTCTGCTCAACGCTGTTCTAAGATGAATTTCGTGTCTGCGATGCAGAATAACACGTTTTCGCGGTTAACGTATGATGAAAAAATCGCAATAAAAATCTTAAACGTCCGATGCCTCAATTATGTTTAGGAAATAAACAATCTGTTAAAGGTAAAGACGTTATAAGAAAATTCAAAATGAATATTTATCAGAAAAATGACTGGATTTGTGGGTGTGAAATTAAAAATACTTTGTTTTGTTTTCCGTGTCTTTTGTTTGGTGGTGAACCGTCTTGGTCAAAGAACGGAATAAAAGACTTAATTCATCTTAGTGCTAAAATTACGAGACATGAAAATTCCGAAGAGAATTTGAAAAATATATTTAGTCTAAGAATGTTAGGAAAAAATAACATTCAGAATGTTTTAGATCATCATATAGAAAAGCAGTTCAACAACACAATGAACAGGTAACAAAAAATAGGCATGTGTTAAATTTAATAATAAATTGCATTAGATTTTGTGGCGCGTTTGAACTGGCACTTCGGGGTCATGATGAACGGCAAACGTCGAATACCAAGGGCATTTTTCGGGAATTGATAAATTTTACGGCAGAATTAGATAAATCGCTCAGAGATCACATCCAAGCAGCACCGGTTTTTAATTGAATTTATAAATGATTTCCCAAATTTTAATGAAAAAGTGATAGAACTGTTCTGCAAGTCAAAGACACGCAAAATGGACTTCGTTTATCGTCAGATGTAATCAAACTGTAGTGTTATATTTATTATTCCCTCAAAACAAACTGTACAATGAACAGTACCTGTCTGGAACAGTATGTCGGTGAAAGTTATAAAGATTGGGTAAGCGTTCTTGTATTATACTTTTACTTTCTTATACGTAGTATAAGGAAGTATTGTGATGATGAAAATTTTCGTCCTCGAGATTTTTGCAGATGTCCACGTTTTGAGGTCACCTGATACCAAAAAAGTGGTTTTTAAAAAATGTCTCTCTCTGTCTGTGTGTGTGTCTGTGTGTGTGTGTGACCACGATAGCGATCAAACCGCTACAGATATCAATTTCAAATTTTGTATTTACTAATATAATCTTCCTCTTGAGAACTGATTAGATTTTGAGCAAAATCGGCAGACCGGAAGTAGTAGTTTACTTCAGTGAAAAAATCGAATTTTGCAAATATTTCGTCAATTACTAAGTTTAAACAATTTATAAGGAATTCAAATGTACTCAAAATTAAATTTGAGAAAAATTGTATTAATAAAGTTTTTCGAAATTCCGACCAGAAGTAGGTCTTTTACTCTTATCGAAAATCAGTTTTTTGCGAATATCACGCAAGTCATGCTTTCTAGGCAGGTAAATTATCGGTATAAAAGTATTTAGAACGTATTTTTAAATATCTTTTGTATAAAAAAACTTTTACTCTTACCGAATAACGATTTTTTGCAAATATGTCATAAATTATGCATTCTATATATATTTATGAAGAGTACAAAAGTATTTAGAGTTGGATTTGGAATATTTTTTGTATAAATGAAATTTCAAAATTCGGACCGGAAGTAACACTTTCATACGTATAAGAAAGTCGCACCTCATTTTTTAATTTTGAAATTATGCACTCCCTATGTGAACCACCCCGAGCCGCCACTGTTATCCAAAGTTATTTCTTCGACATCATCTTCACTAAATAAATCACGCTTAGTGCCTTTATCAAGTTTTTGCTTTAACTTCTGTTCCTTTTTAGTATATTTCTCTTCTAACACTGACTTGTAAGGTGTGGAAGTTAAAACCTGTGAACGTTGTTTTCTATTGTCATTCTTTCTACAGTTTTTGGTTACTGTAGTGTCTCGTGAACACCATGATAAAGGGATTATGTTAGCAAATGTAACATCATGTACATCAGCCTCTCGTCACTCGTTTTCTGCACTCTTCTCCTCAACAGATTTGTTTGTGGTATTTTCCTGGCTGCTTTCTTTTGTATAATTCTCAGCGGCAGCAAAATCCTCCAAAGGAAAATTATCTGGATTTACAGGAAAAATTCCCGTGCTTTCGAAGCCTTTAATGGCTTTAGCTGGTGTAGCAACACGTCCATAGGCATTTTGGAAAATTTCAGCTATCTCGAAAGTTGTTATTCGTTGACATGGATGGCTCTTTAGATAATTTCCACATTCAACATTATAAGCCGATTTCAAAGAAGAATAAAATGTCACATCCAGTGGCTGTAGGCGGTGAGATGTATGGGGTGGAATAGTTAAAACTACTAAAATTATACACCTCCAATTAACAGTGGCTTGCGTGATTGTCAGTTATTAATAAAACTGGATCCTCCTTTGAAGGTTTTACAAAATCATAAAAATGTTGGAGCCATTCTGTAAATAGCTGTTCGTTTATCCACCCGTTTTCTGAACAACGGTACAATGCTCCTGGCTGTCCAATTTTCTTTAATTCTGATTTCATTCTCTTACGCCCATAAATCAGGAAAGGGGAAACATAGGTTCCAGACGCACTTATGCAGCACATGATCGTAGTGGTTTGTCCTCTTTCGGCGCTTGTAATGAAACCAACTCTTTTCTGACCCTTTTCGGCAAGTATTTTGGAGGGGTTTTGGACAGTAGTTACTCCAGTTTCGTCTGCATTAAATATTTTAGACGCTGAAAACTTATATTTGTCCAGAAGAGTGTTTAGGTTGGAGAAAAATAGATCTACTTCATTTTTGCTGAATGCAGAAATACGGTTAATGCTCGTAGCTTCTAGTTTTCTTAAGCTAACACTGGGATTTCGTTTCAGAAACCCGTCGAGCCAATCTCTACGTGCAGTTTTTTTGTCTTTAGAGAACGGATGTTGTAAGTTCTTTACTTCGGCGTACTTAAAGGCACATTTTTTAATTTCAGTGGGAGATATTCCATAAAAATGTTTCGACAGTGTTATAATCTTCTTTGCTAAAATTTCTTCTTCATCTTTTGTAAAAACAGATGGACGCCCCATCGAAGCATCGGACACATTATTAGTTTTAATTTTTTTTTTTGAAGTGTTGATCTGGGAATTGAAAAGCGTCTTGCAACTTCTCGCGTTTTTCCGCCAGCTCTTATTGCATTTAAAGCAGCAGTAAGCTGTTCAGAAGTCCAGCTACCTTTTCCTCTTACTCTTTTGTAAGTGCGTGGCATCTGCAATAAAAAAAAGAAAACATAAAGAAAAATGAAATTTTTTAGGGGTAATTGTGGCCGGCTCGCATTACCCCGAGGCACATAGCTATCATTACCCCAAAATGGACTTTTACACTTAATTATAAACAGTACTTCAATCATTGTAATTAAACAATAACACATTACATTATCTAAAACTACAGAAGCAAGTGCACAATTTGTATAGAAAAAATATTACATAAGCCTTAATAAACTATTTTAACTTACCTTTGAAATATGAAGAATGATACATCAAACTCAACACAATACTACTTTTTCATAGTTTCCTGTTTTACCAACGCTACAACGCGCCCGCTTTCAGTACAATATGAAATACATGCCCATAGATAGCGCACATAAATTTAAAAGCAAATAATAATATATACAATTTGAGATACTGAATGGCCACTATTACCTCAGTGGCCCCCCTTTCCCCCCCCCCTTTCCCCTAATTATTGTACACTGCTCAAATCAAATTTGGTATGTTTCAACGACATATATTTAACTTAAAAAAAAATACTAAAAATTTAACAACTCTATGTTACTTCTAAGTTACACTTGAAAATGTAAATTAATAACGCAAAACAAAATGGAAAAAATTCCAAGTATGCTTTGAATTGATGTATGCTACCTACTAAAGATGACAGATGAATTCAGTTGTCAATCTTCGTTGATTAGAAGTAAAATGAGGCATCTTTAGTGATGTGCAAGTTGCTCGTTCTGTCGCCCTTATTCAGCACGGTATACATTTGATTTTCCTTGACCTCTTATTTAAAAAGTTACAGGTTTTGAAAAAATTAACTAATTTTTTTGAGCAGTGTATTATTTCCGCAGTTTGACAGAACCTACTTAACAGTAGTTGCGGATTATTTAAATATCTTCTATCTCTTTTTAACTACTATAGTGTATCGATCGTATTTCGATATTTATTTCATACGCTAGACAATTTTATTTAGTTTGTAATGCTTTTATCCTTTCCTCTTTTATTTAAGACATATACAGTGTGTTTCACTTTGATACTTGAAAAATCAGTATTTTTTAATGGAACATCCGATTTAATTTTTTCTTTTTTAAAATATATTGCACTTAAAAAGCTCTACACAGTGATGTGCATTTTTTTGATTTAGGCCCTTTGCATGGCCTGCTGTGGTATTAAATGTAACCCCAAAAATGGCAAAATCGTATTAGGCATTTTTTTAACAAAAAAACTATTTATGCAATCGATTTAGCCATACTTCGAAACCCTTAGTACCAAGTTTCAAAGTCGCATCTTATACAGAGTGTTTATAATTTAGGTGCAAACTTCGAAAAATACCAATGTTTGGGAGCACCCTGTATTAACAGAATAAAATATTTTCGAGATTTTTTTCTTTCGATGGAGGTGTAAGTACTATGGCTTTGAAATTATACTCTTTTTATTGGCCTAGTTAATACAGGGTATTCGTAATAAAAAATCAAATTTAAGGAAAAATCGATTTTTTTTCGTTTTTATTTACTGAACATAAACTACAAAATAACCAAATATCTTTAAATTTTCGAGTTTTCTATTACCCCTCCTTTAACTTGAATACATTTTTCTAACCTTCTTTGGCAATGATTCATTACTTTCGCGAGTTCCTGATGAGAAATTAACTCGCACTCTTCTGTTATCCTCCGCTTAAGTTCTTCCACATTATTGGGTCTTGTACGGTAAACATTTTCTTTAAGTTTCCCCCAAAGATAAAAATCGAGTGGCGTCAAATCTGGCGATCTCGGAGGCCACTTAATTTCTTGACTATAGCGCCCAATCCACTTTCTGGGAAATTTTTGATCAAGCCAGTTGTTAATTATTGCTGCAGTATGGACGGGTGCACCGTCCATTTGAAATATCATGTCGACACGTCTAGCAATTGGCAGTTCTTCTAAGGCATCCCAGAAATTCGTATTTAGAAAATTCAAAAAATTTTGGGCCTTCAAGTTATGTTGAAAAAAAAAGGGACCAATTATTTGTTTATCAAAAATTCCGCACCATACATTAATTTTCTCAGAATATTGCCTTTTACAGTGAATAACCTAGTGAGGGTTTACTTCCGACCAGAATCTACAATTTTGTGAAGATACAACCCCGTTTGTGGTGAAGGTTGCCTCATCCGAAAATAAAATTTTATTTAGGAAATTGTGGTCATTTAGATAATGTCCTTGACACCACAGAGGGTATTCCATTCGAGAATTTTCATCACCATTTTCTAAAGTGTGTAGAAATTTTGGTTTGTAAGCAACCTTTTTATTTTTCTTAAGACATCGCCAAACTTTGCTGGAAGGTATATTAGTGTTTCGCGAAATTTGTCTAACGCTAGTTTTAGGGTTGTGCCGAATTTGATTTAAAACAATGTTTTCTCTGTTCTCAATTAAATTGTTTCCCCTTTTATTTGTGGAAATAACATTACCAGTTCTATCGAAAAGAGAATTAATATTTGCTACAGTTTGAAAACTCACTGGTTCTAGTTCTTGATGTCTCCTGTTAAATTCCTCTGCAGCTTGTTTATAAGTTTTTGCATTGTCACCAACTAGTCTTATTATTTCAACTTTTTGCTGTAAAGTTAGTTTATTTCTAACCATTTTTACACAACTTTAATGGTACACACAATAACGTTTTAAGCAATATAACAGCAAGTGTCAAATTGTTTGAAGTTTGATACATTTTTGTTTTCAAGGCCTGCTTCACTAGCGTTAGACAAATTTCGCGAAATACCTTCCACCAAAGTTTGTGGATGTCTCAACAAAAAATTCTGTTCGGATGTAAACCCTAACTGGATTATTCATTTTAAAAAACAATATTATGAGAAAATTAATGTAAGGTGCGGAATTTATGATAACCAAATCACTTATCATTTTTTTCTTCCAACATAATTAAATAATTAATGTCCTCAACTTAAGCAGAGAATAACAGAAGAATGCATGACTAGCACTAAAATATTTTATCTTATTTATTTTTACTTATTTTGTAGTTTTTTGTTATGTTCAGTTAAATTTCTTTTACTAAAAATAAAAACGAAAAAAATCGATTTTTCCTTAAATTTGATTTTTTATTACGAATACCCTGTATTAACTAGGCCAATAAAAAGAGTATAATTTCAAAGCCATAGTACTTACACCTCCATCGAAAGAAGAAAATCTCGAAAATATTTTATTCTGTTAATACAGGGTGCTCCCAAACATTGGTATTTTTCGAAGTTTGCACGTAAATTATAAACACTCTGTATAAGATGCGACTTTGAAACTTGGTACTAAGGGTTTCGAAGCATGGCTAAATCGATTGCATAAATAGTTTTTTTGTTAAAAAAATGCCTAATACGATTTTGCCATTTTTGGGGTTACATTTAATACCACAGCAGGCCATGCAAAGGGCCTAAATCAAAAAAATGCACATCACTGTGTAGAGCTTTTTAAGTGCAATATATTTTAAAAAAGAAAAAATTAAATCGGATGTTCCATTAAAGAATACTGATTTTTCAAGTATCAAAGTGAAACACACTGTAGAAGGGTTGAGCGACGTTTATACGTATATTATAGTTACATACACAAAGGGAAAAATTACAAAAATATGAGAGATAACACGGGAATACATAAAAGAAGCAAAAACACTTTATGCATACTAAAACTTGTTTCTAATTTTCTATTATATAAAACTCCAATGATCAATAAATTATATTGATATTTAACTTACAAAAAATTGTTTTATTATTACTATTAATACATAAGTAATTAGGTCGTAAATTATATGTAGTATCTGATAAAAAAATGTATATATTGATTAATAACACATTAATGCTATTAAAAATAATATATGTAGTATTTCCAGACTCATTTATGATAATGGTCAAAATAACAAAACTATTTTTACTGACTAAATTTTTGTAGGTGTAATCCTTTTTTGCAACATTCTTTTGTACTTATTGTATATGTTTTCAAATTTATTATTTTTTCGCATAATTTTATATCTTTGTAGAACTTCTATGACCCAGAGAAGTCAAGAAATGATTGAACATCTTTTAAATATAGGCGTTGGTAAACATCCCATCGTATGGGTGGGTCATTCCAAGGGTGGTTTGTTTGTGAAACAAATAATACTGGATGGTAAGTAAATATAATTAGAAACTTGTTTTCTTTAGTCATTTCAAAACAAATAGTTTAATTACTAACTCTGAGAATACGTCTGATTCGAAAAATTTATATCGCGTGTAAATTCTAATCAGTGAAGAGAAACGTAGGTACTTGAATAACATAGTTCTATTATCAAGGCCGACTATATTATTCACGGTTCTTACAATTCTCACAGTCTTTGTTGATTGAATTAATGTTTGTTTATTCATACAGAATGCACATCAATAATATTTCAGTCAGGTTTTCTTACTATAGTTTACAGTTTCGATTATTAGCGAAGCACTTTCATAAATCAATTAATCATAAACTATAACTGAGTGATAACTTTATTGACATCATATACACATTCCACAATCTATTTATTCCAAACTTAATTGCTTTCGTCTTATATATTATCTAATATACATATTTCTATATAACAACAGTTCTAATCTGTCTTCATTCCAAAATTAGTAACACTGCAGTCGAATTCGAACGTGCATTTCTCTTACTTTCAAGAATTGAAAGTAAAAGAAATGCAAGTGATAGATCAGATTCCTATACTTTATTCTCGTACTTTCAAGAGTAGTATTTTGAAGTACGATATGTGTAATGTATAGATCGTATAGAAACAGGACTGCGTTGACAATTTGAGAATGAAGACACATAAGGAGAATTTTATATAGAAAGAGGCAAGGCAAGAAGTAAGACAATAGCAATTACGTTTGTAAACAAATAGATTGTGGTTATGTAAATGATGGCATTATACATGTACAGGTCGCCACATATAAGTTGAGCGGTCATCTGCGCAGATCAAGAAGTGAGAGAATGCACGATGAAGATGGATACAGCTGTTACAAATGCATGCGTGTACACCCCGCTATTACAACTCTGCCATTTGTCCTTTGCGCATATGACCTTCACCGCTCAAGTTATATGTGATGAACTGTAGCTTATGAATTAGTTGAGGCGCGAACTATTATCATTATTATTACCTAGTTATTACTTCTGTATTTTATTTTATATTTACATATTTTTATATTCAGAGTCAGTGGCAAAAGAATAAATAGATGAGTTTATATATATCTAATAAAAAAATAATGTTTAGGTGTTTTAAAAAAATGAGCCAATTATAACAGTGTTTCTCGAAAGTACATTATTCTTGATTGCAAAATGACCAGTTGCGTCCCTCAAAAGTTGTTATCTTCAGTTTGGTGTTTCACTTTCCTATTGGTTTCTTGATGCTACTGGCTATGAAAACGTCTACAATAACAAGCGGGAAAGACTTTTTTAAAACGTCAGTCATAGATTTTGAAACTGTCAGAATCTACCGAAATGAACTCGATTTGCTTATTAAGTATTTCTTTGTACATGATGTGTTCTTATAATCCAGTAGGTACTTATTTTTTATCTTCTTATTTCGTGATATAATCATGACAAATATCATTCGAGCACTTCCGTATATCCTATATATTTTCCCTCTTTCTCTCAATTGATCTTGCCCTTAGGAAATACCCCTCACGCAAAACATCAATTTCGTATAGAAATCGCGAAAGTACATCTAAATATACGAAACTGCTCTATCAAAATACATTGCATAACAATTCACCAAATTACACATTGAATTTACTAAATGCCAACCAAACTAATTTGTTTTTATAACAATATTTTTTGATTAACAATTGATTATAATGTATATTTTATTTTCTTGTGTTTAGCTCACGAAAGCAACGACTCGGAGTCTCCAGTTAAGAAGCTTTACGAACAAACAAAATCGATTTTATTCTACAGTGTTCCTCATAAAGGTTCCTTACTAGCGGATGCAACTCTGCCTTTGCTGAGGCGTAGTGTTGAATTAACGGAAATACAAAGAAGTGAGTTTCAAATTATTACAATATAAAAAGTATAATAGGATTCAGTAATGTTATTTGCAAAAGCTGCTTGTCGATATGAGTAAAAGTGTTAATTTGAGAATTTTTATACAATTTTTTTCTAATTGCAGCCCTAAATAACTAAATACATAATTTTCGGGACATTAATAACTGGTTTTCGATCAGACATTCGGTCAAATATTGTTTTACAAAAAGACATATTCGTATATGCAAAAATCACTTTTTCGTTATAATCATTTTGAAAATGGCTTAAAATATTGCTCTAATTTCTGAAGAACTTTTCCCATTTAGTCTAAGCTATTCTTCAATATTAATAAAGTTACCCACTTATTATTGCCCGGGATAGAAAATACATACACCCATTAATTAGAATATACTTACATAAGAAAATTTCAAGAGCCATTCAAAGAAACTATACTTAGTATGTTGAGTAGGAAAAATTATCATAAATTTAAACGTTTTGACACATTTCGGTTTTTAGTACAAACTCTTCATCAGACCTGATGACAATATATATAATAAGTGAGAAATATATTTCTAAAGAAGGACTGCAGATACAACGAACGCATAGAAGTTAATATATATATAGTCATGAAAAATAGTGAGTAATTCCGCTGTAGAGCAACCGTAGACACGTGTTTCTGACTTCTTGGTCGTCATCAGTACGGTGTAGCCAAGGAATAAGGTGGGATAACCTTAGGGATGTAAGCATAAACGGTAGACCATCAGGCGACAGACCGCCATTTGTAGCTTCAGTTGGAAGATCCTAGGTTTTGAGGACAACAACCAACATCGCCACGAGGAAGACATTGTCAACCTGCGTGCCAACCCACCCTGGAAAGTTAATCAAAAGTGGAAATAGTGCGGATTAATAAATTAGTCATGGAAAATAGTGGGTAATTCCGCTGTAGAGCAACCGTAGACACGTGTTTCTGACTTCTTGGTCGTCATCAGTACGGTGTAGCCACGTATTCATATATGTATATACAGTGTATATAAGCCAAATGGAATAAATTCATTATTTCGGTTACTGTACATATTTGTAAAAAATCCCGAAACATGTCATATTTAATTTATAAATTAACATTCTTCAACGTGAAAATGCGATCCCTACCTTCAACCCCCTTCGAATGACAGGTACAACCCCCATTTTTTTAAATGGGAAATATAGGCTTGTGATATATCGTTGTAAAGGTCTCTTTATTCTCTATTCAAAAATGTTATAATTTTCATGTTTGTTGCAACAATTAAGATAGAATAAAATAAAATCATGTTGTTATCGAAATTCGCTACAATATACTTAAAAAATAAAAAAAATATTCATAATAAGAAAGTGAGTAAAAACCATACCAATGTGCTTTTTAGATGGTATCCATTAAAAATACTTTAAAAAGTTTCCGTGGCAACATTAGTTTGTTTAAAACGCCTTAGTAAATAGTTTTGTATTTAAAAGTTGTCATTTAAATTGACAGTTTGATAATTTTAGTTTGAATTTCGTAAAATACAATTCTGGGAAATGGTTAGATTAACGGAAATGCATAAAATAACAGTCGTACAAATGATTGGTTACGGAGATAGAACCCGAACACAACAAGAAGTAACCCGCCTATTTCATGAGAAATTTCCTGATTTACCGCCTATATCTCAAGGAACAATAAGTAAGATAGATAAGCAGTTTCGAGAGTTTGGTCATGTAAGGCAGATAAAAAAACCAGCTGCCAATGCAGTGAGTGATGAAATCAAAGTAGATGTGATGCTTGAGTTTATGGAAAACCCACATACATCGAGTAGACATGCATCCACAACATTAAATGTTAGCCATACATCGATAGTAAACATATTAAAAGAAAATAAAATGCATCCCTATAAAATGATATCTACTCAGGAGCTTATGGAAGACGATTTTGATAGAAGAACTTATTTTTGTGAGCTAATGATGGACTTGCAGGATAACAATATTATCAATTTAGAAGACGTTATGTTTTCTGATGAGTGCACTTTTTCTCTTAGCGGTCATGCTAATCGGCAAAATTGCCGCTACTGGTCTACGGAAAATCCTCACTGGATGAGGGAAGAACACACACAATACCCAGTAAAAGTTAATGTTTGGGCAGGTATTGTTGGAAACCATATCATTGGTCCCTTTTTCATTGAGGGCAATTTGAATGGCGATCGTTATTTGGCACTACTTCAAAATGATGTCATTCCAACTTTGGCAAATTTATATCCTGATCCAGGAAACCCTCAAGTTCCAATGAATACGATATGGTTTCAGCAGGATGGAGCACCACCACATTACCAACGCAATGTCCGGCAGTACCTCAATGCAATATTTCCCAATCGGTGGATACGAAGGCGAGGATCGATAGAATGGCCAGCGCGATCACCTGATCTGACCTTACTTGATTTTTTTTATGGGGATATTTGAAGAGCATTGTGTACAAAACTAAACCTTTGGATTTAAATGACTTAAGAGAACGAATAACGCTTGCGATTAGGTCGATCACGCCTGATATGTTAAATAATGTTAGAAGACAGTTTTATTTAAGATTAGGATGTTGCCAAGACGTTCATGGTGAACATTTTGAACATCTACTTCATTGACATTCATATTTTTTTGGCGTTTTAAATTTTTCTTTACATTTTGCATTAAATTTTATTTTTTGAGTATATTGTAGCGAATTTCGATAACAAGATGATTTTATTTTATTCTATCTTAATTGTTGCAACAAACATGAAAATTATAACATTTTTGAATAGAGAATAAAGAGACCTTTATAACGATATATCACAAGCCTATACTTCCCATTTAAAAAAATGGGGGTTGTACCTGTCATTCGAAGGGGGTTGAAGGTAGGGATCGCATTTTCACGTTAAAGAATGTTAATTTATAAATTAAATATGACATGTTTCGGGATTTTTTATAAATATGTACAGTAACCGAAATAATGAATTTATTCCATTTGGCTTATACACACTGTATATATATAGGAATACGTACAGTTACACAAGTTGAATATAATACAAGGTGATGAAACAGCATTTATTTTATCTGCAATCTTTCTTCAGAAATATTTTGACAATTATGTCATCAGGTCTGATGAAGATTTTAAATTAAACACCGAAACGTCAAGAAATGTAAAGAGTTGTTTCATTAATTAAACCATCAAACCGTAAGTGTATCATTTATAGTAGAATTTGGGTTTTATGGTATACAGGGTCTTGAAGTCAGGCTTCCATAGCTCCTTTTCGAGTTAAGTTATGAATTTCATTATATGGCAACTTATTAAATGTAGATGGTACTTTGTACATTGGTTCTAAGTCGCACCGTTTCGGAATTACATGATGTTTTTCGAAAAAGATGGCATTTGCAACTTCTTTGAAATTTGGAAATATCTCCGAAACTGTAAAAGTTAGAAAGATGCGGTTTTCAATTTCCACTTAAGCATGCAAGAGCACAGGTCTTTTATTAGAAAATTGTTGCGTTTAAATTACAGGGTTATTAAATAGGCATCTGTAATTTTCGAACTCTCAATTCATTGATAGCTTGATGTAAAATTTGATTTTATTTCGAGTTTGTACGAGTGTCATTGTGTGTATTCCAACGATTTTGGAGATATTCAATTAAATATTCAATTTGGCATAAAAATTTCACGCGCATCCGATTGCATTGCTCATCCATTTATATTATACAGATCAGTGATTCTGAGCAGTCCACTTCGCTCAGTGACCGAAACAATAGTCGCATTCAGCAGACGCAACAGTTCAGTGATCTAATTCAGAGGATGTCCACTCACTTTGAACATGTTGCAGGGTGGTCGCCATTTTTGCGAGCGGAAAATTTTTACGCTAACTGAGTGAGCGTATTTTGTACGCATGCGCCATTAATGCATTCCAACACCAACGTCCCACATAATTTTGAAGAAAGTTACTAGAAAAGCAAGATAAGCCAATTAAAGGTATTGTGCAGAAGTAAATGTAATATTGCAGTTAACCGAGTATTTTAATCGGGGCCCTTACACTAAAAACTACGCCGAACTTAATGCAGAAAACCATTTATTATTATTTTTTATTCGGATAAATCTGTACAATTCTAACATATGACGGCTTAGCGAACACTGAATTATTGTCAAATGAATAGTTGGAGCGGGAACGGTTCCCGATCCGTCTGCTGAATGCGAATACATTTTCCCACAATTAGATATGAGCATATTGCAAAGTCCACAACGCATTGTGGGTATAAATTTCAGTCATTACCAAAATTCGCCAATTGAGTACAACCCCATATGCATACATATTGGTTAGGATTTGAACCGAGTCTCGAAAGAAATAATGTGCCACGGTTAAATTGAATTTTATATCGCTTGTAATTCGAAAAATATTGACATGTCGAAATTTAGAATAATATTGAATATCTTTAGTTAGTAGGTTCTTGTATAAACTGTTCCATTAACTAGCCTAGCTTGTGTGTGCCCTGTTTACCTAGTAGGTATTTTAGTAAAAAAAAATTCTTTGCAGATTGTCCGTTCGTGTTGGAGTTGCACAGGAAGTTTGTAAATATGCTGGAAAACACTAAACTCAATCCGGAAATATTTAGTTTTATAGAAACATCGTTTACCTTCATGAGCTTCATATATCTTAAAATAGTCGCTTTCGAATCAGCAGGTAAGTTTATCTGTAATATTGCTATAGTTTTAATAGTATTAAACAAGTTTTCTATTAGATCCAGGCATGGGTTACCTTTGTGGTGTGCCACTTGACCATCGGGAAATCTGTAAGCCTGCTGGCCGGGACTGTTTCCTATATCAAGAGCTAATTAGGTTATTAAAACAATCGGAAATTAACTTAAATTAATTTCTTTTGCTTAAACAATACATTTTTGTTTTTAGTGAATAATCTCTTTTTTTTGGTGATCTTTTAATGAGCAGTATTTTTCTTTTTCTTCTTTTACTTAGTATCAATTGCTAGATAATCTATATGTTTATGTTTATACATTAGTAAACTACAATTGCATTACATACTCATTTTAGAAGTAGATACCACCTTTCATCTATAAAAATAAAGCTTTACAAAAAGAAAATATCTAAATTCTTCCACTCTTAATTAATATTCAAACAAGATACCAAATACTAAACGTAACTAATACAATTAGCTAGTACTGCTTAAATAGATTAGGATTTTGTGTTCTTTTATATGTATTTTGTTATAAATATAGTACAAATATACCAAATACCAAAGTTATGCGATGAATATTAAAAAAACAGTATTTACATGACAGAATGATGTCATACAACTTGTGACAAAACAGTTATCTGTTGAATTGGTAAACACTACTCATATGCTATGCACTACTTATATTCTCCAGTTTCTCTAAACCTGCGCACCAGTTTCGAAATTGTCGATTGTCGGACACCTAACACCCTAGCAGCGTATCTTTGACTCCTACCATCGTTAATTAACGTAATGGCTTGGACAATTTCTTCATTACTCAAATTACGTACATTGTCCATTGGGGGATCGTCATTCATCTTTACCAAACTATCAAGAGGGTTCTCCATGAAAATATGTGATAAATGTTAAAAGAAAAAACTGTACTTTCAAACTTACCAATTTTCAGAAGAAATGAGATGTAAAGCACCTAAAGCTCACGATATTAGAAAAAAAAATAACTTGAACTCTGCGAATGACCAAAACAAACAACCACTACTGCACGCATTTACTTTTCATATATAAGGTGTTCCATAATTTTTTTGCGGAGTGTATTAATAAATATAATGTGTCTGTAATTGTACCGGCCATTTGCATTTTAGGGAATTTTGCATTTTATAATTTCCTCCCCTGCTACAGGTTATTAATTCTATTTTATCCAATCTCTTTGATTTTATCAACTATTATATTATATATTAATAAGGTTACAGTTAAGTAGTATACTTACTTGATTATATGATTATAAAATGATGAAGAACAAATGACGGAAGACGTTTCCAATTTGGCCATTTAATTACACAACAAAAGCGTAAATAATTACAGACACCCGTTACGAAAATGAATTTATAAAAGGCTACAATAATGTCAGTGACAAACACGGATTAGCAATTATATATCATCACACTTTGGATGCTATACCAAGGCAAAATGCTTTTTAGATTATATTTAAGTTGTAGTAGGTAAACTATATTTGCAATTCTTTTATTGTTAATAAAACTTTCTTTTCGGTTTTATCCGAAAGTGTTAAAAATGTATTTAATTCTGATTCAAAACAATCACTTAATTATTGACTAATCGTCAAATTTGTGTGAATACTAACTGGGCCTATTGCCGTACTTCTAACTGGTAGCAAAATTAATATAACTGGTTTTTCGACCCTCAAGTCGAAGTGCTATTTTATACCAACATTCATTGTGCTTCTTTGGTGACCCTGCTAATTCGATGAATTCCTTTAAAAAGAAATACTTTCGCCATAGTATTTACTGTTATTCGTCTATAGTGTGATTGCACGGGGTTTTGATAATTTCCGGTTTGAATTATTTCGGCAACCATCTCTTGAGAAATGATTTTAATAGTAATATTTACAGTAGCGGAAATGCTTGATTTAGGAAGAGTAAGAGAAGGAAATCGTTAGATGCGATCACTGAGATATACTGCAGACTCTTCAAATTTTGATGAGCCTTCTGCAAGTCATGTTTTTTCAATTCAGACTAATTAGAACTAATCTATGACTTGAATTAATTCTGAAACATGTTGCCTTAGCCACTGTCGTGTTGATTTGGCTTTGTAGGTGGGCTCTGAGCCTTAAATTGTTGAAAGACCCACCTTTTTACATTAAACAATGTCTCATTCAAAGGCTTTACAACGAGAGCAAGGCTACAGTTTGATATGATTTATAAGAAATTTTGACATTGTACTCACAAAAATAAATTGCGTCATATCTGCATAGAAACGTTACACTTGAACTGAAGCTGGGTAAGGATCTGCATAAACTCGGTCATTTTGTTTGTTATATTTGTTTCTCTGTCGGCCATTCTGTTATCTTCTACATATTTATTTAAAGTTGTATACACATATTAGTAAATTAAAAAGCGTATTCGCCCTTTTACCGTAATTCTGTAACGCGATTAGTGCTACACTTTAGCAGCATTTTTCGAATTTCGCGGATGTTTTAAGTTTGCATTGGACGCAATTGAATAACATACAGAGGTATATTTGCAGATATTTCACTGAAAAATTAATGAATAGAAATATAATTTTGTCATTAAATGTTTTTACATCTATTTTTTAACCAATCTTTATTTTGAATATACGGCTGTCTAGTAATTTCGTAATAAAACGAATTAACCTACCTGTATTCTACTCAGAGAAATAGAGTAGGGGAGAACGCGCTTAAAGATGCGCCAACTAAGTTAAATTGAATTCCGCCATTTTGAAGGTTATATTTATACCTAGCTCAACAATTCGCATGTAAAGTTCATTGACTTAGAAAAATGTAAACAAACTTACGTGTGAAAAGAAATGCCTTCCTGCAAAATGGCGACCACTATAGCGTTTGCTTAAAACTGGATGCGCACTCGTCGAAGCGCGTTCTCCCCTACTCTATTTCTCTGATTCTACTCGATTTGTCTTCGTAGCCAACTTAAAACACCCGCGAAATTCCAAAAATGCTGCTAGGGGCAGGTATAAAATTTAACTTAACGGGGATGATGATGTTTCTTATATGACTATAACATTAGTTAGAGTTAAAAACAAAGTATTTTTATTATAATAATATAAATTCTTTCTTACAAAAGAAATTGTTTTTACCAATTCAACACGATATACAATTGACTTGGAGATATAAATATTGAGTTGTTCCCAATTATTTTTTTATATATTGTGATATGTCTGTATTGATAATAATAATAGATATTTTATCATATTACCGTTATAAATAAATATACATAATATGTTGATTTAATATATAGTTAGATATAGATTTTATAACAATTGCAACAGGATCTCTATATGTATACCTGAATAGAAAATATATGTTCAAATAAATTTAGCATCAAAGATTTTTGTGGAAATTTAAAACATCAGATATATTATTTTCTGTACGGTTTTTTCTTTGCCAATTTTCAATTTGAGCTTTATACTTATGAAGAAAATCAGTACTCCCTAGTCAAACGTTATACTAAATTAGTGCGAAACATGCGCGAATTTTGCAAAAGTACATACTGTTCCCCGCAATATATCTTGTCGAACTGTGCGAGTGAGTTTGCGCAGATAGAGGAAGGGTAGATTGCGTTTTATTCGTTCTTAGATATAACGTCCCCGTATTAGCTCTTATTTAAATTTATATAGCTAACTTACGTTTTGAATACGACACTGTACGTTCACAGTTTCCCATTTGCTTGCTTACTTCTGAAAATAATCGTCAGAAATTTTGTAAAATTTCTTGATGTTATTTCCGTAACTACAAACGTAGTAACTGAAGCAGACAGGTGGGTGGTACGTTTCCTATATACGTTTAAGGCGCTTCCCAACCACTCGCCAACTTATACTGTGGGGGCTGTACTTAATATGACATATCCTTAATAAAATATTGTTGATCGTAATGTACTAATACAGTGCATTCAAAACTATAATTATTTTTTTTATACATATACAATAAATTAGAGAGGTATAAATTAATATTTCAGGTTAAGAAATAATCATATATAAAAGTTATATACATATTTACCATACTGTCTACTATGCAGATACAGAACAAGTAAGTTACACTGACCTGTTTATTCATGTTCTGGTATGCGTATATGCACTTTGATATGTCACAGAGCCAACTTGATATTAAATTTATTTGATTGATTTGAATATAGGTCTAGATCATGATAGAAGGACTTTTAGTCCTTCTATCATGGGTCTAGATATGTAAATAAATACTAATATTCAGATATCTATTTTTTGTTTATATTTTCCAAGTCTTTATGAACAGACAAATCCTAACTCAGTAAAATTCACGGGATAGGTAAAAGTTTGTATTTAAAAGGAAAAGATTAGAACACAGTTGCAGATTTGTGATATGATATTTAGTGTCTAGTTGTTAAAAAAAAATGTTGAATTATAAGATTTAAATTATTACCACATGTGTGTAATTATAAGCTATGTTAGTTCTTTTATTTAAGTAATAATTTTCTCATCATGTAATATAACTCTAGCAAGTGTATTTATGGTTATAAAATAAGTATTTCTTGGGAGAGTTATATTGTAATTCAACATTTATCGTTATAGATTTATAAACGCATACTTCATTCCTGTATGTATTTGCTATTGGATATGATGCATGCATAATATATAAACTACGTTATGAGAATGTGAAATAAGAGAAAATAAATTTATAAATTCATATAACAGTTGTTTTATTGGACTTGCCCTTTCTTTCTGCATAAACTACAGAAATTTTGAATATCGAATGTACAGGGTGAGGCATTTATCTTGAGACGACTGAATATCTCGCCAGCAAGACGGGTTTCAAAAAAATGTTTCAGACAAAAGTTGTTTGATTCCAAGGGGGAAATGCAACGGCAATATGTATTTTTTATTAGGTGGATGGGTTGAAGATTATTTCAAGGTCAACTTCGTTTTCTCAAATGGAAACCAATATTTTTCTCATCAGCTTCGCAACCTACGGAAGAAAAAACTTCTTTTCGAAAAAATATTCTGTTAGACCTTTATTTTTTGAGATATTCAACTTAGAAATTTGTTTACACTACATAGGATTCGTATGTCAATATCAATGTCAAACCTAATTCAGAGCTTCACACAAGGCTGCAAGGCTTTATAACAGATGCTCGAAATGACCTCCGACTTCGATACTCTTATAAATTCGCTTTATAAGAAATTGATGCGCACTCAACAGAGTCGCTCTCTTAATATTGCTACAAGCATTTCGAATGCTCTACGTCATGTCCTCTCGAGTTGTTGATTGCGTCTGGTACGAGGGATAAGCTATAATTATTATTGAGAATTGAAAAATCTAGTTACCCGTGCAAAACAAATTGTTGTTTATTAAATAGTGCATTATTTTATCTGTCAATTGCAGTTTAGTTTGTGACATTTGGTTGAATAGTGTCTTAGAAATAGTCGATAGAATAAGCTTCTGTTATCGGAAAAATGGAATTATCACGTGAGAACTTTCGGATGAGTTACTATGATTTCAAGAAAGGCTTGAGGGCGTATGAGTGTGAGGAAAGTTTAAAATCGGTATTTGGGGATCACTCACCATCATTGGCTACTGTTTATAGATGGTATAAAGATTTTGAGCGAGGTTGCAAGTCGGTGGTACACAAAAAAGGAGCTGGCCCTCCTTTAACTGCTGTTAACCCCGAAAACATTGCTGCGGTGAAGAAGATGGTGGAAGAGGACAACCGCATTACCTATGCAATGATAAGAGTCCAATCTGAAGATAGGATTCTCGCAAGTGAAATCAAGATTGCACGAACATTTACATATGTATCTCGGTTTGTACCCCATCATCTGACAAAAAGCAGAACTTGTTAAAATTTGCCAACAAACTGTAGATATGTTGAATGCTGGAGATCATCAAATTATTTCTAAAATTGTAACTGGCGATGAATCGTACATACCGTTTTTTGATGTTCCCACTCGCCAAGAAAGCCGAGTCTGGATACATGAAAACGAGGAAACCCCTACGATGCACAGTGGAGTATTTTAGCTCAAAAGTTGATCAAAATTTTTATGTGATTTTATCGATTTGATATATAATAAAAGGCAATATAGAGTCATAATATTGTATTTAAAACAATCCGCCACATATGAAATTAAATATACGAGGGTTGGGGCAAAAGTCATGGCAACAATTTTTTTTCTTGAAGATACCAGTCGGGTTGGAAAATGTGACATATACAGACGAAAGGACAAAGTCTTAACTACATGTGTGGACAATCAATACCACTGAAATATCGTAACACACTAATTTATTACGGTAGTATACAGGGCAATATGGCCTTCACCGTGCAAAAGAATGATAACACAGTACACATAAAGTTGACATGACAAACCTGGGCCTAAAGACCCTCAATGTAGTCCCCTGCTACTGTTAGCACACGCAGCCAACTACGTGGGAGGCGCTGAATACCATCTGCCTCAGCATTTGCCGCACCATGTGTGAATCGGGTCATCTGTTGGCGCACAGCATTAGCAATGTCCTCTCGCGTTGCAAACCGCCCATGGGGATGGGAAGAGTTGGAGCACCCAGCGTACTCTCCTGACCTTTCGCCCTGTGACTTTGATCTAATTCCCAAAATTAAGGAACCAATACGTGGTAGGCGGTTTGCAACACGAGAGGACACTGCTAATGCTGTGCGCCAACAGATGACCCGATTCACACATGGTGCGGCAAATGCTGTGGCTGATGGTATTCAGCGCCTCCCACATCATTGGCAGCGTGTGGTGACAGTAGCAGGAGACTACATTGAGGGTCTTTAGGCCCAGGTTTGTCATGTCAACTTTATGTGTACTGTGTTATCATTCTTTTGCACGGTGAAGGCCATATTGCCCTGTATACTACCGTAATAAATTAGTGTGTTACGATATTTCAGTGGTATTGATTGTCCACACATGTAGTTAAGTCTTTGTCCTTTCGTCTGTATATGTCACATTTTCCAACAGGACTGGTATCTTCAAGAAAAAAAATAGTTGCCATGACTTTTGCCCCAACCCTCGTATATATATATATTTGGAGGAGAAAAAATAATAATAATAGTAAAAGAAACACATACAATCATATTAATCTGAGTCGTTTTCACTCTATGCATCCGCTACTTCATTATAAATATGTGGTACGTCCATTTCCGGTAGCAAGAGCTCCAATGTCTCACTGGAGAAAAGTTTACTTGTTTTCTGAAGTCTTTTTCTTGTACTACTCAAAAGAGGATCAGAACTTAGCAGAACTCTGTTTAAAATATCTCTATTACAGCTTTCTCGCGAAAACTTTCTTGAATAATTCTGCCTATACATGCGGAAGTGTTTATTTCGGGCCTCAGCCGGCTCTTCCGATAGTTGGCCAATAGGCAGAATAGCATGGTTAATGACTGTGGCGTCATGCCTCAATATTTTATCAATTGTCGGAGTCATTGGGTACCATCCATACATTTCGACGTAAAGTTTTGCTGTCTGTTCTGCAAAATTGTCAAATTTATTGACATCAATTTTATGTCCACTTGACAAAGTCTCTAAAATGATGTTACATATTTTAATAAGTCTGATGTCAACTCCTGTGATGCGGGAAGAAGTTTGGGGATCTGAGAAAAATTGTCTTGACGTATTCCCGTCATTAGTGTTCCCGAAACCAGCCTTGGGGATATCCACCAGCAGCCCCATTTTCACTTTAAATGTATTTTGTATTTTCTGTTTCGTTTCAGCCACTGTTTTTTATCTTCTTGCGTCCTTGCTTGCCATTTCTTTATGGGTATTTTATATGACAAATGAAGTAAAGATACAAAAAATCGAATCCTTGCGTGTAGAATTGATAATCCAAATTTAAGGGCATCTGGGTTTTCTGTTGTTTTTTTATTAAAATTGTTGAAATCTTTTGACGTTTGCCCGCATATATAACACCTCATAGTCGATGCCGTGTTTGTCACAGCATTGCAAACCTTTGCATCGATCATTGTAAGCGCCAATGTGTGCTTTATTTGAAGTATACCTCCAAAATCTTTCGTTATTTCAGTGTTTCTCAAGTTTTTTATTTGTTCTTCCACATAGCGGATTTCTTCATTTGTGATATCTTTAGTTTCGTGTACAAAGCGAATTCGTATTGGGCGGCAATATCTTGTAGAAGATGGGACTGGGTTTTGCCAAATGATTTTCTTCTGGTCTCCAATATGGCATATGAGCCGTAGCGGCACAAATGAACTTTGAAAGATGTTTGCATCACTGTCTGTACTAGTTTGGAATTTTTGTTTAAATGTTTGATGTTGCGAGCCATCACAACCCCATTTTGATAATAGCTCCAAATTGCTTCTTTGTTCTCCTTTTAAGGTTTCAACCACTTCATCTAAATATTCACACAAGCGCATAGACGTGTGATCTAGAAGATCTTGTAGGTCAATTTCAGAACACGTTTCTGTAACTCTCATCGACTCTGGTCGTGGATAACACTCTTGTTTAGCTTTTTTTAGAAGCGAATAACAAGGACAGATGTTCTTGTTGGCAGATTGAATTACTTCGTATTGCTTTCTCGTCAAATTAGCTTCCACAAAAATTGATAATGCTTGTGATGGAGTGTGCTTTTTGATAATATCTATTTGAGTAGAAGTAACACATTCTCTATATTTTTTTTGCTGTTTCTGGGGTATAAAGAATATCTTTTATTACTCTAGACGCGTCACTATGTCCTTCAGCGCGCTGACTCATTTGAGCAGCATAAGTTAACAGTTCGCAAGGTATTTGTTCTCTTAAAGCCTTTGTTTTTCGCCGCTTGGTTGGCGAACTCGATTCCTTGAAATCTGTTAATGGTCGGCCAGGACCAGATAGGTTTACTTTCCAGGTAGTTAGTGTTATGGTGGTTTTGAGCCATAGTAAATTTTTCTTTAAAAATCGATCTTCCTTGTTACTAGCAGCTATCCACTTTTGTTTAAATTGAAATTTAAAACTCTTTAAAGTACGTTTTAGTGAACTTTGTTTATTTTCAGGACATTTGGTAATATTTTTAAGGTGGTCTTCCAAAAACACGAATTTTTCATCAATTTTCTTCTTCGAACATTGTTTCAAGATTATATAGAGTGATATTCTAGACATTTTTATCACACTAGCTTGGGATTCTGAAATAAAAATATGAAATAAGGGTTTTCACAAAACTAACCTATTTTTTCCGTCTTAGTTAAATAAAATAAAATAAAGAATTTGCGGAAACATGCGGATCATTTCTTGTCAAAAACATTAACAAGAGTATCCAAGTTTTTCGTTATGCACGAAATCGTAACTTAACCAAGCTTAACTGATATACAAAAACTCTTTTGAATACACTGTTTAAACAAAAATAACGTTACATTTTCAGTCTCGAATGTTTATGATAAGAAATATCACTTTATCAAATATAATGCAGAAAATATATATTCTTAAATTATGTATATACCTTCCTCTTCATTATCCATTATGATTATTACCAGACTTCACTGCACACAATCTTAATACATTGTTTGAAACATTACGTTTCAACACTAGCACCGAGACAACAGAAATGTGATGCACTTGTTGGCTGAGTTTTGACAGACATGTCGGCTGTAAGGAGGGTGCGACGTCACCTAAATGACAGTTCAGTGACGTACCCATTATTAAGCTTTAACTATGTACAGTTCATAATATATTTTGCCAAAATATTTTTTTTCGGTTTTTGAGCGACTTTTCCTTACAAATACTCCACTGTGCGATGGTGAAAAACAACGAGCAATGAAAAAAGTTTGTACGCAGTATTTGTTAGAATCACGCAATTTAATTAGAAGATCAGAAGACAGTTACCGCTAAATGGTATGTTGAAAATTGTTTGCCTACTGTGTTTAGTAAAGTGCCCAGAAAAGGGATCATGTTACATCATGATAACGCGCCGTCCCATACAGCAGGGACAACTGTTCAGTATATAGCGAAAAACAAAATCAAAATTATAGAACATCCTCCTTATTCACCGGATTTGGCGATGTGTGACTTCTGGCTATTTTTTGAGCTCAAAAAACATTTCAGAGAGAAAAGGTTCCAGTCAGAAGAAGAGATTGACAGTGCCGTTAAGTGTCTTTTTGATAGTATCCCTGACAGCTGGTTGAACGCTTTTAAGCTATGGAAGAAGAGAGTGTTTAAGTGCATTATTGTAAATGGCAATTACTTTGAACATATTTAAAATAAAAGTTCTAAAAACTTGTACCAATCTTTCTATTCTCAATAATTGTAGCTTGTCCCTCGTATACCTTTTTCTTAAGGTAACCCCATAGGAAAAAGTCCACAGAAGTGAGATCTGGTGATCTCGCAGGACAATTACTTCGATTGCATGCAGGTAAGGCATTTATCTTAATTAAGATTCCTATGTAGTGTAAACAAATTTCAAAGTTGAATATCTCAATAAATGAAGGTCCAACAGAATAATTTTTGTTTTTTTCCGTAGATTGCGGAACTGACGAGAAAAATATGTTTCCATTTGGAAGACCGAAATTGACCTTGAAATAATGTTGAACCCATCCTCCCATTGAGAAAGAATAGGTAGGGAGACGAAGTCACGTGATCAAACCGGGTACAGGTACGTCATATTGGTAACACACTTACATCAAACAGAGTGTTAGTAAAAAGTGGAGTGTTTGTTGAGTGCATCGTGTATTAGAGTTATATAATAAGTTAAATATTAAAAGACATTATTGTTTCTTGTGCTCTACGTAGATGCAACAGCAGAGGCGGCGTTGATAAGAAGAATTCGTCTGAAATAACATTTCGTAGGTTAGTGTAAACATGACGGATGTGGGATGATAGATTATATATATAGATATATTTTGAGTAGTGCGGACTAGGTGAGGCAGCCATATTTGTGTCACACTTAGCTCCCGTTTTGAGAATACAGCAAAGATGCTTTACAGCGTCTCCATAGTATATTTCCTCAATGCATCCTCCTAATGAAAAATAAACATTGCCGTTGCATTTTCCCCTCTGAATCAACTAACTTTTGTCTAAATTTTTTTTAAAAAATATCTTGCTGGCGAGATATTCAGTCGTCTCAAGATAAATGCCTCACCCTGTATATACTCCAGCAGCACAAAATCTACGTTAGATATTAATTTTCTACATAAGGAATGAATACACTTGGTTTTAATAGTTGTTAAGAGTTGACAGGAAACTGATTATACTATTCCTTTGTTTGTAGTCTGAAAGCCGGCACGTTGGACAGGCGCTTTCTCCGACGACAGACAACCACAGCTACCCTAGCTTAGTTTGTCTGCTTTTTTTGTGTTCTTGGTTAAATTACTGATCGATGTATTCTCTATTTTCACGATCCACCAGCATATAAAAGGCGCCGTCAACACATTAGTAAACCGCAAAAAGTTATTTCTAGATTGAAGCGTATGAGAGAAAAAGACAAAGCCCAAACAATGAAAAACAAACCCAGAACTCAATACTACAACTTTTGCGACAGTATATTCGAAAGCGTCAAATGTAGTTTCGAAATGTTATTAGTATTTGGGAATGTATCAATTGAATTTTAGAAATAATCATATGTATTTTAGCTTAATCATATGTAGTTTCGAAAAGGTGATATGTATTTTATTTATTTATTTGTCAGAAAACACTATACTAACTGGTATTAGCACAATAACCCTGTACAGAAAATTATAATATATATTACATTGCCTAAGATAGTTATAGCCTGGAGCGCGTTGACATTAATTGTGGGATGAACGTCGGGCGTCCTACCAGACATACATATTGTATACCTGGTGCGCGCCCGACGCTTATCCGGCAATTAATCTGAACGCGTTCCTGGTGGCCAAACATTATGAAACTGGGGGTAAAAGTCTGAAATGACAATTATTGGTTTATCAATCATCTGACACATTATGATAATTTTTAATTACATATTTTTTTTCAAACAGTATTTGCGAAATTATTTTAATTTTTGAAAGCGTCAATTCAAAAAAATGAATTTGCGTGATAATTGCGGAATTTGTCGAGTATCCATGTTACGGAAACTTGTTTTGCGTCTTCTCCCATGTAATCATAAATTTAATGAAAGGTGCGTGCAGCCAATTTTAAATGTTCCTGAATCAAAATGCCCGATTTGCCGGACTGATATCTTGGGAAATGAAAACATAATAAGGAAGGTATATCGGTAGCATTCTGCGCAAGATAGGGAGCGTATTGTGGCGTGTGCCAATAGAGGAGAAGATTGGGTTCAACTGGCTTCGACCTTAAATATTAAAGTTAAGACGGCACATAAATGGGTGACATCGGGTCGAAACTTATGTTAAAGAAAGGAGGGCATAAACCAAAAGTTTTAAGTGAGCATCATATTGACATTATTATAGGCAAACAGTTAAAGCAAAAAGTGCAAAACAACTTCAATATTTCCGTGTGTATTTCCACTTTAGGAAATTATTTGGTGCATCGACAGCCAATATCAATGAATACGGACGAAAACAAAGTGCGTCGTGCTGATTACGTTCGTGCTCTAAATGGATTCATTCATGAAGGAAAACAAATAGTTTGGATTGATAAAACAAACTTCAATTTGTTTTGTCGGCGGACAAGAGGTCGGTCCCGTGTTGGAGTGCGAGCAGTTCAAATTCTTCCCGCTTCAAGAGGACCAAACGTTCATATAATTGGAGCTATATCTGCTGGAGGTATAATAGCTATGGATCGTCGTCGAGGCTCTTACACTGAAGAAGCTGCAAATGTTTGGTTGGCAGACTTTTTAGAAAATTGGCGAAATAATGGTAATCAACCGGCAGATTTGGTTATTGTTTGTGACAATGCTCCTTGCCATGCAAGGTTGGAAAGAGCCGTTGAAGGCACCGGTACAAGCTTGTTGCGATTGGCATCTTACTCCCCAATGCTAAACCCTATAGAAACCATTTGGTCAAAGATAAAAACATATGTCAAAGTCTATCTTGGTATCCCTGAAGTCGTCGCACAGGGTGTTATAGAGCAACGATTAGTTTACCTAGAGGAAAAAATAGACTAGGCCAAGAATTCCATTGTTGGGGGCAGCTCAACATGTTAACTTACGCTTTATTGATAGATAAAAGGCCGCGGCGTAGTCTCGTAAGTAACGTATTAAAAAATGAATCTCACTAAAGCAATGTTTTAAATTTATTCAGCACATAAAAATCATTTGACAATTAACTATATAACTCACTACTGTCTTATCTGACATAACTCAAACCAACATTCCTTGACAACCGGTTTATTTTAATCGCACTTGACCTGAAGAACATGTCGAACAGCGTCCGTAAGGAGGCGAGGCAACGGTAACAAACACACTACTGTGTTTCATGCAGCTGCTCTTGCTTTAGAGGACATGCCAGTAGGTGTTTAGGTATTTTGTTCACACATTGTGTTAAACTGCTTTGGCTTCTTTTTCTTTAATGCTTGTTGATTCTTAATGTTGTAATTGTATATGTAAGTACATAGTAATTTCTTTATGTATTCAAGAAATATAGGTATGTTATAATTTAATATTTACTTGAATTTCTTTTTCTTCTTCTTTCTCATTTTTTGGTTGTTACTGATATAGGTACGGTCGTGAACAAAAAAAACTAAGACATTCAAGAGAATATAAGTACATAGGATATCGAAATAACATAATGCCATCGAAAATACAAATGATGCTTTATAAAATCCAATTGATAGTTTGAAAATACATTTGACGTTATCCAAAATCCATATGATAAGGATAAAATACACCTGATGCTTTCCACAATCCATTTGATTAGGCTAAAATATATTTGACTGGTTCGCAAATCTAATTCACTGTTACAAAATACAAATGATATCTTCTACAATTCATTTGCTAAGACTAAAATACAATTGACGCTTTCAAAAATTAAAATGATAATTTCGCAAATACTGTTTGAAAAGGTGTAGAGCATTAGATTCAAAACCAAAGAAACAAATAAATGTACACAAAGTTCTGAAGATGAATGACTTTATGAAAATAAACGTATTGTATAAAATCAATAAATTTGTCAGTTTTTGAAATGTTTCTGCTAAGGACAATATCTTTTATTTGATTTTATTTGTTTCTTGCATTTATATATGAATGTTTTTCTTTGTTTTTATGTATTATTATATTTTTGGAATATATGTTTTCTATTTTCACTTGTAATTATATAATCATATTTAATGTATTTCTTACTTGCGAATTTGAAGATATTGTGAGAATACATATCGGGAGCATGACCGAAGCACATGCCGTCTCAGCGACCGAGTTCATTGCCTGCTACAGAACTGTGCATCGAAGGCGATGCGAGACCTCCATGTATGCGTACGGACTGCAGTGTTGGGTATCTGCGCATATATAGGTGGTCAATAGCTCCACAATGGTTCATGTGTATATATAGCTATATGTAATCGTATGTTTGTGTTTGATGCAGAGTGACCACCGACATATCGGCGCACACCGAACTTAAATAAATGAGTATTTGAACGCAATTTATGTTTTATTTCACGGTGTTTTCAAAAGAGGAAGTATCCTTAACAGTTTCAATATGAATTAACTGCAAAACTTTCGCAAATGATATGGAATCTTACTTGAAAATAATACAAGTTACCAAAGTACTGTTTACATAATAAGTAGATGAAGTCCGTCTTTCCTTCTTTCTACTATGTAAAACAATAAATATTTAAAAAATAAAAATACAATACTTGGTAAGAACATTTTATTATTTTTAAAATTAGCCCTAAACTAAATTTACTTAATGCATAGTATGATCAATATATATATACATACACCTATATTGCTTAGTGTAAATCTATTGATTTACACATAAGCAATTCTCATGATTCTATAGCAGGTTCGAGGACTGCCCCACTGTATGCCAAATCCCAGTAGTGTTCGACTTTGTGTTTTTTAAAATGTTCTCTCGCCATTTTTTCCGTTGGAACCACTTTGAATTTCAATTCGCCAAAATTCCGTTGCTTGCTTGTACCTTCCCACACTAAGACACATTTATTTGGAACTTCATTACCATCGGGATCTCTGACAGTATCCTCTTCCCACTTTATTCGATGTAACATTAACCTGAAAATGTTCAGAATTTTATTACATACAAAATGTCGAAAAACCACATATAATATTGTTGCTTTTATTGGGAAGTAAAACTACCAAATTCTCGTATTTTAGATATATAGAATGATCAATCGTGTCATGCAATAGCGGCAACAAAGACAATTATGTCATACATAACACGAAATTGAATTAAGGCACAACTGCTGGAACAAGCGTTTTGGATTACAAGTCACCATGTAAAATGATTATTTTGATATTGTACCAGTAATGTTCTTATCTACTAATAGAAACTTCCAAACTACTATTATAAGTTTATCAACGAACTTTAATTTTTATAGTTTTTTTTACAACTAATTATCTTCGTAGCGTTGCGTTTAAAGGAACGCAGAATAAGTAGAGCGATGAAACGTCAGATCACAACTAACTGACATTTATTTCCTGCATTCCATGATATGAATTCAGCAAATTTTATTATTACCGAATAAATGTCATAATGTGTTACATTTCATATGTTAAGTTTACCAATGCAGAAAGTGTGGCACACTGTATACTGAAGGTCACATAGCAAGTAGGGCTAAGAATTACAATTAAAGCATTGGTGTGAATAATTAAGTACAGCACACAACAGAGAACAGATTTTTTCATTAGAGAGATTTAAGAAAATGTAGATTTCTTCATTTCATAACAGACAGGTAAGATATATTTATTGAAAGGGGTTATTCTTTGAATTAGACAATCGACATAGTTTGTTAAATTACTTCATTATTTTAATCAATTAAACAGTGTTTTAATGTATATATAAGACAATTCGTTTTCGTGGTTTAGCGGCTATCAATGAACTTAAACAATATACTAAATCGTTTTGATAATACAGATATTAATTAATTAAAAACATTAATCGATTTAAACATTAACATCTTGATAACAAATATTATAAAACAGCCGCTAAAAATGGAATATCTATACAGTGTGTATAAGCCAAATGGAATAAATTCATTATTTCGGTTACTGTACATATTTATAAAAAATCCCGAAACATGTCATATTTAATTTATAAATTAACATTCTTCAACGTGAAAATGCGATCCCTACCTTCAACCCCCTTCGAATGACAGGTACAACCCCCATTGTTTTAAATGGGAAATATAGGCTTGTGATATATCGTTGTAAAGGTCTCTTTATTCTCTATTCAAAAATGTTATAATTTCCATGTTTGTTGCAACAATTAAGATAGAATAAAATAAAATCATGTTGTTATCGAAATTCGCTACAATATACTTAAAAAAAAAAAAATATTCATAATAAGAAAGTGAGTAAAATACTTTTATACTTTTATATTCTTCTTAAATCTGTACAGAATACAGATTGGATTGGGGTCTTCTCGAACGTTGTTTCCATGGAATATGTGTTCATTTGGTTGTTCAATAATTTCCGGAGTAGGCAAAACCGAAGTAACTGCAAATTGTTTTTTAACATACTATATCACCAATAGAATCTTGTCCCTTTCACTCACGAAAAATATTCTTGAACTCGTCAGGTGGTAGGTCTTTAAGTTCTTCCTTCAAGTGATTATATAGCTTGGGACCCCAATAATCGACACCCGACTGCAACAGTGAAAGTCGATGATAAGGGGTTCTTAGATGCTTTCTACTTAGTGTGTTTGTTTCCATTTGGATAAAATGTGTTCGTTGGTAGTCTTTTTTTTGTAGTGGAAATATTCTATTTTCATCAGCCGCCTGTCCCCAGAAGAGAGGTCCATAACTTAGAAGACAATGAAAATACAAACAGTACGCCACCTTTGCAGATTCGTATGTGCATACATGTCTCAGTCTTCTTATGGTGAATACCGCAGACGTCAGTCTACCAACTAGGCTATTTATATGTGTCCCCACCTCAGATTGGAGTCCATTACCAGACCCAAAAATTTGGGTTTTTCCCAATCTTCTGTTGTTTTCGTGGAAAATTTCATGTTTTGTATTTTGTTCGGGTTCATTTTCAGCTGATTTGCCGCAAACCAGCCCTCTGCTTTTTGAATGGCAGCTGCAGATTTTGCTTTTAGCTCTTCGAGTTCTTTCCCCCTTACTAACAACGAGGTATCATCCGCATATAGACACAACTGCAGTGCCTGAGACACTACAGGGCAGGTCATTCATATATACCGTAAGCGTCAAATTTTAATTTCGGTTTGCACTTCTATCATATGCAAAAGATGATCTTATCCTATGCAGCGATGCCTGCTTGCTAACAGTGGAGGGAGAGCAACGGAGTGGCGGGGGACCCCCACGCCTTACAAATGTCCAGTGTGGCAGCCTCGCTTATGTCTATCTTTAGTTTAATTCGTCGCGCTCTTTTCCACTTACTACTTTCCTATCAGCAATTAAAATATGACGACCTCGGTATAATGAATATTTTCGGTCCAAGAATTAGCGGGACATGGATGCGTTTCTACCTACTTTGGCTCTTCTCGGGAAGCCGTACGCATTAAAATAATTTCTTGTATACATACGAAGTGCTGGTATACTTGCCTGTGCGAGTATTCCGTAATTCAAAAAATTCTTAATTACTCACTCTACGACATATTCCTGAAATTCGAAAAACTCTTAACGATACACGCACATGTCGTTTTAGTTTCACTTTTGGGTGTGTGAAGTTAGACCCCTATTTTCAAAAATCGGAATTCTGACGGTTGTTCCAGGTTGTACTAAGTTTATTCTCAATTGTTCAAAAGTATTTCCAAAAATAAATTATAATCGGCCGAGAAAATGGCAAAGCCAGCGCCCCTTTTTTTCGAAAATCAAAATTCTGACGGTCGTTTCAGGTTTGTTTTAAATTGCTCCAAAGTATTTAAAAAAAAACTCATAATTGGCTTGAGTTAATAGGAAAAGCGATTTTTTACAGCCCTTCTTTTTGCGAAAATTGAAATTCTGTTTCAGGTTGTTCTAGATTTGTTCGAAACACTGTTCTAATACATCAAAACCGTATCTCATATATCAAAAGATATTCCCAAAAAACTATATCCAAAAGTGAGAAGTTAGCCCCTCTTTTTTTCGAAAATCGAAAATCTGATCGTTGTTCCAGATTGTTTTAGGTTTGTTCTCAATTGTTTCAAAGTATTTCCAAAAATAAATCGTAATCGACCGAGAAAATGGCAAAAAACAATTTTTCGCAAGCGCTCCTTTTTTCGAAAACCGAAATTCTGACGGTTGTTCTAGATTATCCTAGGTTTGTTTTAAATTGTTCCAAAGTATTTCAAATAAAAAATCATAATTGGCTGAGTTAATAGAAAAAAAACGATATTCTTACAGCCCCCCTTTTTGCGAAAATTGAATTCTGACGGTTGTTCCATGTAGTTCTAGATTTGTTCTAAACATTTTTCTAATGCATCAAAACCTTATAGGAATATCAAAGGATATTGCAAAAAAAGAACGAAATCCTAAAGTGAGAAGTTAGCCCCCCTTTTTTCGAAAATCTAAATTTGACAGTCGTATCAGGTTGTTCTAGGTTTGTTCTAAATTGTTCCAACGTATTTCGAAGAAAAAGTCGAAATTGGCCAAGATAATAGGAAAAAAACGATTTTGCAAGGGGCGGAATGACTTACACTTTCAGCACATTACAGTGTTCAAGGATGTTTTTGTATGATGCAGTTCAATAACAATACTCTATTGTGATTTATAATAAACATCTAATATAAGCAGGAAATATTAAATATATATTTTCTCAAGTAATATAATGTTCTATTATTACAAAACGATATTGTTACCAAATACTGATAAACTATTACAAAGAAAAAATCAAAACTGGCTGAGATAATAGGAAAAATCGATATTTTTTCTGTCCCCTTTTCTTAAAAATCAAAATTCTGGCGGTTCCAAAGTATAGTCATAATCGCCCCATATAAATAAAATTAAAGTCAAACAAAATCCGGTTATTTTATTTTGTGAATAAGCCTAGCCACTTTTTCTTTTCATGTCCTTTTTTTCTGTGAAGACAAACACGTGTGTCGACATTTTTACCGCGTACGGCACAAAAATACAACTACTATCCGTCCATCGGATCTTTTGAGTCACATGATTAATTGCGTGCTTTATCAACGACATCCGCACCTAGAATGTATATATACTCATTTCTTTCCAATCTCAATGACTAGATAAGGATAGAAATTTTAAACTTTAAGGTGGGGTTGTCTTCTCCATAAGAGTAATAAGACAGACAGAGAAAATATACCGCTATGACATGTTACTACGTTAGTCAACTTATTAAAGTTTGACATATAAGATTATTCTCTGCGTTTTGGTTTATTTTTGTTATACTGCTTTTCTAATTCGTTTTTGTTCTATCTTGCCAATAATTGTTCTATTCAGAACAAAAAAAACTGAATTTAATACATTTTCTGTAAGTATTCTAATCACTAAATTTATTGGTTAGAGGTTAAGAATTTACATTTATTACAGAAACATGTCTGGGAAACGTCTGAATTCTGAATTCACAATCTCAACAACTTGTATTAAATGTCCTGGACTTTTTTGAAAGAGAAAAACAAAGTCGTGCACCTCTCATAAATATAAATGTACCTATTGAAGTAAGAATCATATAGATATATTTTTTGAAATCACAATAAAGGTTTGAATATTGCAGAGAGCAACCGCTGTTCTTAAAATCTCCACACAAACTATCAGAAATATAAAACAACGTAAAGGACAAAACACAGTGCTTTCTTCACCCGGTAAGAAAAGACCTCGTGTCAAAGCCAAAACAGAAGATTTGCGAGAATCTACAAAGATGGAAGTACGAAACACTATTTATAACATGTATAAAGAGAGTATGTTATTAGGTATTTCATTTATGTTTCACAATTTTAATATATTTGAAATTATTTCAGAGAAACATGTTACTCTGCTTACATTGAAAAATGAATTACACACCAAAGCAGTAATCGATATTGGAAAATCTTCTTTGTCCCATTTACTAAAAGATTGGATTTAAATTCAAAAAGGAAGACAACAGACGAGCATTGGTGGAAAAGCATGATATAGCCCTTTACCGAAGCACTTTTTTGAGGAAGTATACAGATAATTTAAAGTCAAATTCTCCAAGACCGGTGATATTTCTTGATGAAACATGGATATATTCAAAAGATAATTGAGGAAGATCTTGGCATGTACATCTACGAAAAGTGTTCGAAAGCCAGAAGGTTATGATGGCAAAAGGTTTATAGTTTTACATGCCGGAGGTGAATCAGGGTTTATTGAAGGTGCAAGTTTGATATTTGCATCCAAAACCAAAGCAAAATACTATCATGCTGAAATGAACAGTAAAAAGTTTGAGGAATGGATTAAAATACAATTCATGCCACATTTACCAAACAATTCACTTGTGATAATGGACAATACACCATATCATAGTGTAGTATTAAATAAAATCCCAAATTCTACATCGAGAAAACAGGAAATAATAAGACTGGCTGTCCAGCAATAATAAGTTTTTCCGGTGAATTCACAAAATATGAATTGTTGGATTTAGTTAGGAGAAACAAACCTGAGAAACTGTATTTAATCCTAATGAAACATCCAGTTCAGATTCAGATTTAGAATCTGAGTGACGTTTTTATAATATAAAACAATGTGTTTGTTGAGTTTATAAACATGATAATGTTCTTATCTGAAAATCCATTTATTAACAACTTCTTTATTTTATGTGGAAATTGATGTGTTTTTGTTTCGGTGAAACATTTATAAGAAGTTAATTTAAAACCAATGGATGAAAAGTGAGTGCATTATTATGAAATGTGAATCAATACTTTCGGCTCACTCTACATGCATGGCTGGTAACAGCCGAACATTGTAGTTATGTTGGTGCATTATTATTTCTAGTATACGAAGAAAAAGAAAGCCACTCATGCACTGATTAAGGATTACTTATTTAAATTTACAGTACCTAACAAAATAATCAGAGGATTGTTTAATAAGATTTATTTATTAAAATAGTTTCACTTAATTATAATAAAAGCAATAGTTAATAAATAGCAATAAGAAAATAAGTTTAATCATATAGAAATATTATGTGTGAGATTATAAAAGTTTATTATAGATATTTAGCATACAATAAATAACAGTAAAAAAAATGTAAATAGATTTCAAATATATTAATAAATAAATTTAACTTATTATTAAATTTTTGTGTTTTGTCTAATGAAATGCCTATTTAAATTCTAAAATAATGGCCACGTTGTGCAGGAATAAATTAATATTGTATAGTGCCATAAATAATTATAAATACAAAATTATTTACAACTTACATACATTAAATACAATCACAATTAAATCTACACTGTTTAATTTTTGCATATTCTTACACTTTTTTTAAGAAATGAGATATTTTAAGGTGCTAACGAGGTCTTCTTTTAGAATAACTAAAATTCACTTGCAGAATTCCGAGTGCTTCCTTTATTAAAAATGCTCTTTCTCCTAGAACAACATATCCTGGGTTAAGATTGTTGCAAAAATTACTTCTTCCATTCATTTTTGAGATGTATGTCACTCCGAGCTTCACTAATGTAACATATACTTCACTGAGGAGTTATTGCTATTAAAATTTCTATCGTGCTTATAAATAGAACAGTACTACTGCTGAGCTAAATTATTATCTGGTTTTCCAATGATAATTACTCACAAATTGTAAAAATAACCATAAAACAAAAATTATTTTGAACTGAACTGATTTTCCACAAAATAATTCCATTAAAAAATTGTCACTAGAAAATAGGTAGAGGTGAATTTAAACATTTTATGTGTTCTATATTCAGACTGACATGATTTGTTGTTAAATATTTTGAGATATTATTCCACTATTATGTTTTTTTTAATAAATACATACTAAGAAATTGTACATAACCAATTTGTTGCAAGGTGAATGAATGACAGACCGATAAATTTTGTTGATAACCATAACCAAATTTTATTATTGTTTTATAAAATTTCATTATGATAGACATAGCTAATTTTAAGCAATGAATAAAACATGGTATAAAATATAAAAAATATTAGATATAAGCATCATAAGTTCTTTATTTTTAAATGTTTAATTCTATTTTGTAAGTAATGAATTTGAGCCAGAAGTGTTGATTTAATTCATACGGATCAAAATTAATCACGTGACTCAAAAGATCCGATGGACGGATAGTACATATATCGGGTAGACTCTGTCGCTCCTTTCGTTTTCTGCACGGCCGCTTCGTACTGGATTTGTCTATACGTCCTAGCAAGCTGCACTATTTAGAAGAGAATGCGCTCTCTCTACGCACAATTCGCACGAGCGTACATATGCCTCTTAAACAAATTTATAAAGAATTCATATGTACTTAAAATTAAAATTGAGAACAATTTTATTAAAAAAGTTTTTCGAAAGTCCTACCGGAAGTAGGTCTTTTACTCTTATCGAAAAACAGTTTTTTGCAAATATTTTGCAAGTCATGCTTTTTAGAGAGGTACATTACGAGTATAAAAGTATTTAGAACTTAATTTTCAATACCTTTTGTATGAAAAAAATTCAAAATTCGTACTCCTACCGAATAGCGATTTTTTGCAAATATCTCTTAAATTGAGCATTCTATATATATTTATCAGGAGTACAAAAGTATTTAGAGTTGGATTTGGAATATTTTTTGTATAAATGAAATCTCAACATTCGGACTGGAAGTAGCACTTTTACTCTTAGCGAGTAGTACTTTCGAATATCTCGCAAAGTATGCATTCTATAGAGATTTATTAAAAGAATAGAAGTATTTATAATAGGATTTTGAATAACTTTTATATAATAAAATTCTTAAAATTCTATAATTTGAGTCATACGTATAAGAAAGTCGTGTGGTGGCCACACCTCATTATTTTATACAAAAATTGTTCAAAATAATGCTTTAAGTACTCTTACGGCTGGCGTACCCTACGATACACCGGACAATATTCACGTTGAAAGCATGCTCACATTTTTTTGATAAGAAATGGAAACTATTAATTTAATTGTTATAAAAAGTACACAGTTATGTTAAGGAAACTTGATTCGAGGTCGTAGGGGGGTTTTAAATGTCTAATTAGGCTGTTTTGACATTATATACTGTGAATAAAATACCCCTTTTAGAGGTAAAAATAAATATTTTTTATCTGTAATTTTCAAATAAAGTATAGCATTCTTGTACCCCCCTGGACCTCAAAAAATTAGTTTGCTTTGTTACAAAAAATACTGCAACGAAAATAATATCTTCGTTTGTAAATGGTATCAAAAATAAAAATGCCTGGATATTATGTGAAAATGGGGTTACAATTCAACTATAGTGTGGAGAAAAACAGTCAAGATGTAGAATTATCACGTCAGGAACTTAAATATTAGTGTAGCTTCTGGACATTAGGTGGCACTGCAAATTAGGGCGTATATATGTATTATTAATTAAAAATTTCTAAAGGATAGCTACTTTTATTTATGCAAAAGTACAATTGCTCATTTGCTATTTGTCAAATAATAATAACAGTTATATATTATTATTATTTATTCAACCGTTTAACACTTTGCGGAGTGTAATATAAAATATATATCTACCTATCTACCTATCAAAAACAAAAACGGTGATAAATTTGCAATATAATAATCTTACACATTGTTTACTTTCGAGTGATGTATACGAGGGAGGATCAATAAATACCCGTGTTAGGAAAGAAGACGCAAGATTTTCACAATTTTTTTTTTTTATTTTTCAACGTAATCACCTTTTAGTACAATACACTTTTCCCAACGTTTCTGCCATATCTTTAACCCCTCCAAAAAATACGATTTGTCAAACTCTGCAAAATACGTTTCTGTCTCGACGATAACCTCCTCGTTTGAGCTGAATCTTTTTCCCCCGAGCCACGTTTTCATGTTGGGGAACAGAAAGAAGTCGCAGGCGAGTACGGTGGGTGCGGCAGCAATTCGTAGTGCAGTTCATGCAACTTTGCCGCGACAATTCTGGATGAATGTGCTGGTGCATTATCGTGGTGAAACAGCACTTTTTTCTTAGCCAAATGGGGCCGTGTCTCCTTCAATTTTATATCGAATCGGTCCAATAATTCACTGTAGTACTGCCCCGTGACCGTTCTTCCTTTCTGCAAAAAGTCCATGAGGATTATTCCGTTGGAATCCCAAAAATCGTGGCCATGACCTTTCCGGCCGATGGGACCGTCTTTGCCTTCTTCGGAGCAGATTCACCCCGAAAAATCCATTGTTTTGACTGTCGCTTGGACTCTGGCGTATAATAATGGATCCAGGTTTCATCGACGGTGACGACTCGACGCAAAAACTCCTGCGAATTTCTCTTAAAGAGGTCCAAACACTGCTTCGACATTGACAACCGTATCCGCTTGTTGTGCACCGTAAGCAATCGCGGCACCCATCGGGCCGACACCTTTCTCACCGATAACTTATCATGTAAAATATTAATTGCCGTTCCGTACGACACGCCTACGGCCTCTGCTACTTCGCGCACTTTCGTTCGGCGATCAGCGAGGATCATGTCGTGGACCTTTTCAACGATTTCCTCGGTAACCACGTTTGCCGGGCGGCCTGGGCGCTCCTCATCAAAAACAGATGTACGACCACGTTTAAATTCGTTGAACCAATATCTTACGGTTGTCATAGATGGTGAAGGGTCCCCATAGACAGCATCCAACTTCGCTTTTATTTCTTCGCATGTTTTCCATCCAAAAATAAAAAGCGAATTACGGATGGATATTGCTCTTTTTCCATTTTATCGAGAAACACGAAACACGTGTGATACAGCTGGCTGCCAAATAAAAACTAACCTATGAATCAGTCTGAAATTTATTATGGTGTTGTCTGACAGATGGTAGTACACGACGGTAATGCCAACATCCCTCAGCAGCGCCACCTGTCTTCAAACACGGGTACTTACTGATCTTACCTCGTATTTATAGTAATTTTTGAATTTTTGACATTATTTGAAATATGTATGTTGTGATAACTGGTGGAAAAGTGAAAACCTTTCTTGATTTAATATATGATATAATTAACTTCTTATAATGTTATCTAATTATGATTACATGTGTATTTATAATTGTACTGAAATAAGTAAAATCTGCAGAGGTACCTAGCTTATATCTTGATAATCTCGAAGACTTAAACAATGCTTCTGCTCATACTATTATCAGAAATTATGTTACATTTTTAGAATATAATATCCAAATAAACTTTACTTACACACATAAACATGGATAAACTAGAAGATGGTATACCAACTATAGGTATATTTAATTTAGTCTACTTCAGAAAATTAAATAATTCTTGATGCACATATTTATGGAAGTCTGCGACGAGACTGAGATAGATATCTTAAAATTTAGAGATTTTTTCTTAAAAATGTAAAAATCACAGATTTTTAGTTGGTTTTTGCTCGATAGTAAGTATATAGTGAATCCAAAGCTCCAAATGTGGCTTGTCATCCAAGCACATTTTGTCTGTATATAACAAAATATCACCATTTGCTTCTTATTTATCACTTTTGTTGATGAAACGTATGTAGTAGGTATATAATTTATTTATAATTATTTATCAATTATTTATTTACTTACAAATTTATGATATATAATTCACAGACATAGTGAATATATGTGATATACAAACTTAGCAATAAATGAACCTTTTTGGTTTTAATAAATAGGTAGGTACATTAATTTTCTAAGTATTAAGTTATTTCGTGTTTTTCTAAAAATCTACAAAAATATACAAAAGATTGTATCATAGTCTAAACGAGCTAGAAGAATCAGTTTGGTCTCTACTATAAATGCGATGTCAGACTTTAGCGTAGAATACACCATTTACTTACTATCGAGCAAAAACCTATTTAAAAAAAAATTTCAAATTTCGAAGAGGTCTATCTTCGGAAGTATTGGAGCTAAATATCCCGTTTTTGTATTAAATTGTTGAAAATTTTCTCTAGTTTAATAAAAGCGTAAACGGCTTTTTTGCTCAAACTAATACTTTAGGAGATATTTTGTAAAAACAGGCCAAAACATTTAGCGGGTTTTTCAAGATGGCGGCGTCCGCGGTGGTGGCGGAAATAAGAAAACTTGGGACTTTGCAACAATCTACCAATCCATACACCATATCAACAAATCAAAACTACCCTAATTTGATATAGTTTGACTGGACTATATGTATATTCTCCAAGGATATTAGGTACATCGGTGATGTTTCTATCACAGAAAGTTAATATTCTACGTTTTAGATATTTCTTGAATTTACTAGATTTGGTAGAGCATATAAATATATGGCACAATAGGCTTAAGTTATGTGTTCTGCATGTTCAACTATTTCGTCAGGTAGATAGGTTCTTTTTCGGTGGTTTATATCAAAAATTATTTATGTTGTTATTAATAGTGTAATATTAGGTAAGTCTATTAAACGAATATAATAGTATATATGTCATCTTTGGATAATATGAAAAATCTAAACCTTATTTTTACAAACTTACTTCAATTCGGTAAAATATATTCAGGTACGTTTAACAACTAAAATAATTACTTTCTCTTCTGAATGTTGCGCATCTCCAATATTATTTAAGAAGATAATAAAATATGACTAATGTTAAGTAAAGAAGTCCAGTTGATTTTTGCCAAAAACACTCGTGTGACCTATAGACAACCTATAATTGAACAGATTTATTATAAAAATTAATTGTGGACTAAAATACAACCGTAAGTAATTAATACCTATTGATTTTTTTCTGGTTACATTCTGAATCATATCCCCCACACACACACAGTTAGAGTTTTGAAAATCACAATATATGCTGTCAGTTTTAGTTCATATGTTCAGAGACCGGACATGAGCGGCCGATGGCTCATCACCCACGCCGCGCACTATTGAAATTTTATATTTTTAAAAGTTTTCAATTTTATTTATATAATTGGATAACAAGTGGGTGGTGATCTATAAAATACAAAATACGTTATTATTTGTTTATATTGTAGTTAAAATCGAGTAAATTCCCCGTATTTTATTAATCTTACGAAAAATAAGGTAAATAGAATAAATTTTAAAAACACCTCACGCTTCTACCTAAGTCCATGAAGAAAGGAATTTAACATTAAAATCGACTTTTTTGCTGTCCGTTTTCTCGACGAAAACAGATGTAGTTCACCATATGAATAGTGCTATTCAGTAACTGCGTGATGTTATACATTATTTCTTTTGTTCGTCGTAATTTCGGCCTCATACGTATGTCCGAATTATTACACATTGTTTAGAATAAAACTGCAGTCTATGGTCAACTGTTCTCCTCTTTCTACTCTTTGTAACACATCACACAAAATGTCACTTATAAATATTTTATTTTCATTGGTTTTTACCAGTTTTTGTGCGGCAATAGAAGGTTGATGGCATTGTCCAACATTCTTCTTACAATGACCCATCCAAAATTCATTAAACACACTACAAATTAAGCGAGAAAGAAAACAGCTAGTGAAAATGATGACATGGATTAGAAACGTCATGAGAATAGTTTTTGAATAATGAGTGGTGTCAGTCGACGAACAAGCTGTAGAGATGCATTCATACGGATGCACGTAATGACTGCCCTGCAATTACTTATTTCAATTATTATTATATGCAAAGAAAAATGCAAACAAGTATACTAAATTGACCAGCTTTCATACATACAGTACACGGAATAATTTATTATTAGAAATACCACGGCCAAATGCGCTTTCAGTGAGAAAAGTCCAATGTACGTGTCTATAAGAGTCTACAATAAATTACCAAAGAAATATAAAGTGTTGCCATACAGAAGGTTTAGAAATGATATTAAAAAACTTCTGCTTTTAAAAGATTACTACTCTTAGGATGAGTACCTCAATGACTCCTCCATGTAATCAAATTGTAGTTCTAGTTTTTTTATATGTACAACTATTATGCTGTCTTTTAATGTTTAAATGATATAAGGACGTATCCCATTCCGAAAGGTGACCGGCATAAAATGTTTCTATTACTTAATTTTTATACTTATTGACTTGTTCTATACCATGTTTATGGTCACATGAACTAATAAATATTATTATTAATATTACTTCAAAAAATGTGTTTTTCCAAACATGAATCGTTTTATTCCTATTTATTTTATAAGGCGTACCTATTTGAAATTTTATTTAAATTTTATAAAATTGCTATAAATGAATGCTTGTAATTTATTGATGCTTAACTGTTGACATTATTTCTATATACATATATATTACTCTTATGCTTTAGTTGGTCAGGTTCGTAATAAATACTCGCATAAATTTAAAATACTATGTAAACAAAAACGTGTTCATAGTTCATGGTGTTTCTTTAATAATTTTTTGTACTCGCTTATCAAAACATGTCATTTCGCGCATGCATTTGAGTGCGGGAAATAAGCTTTCCCGCACTAGTGCGGGAAGTAAAAATTGCATTAAATAAATAAATCATTATTACAGTAATAAAGTATAATTGTAAAAATGTCCATTTCAAATAAACTTGGTGTATTACAACTTGTAAATTTAATAAAATTAATTAAAAACTTTTCAAAAATCAATGGCGCCATCTATTACATACTTATATTATTAATTGCTGATTACTCCGCCAAGAAAATAGTACCTACGTAAATCTATTATAGTATTTACAAAGTTTCGTTTTTTCAAAAGTATTATGTGGAAATATTTTGCAGAAGTATGTTAAAATAGGTATGTATGCAAATTTAATACACCTGACAGCAATGAATGACAGTTAGGAGTCCTTCTTTTTTGCATTACTCCACAAAAAAGTAGTACCGATATAATTTATATTAATAAAATTATTGACATTTTGCTCGTTACAAAAAATATTGTACAAACTTCGTGCGTGAAACATTTCGCGAATTCGTGTCCATAAAGCGCTCGCCTTTCGGCTCGCGCTTTAAAAATGGCCACTCATTCGCGAAATATGTTTTCCCGCACTTGGTTCGTAAATAACTATTTTGTGCGTGTAAGTTTTTTGTTTCTGTCTATGTTCGAGTTCATTTAAAAGCCCAAGATATAAATTTGTTGCTGTAAAAGGAATCTACATTTCTGTAGCTGTCTACAATAAGCCCGACTATTTGCCAACATGAACCGCCACATTATGGCACCTCATCTTACCCCCCACATTTATTTTCCTCAGGTCCACCAAACTGAAAACTAAACGCCAGCCTTAATAAATCCTTGTAGAAATCATAATTTGCGAGATATTCGCAAAAAACTAGCTATCGATGAGAATTTCAAAAAGCTTTTTTAATAAAATTTGTTTCAAATTCACTTTTAGTACAATGCTAATTAAAGAATATTACTACCGACAGTCAAAGTCATGGTGGCATCCAATTGATCAAAAAGTACAAGTATAGTTTTCTCAAAATTTAATACCAATTTATTTGCATTGGGCCAGTCCATTAGTTTGTTCTAAATCAGATGACAATTTTCAACTAACTATTCGCGAGTTTACCCTGTAACTACAACTATTTTATCGTTTGCAATTATTGGGTAATACGCTAAAAAAACACGAATAATAGAGGACCCAAGATCGACCCCTGCGGCACTTCCTTAACACTGAGTATAAGATCCAAATTGTAAAGTTCTAATCTAGATATAGTATTTACGATTACTAAGATAGAAATTAAATAAGGTTAATGCCATATCACAGACTTGAAGGGTAGGTACTATTTAGCTGTTACTTCGTTCAGAACAGCATTCATTCATAAACACAAGCAGAGTGATGGTAGAAAGATAGTAGTAGATAGCCTATCAGATGTTTCCTGCAAAGTCTATTTAATGAATAATTTCAAAATTTATGGCAGCATAGAAAGAACTGCTAAAATGAAATTTAAACAAATGCTGTGATTAAACCTACTAATTGCTCTTTTGCGTCGACAATGTTTCTATTATAAACTGAAGTTAGAAGACATTAACTGGCTAATTTATTCAATGGTTAAATATGATACACAAAATAATTGCAAATGTAATTTCATTTTTTCACATTTTAACATTATTACATTATCATATCTCACCTTTTATATTTCTTTTGTTGTTTTGGCCCTCCTTCAACAACGACTATACAACAATCTGGATATAAGACGACACAGCCAGTCATAAATAGTTGCTTTGCATTAGTTTCCACTTTGAACTTCTTCGAAGCTAATTCGTGAAGATCTCTAATTCGGTAAACGCTTACGTGAACACCTGTTGACGTATCTTCTTTAATTTTCTTGATCTTTTTATCGCGCTTTTGATCTGCGGTCAGACGTCTGGCGGCATTCGCTTCTTCATGAGCTCTCTGTCTCTTCGCCATCTGTTCCCGAACGTGAGCTTCTATCTTAGTAGGATCTTGTACAGCTTCCGTTCCTAACACTCTCATCAAATTTGATATACGGAGTTTCGGTTCGGGCGGTGCTTCTAGTCCTAAACGAATTTTTTCTTGTTCTTCTTTCCACATTTCACGTCGATTTTGCCTCCGAAGTTTTTTACGCTCCTTTTTAGTTAGGAAAACAGGCATATATACTGGTTTAAGAGGGTCGTCTACAAAAATTAAAGGTTTATATTAAAACGCACTACCAACTAAATATTAAAGAGAATAGTCAAACACATTTTAGATTCATACTTACATGGGCAACGCATTTGAGTCGGATGCTCCACTAAATTATTAACAGCCGATTCTTTTACTGCGATTTTTCCATTTACCATAGTATCTAAATTATCAGCCAGTATAACAGAATCCCACCATTCCATTTGAGGGATGTCCTCTATCAAACCTTCTGACTTTGCAATAAGCGCCAATTTTGTAGCTGATGATATTCCAGTTTTCTTTGCTATTTGTGATATTTCATTTTGTAATTTCTCCAATTGTGCCTAACATATAAAATTATAATATTTATAATATAATAATAACACAAATAACTTGATATTTACCTTCATTCGAAGCCTTTCAGCTAACTGTAGAAATTTTCCTGGCTCATGAAATCTTAAAGTTCTTTTATTCCTAATTGCTGGCTTTATACTAATTCTACTATCAATAAATTTATTTTCACCAGATTCTTCAGATGTCTTGTCATGAAGCTGTGCTTTAAATTGTTCACGTTTCTTTGCGCGTATGTTGGCTTTCAAAGTTGGGGCTACTTGAGTTAACTGCACAGCTTTTCCTGTTTTGTCCACAGTACGGCCTTCCTCATCCAATATTAAGGGAGTAGGTTTATCAGGCATTACAGGCATTTGAATAACTACATTACCCAAAATTCCAGTTGAAAGCTTATTTTTTATCTGTGCTTGGAGCTGAGCTATTTTTCTTGCTTTATCTGCATCACCCCGATTTAATAAGCCCATTGGAATACCATAGATACTGGCAGGTGGTATATTTGGAATTGAAGATATATTCACATTATTTTTTGATGAAGGTAACGTGTCTAAGTTCTTTTTACGTTCCTCAATCTGTTTTTGAGCGTGCTCCATCATTTCTTTGATTTTATTATTCGATACCTTACCTTTATTACTGGCATCTGACTTAGCATCTCTTTCGGAATCGTGGTGCCTTGAACTAGTAGTTTTGGACCTCTTGTAATCACGATCTCTGTCTCTATCATAATCTCTGGTCTCATCGTGTGATCTTTTCTTAGCTTTACTGTGAGCGCGAAGATCTTCTACCAAGTCGAATATCTTATCTGCTATTCGTACGGCCTTTTTGTTATCCACATACGAAGAAAGTTTATCAACAGTCTTCCTCCTGTCATAACCTGAATTCAAGCAATGAATACTACAATTTACTAACGATGAATCGTTTAATCCGAGAACCTTATATACTGTCTTGTCGATCGACGGCTTCAAATCTTCAAGCTCCTTTTTTGAAACATAGGCCATTGTCAATAACAATTAAATTACTTCCTAAATGCAAAGTATACAAACTCTTACAAAACATACAAAACGTATGATAAACGTTACATGCTCTAGAAACGAGAACTGTCAGAAACAATGCATGGACAACATTTAAAAATTAAGTAACTAAAATAGTGAAATCACGGTGACTCACGCGGTGACTATATGATTAATTTATTTTTACTGTGCAGCCTACTTTATTACTCTTCTTCTAATGCGATTCTATTGTTATTTCATATTTGATTACTTCATACTTCTTCCACATAATCACAATTTTAAAGAAGGATAAAAATATACATTTGCTAATGTAGGACAAGTGTGCATATAGTGATATTGCTACTAGGGATAACCAGAATTAAGAAATTTGTCACATGTTTACTGTCACTGTGTCACATAAACAATCACTTTCTTTTTTAGAAATATTGAATATAGGTACCATTTATTTTTGATAGCAATTATGATGTACCATCAACGCTAAAACTACTGAAATAATAATGTTCATATGCATCATCACCGAAAGATGGCGTCTATAACAACAACCAAGGCCACTGTATCTGGATATCGGCGCGCGATATAAGGCCGTCACAATAACTTCGATGTAAGGTACGCGCATACTGCACAGACCGGTACGACCGACACGGGCGACCGGGATTTTTCTAAAAGTCAAATGCATGTTTCTCTATTGAAGCGTCCGTTCGTACCGGTCGGTGTGTAGTGTGCGCGCCTCCATAGAGAAACATGCATTTGACATTTGACTTTTAGAAAAATCCCGGTCGGTCGTAGCGGTCGGTGCAGTGTGCGCGTAGCTTTACATTGATGATTTTGATTCTTGTAACCTCAAAATATTGATCATGTGACGTCTTCTAGTAGTACCCAAAAGAAATGATTTCTGAATTTTTATTGAAGTAAACTTTCAAATAACACTTTAAACATTAATTTTAAAGTGGGTAATTAATATTAATAATTTTAAAATAATTAAAAAACTGTTGCTAATAATAAAATTGTTGGGTAGTGTCAAGAATTAAAGGGAAATGGCCGCTTTCAAGTGTATTGGAATATTTTGAAGTTTTACTATTGCACATCACATTATTTATTGCCTTATAAAATATTCAGCCACTCTGGCATCGGTGTTATAATTTGCACCTCCTTTAAGCCTAACATGTGGTCCACAGAATCGCAACTAAATAATCTTGGGTGGGGAAATAAATTTGGGATATTTGCCTCCTGCATTTATTGCATGAAAATATTGATGGGGCTACTTTCTTCGAAATTTGTTTTTGCTCTTTCTGAATATTCTCCTGGCTTGTAATTATTTAGTTTTATTAAGACTCCCGTTTCATATAATTTTTAATTATTTTAATGATATTTGCCGAAATTACTTAGATATTAAGTTTTATTCTGCAATAAATATAGGTATAACTTTATTATTATTATTTATGATTATCAATTATTTAAGTTGTACTTCTTATTATTTCTCACCATGATTTGTACCTATTTACTTTACATGTTGAGGCTTTGTAATAATATGAGTAATGTTTTAGAGAAAACTAAAATCTGATAAAAAAAAACAGTGCCGGTGTTTCTTACAAAATGTAAAAATTTATATTCTCTAAGTAGCACATGTTTTAAATTATTGAATATTATATTGTTCACAGCCGACACTGGTATTGTTAGTTAGCGAAATCAAATTATAAAAATTTCACCGTGGTAAGATACGAACTTTGCGGACTCCGAACTAATCATTTATAAGAAGCCAATGTTAATACCACAACTTACAATCGATTGTTATTGATATTATCATTTTTTTTTTATTTATACCTTACATTCTTTAATTTTTTTTCAGTAAAGCTTCGATAAATTTTTTAAATAACGATATATGGCAGACAAAACGTCAAACGCACTCCTTTCCGCACCACCTTAGAGGTAGAGTGCAAAGCGCGTTTTTTTTCTCATGGTATTCCCAGTAGGCCTAATTCATGTTTTTACGAAAAAAATGTTTACAAAAGTATAGACTGAGTAGAAAATAAACAAGAATGGCCAAATAGCCTTTTGTCTAAACGTGTCACAATCAGTAGATAGGTACATACTAATTCTCCAATTTGACGTCTCTAATTTCTCGATTTCTCAAAATACGAGGATCAATAATTTCATGTAATAAAGCGAGAAAATAAAATTACTCTAACTTAATTACCATTTCTGGCCAGAATTCTTCATCTCTGTGTATTGTCTTATACCAAGTATTCTTCGGAATTCAGATTATGAAGTAACATACATCTTTCTGAGCTATGTTTAACTCTCCCTATATTTGGTACATGTTGGTGCCTAGATTTTAAATGTAATTCGCTGTTCCAAATTTCTAAAAATGTAATTATTTTTTTTCCGCATCTTCAAATGCGCGTTTTGATTAGAAATTATTCCGTTCGAAGATGCCGCCAAAAATCTATATATAGGATGAATAAAAAGACCACAAGACTCGATGCCGATTGGGAAGAATATAATACTCAACAATCCAAAACATCTGCTTATTATAAAATATATATATTTACATTTTATTAAAAAACAAAACAGGCACTGTTACAGCACAGAATAGTTTTTGTAATACTTTAGTTGACTACGACATTGCTCATATTATTAAGATTAAAAACCTTCAACATCTAAAGTAAAATATCTCCGCTAGAAATTAAGTAACAAGTTAAATTTCATAATAATAACAACATATGTATATTTATTCCAGACGAAGAATTAATATCTAATACATTCTCCCAAATATCATTAAAATAATTAGAAAATAAAGCCGATATCTGAATGAAGCATTCGTTTACCTAAGGTAATAAAAAAAAGTTGAAGATCTCTCTGTTTATATGATGGTCGGCTTAATACAGTCGACCAGGTATACTTTGCATATACCTGGTCTTACACATTACGAAAATGTGAGTAAGAGGTTGAATTGTGTGTTGCCTATTTGCCATTTATCAGTGCGGACTTTGTGATCATTCTCATTGGTTTCAAAGTAATTTTTTGGAGACCAGGGTTATTTTGAAAGTAAAGTAAATACATCGTCGTGTTCAGAATAAAAATATCTAGGTACTCACGATTCAAAAAAGTACTTTTTAAACACAGTAAGCTTTATATTGCTATAAACGAAAAAAATTTAAAGTGCTGTATTTTAACTATTTTTTAATATAATTGTAAATTTTAATCGTCAGTCGCTAGAACAAATATTCGTTATTTCGTTCATGCAGCGGCAACTTTCTCAAGTGCCTTGATTTTTGCGATTTTTTGCGTTGAAATTGACCATTTTGTGGCATACGCCGATCAAGTAAAACTTTGTTGTACAATATACTCAAATACAGTGGGGGTCCGTGATTTTGTGGGATGGGAGGGCACCGGGGGGGGGGGGTCTGATTTTTAATATCAAAAACAGACAAAAAAATAAACTCAATATGTTATGTATTTAACTTGTTTGAAAATAAAATCCATCCGCCGTTCCTTACGATCAGCAAAATGATTAATAACTAATTCATTGATGTAGTGTTGATGTCAGTAATTGTTTTTCAATGGACACATTGAAAAACAATCACTGTTACACATGTCCGTAGTATCAGGAAAGCAGAAAAGCGAGGAGGTATATCAAATGTATTAGGAGTAGATACTACTGTGAATATAGAATTCTATATTCACGATATAGTGTGGCTACTACTTAGAAGATGGCGCCGCATTTATTGTGTTATACTCCTAATACATTTGATATACCTCCTCGCTTTTCTGCTACTCTGATACTATGGACGAAATTTCAAATGAATGTGCAGTGTTTCGGTTTAAGTTACTTGAAATATTCTTTCTTGACAGACTAAAAAAAGTCTGTCTAGACAAAATTTAGACATTATCTGCCGCCCCGATTCCGTTTATAATTAAAACTACCTTAAATGCAGAGAATATTTTTTTTAATTTAATTCTTTTAAAAGAGTGTAATTTACGAAAATACTATGGTCGTGCTTAATGATCATTATTATAATAATATAGAGTTAATTATATATACGTTTTATCAGTGCTTCATTTAATCCCATTACAATTATAAATTACTATGACTATTTTCATAAATTACGCTTTCTTAAAAAAATGTGAATTTGAAAAATAATTATGCTCGACATTTAAAGTAGTTTTAAATTATAAACTGAATTGCCAGTGATAATATGTCTTAATTCTGTGTAGACAGACATTTTTTAATCTGTCAAGATAAAAATGCAAGCGAACATCATATTTGAAATTTCGTCCGTAGTATCAAGGCAGCAGAAAAGCGAGGAGGTATATCAAATATATTAGGAGTAAAATTAAATATATTCGCGCCATCTGCACAATAGTAGCTGGACTATATCCTAAATATAGTTACTATTGTGAATATAGAATTCTATATTGTTTTACTCCTAATACATGTGAATATAGAATTCTATATTCACGATATAGTGTGGCTACTACTTTGAAGATGGCGCCACATTTATTTTGTTTTATTTCTAATACATTTGATATACCTCCTCGCTTTTCTGCTACCTTGATACTACGGACGAAATTTCAAATAAATGTGCAATTACTTGAAATATTCTACTAAAAAAAAGTCTGTCTAGACAAAATTTAGACATTATCTGCCGCCCCGATTCCGTTTATAATTAAAACTACCTTAAATGCAGAGAATATTTTTTTTTAAATTTAATTCTTTTAAGAGAGTGTTATTTACGAAAATACTCTCAGTTAATACTTTAAGAATATGTATATGTATAATTGTAATAAAAATAAAAATATTTTAAAGTTACTATAACCACGTATGATATCAGCATTTAACAGTTGAAATTACGCCCCTAGTATCAGGTAAGCTGAAAAACGAGGTGGTATATCAAATGTATGAGGTGTAAAATAAAATATATTATCTCCTCGTTCTTTTTCTTGCTAAATAAAGTCTGTCTAAACCTAATTAAGGTAGGCATTATCAGCCGCGATTCCGTTCATAATTAGAAATTACCTTAAGTGCTGAGAATTATTTCTCAAATTTAAATTCTTTTACGAAACTGTGTATGTAATATACGAAATTTATCTCGGTAATTAGTCTACATTTGAAATTTCGTCCGTAGTATCAGGGCAGCAGAAAAGCGAGGAGGTATATCAAATATATCAGGAGTAAAATTAAATATATTGGCGCCATCTGCACAATAATAGCTGGACTATATCCTAAATATAGCTACTATTGTGAATATAGAATTCTATATTGCTTTACTCCTAATACATGTGAATATAGAATTTTATATTCACGATATAGTGTGGCTGCTACTTTGAAGATGACGCCACATTTATTTTGTTTTATTTCTAATACATTTGATATACCTCCTCGCTTTTCTGCTACCCTGATACTACGGACGAAATTTCAAATAAATGTGCAGTGTTTGGGCTTCAGTTATTCTTTCTTGACAGACCTAGACAAAATTTAGACATTATCTGCCGTACCGATTTCGTTTATAATTAAAATTACCTTAAATGCAGAGAATATTTTTTTTAAAATGTAATTCTTTTAAGAGAGTGTAATTTACGAAAATACTCGCAGTTAATACTTTAAGAATATGTATATGTATAATTGTAATAAAAATAAAAATATTTTAAAGTTACTATAACCACGTATGATATCAGGATTTAACAGTTGAAATTACGTCCCTAGTATCAGGTAAGCTGAAAAACGAGCTGGTGTATCAAAAGTATCAGGGGTAAAATAATAGTTATTTATGTACCAAGTCAGTAAAGTGATACTTTATCGAACGAGTCTGATTTACGAGCCAAGCGAGTGAAGCAAGCGCGGCGAGTAACAGACGAGTTCGGTAAAGGTACTTTACTGACGTGGTGCATACAAAATTTTATCGCCAACCGTGAAAATTGTTAATTTAAGAAATAAAGATATAATAACTTTTGACAGTTTATGACAGTGACAAACGATTTATGTTTAAAGTCATCAGTCATGGCTACACTGACAGATATTAGCGGCAGGTAATAGTATATTAAAATACAAGTTTCATAAGACACGATTTTTGCGCACGCGTTCAAGTTTAGAAAACGAGCCGCCAGGCGAGTTTTCTAAAGAACAAGTGCGCAAAATGTCTTGTAAAACGTGTATTTTATACTATTTTCTCTATTTCGGTTATTAAAAGTTCAAAAAAGTTTAAAATAAGAGACATGTTTTGTTCGAATATTTTAGAAATTATGACTGATGACTTTAAACATAAATCGTTTATCACTGTCATAAACTGTCATAAGTTATTATATCTTTATTTCTTAAATTAACAATTTTCACGGTTGGCGATAAAATTTTGTATGCACCACGTCAGTAAAGACCTTTACCGAACTCTTCTGTTACTCGCCGCGCGCGCTTCACTCGTTTGGCTCGTAAATCAGACTCGTTCCATAAAGTATCGCTTTACTGACTTGGTACATAAATAACTATTACCTGCCGCTAATATCTGTCAGTGTAGCCATGACTGATGACTTTAAACATAAATCGTTTGTCACTGTCATAAACTGTCAAAAGTTATTATATCTTTATTTCTTAAATTAACAATGTTCACGGTTGGCGATAAAATTTTGTATGCACCACGTCAGTAAAGTACCTTTACCTGCCGCTAATATCTGTCAGCGTAGCCATGACTGATGACTTTAAAAATAAATCGTTTGTCACTGTCATAAACTGTCATAAGTTATTATATCTTTATTTCTTAAATTAACAATTTTCACGGTTGGCGATAAAATTTTGTATGCACCACGTCAGTAAAGTACCTTTACCGAACTCGTCTGTTACTCGCCGCGCTCGCTTCACTCGCTTGGCTCGTAAATCAGACTCGTTCGATAAAGTATCACTTTACTGACTTGTTACATAAATAACTATTATCGCCAACCGTCAGTAAAGTGATGCGTTACCATAGCGTTTTACGGAGGTAAAGAAACACTTTATCGTACTGTACAATAAAGTACTTTACCTGCCGCTAATATCTGTCAGCGTAGCCATGACTGATGACTTTAAAAATAAATCGTTTGTCACTGTCATAAACTGTCATAAGTTATTATATCTTTATTTCTTAAATTAACAATTTTCACAGTTGGCGATAAAATTTTGTATGCACCACGTCAGTAAAGTACCTTTACCGAACTCATCTGTTACTCGCCGCGCTCGCTTCACTCGCTTGGCTCGTAAATCAGACTCGTTCGATAAAGTATCACTTTACTGACTTGTTACATAAATAACTATTATTGTACAGTACGATAAAGTGTTTCTTTACCTCCGTAAAACGCTATAGTAACGCATCACTTTACTGACAGTTGGCGATAATAGTAGATTGTTGTATTAGGATTAAAAATGTCTCTTTTTTCGACGAGTACAATTTTACATTTGCGAGGCGGAGCGTAGCGTAGCCGAGCGAATGTAAAATTGTACGGATTGGCGCGAAGGAAAAAATGTTCAGGTGTATTCAGAAGATGTAGTTATAGTGTATTTCTCAAACTTAGCAAATAAAATGAAGCTGTCTACGCTTTGGTCACAATATTCCATGTTGCGGTCAACGTTGGATATAAAGAGGGGTATCGATATGAGTAAATATTCAAACTTGCGTGCTTTTCTCAAGAGACAGAGTGAGGGATATTTACCAAAAAAGTCGCGAGTATTTACAAAGGAGCAAGTGGATAACTTTTTGAACAATGCACCTAATAATTTATATTTGATGCAGAAGGTAGGTACTTTCAAAATAAAAGAATAACATTTCTAAAGAGTTTCTTTATAGGTTGTCTTAATTTTGGAGGTTGCAGGAGCAATGAGGTGTGATGAAATCGTGAAATTAATAATTGATAATGTTGAAGATGTGAAATCCGCCTTAATTATCAAAATTCCCGATACCAAATCGAAGAGGTCACGTTCCTTTACTGTGTTGGGAGAAAATTATTTAAGTGTTTATCGAAAATATATTGCTTTACGTCCACCCAGATTGGTAGAACATCGAATATTTCTCAGATACGTTAATGGAAAGTGTCATCAAATGGTGGTTGGTATTCATAAAATCAGTGCCGTCGCGCAAGAAGTAGCAAAATTTTTGAAGCTGGACAACTGGAAAGAGTATACCGGACACGCATTACGACGAACGTCTGCTACTATTTTGGTTGACGGCGGTGGTAACTTCACATGTCTTAAAAGACACGGAGGTTGGAGATCAAGCACTGTGGCGGAATCCTACATTGAAGAGTCACGTTTGAACAAAGAAAACATTGCGAAAAGAATATTGGGAGATGTAGATGATAGTGGTAGTACTGGACCAAGCGCCGATATCATTTCTGATATCACATCTGAAAATAATATCACTATTGCAGAAAACGTGTTGGACCGCTTAGATCGCTCTAAGAATGGGGCTACTGATGGCAGTGGTTTATTTAATTTTAACAAGTGCTTAAATTGTACATTCAACATTAATGTGATTAAATAAAAATCGTTAAATAATAAATTAAAACTATGAATACTTTTTTATCCTAGGATTAAAAATAAGCACTTTTACTTACTAGGATTAAAAGTGAATATTTTTGTTGCTTAGATACCACTTTCTTGGATCAGTATGGAAAATGACCACCTTAGATACTCCTGATAGTCAAATATGTCATACTTTTTCTACGGTTGGAGCAAAAATATATTATCTCCTCGTTCTTTTTCTTGCTAAATAAAGTCTGTCTAAACCTAATTAAGGTAGGCATTATCAGCCGCGATTCCGTTCATAATTAGAAATTACCTTAAGTGCTGAGAATTATTTCTCAAATTTAAATTCTTTTACGAAACTGTGTAATATACGAAATTTATCTCGGTAATTAGTCTGCATTTGAAATTTCGTCTGTAGTATCAGGGCAGCAGAAAAGCGAGGAGGTATATCAAATATATCAGGAGTAAAATTAAATATATTGGCGCCATCTGCACAATAGTAGCTGGACTATATCCTAAATATAGCTACTATTGTGAATATAGAATTCTATATTGTTTTACTCCTAATACACGTGAATATTGAATTCTATATTCAGGATATAGTGTGGCTGCTACTTTGAAGATGACGCCACATTTATTTTGTTTTACTCCTAATACATTTTTCTGCTACCCTGATACTACGGACGAAATTTCAAATGAATGTGCGTGTTTGGGCTTTCTTATACGTATGAGCGTTTCAAACTACACAATTTTAAGAATCTTTTTATACAAAAATTATTCAAAATCCTATTCTAAGTACTTCCATTCTCTTAACAAATCGCTATAGAATGCATACTTTGCAAGATATTCAAAAAAAAAGTGCTACTCCCTTAGAGTAAAAGTGTTACTTCCGGTCCGAATTTTGAAATTTCATGTATACAAAAAATATTGCAAATCTAGCTCTAAATACTTTTGTACTCTTGATAAATATCTATAGAATGCATTATTTACGACATATTTGCAAAAAATCGCTATTCGGTAAGAGTAAAAGTGGTACTTCCGGTCCGAATTTTGAAAAATTTTTTATAGAAAAGGTGTTGAAAATTAAATTCTAAATACTTTTATATCCGTAACGTACCTGTCTAAAAAGCATGACTTGCAAAATATTCGCAAAAAACTGATTTTCGATAGGAGTAAAAGACCTACTTCCGGTAGGAATTTCGAAAAACTTTTTAAATAAAGATGAGAGAGAGGGGGGGGGGAGAGAGATTGGGGATAGGACATATATGTATACTATGCATACCGGCAACAATGCGCAGGTCGTGCCAGTAGTAAAGTACGATTATAGATAGCATTTCAGTTTTGTTTGTTTGTTTGTTTGTTTGTTTATTTTAGTCAAAAAAAAACTAGGACACGTCAAAATACAAACCAGCAGTAACACTGCATATACAATACAATACAATACACTATAATACAATAAATAAATCAATATACAGACAAAAAAATGTAAGTATAAATATAACATGTTAAAATAAAGACAGCGACTAGTCAAAGCTATGCAACAGGAATTCGTCCACACTGTAAAACACATTTTCCAGCAGTAGCTTTTTAACCGTTCTTGCAAAATTGTCAGGTGGCAGTGCCTTAACGGCATCCGGCAATTTATTGTACAATTTTGGACCCCAGTAGTCCACCGATTGTTGGGTTTGCTTCATACGACAGTGGGTCACCACCAGGTGATCTCTATTCCTTGTTATGTGGTCATGTACGCTTGAATGTCTTTTATAACGAATCTTGTTTGTGTGGACGAACTTTACGCCACATAAGATATATGCACCCGCAAGTGTCATTATTCTTTCTTCCGCGAAAACTCGACGGCAAGAGTCACTGTATTGAAGTCCACACAAGGTCCGTACGGCACGCTTTTGCAGCACGAAAACTCTCCGCGCTTCTGGGGCCATGCCCCACACCAATAGACCATATGTCGCCATATTATGGAAATTGGCATAATAAGTCAATTTTGCCGCACCACGACCAACCAAGTGTTTAATCTTTCTTATAGCATATATCGCCGCACTTAGTGTCCCCATTAGCTGTTGTATGTGACCCTTCCAGGATAGTCCGTCATCCACAACCAACCCCAAAAAAGGAACCGCCGCGCCACTCTTGTTTCCCGAAAAGGAAATCGTTTGGGTTTTGCTTTCGTTTATTTTCAGTTTATTCACATCACACCATGTTTTCATTGAAATCAGTTGGTCCTTTGCTGTTCCCACTGAAGGCACATCCGCACTCTCTACAACAAAGGAGGTATCATCCGCGTACAGACACACTTTGCAGTCAGTCAAGTTTGCTGGTAAATCATTAATGTAGATAATAAAAAGAACAGGCCCAAGGATCGAACCCTGAGGCACCCCATACTTAACAATCCGTGGTTTCGTTGTCCTATTATTCCAGCTAACTGCTTGTCTTCTGTCTTGTAGGTAGGACCTTAATAAATTATGCGCCACGCCCCTCACTCCATAATAATATAGCTTGTGCAACAGTATATCATGTGGAACCGTATCAAAAGCCCTGCTCATATCACACAATACCAAGTCAGTTGCCTCACGGTTGTCCCTGGCAGTCAGTACTGCCTCAACAGACTCAATCAGAGCTGTAAGTGTCGATCTTCCCTTCCTGTACCCATGCTGTGCTTCTGACAGTAAGTTCCATCTCTGGAAAAAGGAGACAAGTCTATTTTTGATAAGTGTTTCGAAAATTTTTGATAAAGCAGGCAACAGAGATATCGGCCTATAATTCTCAACTTTTGTTTGATCTCCCTTCTTGAGCAATGGCGTCACCTTGGCCAGTTTCAGTTCTGAAGGAAATACTCCCTCCTCAAAACACGAATTTACCAAAAGCCACAAAGGCTCAGAGAGCTCGTCCGCAACCTCTCTGAGTAAATCGGCACTTACGCCATATATATCCTTACTCCTCTTGCTCTTCAAGCCACGTATGGTTTTTCTAATCTCTTCCAGATCCACTGCGTGTAGATACCATGAGTTGACTAAATTTTTTTTTATGTTGCCAAGTAAAGCACCAACTTCTATATTCGATTTATCAATTTGGTTGATCCCAGTCTCTCCGATACTGATAAAGTAATCGTTAAGCTCTTCCGATGTAAGTTCCGCACACTGTCTTGAGTCAGGTTTCTGTTTACCGCACTCGCTATTAATTATGTGCCATACCGCCCTCTGAGGGTTATGAGAGGTGGTAATATAATTTTCGTATTGTTCCCTCTTTGCTCTGCTGATCAATTGCTTATAGTGCAGCTTGCGCTCCCTGTATACTTCCAATAGTTGAATATCCTTTGTCACCTCAAATATCGTATATAGAGCATCAAGACTGTTTGCTTACAGTCAGCGGACGGATGAACATGTATTTATCTAAGCATCACACGCTTCGTAAATACATATTTACCAAATAAGGATTCAAAATATGTACTTCCGCCTGCGAGTTTTATTATATTGCGTATACAACGCAATTATGGATGATTATAAAACTGTTCTGGAACGGTATTATGAAAACGAAAACAATACTTCGTAATTTATAATTCAAATAATAATTTACATCCGAATTAGATTTTTATAAAAAATGAATTTGAATCATTGCATATTTTTTATTTACTTAGTAAATTTATAGAATAATTTACTAAGAATTAATGTTTAACTAGATTTGTGCATTTATTTTCCTAATGCGTTGTATACGCAATATAATAAAACTCGCAGAAGTATTTTGAATTCTTATTTGGTAAATATGTATTTACGAAACGTGTGATGCATGCTTAGATAAATACGTGTTCATCCGTCGACTGACTGTAAGCAACTGAAATGCTATTTATAATCGTACTTTACTACTGGTACGACCTGCACATTGTTGCCGGTATGTATAGTATACATATGTCCTATCCCCAATATGATTTTGCACATGCTGTATAGTGTTCTATTGGTACTCGACGTAACTTCCAAACTATATTATAGTAAATATGTAGCACACATTAAATGAAACGACTAAATATTTGTAGTATTAGAATAACTTAAGTAGAAAACAATATGGAATAGACAAAATAAATGTCATATCAGTCAAATGTCAACAGTAGATTTGATATAATCCAATCATATTGTATATTTTCGTCACATGATTTTAAATATGCTCAGCGATTACTAAGCATTTTATTGTGCTTTGAATAGATGGCGCCACATGAGGATCAATATTTTGAGGTTATAAGAATCAAAAAATTAGAGTTATCATTTGTGGAGTTATGTGACGGCCTTATATCGCGCAGGGATATTAATACACTTAGCCTTGCAAACAAATTATTTCAATCTGACAAGGTTGTTAATTATAATTTTCAAATTATTTGAAGTTCTTTGATAAATGAAATAGTTTGAGCTTCTTCTACTTCTGATTTTTGTCTCAATTAAAAGAAAATTTTAATTTGAATTAAAAATAGTTTACTTCAACCATTTTGACATCTCTATAAATTTATAACTATTTCCTATACCTAATAATTATTAATGTGTTAATAATAGATAAATGAAAATATTTTGTAATATGCACTTAAAAATGAATATAGCTTAAAGAAAATTTTAATGTCTAAAGTAAAAATATTTAACAACCTTTAGGAAAAATATTTTAGGGAGAACATGGGTATATTTTTCATTTAAAATAGGTAGATAATTCATCCGGTAAAGTTGTATGGAGGATATGTTAATACATATAAAATATTGGAAAACTGTAAAGGATCTTGAATTATTGAAATATAAATGTTAATCAAATGTGACTAGATTATTTTAAAAATTGGAAAATCTACAATTCAATATAAAAAAGTATTTGTCACTGCTATTCTACTTACTTCACTTTTTAATCACTAACGTCAATTGCAGGTTTTAAAGTGCCATATCTAAGTTGAATGTATAGTAGGTAGCGTTATTTTGACTTGGGTTCATTTAATTGTAGTTAATTGTTTTAATGGTATAAGTTAGTTTGATTTAGATCTGGAAGGTCTAAAATACGTAATTTATAATATACTGTTGTGGACAAAAATATATATCTTACTCTCGATCTTCTTCATGACACTTGTAACAATATGTGGAGTAGGTATGTGGCCTATTTGCAACCACCTGCTTATAATTTATTTCTCATTCAGTTCTATGAAAAAGTTATTCATCACTATATACAGGGTGAGTCATTAGTAGCCGCTTCTTCGATTGCTCTTTTGTGTTTTAAATAAAAGAAAAAGCAATTAGTGGCGGATCCATGGTTGCTTGTGGCGCATATTGTAAAAATACTTTGAGCTCCGGCGCACTTTCGGTTTCACCGGAAATGCACGGAACTTAATTTTTTTAAATGACTCACCCTATATATTTTTGGATTTTCTTGTGCTGCTTTAAATTACCTGTTCAACTGTTTTTTCTTTTTCAAAACTGAGCCACTAGTTTTTCAGTTATTATTTTTTTTTGAAAATATTTGACCAAAACACGTGTTCAGAAAAAAATTATTTTCACATTGTTTTTAAAAGTAAAAACATTGACTTTGGTGGTGCTTGTAGCCAAGAAAATTCTGCATCATTTGGTAAAGTTGCACTCAACAATACCTCAAGAAACTTTGTTTTTTCAAAGCCTACTTCCTGAAATTTTCACATACCAAAAACTTATTTTTTTTAAATAGAACACCCAGTATTTTAAACACAAAAGAGCAATCGAAGAAGCGGCTACTAATGACTCACCCTGTATATGTACTAGCATAGGTAATAATGAAACACAGATAATTGTTTAACTTTAAAAAAGATAGATTAATTAAAATTGTACGTACTATAAAAAGTCACACTCAAATTTCGGTAAATATGACATAATATGAAATTTAAGATAAATATTGTATTTGATTTGCATTACAGATAGGTAGAACAACCATTAAGAGTAACACGTAGAGATATTTAAGCAACATTTGGATATCAAATCCTTAACTTCCCATCTTTACAACCAATGAGAATAGAGAAACCAATTAATGTTTGTACTCTCAAACCTGTTTTTTTAAATAAAATTTGATATAATCTCAAAATACAAAATAATTAGGGACAGCATTTACGAATTTGCATTTCTTAGTATCCAAAAATGTTTTATGTGCGGATTTTGTTATTTGTTTGATAGATTTACCTTTGACAATATTATTATATCTGGTTATTATTACTAGTGGTCGCCTAATAGTCGAAATTTGACCTTTTTATTTTCTTAATTTAATGTGTTTGCAACATTTATACATACATTTTATCTTTCTGCACTCCTTCTCCATATGAACTTTAACTATGACACTTTTAAATGTCAATTGACATTTAAAAGTGTCAAATTTATGGATGTTTAATTTTATTTTATTTAATATATTTGTATTATACACATATTATACATACATTTTATCATTCTGCACTCCTTCTCCATATGAACTTTAACTATGCCAAATCTCATACTCCTGCGTGCGCGCAAGTTGCTTAAAAACGGGTAGGTACAATGTTTTTTTTTCACATATTAATATAATAATTAGATTTAATTAATTCAACAAATCAAAAACGAAACTATCTAATCATCAGACTTAGTCGTTAATAACACAAGTCTGCAGCCAAAAAAGTGTTTAGAAATCCATCTCTGATACAGATATGTAGATTTTTGAATGCTGATTACGGAGAAAAATTTCAAAAAATTCCATCACGCACCATTTTTTTCCAAATTAAAAATTTTGGTTTTTAAATCCACCAATCCATTGTGTTCTGAAATCTACTATGGAAAGGAGATGAGCATTTAGTATCGTAAGTCTAAACTGGAGATGAAACTGGTGTTACCAATACATATCACTACGACGCGTTTGCAGGTGTTTGAAGTTCATGTTAAAATTACTGTCATGTTTTTTTTCCCTAGTTCTGTCATTTTTGACATGACATAAAAAAAAACAGAGACGGTTAGTCGAGTTGTGTCAATTTTGACAAAATTGACACACATTATCTACGGTGTTTAAAAGATTCATTTTTATTTCAATAAAGAGTAAATTATTAAAGCCATCTCCTCTCTTTAATTGTGAATCGGAGTGTGAATTATTACACCGGTAACAATTTGGCGCGCCATCGTGTGGCAGAATTTTTCTGTATTAGACGTACAGAAATTCTCAGTGCAGAAAGCATTGACGAACCCAGGTGAAGATGGCTCCGAAAAGATCCTCGAAGAAAAGACAGTCTAGCGTTTCCGAACGCTCATTCTCGCCTGTCATAAATAATGTTTCCCTCATGGAACAAATCGCCGAACGGGTAACACGGGAAATTTTGGCTAATTATTCACCAAAGAAGGGAACTACACCTGAGAAGGTTGATAAGCCGACAGTGCCACCGCCTGTTGCAGAGACAGTGGTTAATGCTGAAGCCGTGGCGACACTCGCTGAGGCACTAAGACAGTTAACTGTCGCGCCGGCATTAGCGCCGACGAACCGACCACCACCACGTCCTTACCATGGACGAATAACGGAAGACCCAGTGTTATTTATCGAAAGACTGGAGGGTTACCTACAGCATTTGGAGTTGGAGGTACCAGAGGATATAGACGAAGCCGTACTTCCACATTTAGAGGGAGAAGCTGCGGACCAGGGGGGGAAATGTTAAATTAAGATTGCGTAGACATCGTTTTACTTCTGCCTGCAGTTGGTAGGGGGCGCATGTTAAATTCTGTTGATGTAATTTTAGGATCAGTCATGATACTTCAGGGCTTAGCTGCACAGAATTGCCTGTATTTGTTTAGTAACTATGGTAACTATATAGCTTTTTAAATATTTTTGTTGACGTTTTTAAACTTACAAATATGTATTAACTTATTTCTTAAAGTGCAGTACGTAAGTATTTATTCTGCATAATTCGAGTAATTTATTTATTTATTAGCACTTTTTTCTAGACTTCCTAGTAATTATGCCGACAAGAAAATGTTATGTGTCAAATTGTGACCAAAATGTAAAAGTTTTCCACATCCAAAATCAATTCGTTTTCATGAGTGGTAGGACGCTACAGGAGATCCTAATTTATTCAATGTTATAAGAGAAGATCGACGATTTCCATTTAAGGAATAAATAAGTTCAAATGTAAGAATAATTTAGAATGCTTTCTCCTTAATATTTTGAAATAGAAATAAAATTTGCATATAAAAATAAAGCGTTACTAAAAACATATGTTTCTAATTTATTACTAAGTTATTATAGCAATATGTGTAGTATATTTTACTTTAAAATACATCCACTATTTTACTTCCGAACATTTAAAGTGAAGAATAAAAACTATTAAGGTAAATACAAAATGGAATAGAAATATATAATATTTAAATTTCCCGGTTCATCGGTTTGATCCATTTTAGTACTGCCTGCAGTTGGCAGGCGGCGCTAAACATTGTCTAAACTTTTTACTATTAAGTTATACTATCTTCTAGTATAGTGATCTGTGCTGCGGACTGGTTTTCCTATTATATGGGAAGTTTTTTATCTACTGAAGATTTTGTACGGAGATTTAAGGATGAATTTCTCAGCCATCAGCGTAAGACAGCATTAGAAGTAGCAGTGTATGCCACAAGGCAGAGTACAAGCGAGTCACCTGACAAATTCTTATACCGCCTTAAGCAGTTGTGTCTCCGGTTAAAGCCAAACTGGCCTGAAGAGGAACTGATTCTGCACATCATTGATCGGATGAACAAAGAGTCCAATTTACAGTTATTCCAAGTAATACCAAAGACAATGAAGGAGATGGAACAACAGTGCTCACGTTGGTCAAGACTCAATGATGCAGATAAAATATGGGAAAAACGGTCTAGAAGAAGACCCACAACGACGCCAAATCAAGAGACCAGGCAAGTGACACGATCTTTAGCCGAGGGTCGTTCTCTACCAAGATGTTGGTTTTGTCCGGAAAGGCACCTGAATAGAGATTGCCCAAAACAACCGCGAGAGTTCAAGGAACGTCATCCACAACCTCAACAAAGACAGGGGGAAGAGCAAGGGGACGTCCCGAAGCAGTAACAGGAACGGCCCTAATAACTAACGACGACGAGGTAGCTTTGCCTTCAATACGGCTTCAGGTGAATGGACAAGAGGTGGTAGCATTGACCGACACAGCTGCTACCAGGAACCTCATGAGATCTGAGTATATGACTGGAGTAGCTAGAGAAACTCGCCCAATAACATTCACCTGGATCCGAGAGGGTATTGCCTTCCAAGCTCATCATGAAGGCACATTGAAGGCCACAGCTCGTGGTTATACATTCACATGCAACGCAACGTTGATATCAAACATGCGTGCCGCCATTATTTTGGGATGTCCATGGCTCACAGAAAATAAGGTGGTAATCGACATGGCACGTAGGTGCATGCATGTGGGCAAAGAAAGAAGAGAAACATTACATTTCAACACCAAGAGTACTAGGAAACACCACACCAGAAATATCCAGGTCGACATGGGCAATACACCTTGGACAATAGTGGACAGGGAGATTTTCCAGAAAACCCTAAATGACTTTGGGGAATTGTTCGAGGAAGGGGAGGTCATTACTACAACCGCCACCACAAAACATGTTATCCGACTTTCCGATGACACACCAGTAAGGGTGTCTACCTACCGATATTCGCCGGACAAGAAGCGTGTGATTGGTGAACAGATAGAGAAAATGCTCGCGGCGAATGTTATTCGCCCTAGTCATAGTAACTACAATTCACCAATTGTAATTGTAAATAAAAAGAACGGCGACCCGAGATTTTGCGTTGACTATCGAAGACTGAATAGTCGAACGAAGGACGAGGTCAGTTCTTTACCTCCTGTACAAGAGTCGCTCAAGGACCTAGGAACATCCAAGGTTTTCTCCACGCTTGATTTGCGGAATGGGTATTGGCAAATTGAGTTGGAGGAAGCGTCCAAGCAGTATACGGCATTTACTACTCCGGATGGAGCATCTTATGAATTTAATGTCATGCCGTTTGGTCTTAAGGGAGCTCCGACGACCTTTCAGAAGCTGATGGTGCAGGATGTTCTAGTTGGGTATCTTCGTGAGTTTGCCATAGCGTATCTCGATGACATAATCGTGTATTCAGAGAACATGGAGCAGCATCAACGGCACCTACGGTTAGTTTTTGAGAGACTGGCTCAACATGGTCTGAGGTTGAACCAGAGTAAGTGTCATTTCGCAAGTCAAACATTGGACTATCTAGGACACGTGGTGACCATGGATGGGAACCATCCCCAGACCGGACATATTGAAGCAATCCAGGCTACCGAACCCCCTCGCACTCGGAAGAGTCTACGAAGGTTTCTTGGTTTGATAAACTGGTTACGGGATTACATCCAGGATTGTTCCAGGATAATGGCTCCCCTCACGGATCTTCTAGCCACGAACCAGTCTTACAAATGGACTACAGAGGCGATGAGTGCGTTTCAAGCAATAAAGGAGGCGGCTACCAAGCGTCTATATTTGCATCGACCAAACTTTAAGGAGCAATTTTTTCTGCAGACTGATGCCAGCGCAATAGGTGCGTCCGCTGTCCTTTACCAGGAAAACAAGGGCCTTAGAAATGTAGTAAGTTATGCCAGTCTAAGATTCAATAAAGCCGAACAAAGATACCACTGTAATGAACAGGAATGCTTGGCGGTTATCTGGGCTATTAAACGTTATCGTCCCTACTTGGAGGATAGGCCATTCATATTAAGGACTGATAACAAAGCACTGACTTGGCTTCAGCAATTTAAGGAGACCAAGTCCAAGTTAATGCGATGGTCATTATTGTTACAAGAATTTTCCTACAGCATCGAACACATTCCTGGTAGAGAAAATGAATTGCCAGACGCGCTTTCTCGAAGTCCTGGGAATGACAGAGTGCCCGCTGAGTTGGTTGACATCGAGCGGTTACTTCCCAACGAAGCCTCCAGCAACTCCGAAACTGAAATCACAAATGACTTGTTTGTTATTGAGGTCGATGAGCCTTTGATTGATGCGATCTTAGACGCGCAACAGGAGGACCCACAGGTCTTAGAGATGGTGGGCAATTTGGCCCGAAATTCTGCAATATCTGAACATCCGAATGTGGCATTGAAGGATGGTTTTGTAAGATATCGTATGGATGATAAATGGTTGATATGGATACCGCCTACGATCCGCGAGCGAGTGTTAAACCAGTATCATGATCATTTTACCGCAGGTCATCCTGGAGCGGAAGAGACTTACCGAGCGATTAGAGAACGTTTTTTCTGGAGCACCGCTCAAACCGACGTAGCGAAGCATGTCAGGGCCTGTCGGATCTGTAATGCGTTTAAAAGAGGACCGCCACAGTTTCAAGCTCCACTACGACCACATTCACCGAAACAGCCGTTTGAGGTAGTTTCTGTCGATATCATCGGTCCGCTAATCCAGTCTAGGAAGAAGAACAGATTTGGTATAGTAGTTACCGATTTATACTCTCGTTGGACGGAAGCTTGCACGGTGAGAAGCGCTACCAGTACTACAATCATAGATTACTTAACCCGAGTATTTCAAAGGTTTGGTTTTCCAAAGGCTATATTGACTGACAATGGTCGACAGTTCATCTCGGTAGCATGGGATTTGGCTCTTCGAAAGTGGCAGTGCATGCATTGGACCACACCCATCTATCATCCTAGAGCCAACCCGGTCGAGAGAAGGAATCAGGAACTTAAGAAGGGTCTCCGAATCTTACTAGTTGATGCAAACCCCAAGCAATGGGATGAGAAGTTGGATCAAGTTCTCTTCAACCTGCGATGCCGAAAAAACGCTGCCACGGGTTATTCTCCGGCCAAAGCTCTATTCGGGTTCGATATTCACAGACCCGGAGAATGGCGAGATCCGTCACAAGGGCGCCCAGTACCTGCCGACCAGAGGATACAACAGGTACACGCCAATGAGTTACGATATCGCGAGCACCGGTACGCACAACTCGACGCGCCGTTGCCCGTAATATTCCGACCCGGTGAGTTTGTGATGGTGAAGGCACACCATCCGACGGGCAAACACTTCGCCGAGAAGTGGATGGGACCGTACCCTGTGGTGGAGAACGCTGGCCCAACAGCAATATGGGTCCAACGTCCAGGCGCTCAGCGAACAAAATACCACCTTGACCAGGTACGGCCCATGAGACCAGCCAATCCAGCCCACCAGCCTACTGCTCCTCAGGAACAACAATACCACCCAGAGCCTGATGTCCATCCGGAGCACCTGGAAGCGCCCATTGTTAATGCGTAACAAATGAACAAACCGCGAGTGCGAAAACCATTTTTTTTTCTTCGCGAGTGCGTCCTAAACCTCTATAGTCTTATAAGACAGACAATTTTCCCATAGTAAATTGTTAAGTTAATTTTGATTACAATTTTTTTTTTCAAACACCCTGCAAACGGCGTCTATCCGAGGGGTGGCCATTTGTTACCAATACATATCACTACGACGCGTTTGCAGGTGTTTGAAGTTCATGTTAAAATTACTGTCATGTTTTTTTTCCCTAGTTCTGTCATTTTTGACATGACAAAAAAAAAACAGAGACGGTTAGTCGAGTTGTGTCAATTTTGACAAAATTGACACACATTATCTACGGTGTTTAAAAGATTCATTTTTATTTCAATAAAGAGTAAATTATTAAAGCCATCTCCTCTCTTTAATTGTGAATCGGAGTGTGAATTATTACACCGGTAACACTGGTGTGAATAAGAAACAACAATTTTTAAGTAGATACATAATAATATGTGCCAAAAATATTTTCCTGGACAGATTTTACTTCAAGATTGCTCGTATTCGCTGACAAAATACGTTAAAAATCGCCATGATTCACCATAGAAGTTATCATGAGGAGAATTCCATAAACATCTTGTGTACGTGGAATTGAGCAATTGTTGAAATTACATTTGTGAGGAATTTGTAGTGAAGACGCATCAAAGAAATATAACAGATTTTGTGAAGCAAATATATTATGTACACTACCGTGTAAAATTTGGTGACCAGAATAAGTCATGGGCCCTGCACAACGTGTGTTATCTTTGCAGTGATGACTGATTCTTCTGTTCATGTAATGTGAAGAGTACAATGTAATTAATAAGAGAGAAATTTGTCAACCGAACGTACCGTCGGCAATGCACTCTGGTCGTTCCTCATAACTCAGAAATACCTGTATCCAAACCTAATGAAACACTAGAAGACATCCTGAAGACTCTGAAGACGAAAGTCAGACTTATGACGAGGATTTTCACTGTGTTTTAGATAGCATCGTGGCCCAAACTTTTCCCAACTGGAAATGGATGATTTAGTCAGAGATTTGATCATTTCTAAAGATTCTGCAGAACTCTTAGGCTTTAGGCTAAAGGAAAAAAATATTGGCTCTTGGTACCCCTTTCTTATGGTTCATACCATACTTTTCTCAAGATCGGATTGGTTTACTGCAGCATTCTCCCTGGATTGATGATAAAAATCCTTCTAAAAAAGTTGAAGTTGTTAGGTTACAGGGGAGTACAATGGATTTGCCCTGAAATTTGTGGCAACTGGAACCTACATATTGCTGTGGTATTTTCTTGTAAATAAATAAATAGATAAATAAAGAAACCAAACAAATAAAAAATCAACAAAAATAAAATATCACTATGTTTATTTTAAATAAATATAAATTTACATGTTAGATATAAATTATAATTCAAGATTTCAACAAATAAATACAGAATAATCCACTAATCAGTATAAAAGTATGTAGTTTAAATTATATATATTTAGTGTCTAAACAAATTAATAACTAGGCAATAGAATACACAACAATGCAATATGGGTTGCATACCCATGAAAATAATAGCATGCACAATCAAAAATAAAATGAAAAATATAAAACAATGTTAAAATAAATTAGAGCACAAAATCATGTTAAATATCATATAAAACAATATTCAAATACTGACCTCCGTTTAATAAAAAGGATATAATAACTTAAAGCAGTATTACTAGCAGTTAATAGAAAAGTAGGTCAACCCGGTAATACATTCTTTAGCAGCAATAATAGTTCAAAATAGGAATTAATCACAAAGAATATCAATATTATAACCACCAACATTGTCGAGAATAAATGTTATGTGTCAGTATGCACGTTTCACTTATACTTTCTGTATAAAATATTATTGAGTGTACGTAAGGGGCACGATTTGTTTATTTTCTTCTATACACGAATATACTCCAAGTAAGTCCAAGCTAAAACAAAAATATAATATTAAACAAAGGTCTATATACATAAATAAATACGTACTCCACTTATTTCACAGTCACAAGATCAATTGTATTTTCTTCTGTATGGGACAGGGAAATGCACACAAAGGTATATGATTTATCTGTTTTCGATATACACTAACGCATCCAGAATGTAAATATTGTGGCCTGGTTCACCATTAAAATAAATAAATAAAGCATTAGTCAGTACATAATATAAGACAATAAAAGAATACCTACCTATGGATAAAAATCAATCAATGTCTATGGAATGTACTAGTATAAAATATGTAAATAATAACAATAATAAACATGGCGGAAAGAAGGTCACATGACCACGTGACTTCGACAGTTATCAAAATAAACACGGAGGGCGCAGCAGACCAAAAATTTTAAACTGAACGACAATTTAAAACAAAATAAATCGTTCGTCGGATGTTAATCGGTATAAAAGGCCTGCACCGGCAAAAATTGGGGAGTCCATCCAGGGAGTCCATCGGAAGATCTTCAAGAATTAAAAAGAAAAATAGTTAAACCAGTGCTCCGAGAAATAAAGAATCTAAAAGGCACAAAACGCCTTTAAGGTACCAACGCTGTAGCGGTAAACGTGTAAGACGCGGCATAGACGATAGGTGCGCGCCATAAATAAAGGCGCGAGATATTAGTATTGGACCGCACAAAGCCGCCACAATAAATTCAAAAAAAAAAAATGGAGGGCCTGGAATATCAAGAGGAGTTTGAAATGTTATACAACCAAGAAAAGTAAGTACAAGCACTATAAAATATTTACTCCTTGCAATCCTAAATAAATAAATAAATGGAAGAATCTTCATGTGTGTTTCATAAATCATCGAGCAACAAAAATTTTGAATATTATTTAAATAATTAAATAAATTCTTCTTTGACTAGGCTTTGGGTTGACGTGCGAATCTTGACTCAGGGCGATTCAACGAAGCATTAATAAATTTTCCGGATGGCAACAAAATTTTGAATATTATTTAAATAATTAAATAAATTCTACTTTGACTAGGCTTTGGGTTGACGTGCGAATCTTAACTCAAGGCGACTCAACGGAGCATTAATAAAATTTTCCGGATAGCAACAAAAATTTTAGAATATTATTTAAATGATTAAATAAATTCTTCTTTGGGTAAGCTTTGGGTTGACGTGCGAATCTTGACTCAAGGCGATTCAACGGAGCATTAGTAATTTTCTGGATAGCAACAAAAGTTAGAATATTATTTAAATTAATTTAAACAAATCCTTCTTTGGGTAAGCTTTGGATTGACGTGCGAATCTCAATTCAGGGCGACTCAACGAGGCGTTAACGCTTTTTAATTGAATAACGATAACTTCAAAATAGTATAGGAAACATCCAATAGTTCCTCCTTGCATAAATCTCGGTTTTGACGTGCGAATCTCAGGTCGAGATGATACAATGAGGATACTTCGGTGAAAATAAAGAAAGTAAACTTAGTAAATTTTCCTTGACACATGAGCATGCATGAAGGATTAGTACAGTGATTTTTTTTTTATTTATTATTTACAATTTCTTAAAGAACAAAGGATTGCAAGGTGCTTGTACCATTGATTAAAAGGGCTGAATATAATAATGAAATGAACAAAGTATTGTATTACATAATAATAATATTTACTCAATGTTTTTGTAAATTTTATATTAAAATAAAATAAGTTGTGCTGACATTCTATATCTACTTATTTATACCCATCCCAGGGAGAACCTAAGGAAAGTAAACATCACAATCACAGCTAGAACTCACAATAAGAACAAGGCTGCGACACATTACCCGTTATAAAAAATAAAGAAATTCACGCTCAGACCCTGAGATTACTAAAGTATATTAATTTATAAAATTAACTATTGGTTATTAACCAAAGTAGAGGAGGTCACAGCAATATGTATTAACGAATTAAACAACGTGGACCAAATTTGGAGGTAACTGGACTATATCACAACACGTAAGGACTAAGTAATTCAAATTTTACAAACTAATCTTCCTAAATAGCCGAGAAAAAAAAGATGAAATTAGAGGTTGCAAGTCAATACAAATTCTTTATTAGATATATTAGATATTAAATAACAAAAATATGTTTACAGGTACTGATTATATTTTTTTAATTCTGGAAGGGTGTATGATCTTCTATTATTAAGCTGCTGGGGTTCATGGATATATTGGACAATCTCTGATTCCGCATATTTTAAAATATCTTCCTTCTCAGGCCAGCGTCAAGCAATAATCCACTTTTTGTCATATGAGATATACTAACTTCAGACTCTTCCTGTTCTTTTACATTTCCAGGATACAATACATTATTCTACCTTACTAGTGTAAGTACAAAGGCTCCTTCGACGATGCATATCTTCATCTTCATCTGACATTAGTTCCATATCATTTTCAGAATTAGACGAACTACCAGATTCTATATCAGTTGTGGCTCATATTTTTTTCTGGGATTATTTTCAATTGCATTCAGTTTGCCTTTGGTTTTATTCACTTCTTTATTTATTTTCTGCAGTTTTGCTTCAACTTTTTTCTTTTCTCTTGTAGTATTTTATTTTCTTCTTCCTCTTTTCTTTGTTATTCAGTATCTCGGTAGTTGTAATAATTTCTGCCTCATTGCAGATTTTCCTCCATTTCTGGAATGTTGGAGATTCAGTTTACTGTTACTTAGAGCTTTCATGAGTAAATCTTCGAAAGGATTTAATATGACAATGTTTTGATCGAGAGACAGTCTAGGGTTAACATGTGTAGATACAGGTTCAACTTCAAAAGAAGGTTCAAGACGTGAAGGTCCTAGTTCGATATGAGAAGGTCCGGGTTGAATGGATAAAGGCTCGGGCTTAGGTTCAGACTCAATGGATAACTGCTCGGGCTCAGGTCTCAAGATATTATTAAAATAGAGTTTAATTGTAATCATTATCCTATTTACTAAGAGCTGAGATCTAGAACCCAGTTCCCCAACAAAGTGAGTTCCACGATAGCGGCCAAACGGCTACAGCTATCAATTCCAAATTTTATATTTACGAGTATAGTCTCCCTCTTGAGATCTGATTAGAGTTTCAATAAAATCGGTAGATCGGAAGTAGTAGTTTACTTCAGTAAAAAATCGAATTTTACCAATATTTCGTCAACTACTAAGTTTAAACAAATTATAAAGAATTCAAATGTACTCAAAAATAAATTTGAGAATTTTATTGAAAATGTTTTTCGAAGTTTCTATGGGAAATAGGTCTTTTACTCTCATCAAAAATCAGTTTTTTGCGAATATCTCGCAAGGCATGCTATCTAGGCAGGTATAAAAGTATTTAAAACATAATTTTCAACACCTGTAAAACATAATTCAATATTCGGACCGGAAGTAACACTTTTACTCTTAGGGGTAGTAGCAATTTGTTCGAATAATTTTTGTATAAAAAAATAGACTTGAAGTAAAACATTTACAGATTTATTTCTTTAAGAAAATAAAAGTATTTAAAACTTAATTTAGAACAACTTTTGTATAATTTGAAGGAAGTGCCTCCGTAGCCGGCGCCGGTGTTGCGTACTGTCACCGGCGCCGGTTTTAAGTATGGTTGCCGGCAGCGGCATACCGTATCGCTACCGGCGGTTATGTGCATATGTGATTGAATCTCCACCCTGTTTTACAATACCTCTAATTAAAAATTTCGAACTAATTTTAAAATTTTATCTACAACTATCCACAGACTAAACAACCCAGACCGGCAACTACTTGAAAAAAAAATATCCAAGATCTTCTATCCTTGTCACACATCAGTGAACTTGGTACGAAGATGGCGCTAGCAGCATATTGGCGCGGAATTTGAAATGAACTTGTTTTTAGAATACGCTTATTAAATACGTTATTTATGTAACAGAAACATACACAAAAGTTACTAAAACTATGGTAATAAACATTACTTACTGTAACAGTTATAGCCATAGTTTGAGCATCTTATGTGTAATTTTGTGGTGTTACATATTAAATATGTGATACGAAATATAAATATTAATCTTTTACTTACATGTATTATAACATCGCTCTTACGGTGACCTATTAGACACAATAAACTACTAAGATTAAAAGAAATATAATAATCAAGTGAAAACTGTCAAGGAAAACATAGGGATATAATAATAATAGTTTTTATTGATACATATACTTATACAATACATACATTAAATTACACAACCAGTAACGAGAAGACAAAAATAATACAAATCTTGTAATATAATATAATATGATGACTAAAAAATTTTGTAATATGCATATTTAAAGCACAACTTTACAATATTTATACTCACTAGTCGATATTTGCAGGAAACCTGTGCATTTTGTTAACTTCATCGTGCCCAAACCCGCACACTAAACATTTGGACACCGTATTTGTATCAACATATAATTAATACGATGTACGACAAAGGATTGCAAAAATATGTCAAACGTGTCAAACTTGAAATGTAGTTTTGAATGACATATAACCACAGCATAACAGACATTTCAATTGACACTAGCGCCATCTCATCTCCAAGTTCAGTGAATCTGACAAAGATGGTAGAGTATTGAAATTTACGTTTGCTAAACAAGGATGAGTACTCTGGATAAAATCTAGGATTAAGTTGCCGGTCTGGATTGTTTAGTCTGTGAACTATCGCATAATCTATGAATTACTAACGTGATTTTGGTAAGTTATGACAGTGATTATTCAGTCAGTTGAATAATAATGACAGCGATTGAGTTATGGTGATAACTCAATCGCTATGTCAACACCAGTTTCTTTCCGTGAAAGTTGTAGATAAAGTACATATAATATTCGATTCACGTGTTTTGGCTATAACGCACTCAGATGCTTACACCAAGTGCAAGTCCTCTTCGTGGGTTATAGCCGTCATAACACGCTCATTGAATAATATACTATATTTATTACACACATTATGATATAAATAATATACTATAAATGTAGAAGAATAATTTATTTATTTCAAAACTATATGTAAACATTAATAATTTACATTAATTTTTAAAAAAATTGTTAAATAGATTCTTTAGTAGATATTCTTCTTTTTTTAAACCAATATCTGTGTTTCCGCATCCCTTGGGCCGGCCTCTAATTTTCACAGTAGGTATCTTAAAAAATTAAATTTTATCAAACTTTGCCAAAACACTGAACTTACTAAGTAGGTACCTTAACATCGGAAATTATGATGACTTTTGATTTCGAAGAACTTTCACCAGATTGATTATCTTGTGTACTTGGATTTTCGCTTAAATTTATAATATTAATGGCACAAGTTCGGTCAACATCCCAGCACACGGAATTAGAACTGGTGTCTTGTATTTGGTTTAACTGCGAAGTTGAATTATCGTTATTGTTATTTTCAAAGTTCTTCCTATTCATATGCATTTTGGGGCTACTCTGATTTTCAGTTTCCTTCTCAGCCTCATGATCATCATTATTGGGGAAACTACTAAGGTTATCAATTTCAATTTCACCGTTAGTGTTATCTAAAGTAGATTTATAACAATTATTGGACCATTCTGTAACAAGAGACTTAATGAATTTCAGCCTGTTGTAAAAAGTCTCGGATGAAATCTCACTGCATATCTGGGACAATCTCAAACATTCATCGTTCATTATTTTGAACTTTTGGTGATTTGTTAGTGGTCTGCATTTATATGGATAATCATTCGTGACTTCTAAGTTAACCTCCAGTTCTGAATTAGTATTTGGCGTCTCTTCAAACTGGCTAGTTTTGAGGAATGAAAGAAATGGGTGACGTGATTCAAAATAGGTTCTCTTCCATCGTTGCAAGCAAATGTTTTCATCAAATAGGGACTGGTTGCACATAGATCGAAGTTTGAGGATGTGGCGACAAGGTAACTGGACGGAGGTCCAAAACATGCACTGACAACTATAAGGTGTTACTTCTAGAAGACCTTCACTAGTAGGAGCGAGACATTTTTCTTCTTCAATAAATTGAAAATCTTTGCAGTTAGTCATACATTCAAGTTGCTGTTGAACCTTTTTAAAGGCGAAATTCGTTAAAAGTCTAGAATACAAATCTTCCGCTGAACCTGACGTAAATGCCCTGGTAGTAACTTTATGATATTCTTTAGAATTTGTGATATTTCTATCTGCTCGTGAAGAATTGAGGATAACAAAAAAATTTTTGATGAAATCCTCCAGATTAGAAAATTTGGCAATGACAGATTTGAATTTGGCATTGATACTTTCAATTCTGTTGTTTGTTTTGTTCAGAAAAGACAGATTTTCGAAAGTCAGGTACAATACCCACTCATCTTTAATGGGTTCCCAGTTTTTCTCAAAATAATCGATAACGACATCAGGAACATTCTGTTTCATTTCCAAATAGGTTTTTTGAAAACACTCCTCAGATGAAGCATAGGCTAAATTCTGCAAGTACTTTTTAGCGACTTCACATTCTGTGGTGGATAATCCCATTTTCTTCACACTTACTTCTCTATTAAATATTTGTAAAGTATGAAATAAACATATCTGCAAGGAGGTGTCAGGAAAGTTTTCTTTAAAAACATTTCTCTCCTTTTTTGTCTTTGTCAGACATCACCACTTTTATATCTGATGTTCTCTGATTCAAATTTTTGAACGTTTTTATGAACCAATCGATATTTTCTTGCGTTTCGTTTAGTAATATTCCAACTGCTACTATTGCACCACTTCCCTCTGCATCCTCAACCATAATTAAATATGTGGCCGCTCTACTGCTGTGTAGACAATAGGTACCATCTACAAAAATTATTTCTGGATAAGAGTCAAACATATGTTTCATCTCAGGATCTTGAAAATAGAGGCATTTCAAATTTGCTTCCACATCAACGTTAATGTGAACGTCACATTTGTAAGTATTTCGTAAAATTAATACACATTCATCAAACTTTATTCTGTTCTGTGGTTTTCTGTTTAGATTCGTTAAGTCTTTCAAAGTCACAAGGCACCCGGATTCATTAATGATATTATTTTGTACGATTTTTTTGTTGGCGCGAGCCTGCAATGCTGCTACTGAATTAACCTTAAGCTGATTTGAAATGTTCAGTCTTTGCTGGGGTAAACTTTTAAATAAAGTTTGTGGTACCGGATGAGTGTGATTTTCATTCAGTTCCTTTATCTCTAAAAATTTCCGACAAGAAGTTAATTTTAAAAACATACCGGCTGGGCACTTCTGCCTAAATGTAAATGTGTTTCTTGTTTTATTCCTAGGAGTGTGCATTCGGCCACCTTTAATGCAAGCAATTCTTACATAATGGTAAATTAAGTCTTGTTTTGCTTGAGCCGCCACACTTTCAGGATATCTTTTAGCCTGCGTCTCGATGGTTCTAGAATCTCTAATCCAGTAATCATTGAACACTTCACTTTTGTATTTCTGTAACTGCTTGTTGAAATTCTCGTAACTTTCAAACTTATCGCCCACTTTCAACATTCTACAATTAGAAGAACATCGTTTTTAACAAAAAGCATAGCTACAGGGAAAAACATACCTGCGAATTTAGATAAATTAAAGAAAATTAACACTAAAAGTTAAGCCGTTCACGCGCGCAATATGGAAAACAGAGGTTATGTTGATATGCCGGTAACAATACGTGAAGCCGGCTGCCGTCCGCAATTCTTGATGCCGTAGCCGGCACCAATATGCATACAAAACGGCGACCGGCGCCGGCTATGGAGGCACTTCCTAATTTGAAACGTCCACACGTATAAGAAAGTCGTGTGGTGGCCACACTTATTTTTTCCCATATATTCAAGCCCATTTTGTAAAAAATGTAACTGAGAAAATGGATGCCATATATCATATAATAACACCAAACAATATCAAAATCAGTCATTGCATTGCAAACACTTTTCATGACTCAAATTTTGAAGCATCTTATTCAATTTTATCGAGGTACCTAGTTCTCTACTTCAGATATTAAGATGAAATTTGTATTATTTCTAAACTATATAAAGAGATTATTAGAAAACCATATTCTTAATATTGGTAGGTCTTACATGTGGCAATAATTATTGAAATTATAGTTTGCGTAAGTGACAAGTGGCTACTATTTGTATTTGATTATCTACGTTTTCTTATCCGGATATTTTCTTTGGAATGTATACTATATTGTAAAAACAAACAAAATACATTTGGAATATTCATTAAACTAATTTAATTTTTCTTCTTATTGAACAAATATAAATACATACTACTACTACTACTTATATTATCGATTTCACAAATAAATTAATCGAAACGTAAATTTATACGATTTTAATGCAAATGAGATAATTATTTCAGATACACAACGTGGGCTGTAAATACCAAGTAGAAAAATAGGATTACGCAATAAAAAATTTAGCATAACATAGATAATTATTATCAATTCACCAATCACCTCTTTTACAAATAGACGACCACATGTCCATACAAATGCTGTATTAGTATTAGTAATGCTACTTGAGCTGATACAACAATTACCATATAAGGACATATGTAATATGCAATTCAGATTCTTTTTTATACGTTTGCTTTCTATCCGTATTATACAAATGCCGGCATTCATTAAAATGTCTACCAGGTATGTTTCTTTCGATCGATGTCTATAATGATTAAAATGACATTTTAAATCAAATTGAACTATATATCCATATACATATAAATAAATGAATATAAATGTAAATAATGTAGACTATTTATGTAGGTAGGTAGTACAATAGTTAGGTATATACTTTTAGCTAAACATACAGCAAGTAATTTACGTAATACGGTAATAAATGTAATTTTCTAGTAACGTTCATCTGTGAATTTTCACATGTTCGTCACATCTGCCTAATGCAGTGTTGCCAGGTGATTTTTTTTTATTTCCCTAGATTTTGTACCAAAAATTCCCTAGTTTTGTCTAAACAGTTAGTTTATAATGGATTGCCAGTAATTACTTCATTCTTTATTTACAATTATTTTATTGTTGGAAAAACATTTTTAGACGAAGTTAACATAACATTTTATACTTCTATTATAACTACAGAGCGGACGTCCCAGATTTAAACTACGACGGAGCAAAGAAATATTGTAAAATAACAAATTAAGTTTTTCCACACATTGCTGTGCTGTTAAACCGTATCGAAAATCATAAATGATCATCACTCGAAAATCACGATTTGAAATTTCCATTTTTCACACAATTATTATGTGCTGCTGAATGGACACAATATTAGCAATAACTTTCAAGAAATTTGAACATTTCCACATACAGTTGGTACATTGGGTGTTTGAAGTTAGTTAGAAATCGTAGTTTTGAGTAGTTCTGACGACTATTTATTCTAAATTGTTTTAGGTTTGTTCTAAATTGTTCCAAAATATTTCAAAGAAAGAGTCAATATCAGACGAGAAAATGGGGGAAAACGAAAGCCAAAAATAAGTAAAATTGAAGTCAGATCCCGTTTTTGCAACAAGTATAATTTTGACGGTTATTCGAGGTTCTTCTAGGTATGTTCTAAATAGTGTTCTAATACATAAAAACCGTATCTCTTATATATCAATAGATACTGGGAAAAGAAAACGAAACCCAAATCTAAAATTTGTCAGTTGTTTCAGGTTATTCTAAATTGTTCCAAAATATATCAAAGAAAAAATCATAACTGGCCGAGACAATAGAAAAAAAATCTCACAACCCACACAAAAAATCTCAATTTTCGTAAAAGGGGGGGGGGGCTTTTTACGAAAATTGAAATTCGGACGGTTGTTCCGGGTTGTTCTAGATTTGTTCTAAATTGTTCAGAGGTATTTTAAAATAGAAATCACAATCTGGCCGAGATAATAAGAAAAAGCGACTTTATAATGGGCGGAATGACTTGCACTTTTGGAACATTATTGTACAGAAAGACGTTTTCATATGATACATGTCTATAACCATACTCTTTTGTGATTTAGAATAAACATCTAATATAAGCAGAACACATCTATTTTCCTATTTCATAACGATATTGTTACCAAATGCTGATGAAGTATTTCAAAGGAAATATCAAAACCGACTGAGATAGCAGGAGAAAACTATATTTTCCCAGTCCCCATTTGTTAAAAATCGAAATTCTGACGGTTCCAAAGTATCGGTTTTTCAAAGAGAAAATTTGAGATTTGATTAGATTTTCGGCAAAATCGGTAGACCGGAAGTAGTAGTTTACTTGAGTGAAAAAATCAAACTTTACCAATATTTCGTCAACTACTAAGTTGTAACATATTTTTATAGAATTTAAGTGTTCTAAAAAGTGAATTGGAGAAAAAAAAATTGAATTTTTTTTTCGAAATTCTTACTTTCTTTGAAAATCAATTTTTGCGAATATTTCACAAACCGTTAAGTATTTAAACCTTGATGTTGAATACGTTTTGTACAAAAAAAATTCGAAATTCGGATCGGAAGTATAACTTTGACAATTATCGAATAGCATTTCTTTGCAAGTATCTCGTAACCTATGCAATCTATTCAGATTTATCAAGAGTACAAAAGTATTTAAAGCTAGATTTAAAATAATTTTGTTTTAAAAAGATTAAAATACAGACGGGAAATAGCACTTTCACTCTAATAGTAAAAAAATATGCATTCTAAGTTTAACAGCAGTGCAAAAGAAGTCAGAGGTTAATTTGGAACAATTTTTGTATTAAAAAAAGGGAATCAAAATTCGAACCTGATGTAACACTTTTACTCCTATCGAACAGCAGTTCTTTGCAAGTACGAAGTAGGCGCCATAAATTCTCGGCCTGACAAGCTTATACAGGCACAAACGTATTCAAACTCCGTCACGTCCTGCATACACATACGCGAGGTGTACACTATAAATATGACGGTTCGAAGCCTAGTAGTTTTTAGTAACCAGCCAACCAACGTGACTAGCGCACGAAAATGTCTGAAGTAACGAAAATCAAGTACCGCGCGGTAATTAAATTTTTAACAAAAGAAGGGCATACACCCTATCACATTAAACAGCGTTTAGACGGCGTTTACGGTGATTCATCTCCTTCGTATTCAACTGTAAAAAACTGGGCAAAAGGTTTCCGTTTGGGACAAGAATCCCTGGAAGATGCTGATCGGTCGGGTCGACCAATTGAAGTGATAACGCCTCAACAAATTTCAATTATTGAACATTTAGTGCTAGAAGATCGCCGTTTGAAAGTGAAGGAATTAGCAGTGATAACAAACATTTGCGAAACAAGTGTTCGCCGAATTCTCCATGACCATTTGTGTATGAATAAAATTAGTGCTAGATGGGTACCGCGACTTCTTTCTGCTCTCCAGAGTCGAATGCACGCAGTCGTTTTTAAACATGTGTAGAGACGACCCAAAACCGATTTTGTTTTATGATCCTCTATCGAAAAGGGAGTCATGGAATGGCGACGACCTGATGAACCTCGTCCCAGAAAGGCGAAAGTCGTTCAATCAACGAAAAAGGTGATGGCCACAATATTCTGGGATTTTGAGGGCATTTTGCTAATTGACTTTAAAGAGCGCAATACAAGTGTGAATATGCGTCTTTATTGTTAAATTAAGGGACAGTATTCATGCAAAACGTCGTGGAATATTGACAAAAGGTGTGCGAGTATTCCACGACAATGCTCCCGTCCATACTGCCGCCACTTCACAAGCTGCCATCCGCGAATGCGCCTTTCAAGAATTGGAACATCCACCGTATAGTCCGGATATGGCTCCTTGTGATTTTTGTTTGTTTCCTAATTTAAAAAAAGACCTTAGGGGACGTAGTTTTAAGGACGACATTCAGTTGCAAGCAGCTGTTATAGAACAATTTGACGGAAAAACTTCAGATTATTTTTACAAGGGTATCGAATTATTAATTAATCGTTGTAATAAATGAATAGGAGTTAGGGGAGATTAGATTGAAAAATAAAAATTTTTATATTGTTCCAAGTTTCTTTTTTGTATATCAGGCCGAAAATTTATGGCGCCTACCTCGTATATAGCAAATTATGTATTATATGCAGATTTATTAAGACTATAGTAGTTTTAGATTGAATTTACAGCGAACTTTAATAAAAAATTTCGACATACTGTCCGGAACTAACACTTTTACTCCCAGGTTTACTAGAAAGTATTTGAAACTTATTTTTTGGAACAATTTTTCAATAAAAAAATCTGAACCCACAAAAAGTCATGTGGTGCCCACACCTCATGCACGCAAAAAAAAGCTTTAAGGGAATAAGGATATATATTTATTCCTTATTAACTGTTATATAGTTAATAACCATTAAATAGGTACTACAAAAGGTAAAATAAATTAAGAACATATCCAGAAATTGCTTTTCTAATCCATTAAGGATGTCGATTTTATTTTTACAAAATCTTTTCCAAACGTCTTTATGCTATATAGGTACATACGTAATTTGTTTGTTCATTCAACGTTAAATAGTTCCAGTAACAACACTCCATATTTGTGAATGGAGGTCACATTGCATGTAGGAGCATTATAATAGTTCGCGTAGGTTCGTGGTTATTACCTGACATCTTTGACTGCCAATCAGCGAAATAGAAAGAAAAAATCATGATTCGTCCTTTCGTCATCTGTTTACGTGCTTACACTCCAAAAGAAAAAAAATAGCAGAACATCTGCGGTTCTTACCTTTCTATTTTCTTTCTCCTCACTGCTGATGAGAGGTTAGTGTACGATTTGGTGTTTCTACGGCGCCCAAAATTTATAGTTTTGTAGGTGTTCGCTAAAACGATTGCAGACACACTTAACATACATACATACCTGGTAGCAATTTACTTTTCAAATGTACGCTATATGTTTATTAAATAAATAAACATTATTGTTCAATATATTTATTAAAAATACAAGTAAAATGTGATAATTTTTACTATTAAAGGTATATGTATAAGGTGTATGTCCTCTTCAAACATTACTACGCATATTGTCGTCTTGTGGTGTACCTTAAGGTTCTAATTTAGGGACTTTACTATTTATTATATTTAATAATAATTTACTTTCAGTTTAGGTTGTGTAGTGTTAGGCTCGTATTACACCAGTGGTTCTTAACCGGGGGTGCTGAAAAGTATTTTTGGGGGTGCGGGAGAAGCCTCTAACAATATAAATTATTAAATATCATTTATTAAATTTTTGATAATAAAATATTTGAAAACTACAGTAATAATATAATTTAATACATTCTTAATTGGTCAGTGAAGCCGAATAGGATACATTGATAATAAGAATGTTTCTCATTAATTTTAAATAATATTTTGTTAATATCTTTTATACGTTATTTCTAAATAATTTAATTGACTATAGTGAACCCTGCTATGTCAAGAAAACGCCAAGGGAACTACAAGTATGCTGCTTATGCAATGCATCTCATGTTCCAAGATATTTTCAAACTGCAATCTCAAACCATCAAAGTTATTAGAGCGTTTCAACAGTCTGCATGGTGGTGAAGGTGCGCATAGCATGAACAGCTTGAAGTCAAGAAGGCTCGATTTGATACCGTAGTGGTACTATCCTAAAATTATGCGGGCCAGCAATTCAAAAGCCCCTGTTAGAAGCGTCCTATCATGTGGCATATCTGTGTGCAAAAAAAAACTCACAAGAAATTGATAAAACCTTGTGCATTAATAATAGCACATAAAATGCCCTACGTATGCAAAAATCCCAGCGAAACAATAAATCAAGAATATGAAATACAAATTATCTTATACATATTGCTGTAACCTTTACGTTACCAGAATTGCATAAATATTGTTAATGAATGCTGAAAATGCATTAAAAATTATTATATCTTTACCTATAAGTCTATTCCTTAACAGCATTTCATTTATTCCTGTGAGTTCTAGCAGTGATCTTTCTTCTTTTACTCTGGCGTGTCTCTTATTTAGTTTATATTTGGATAAGGTCAATAATAAAAATAAAGTTTAAATTTCATAAAATATTTATAATTTTCTTTTAGAAAAACAGTAACACAAAAAAATTGTTATCATGTGGCTATATCAAGTATTTTTCTTTTACAATAAAAGAACATAAAAAAAATATAACTTTTAGACTGATATGAGAAAAATATTATCTTGCTATTTTATTTCTTTAATATAACAATATTTATTGATTCAAAAAAAAATCTTTTCTATACGAAGCTAATTTTTATTTCAACGAAGACAGACATTCGCACATAGTGCCTTTGATGATCTAAAACTTCGCAAACGAGAATGTCTTGAAAATGACCCATACCAATCACTAAATGCAAATATTCGCACATAGTACATTTAATGGCTTGGCTCTTGTCCATCAAGAAACATCCCTGTCTATTCGTATTTATTTATTTGAAAATTTTGATTAAGATTGACTAAAATAATCGTTAATGATGGCTAATGATTCATTGAAAGCAAATATTCGCACATAGTACTTCCAGTGCCCTCAACACCATTAACTATCTTCCCACTATTACAAAAAAATGTAATCCAATTTAACAAGACAATATTTATTTAAATAAATGATGCTCAACGCCTTTCTAAAAGCAAATATTCTCACATAGTACTTTTATAGTACGTCTTACACCATAAATTATTTAAAATTGAATATTCATTTCAAAAACTTACTTAAGTTGATCATACAATTTGTCAAATTCCATTTTATTCATGTCCTCGCGGCCTTATATTAATTATAATTAATTAATGCTGACCTGGAAAGCTTTGCGGGCATTGCCCGTCGACATGGTCTACAAATTAATGAGAACAAATCGTGTTACATCTTGTTCGGGGGCAATCCTCACAGGCAGCGCGTTGATCCTGATGTGCACCTGTCTATTGGTGGGGTCGTGCTGAACCGTAGGAAATGTGTAAAAAACTTGGGTTTGTTTATTGATGAAGATTTAAGGTTTAAAATCAATACCGACCACATAATTAAACGTGCATACTTCAACTTAAAAATGATTTTTCCACATAGGCATATTCTCAGCACCCGCATTAAATGCCTTTTGGCTGATACTCTTGTGTTATCACATTTTAATTTTTGTGATTCGGTATATGGCCCTTGCCTGGATAGTTTGGATGTCAGACGGATTCAAGTGGCTCAGAACTCATGCTTACGTTTCATCTTCGGTATCCGGCGTAGAGATCGAATTTCCCATAAGTTGTTAGATATTGGTTGGTTGAATATGGTCGGACGTAGGTTTTTGCACTTCGCTTGCTTTGTGCAAAAGATTATTATACACCGCAGCTCTCCGTATTTGCTAAATAAGATCAAGTTTAGGACTGATGTGTACAATGTTAATATTCGCAGGAAGGATTTGATTGACATACCTATACACCATGCTGCCCTTTTTAAAAGATCTTTTACTTATAACTGTGCACATATTATGAACAGTCTACAATTTCAAATGAAACAATTGCCGCCCAGTTCCTTCAAATCTCAACATAAGCGATATATTAGTGATGGTCTGATCTCGGCCGAGGGTCGCTGATCTACAGTATTGAGTTGTGCTTTGCTTTAGCTTATTTACTTTTTTCATTTTCATTTACTAGAGCTTTACTGGAATTTATATTTGTTTTTATTATTATATTATATACTATTTTACTTTATAATAATTTTCCTCCCTCTCTATCTTCATTGTTCAGGTACACCTGGAAGATCAGGGCGCCCCTACGGCTTAACTGAAGGTGTTACCTTTTGGCCATATGGTATAAGTATGTAATATCGTGTATTTATTTTCTTGTCAATAAATTCTATTATTATTATTATTATTATTATTATATAATTTAAAACAAAAGATAGCTACTTATTCACAACGCCACGTTTCTTCAACTAACATTTATGTTGGTATCGTCTGGTTCATTTTTGCTTCCCTTAAGTTTTCTCAATCACACAAACACATTTGACAGTTAATGTATTTACAAATGTCGTTACTTAAAATTGTCTATTGAAAATTCACGCACACCTACTATTCTTCGCCTTCTGTGGGTATGTTCTTCTTTTTTCTTAATACCATCCTTCATTATACTTGTATACGAATGTATTGCCTCTTTCATTGTTATATATTTATATATTTCCTTTTCCCATTGATTAAAGTTATTCTTCTCTTCTTTTTGTAGATACCTTTGTTGGACACAATCGGGAACACGCCGTGTACAACTGGAATTTTCTTCATGAAACCTGTATTACAAACAGTACTCGCATCCACCGCATTATTTTCAAATTCTATCCAGTTTTTCTCTGCTTCTAGTATGTCGATTTGCAGACAACTACAAACAATATTAATGTTATTTCTTCTTTGCAGGTTTTTAAAAACTATACATGATCTGCAATTTTTGAAGCCCTTATGTCTATGCATATAAAACTTCCTAAATGTATTTTTGATTTCTGCATTCATTAACACATAAAACTTATCAATGTGTCGTCTCGAATAAAGAGTACTTTTCCGTATATATCCTTTTAATGTTTTTAGATATAAGAATCAGGTATTTAGTACACTTTTAAATATGATCATAAAATTCTCTCATGAATTGAGATTATTGTACATGTCTGAGATTAGATTTTATACATTTGAATTTGTATTTTCGTCTCGGGCATGTCGAATGTGGCCTTGCTCATACAATTTAATGGCATTCAAATGATTCACTCTTTTTATTGTTCCGTCTTTTAACATAACTCTTTCTCTATTATTTACTTTTAGTACATTCTTATTTTTGAACAGTGGTCCATTTCTTAAAATGTTTAGTGCCACCCTAAAGCTTTGTGAGAAATTTGGCTCTGTTTTTCTATATTCAAACCATACCTTGTGCTTATCTTTTCTATAAAAATATAGAATGCATATATTTATTTTTTTGTTTGTTTTTTATTCCTAATTTTTTAATATTTAAACTTAATTGATATATATTAGTATTTTTCGTTTTAAACGAAAAATTAATGTTCTTATTCTATAACTTAACTATTTAATAAATGTTATAATTCTTAAAATATAAAGATCACGGCAATATGTACATCAATCTCAACAATAGTAATTCATATGAAACTAAACACATAAAACACAATATCCACATTACCCATAATGTATTATTCCTGAAAATTAAAGGTATGAATTTAATAGGACTGATTTTTTTTGTGGAAACCTTTTTTTGCAACTAAGTGTACATTAGAACATACAAACATAATATATAGCTTGTTACGTATTATACATATATTAGGTCTGTTCGGGTTTTTGTTTTGAACTGTAACATAACAGTTCCCGTCAGGCGCGTTTGCAAAATCGTTCTAGATTTCGTAAAGGCGCATGACGGGAACATAAATGCGCATGACTAGAACCGTTCTAAAACAGTTCAAATAAGAACCCGAACAAACCTATTATATTACTGCTATTAATTTGTCCATTTTCGAATTACATTTATTCATTTAAGTCCAGTCTTGCAATGTACCCTTGACTGCCGATCTCTAGTTATACCATTAAAGAGGCTGCATTATTTTAAGTGCTTCGTGTTAAACCTATTTTATAGCCGTTATTTGTCGAAAAACATTTTGTGAACTAAAATCTTTAGTACATAAATATATTATTTTCTGTCCATAAAAATAAGAAGTTATTATTAAATTTATTCCCCCATTACTCAAAATTAACAAAAATATCAATGTATTTCCTATTTCCACATGTGCAATTTTGAAACTTGACCTCGTTGTCCTCTAGATATCCTCTGATAAATTGCCTGCTGCATTTCTCCACATTTATTATCCGTACGCTAAAGAAAGTATTAAGAAATAGTGGCGTGTCATAAGCGTGGTGTTTCATTTCAGAATACGCTAAAAATAAATTTCTGTAGCCAAGCGGTGCCCTGTAATCCGGAAAAATCATAAATTGTTTGCGCGTTCCAAGCAAAAGATATAACTAGAAATATTGTGCATTTCCGGCGTTCCGAATTTCGTTATTGGATGACAATTCTAACACTTTATTTTATGTTTGTAAAAGCCGCGTAACTGGATTATTTATTGCCTAATAAAAATTTATTGTTAGTATTATCATTCTACAATTTGTACTGACTAATGTATATACAAGATGTGTAAATTAAATAATGAGACAGGTTTTTTCAATTTTATATTCGAATAGAATTACTATTCAGTATTGTCTTTCTCGAAATAACATTTCTGGGAAGCCACACGAAGCTGGAGGCGGCTTTTTCAATCGTCGTATCAATGCTTTCCAGCGTGTAGAATGGAATTGCCTTTAGCGGCCAGGTTATAGCTATTTAACTGTTTTTAAGTATCTCAAAATGACTTCCTTTGAGATGATTTTTCAATCTCGGGAAGAGGAAAAAGTCACAAGGACACAAACCAATAAGAAGGCTGAGAAGCCACAGGAATGTTTTTACTGGCCAAAAACTCGATCATTTATATTCCTGTGTGAAAGACGCATTATCGAGATGCAACACCCACTTGTTCTTGATGTTTTGTCTGACACGTGTCACCCTTTTTCGAGGTCTTTCAAAAATTTCTCACAGTGCATAATTAGCTTTTAAAAGCTTGATTATGCACTAGTGTCATAATATACTATTATTGTACAGTACGATATAATATATTACATACCGAGCGGGGAAGTGCTCTATTACAGCCGAGCGTCAAGGTAGCTTACCGAGGTGCAAAGCACCGAGGTAAGCTACAGACGCGAGGCTGGAATGAGTTCTCCCAAGGTATGTATACGATTTTACTCACAATCTACTATTAGTAATTCTATATAAGTTTTATTTTAAATAATAAGAATAATAATAATACATGAGTATCAGTATTAACTTTTATGATAATTTGATAAACTATTTTAAGGAAGACACTTGTAAAATCGTTACTAGGCAATGTAATAAGTTTGTTGAATCTGACAGTTTGGTAATTATTTTGCCAGTTACAAAATATAGTACGGCATTTTTAATAATAAAAAATCTTTATACGAGTATACTAAGAAATATGTCCGACAGTGAACTTGAATGCGCCCCACCAGAACTGCGAGTAGCTGCAGAAAAAGCTACCGAAGGCATGATTCCGGAAGTACGAGAAGACTTACGAAGCATGTAGTAAATGGTGCGTGATTAAGGGTGTGCAGCATACCTCTGAAACGGTACTCCTAGCTTATTTTGCTGAATTAAGTAAACAAAATAAAGTTTCCACATTATGGTCAAGGTATTCGATGTTGCGAGCAGTTCTTAATATTAGGCAAAATGTTGATATCAGTAATTATGCAAAATTGCGAGCATACCTAAAAAGGCAGAATGTGGGATACAAAGCTAAAAAGTCAAGCGTTCTGTCCAAAGCAGACATTGATAATTTTCTCAACAACGCTCCGATAGAATATCTTCCTCAAAAGGTAACATTCTAATTTCTTCAGTGCATATTAAATTTATGTTAAATTACATATTTCTTTTAGGTTGTTTTAATTATTGGCATCTCTGGAGCTGTAGATGCGATGAACTTTTAAAAATGAAAATAAGTGATGTGGATATTTTAGAAAACCGAATTATAATAGTAATTCCTGTAACGAAAACCAACTCCTCCCGTACATTCGTAATCACAAAACCGGAATGGATGAAAGTAATAAAGCAATACTACGACCTTCACAACAACATTGAATCTGAAAGATTTTTTTTACAAATGAGGTATGGCAAAGTTACACGACAGCCTTTTGGGCATAACTCTATCGGAAATTTTCCCAAAAAAATAGCAACTTACTTAAAACTGGAAAGCGTTAATGGGTTTACAGGACATTGTTTCAGACGTACTTCAGCGACATTACTGGCAAATACAGGTGGAGACATTCTACAGTTGAAAAGATTAGGGGGGTGGAAATCCAGTACCGTTGCTGAAGGATATGTGGAGAACTCATTACATGGACAAGTAAAAATTGCTAATATGTTGTCAAATGTAGAACAATCAGGATCGTCGATTTCTAAAAATGAACAGTATAATTTTAAGCAACAACATGGTCTTGCTTTAACAGGTAACAGTAATGATAATTCTAATGTAACCATTAATATTTACAATTCTAAATAGATTTATTATTGTTTCTTTACTAAATAAATACAGAGTTTGATTCCAATTTATTCTTAAAAACATGTTTTAATGCCAAAATGACAATGATGTCATATTTGTGACTAATGAACTGACACTTGCTAGCTGGGAAAACACTTTTATCCACAACTATTAAGTAATATATGTATTAAATACGCGATTTCTATCAAGTAATGCCATGCATTACTAAATACTGTTGAATAATAATGACACTTCGATGGAATAATATTTATTACTCCACCGTTGTGTCAAATTTGACATTTCATAAATATACTTATACACGGTGGCCAGAAAAATGCGGACAAACGCCAGGTAGAACGATTCTTTGTTCAATTCTGAGGCGATAATCTTAATCCAAAAAAGTTATACGGTCCTTCCTTACGGCATACGAGACCATCAAACATTAAGTTGTACGGCTAAAATTTAGCAAAATTCGTCAAATTTATCTATGTAAAATCATTGTGGTGAAATTTAGAAATGGAATTATCTCAAATGCATTGATGTAACTAATCGATTAATACCAATGGTGTACAAAAAAAAAAAAAAAAAAAAAAAAAAGCACTGTACTACTTTTTTCAATTAAGATTGTCAACTCAGAATTAAACAAAGATTTGGCCTGCGTGGCGTTTGTCCGCATTTTTCTGGCCACCGTGTATTATATATGAATTTAAGCAACTGTAATGTAACGATTAATAATTATTATAAAAATTAATTTTTTGTGTATTAGAAACGTCACTATTAATAAATAATGTTGTTCCTTTATCTCTTTATCTTTTGTATTTTTGAACAAACATATATAGTTGTGAATATGCGGTATACATAAATCGCATTTTTTGTTTGCCGTGTCAAAATGTCATACTTCTGACAGTGTTTGTAGAAAGAAATATTGTTCTTTATCTTTCGTATTTTTTGAACAACATTTAAGTTGTGGATAAAGTATAGTATTTAACTCGCGTATAATTGCTATTACCCACTCAGATGTTACAACACTCGCCTGACGGCTCGTGTTGCAATTTCATCTTCGTGGGTAATAGCCATCATTACACGCTTGTTGAATAATATACTATTCCGGCTATAGCTGGGAAAGTGAAGTAGGTAAGCAATAAGTCGCTTCCCGACTGTTTCGAAGGGTACAAATCTACAGATTACTAACCAATTGTGAGTAAAAGTGTTTCTTTACCTCCGTAAAACGCTATGGTAACGCATCACTTTACTGACGGTTGGCGATAATAGTTATTTATGTAACAAGTCAGTAAAGTGATACTTTATCGAACGAGTCTGATTTACGAGCCAAGCGAGTGAAGCGAGCGCGGCGAGTAACAGACGAGTTCGGTAAAGGTACTTGACTGACGTGGTGCATACAAAATTTTATCGCCAACCGTGAAAATTGTTAATTTAAAAAATAAAGATATAATAACTTATGACAGTTTATGAGAGTGACAAACGATTTATTTTTAAAGTCATCAGTCATGGCTACGCTGACAGATATAAGCGGCAGGTAAAGTACTTTATTGTACAGTACGATAAAGTGTTTCGTTACCTCCGTAAAACGCTATGGTAACGCATCACTTTACTGACGGTTGGCGATAATAGTTATTTATGTAACAAGTCAGTAAAGTGATACTTTATCGAACGAGTCTGATTTACGAGCCAAGCGAGTGAAGCGAGCGCGGCGAGTAACAGACGAGTTAGTGCAGAAAATAATTATTTCTCCAATTTAAATTCTTTTACGAAACTGTAATTTACGAAATTTATCTCGGTAATTAGTTACATTTGAAATTTTGTCCGTAGCATCAGGGCAGCAGAAAAGCGAGGAGGAATATCAAATATATTAGGAGTAAAATTAAATATATTGGCTCCATCTGCACAATAGTAGCTGGACTATATACTAAATATAGCTACTATTGTGAATATCGAATTTTATATTGTTTTACTCCTAATGCATGTGAATATAGAATTCTATATTCACGATATAGTGTGCCTGCTACTTCGAAGATGGCACCACATTTATTTTGCTTTACTTTTAATACAGTACATTTGATATACCTCCTCGCTTTTCTGCTACCCTGATATTACGGACGAAATTTCATATGAATTTGCAGTGTTTCGGCTTCTTTCTTGACTGACTAAAAAAAGTCTGTCTAGACAAAATTTAGACATTATCTGCCGCCCCGATTCCGTTCATAATTAAAATTACCTTAAAAGCAGAAAATAACTTTTTTTAAATTTAATTCTTTTAAGAGAGTATAATTTACGAAAATACTCTCAGTTAATACTTTAAGAATATATGTATAATTGTAATAAAAATAAAGATATTTTAAAGTTACTATAACCACCTGGTATGATATCAGCATTTAACAGTTGAAATTACGCCCCTAGTATCAGGTAAGCTGAAAACCGAGGTGGTATATCAAATGTATCAGGGGTAAAATAAAATATATTATCTCCTCGCTCTTTTTCTTGCTAAATAAAGTCTGTCTAAACTTAATTAAGGTAGGCATTATCAGCCGCGATTCCGTTCATAATTAAAAATTATCTTAAGTGCAGAATAAATAATTGTCAAACTTAAATTGTTTTACGAAACTGTAATTTACGAAATCTATCTCCGTAATTAGAAATTTATCTCCGTAATTAGTCTACATTTGAAATTTCGTCCGTAGTATCAGGGAAGCAGAAAATCTAGGAGATATATCAAATGTATTAAATATAGGAGTAGATACTACTGTGAATATAGAATTCTATATTCACGATATAGTGTGGCTACTTTGAAGATGGAGCCACATTTATTTTGTTTTACTCCTAATACATTTGATCAGTGGCGGTCCGTGATTTTTTGGGATGGGAGGACACCGGGGTCTGAGTGTTTAATATCAAAAATTAAGTACAGACAAAAAATAAACTTAATATGCTATTTAATTAACTTGTTTGAAAATAAAATCCAGTCGCCGTCCCTTACGATCAGCAAAATGATAATAACTCATTCATTGAAGTTTGGTGTTGATGTCAGTAATTGTTTTTCAATGGAACACATTGCTAAGGCACATAGTCTGCTTTCCCGCATGGTATTTCTAGAAAATGTTTTTATTCTCTTCAAAGTAGAAAAACTCCGTTCACTTGATTTTTTCTATTTTGCACGCCCCCAGAGATTCGCAAAATAGCAGAAGACAGTTTACAAAATCTTTCGCCAACATAGTCTCGACATATTATCAATAACAAACTTTTATAACAGTTGTACTATTCAACCTTGGAAGTAAATTACAATAGTAGCATCAGAAAACTTATCATCCAACTCTGCTTAACAATTTATATTGTTAATTAGTAAATAAAATGTTAGCATGTGTGCTTTTTATTGTTTGTACAACTTCTATTGCACATGTTTGTTATATTACAGGCTTACATTTTGACATTTAAATATAATTTGGTTCCATTTTTTTTTTTGTTACCAGCGTCAAAACAACAAAATTAGCGTGCGATAAAGAAATACTTTTGCAACCAAAACGGATGTCGTAAAGTGAACTTTTAGCACCGAAATAGAGAAAAGCATTTTACACATTACATCCACACAACCAGTCTGATAAACTGTAAGAGCTTCTGTTGAATTTTCTCGTCACGGTTTTATTAGTTTTCAAATTCTCATCTTCTAGTTTAATCAACAAATCTGGTCTAGGGAGACCTAGATTTTTTAATTAATAGTCTTAATGTTACTAACGCAATTCATAGTTGCATTTGCACCGATAGAAATTACAACATACACTCGCCGCTGTATTTACATACTGGACCGCCACCCGGACCCGGCACCATAGAGTAGTGCCCCGCCGCCTACATATATACGCGCGCTACCCGCCCCAGTTCCATCGCTCGATTTCTAATACAGACGTGGCAGTCGCGCGAGATGCCCCGGAACCTACGTCAGACTGCGATTTTTAAACGCGCTGAAAAGACGGACTGTTACTTCCTAAAACATATTATTTTTCATTAAACAAATCAGAAAAATTACATACAAATTAGGTATTTATAATTAATTTATCTGTTAAAAGAAATTTGTCACGGGGGGGGGGGCAGTGCCCCGTTGCCCTCCCTGCAGCAGCCGCCACTGGTATTAAGGGGGGGTTTTACTTGATCGTCGTATGCCACAAAATGGTCAATTTTAACGGAAAAAATCGCAAAAATTAAGGCACATGAAAAATTTGCTGCTGCATCAACGAAATAACCAATATTTGTTCTAGTGACTCACGATTAAAATTTGCAATTATATTAAAAAATACTTAAAATACAGCACTTTGAATTTTTTTCATTTTATAGCAATATAAAGCTTACTACGCTTAAAAAGTACTTTTTTGAATCGTGAGACCCTAGATATTTTTATTGTGGACACGACAATGTATTTACTTTACTTTCAAAATAACCCTGGTTTACAAAAAATGACTTTGAAAGCAATGAGAATGATCACAAGTTCCGTACTGATAAATGGCAGTTAGGCAACACACACTTCAATGTCTAAGACCAAGGATATGGAATGTATATGTACCTGATCAAATGTATTAAGCCGAACATCAAATAAACAGATATTGTATTCAACTTCTTTTATTACCTTAGGTAAACGAATGTTTCATTCAGATATCCGCTTTATTTTGTAAATAATATTTGGGAGAATGTATTCCATATTAATTCTTAGTCTGGAATAAATATATTATGTTGTTATTATTATTATGAAATTTTACTTGTTACTTAATTTCTGGCGGTCATATGTATTTACTTTAGATGTTGAAGGTTTTTAATCTTAATAATAGTATGAGTAATGTGGTAGTAAACTAAAATATGACAATTCCGTGTTTAACAGTAACAGTGCCTGTTTTTTTTTTAAATGTAAATACCTATATATATATATATGTATTATAATAAACAGATGTTTTGGATTATTGAATATTATATTCTTCCCAATTCGCATTTATTGCGTTGATTAGCGAAATTAAATTATAAAACATTTTGTCAGAGGTAAGATTCGAACTAACTTTTATCACCAAATAAAGAAAGTCGTATTGATTTTTTCATAAATACATGGGGTTGTTATAGACAAGCAATTTTAATATATTTCAGATATTTGTCGGTGTTCATTTATGATTGATTACGTGATAATATTGATGCGTCTACTTTATTAGACTTTTTTCTGTTCCTTAATATTCCCGTCGTTTTCAAAATGTATTTTATTTTTCAAGAACAATGTTCCGGCTTTATGGAATTTCAGAAATACAGTTTTCTTCGGCAATATTATTATTATTAATTATGAAGTTGCACAACTTATTATTTCTAACCTTACGTGTTAAAGCTTTTTAATAATATGAACAATGTTTGTAGAAAACTAAAATCTGACAAAAACAACTTTATGTTTTTGTAAGATACGAACTTAGAGGTTTGCCGGACTCTTCAAACTAAGTTGCATTGGTTGTAGGCAAGAAGTTAACAATTTTCAGTTTTCTAGATGGTAAAAGCACTTTAAATATCTGAATTTGTTGTACCTTCATGTTTTTGTTTTATTTATACTTTGTATTTTGAGCTCAGGACAGTTTTTATATATATATTTTTTTGTATATGTGAGTAAGTAAAAGAGCATGGGCCAAACGAGCGTATAAGTCTAAGTACAGCAGTTTATCAAGAGTGGCAGCAATTGTTGGATGGCGAACGAAAACAATTTTGTATGTGGGCGTAAAAAACAAATTTTGTTTAATTTGTACAAAATTTGGTAAATCTAAAGATCACGTATGCTACAAAAATTTGTCTTCGACGTCAACAGCCCTGATTGAGTGCCGAAATCATATACTTACGTAATTATATAAATAAAATTACGGACTGTTTGAAGAAACCCAAATTCAATTGGGACATAAGACAATTAACAATAAACAATTTACATAGATTCAGAGCGGCCGTAACAAAAGCAATTGAACATTACAAAAGTCCGAACTTAAGAATAACGAACCAGATAGTGAAACTGCAGCGTGACATTATAAATGGATAAAGACATATTTTTGGTGAACACTCGAATTGTGCTTCTTACTTTTGTCAAGGATCAAAAGAAGGCGAGATCAATATGTAAATTTCAGAATTTTAATATGTATGATGACTTTATTAACGCTTTGAGTCGGCTCAGCCTAATAGTAGATCTTTTTAATAGGAAACGTAGATGCCAACATTTTAGAATCTTTTAATTCAGCCATTGTAAAATTTGTAGGAGGTAAAAAATTGTATTATATTCAACGTAATTCTTACAGTGCACGTTGCAAGGCGGCAGCAGTTTCATTTAATTGTAAGGGCAAATATCACTCAAAGCTTCAGACCAAATATGGATGTATACGACAGTGTCTGAAAAAAAAACGGCATGAGAAGAAGAAAACATTTTATAAGAAACAAAAAACACATTCAGGAACTACAGACGATCGCGACTATTGGCCGGAGGCATATGCATATTTTATTGAAGATATAAATAATCAAAAGTACGAAGAAAAAAAGATGCATTTTTGAAGAATTAACAGCATCAAATTTTGGCAAGATAATGAAATTGAGAAGAACCACATTTCCGGCCAATACTGTGAAGGCTTTATTATACCAGGAATTTATAGGAACGAATGCGACACTGCACGGTAATGAAAAAGAAGAGCAAGCTGTTAAAGCTTTTGAATGTTTGGCAGATCTAAAAGTCGAGTTTTGTGGTCTTTTTATTCAACCTGTATATAGATTTTTAGTGGCGTCTTCGGACGGAATAATTTCTAATCAAAACGCGGTTATTGAAGTAAAGTGGCCATTCAAGGCTCGCGAAGCGACTCCATTTGAAGCTACGGGAAAAAATAATTACATTTTTAGAAATTAGGAACAGGGAATTACATTTAAAATCTAGGCACCATTACATGTACCAAATATAGGGACAGTTAAACATAGCTCAGAAAGATGTATGTTACGTCATAGTCTGGATTCCGAAGGATACTTGGTATGAGACAATATACAGAGATGAAGAACTCTGGCCAGAAATGGTAATTAAGTTAGTTAGAGACATTTGTTTTCTCGCTTTATTACCTGAAATTATTGATCCTCGTATTTTGAGAAATCTAGAAGTTAGAGACGTGAAATTGGAGAATTTGTATGTACCTACTGATTGTGATACGTTTAGACAAAACTCTACTTGGCCATTCTTGTTTATTTTCTACACTGTCTATACTTTTGTAAACATTTTTGTTGTTGTAAAAAACATGAATTAGGCCTACTGGTAATACCGTGAGAAAAAAAACGCGCTTTGCACTCTACCTATAAGGTGGTGCGGAAAGGAGTGCGTTTAACGTTTTGTCTGCCATATACGGTTATTTAAAAAAATTATCGAAACTTTACTGAAAAAAAATATAGAATGTAAGGTATAAATAAAAAAAATAATAATATCAATAACAATTAATTGTAAGTTGTTGTTATAAATGATTAGTTCCGAGTCCGCAGAGTTCGTATCTTACCCACGGTGAAATTTTTATATTTGATTTCGCTAACTAACAATACCAGTGTCGACTGTAAAGAATATAATTTTCAATAATTCAAAACATGTGCTACTTTAAGAATATAAATTTTTACATTTTGTAAGAAACACCGGCATTGTCTTTTTATCAGATTTGTTTTCTCTATTACAAAGCATCAATATGTAAAGTAAATACAAATGATGGTGAGAAATAATAAGAAGTACAACTTAAATAATTGATAATCATAAATCATAATAATAAAGTTATATATTTATTGCAGAATAAAACTTAATATCCAATTAATTTCGGGAAATATCATTAAAATAATTACAAATTACATAAAACGGGAGTCTTAATAAAACTAAATACATACAAGCCTAAAGGATATTCAAAAATCAAAAACAAATTTCGAATAAAGTAGGCCGGCCCACCAATATATTCATGCAATAAATGCAGGAGACAAATATCCCAGATTTATTTGCTTGCCAGTTGACCAGACATTGCTTCATGTTTCTGTTCGTCTACCTGAATCGTGTAAAAGGTACAGGCATATTAAACTCCGTAAATATATTCAATGTATTTCAGGCAACCCGACATACGCCGTTCGGGAATTTTTCTTAAGGAAAGCCCACCCTTAAGCATTAAGAATTACGAGGAGTAGTAGTAGAAGTACGCATCATTATTAGTATGATGGGGATGATTACTATTAAACGTTAACAATAACAGTATTGTATTAATATGTTACTAGATACGTAATAGTATACATAGTACATACTAGTATAATTATTGTAACTGAATAAATAAAATACGTAAACTTAGTTTCAAAAATTATTTAATAATATCACTACAATATTGTTTCGCCAAACTTTGGCTTCATCAGGTGATGAGAAACTGAATATACAAAATTATTACAACATAATATATAGTGTCACAACAGTATGGGATATGAGTGGGGGTATTTTATAAACTATAGCATTGTAACAACGGGGAATAATTGAATTGAGTCTGATCGTTTAAAGCACGACCTAATTTACTATATCTATTAATTTCTAAGGTTTCTAATAAATTAAGTTTCTGTCCTTTATCTTGAATATGTAAAACTTTGAAATCTCTATTGAATTCATGTCATAGAGATTTCAAAGTTTTACATATTCAAGATAAAGGACAGAAACTTAATTTATTAGAAACCTTAGAAATTAATAGATATAGTAAATTAGGTCGTGCTTTAAACGATCAGACTCAATTCAATTATTCCCCGTTGTTACAATGCTATAGTTTATAAAATACCCCCACTCATATCCCATACTGTTGTGACACTATATATTATGTTGTAATAATTTTGTATATTCAGTTTCTCATCACCTGATGAAGCCAAAGTTTGGCGAAACAATATTGTAGTGATATTATTAAATAATTTTTGAAACTAAGTTTACGTATTTTATTTATTCAGTTAAATATGGAGTTTCAACATGTATCAGCCTCATCAATTAACTATATAATTATTGTTGTTGTCCACTACACTCCTGTCATGATATGATAAAAGAAGTCATTAAAGAAAAAAGAAGGAGCAACTTGACGAAAGGTGTTCCGCTCATGCATGACAAGAGTCTAGTTGCGCTGGCTGACCTGAATCATCCACTCTATAGTCCAGACGACCTGGCTACTAGCAATTTTTACATGTTCCCTACGACGGAATAAAGCTACGTGGGTGAAATTTACGAGGAATAAAGAAGTAAAAGACACAGTTTCGGCGTATTTTTCAGACAAAAATGATGTCATACATAGACTAATTGAAGTATGTGTAAATGTATTAGTGTTACAGTTGAGTATGTTGAAAATGAAAAATAATTTTCAGTTTATATTTTTTCTCCCTTTCCTCCATACCGCGTACTTAAAAACGATCCCTTGTACAGGGTGTTTCATCGGTTGGGGTATCGCGAATTAAAGTGCCTAAATATAAAAATATCGACTTCAAATTTTAACCACTTATAGAGCTTTTAAACCGCTACCAGCAGGTTAGGTTGTTTTTGATAATATTATTTTAATTAATGCGTAAATTAAAAAAAAACGTATTATCAAAAATTAAAAGTGCTCAAAAAATGTTCAAATTTGAATGGTGATACGTGGAAATATCACCCATATTAACTTCACAATCAGAATTTTTATAAACGAAACCGTTTGTCAAATAAAGTCAATATTAAATAATGTCGTTTTTCTTACGACAGATTTATGGTACTTAACTTTCTAATTGTGCTGTCCGCAAACAGGTAGTCCTTTTAAATTTATGACGGATAATAAATAAAAATTTATTATAAACTCAACACACAACACTGTAATAAAAAACCCATAAATTCTTCAACGTCCGCAAACAGGTAGTCCTTTTAAATTTATGACGGATAATAAATAAAAATTTATTATAAACTCAACACACAACACTGTAATAAAAAACCCATAAATTCTTCAACGTCTTGCCTTTAATTTTGAAATTATTGTAAAATATTCAATAATTGATTAAGTTTTAATTTTTTTTTCAATTGCATAGTTGATTTTATAGACATATCTTTTTAACACCTGAATTTCAATAAAATCTGAGTACTTTTGATTTTTTGAACGAAGGTTTTTTTTATTTACGCATTAAATAAAATAATATTATCAAAAACAACCTAACCTACTGGTAGCGGTTTAAAAGTTCTATAAGTGGTTAAAATTTGAAGTCGACATTTTTATATTTAGGCACTTTAATTCGCGATACCCCAACCGATGAAACACCCTGTACAAACGATACATTATAGTGCTTTGGTGTGTACTTTGTATCGCTTTTATGGTAGTTTCAAAGAGTTTACACCAAACCAATATTCGGTCTCACTCTTTGCAAGTCTAGTGTCATTCCGCAGTTGTTCTCTGATCTTGGATATATACAAAATTAGAGTATAATCTGCCCACAGATGTACAGATTTACCAGGTAATTTATTTACATGTGTGATAAATAATGTTGGTCTGACAATTGATCCTTGCGGCACACAACACTTAGCAGAACGTACACCAGATTGCCAGCTATTCTGTTCTATCACCTGCTGACTACCACTCAGGTAAGAACACCTTTTCCAGCAATTGGCTTGGTTCACTGTATCATATGCGTAATGTTTTTATTTGTATTCACAACAGCACTCAGTACTTTAAATATACTCATTTCATCATTAAAGAGATTAAACCATTAAAATGTATCTGTATACTTTTATTCGAAACAATTATTTCAACAAATGACTCACAGTTTATGTAATACTAAAAGAAAAAGATTTACAATTTCCTCTGTTTGATGATATTCAACAAAAACAATTACTTAACGTTTTTACTTAGGATTTTATTGAAATAGAACGGATAGCACCAACGACGCTACTTAATCATGCAAGTAAGCACGCTTAAGTGTTCTCTTCCTTCGCTGTGGTGTTCTTTGCTTTTACTTCGAACATAAAACATACATATGATTTCATTAGAGATTATGTCAGAGAACAATTCTCATGTTATCTTAAATTATCGCATAAACCTAATGAGTAATTGTAATTGTGGCGTATCACCTTGACATAAAGAATTGACATTTCGATGAAATATCGAATACATCCTGTGTGCTAAGTAAGATATTGCTGTATACCAGAGATTCCACAGCGTTTATTTGAATTGCATATAGATTTTACATGAATATTGAGCAGTTTTGTGATTAATTTCTCCAAGATGTCTACGAAGCAAAATAACATGCTTCTAATGCCTTCATTTATATTTTAGTGCTTGTTATTAATTGACATATAACGGTTTGTTTATTGTATAACAGGAGTGGGTGATGACAAGAAATATACAGTTATGAATAATAGAATAAATACAGTGCTGGTCTTTTGTATGATAATTTATAAGATATATTCAGAGTATTCGTTTTAGATATTCATATATTTTTTGCGTATTACTTTCTTCATAAAAACTCAATTATAATACATTAATTGTGCATACTGAGGCATTTTATGGACGAATCGGCTTTGAGAACCAAGCAAATGAATAGGGCGCGACCCAAAAGCAAAACGAATATGCAGGTTCCTTTCTAGTTATATTAGAGAATGTGGTCATTCCTAATAAGTTTTTATTTGAGAAAGTTGTTCAGTCTTCAATTGTGGGGAAAATAATAGGGTAATTCCGGGTTAGATGGTGAACAAAATTTTAAAAGGCTGTATTTTATCACTAATGTGTATTTAACATACATAAATTAGGCTTTCTTTCCTAAAATATATAAGGAACATAAACGTAACTTCTAAAGTACAAAAAAATGTAAAAAACAAATTAAAAAAAATAAAACTTCTTTTTTCCAATTCACCATCACACCTTCAACCTATGGGTGTGATGGTGACACCTTAACGGGACAGATGGTGGATTGGAAATTGGAAAAGTCACTTTGTTGGCCTTTTCTTTTTGTCCTCGTTTTTGCCACAGAGGTCGCACATGTTGCAAAATTTGGTGCAATCTTCATGTAACCATAAACTGCAAATGGTACACTGAATCCAATCTACTTGTTTTTTTGTGAGTAGGTAGGATTCACCATAACCAACACAGCAATATTCTTCTTCTTCAATCTCTTCTTCGTCATTTAGTTCAATCTCAATAGATGATTCTGAATCCGAGTCTTTGTAATTTTTTACGGAATTTACTTTTTTTAGTGCCTTTGTTTTTTTTTGTTTTGATATTTTTCTTTGTTTCTCCAGAATTTTTCATTTTCTTCTTGTTTTGTTTAGATTTCAAGGATGCAATTGAATCAGGGGAATTAAGAACCGCTGCCAATTGTCTGGAATTTTTATTTACTTTTTCGACTTTCTCAACAACTGGAACTGGTGATATTTGGTCCAACATTTTTCCTGGTGTTATTAGCTGATCACCTAATCCTTCCTGATCTGTTGAGTTTTTTCGTGCAACTGAAGCAACAGATGTTGAAGTACTGGGTTGAAGCGGCATTTCCTCATCTTCACTTGATCTTTTTCGTCCAACTGAAGCAGAAGACTTCGATGTAGTAGGTTGAGGCGTTACATCTCTTGTTAATCGTTCTTGATTTTCCTCTCTTGTTTGGTGAGTGTTAGCTTCTGCTGAAGGATCTTGTGTGGCTAAATAGGCGTATTCGGGAATAGCTCGAGGATTAAAGGGGTAAATGCCCGTCGCCCAAAAACCGGACGTAGCATTATCACGCGTAGTGGCTTTCTCCCACGCCTCAGACAGTAGTTTACCAAAAGACAACCTGTTTATTCTTCTGCTTGGGTTCAGTTTCATGTAGGTATTGCAAGCATTGTAGTAAAAACTTTTCAAGGTCTTGAAAAATGATTTATCAAGTGGTTGAAGGTAATGGGTGGTATGACTTGGTAAACATAGTAATGTGATGTTTTTCAACTCTGCATATTCCAGGGTATCTACTGAACTACAATGAGAGCTGTGACCGTCGAGTATAAGCAAAACATTGCCTTCTGGCTTTCTTGGTACAAAATGGTTTTTCAGCCAAAGTAAAAAAATATCGGTATTCACATATGGTGATTTTTGTGACATATAAACACTAGAACCCGTTGGCATGCCGTCTTTATATTCAGCCTTTTCATTTTTACCCTTGAATATACAAGCCGGTGGAAGAAAGTTTCCTTCAGCATTGCAGCAAGAAATGACTGATATCGTTTCGCCTTTTTCACCAGAAGTTATGCTTGAAACATTTCGGGATCCCTTTCCAGCTATCACGTAGCCTGGTTTGTTATTGAGCTGTAATCCGGTTTCATCAACATTGAAGATATTAGCTGGCTTGTTCACCAAGTCATTGTTGACCAAAATGTCTTGAAGTAAGTCAAAATATTGTGAAACAGCCTCTTTGTTTAAGTTTCTCACGCGAGCTAGTGAAATGCCTTCAGACTTCCGTACACTAAGCTCAGCGTTTCGGCTCAAAAAAAGACGAAGCCAATCAAAACCAGCCATTTCTTTATCACGGTTAAAAGTGTGCCGTACTCCCAACTGTTCTGCCAATTTGAATGCCATAGAACGCACTTCATTCCGTGTTGGTGAAAATCCAAATCGTTGAAGCTTCAGAATGTGCTTTACAAGCTTCTTTTCAGCTGCTTCGCCTAGATGAGACGATGGACCCATTGATGTTTTCTTAAAACTGCCTTTAACAAGTCTGCGTTTTAACGTTGACCATGGAATGGAGTAGGTTTTTGCAGCTTGAAGTATGTTTTGACCCTCCTGAACGGTACGGGCTGCTCTGTTTAGTTGATCTTCACTCCACTGACCCCTTGAAGATCTTGTTTGTCTTTTGTAGAACGTCGGCATTCTTCACAATACTGAAATAATTTAAATTTACTATTCACCATCTCTACCAAAATTGAGTTCACCAACTCTACCAATTGATATGGGTGAGATGGTGAACGCATCTGCGAATGAACAGATATTTGCCGACGATTGTTTTGAGGTTAAGTAATTTTACAAGACATGAAAAAAGGTAGAAAAGCCAAAACAAGCTGTTGTTTTACTGAAATACATCGGCAATTCCGACATTGAATCAGGCGTATAGAAAAGTATTGGTGCTACAAAAACTTACCTTCCAAATTATTCACGTATTTCGACACCGACCGTTATTTTCCTAGACTCAATCACAATAGCTGATCACAAACAACACGCTTATAGGTTACAAGCGCCCTCTGTTAAAAATTAGTAAAACTACAACGATTCACCATCTGACCCAGCTCACCATCTAACCCGGAATTACCCTAGTATATTACATACTAAGGTTGAGAAGATGACTATTATTGCCCGAGTGGTGAGATTAAACGTACTTCTCGCTTATTTTCAAGAATATTCAAAAAATAAATAAGCCTCGAATTTATGGGCGCATTATTCAATGTTGAAAGCTACACTTGGCCTAAAAAAGGATATTAACATATCAAAATATTTTAAATTAGTTGCCGTTTTAAAGAGAAATAATGAAAATTATAGCAGTAATTAATTAATTAATAAAATTATTACAGTAGTAACTTCTGAAAACGTACTTCTGGCTTATTTTCAAGAATAATCAAAAAATAAAAAAGCCTCGACTTTTGTTGAAAGCTACACTTGGCCTAAAAGATGATATTAACATATCAAAATATTTTAATTTAGTTGCCTTTTTAAAAAGAAAAAATTAAAATTGTAAACCCAAAAAATCATTAGTATTTACTCGAGGAATTTATAAAATTCCTTGCTGAGGCACCCGACACAAGTTACATTGCAACTAAGGTAGTATGTTTATATATTAATACTTTGAAATTATTGACAACTTATAACCCTGTAGACTGCTCTTGTAATTGGAGTTACTGGTGCATGCCGAAGTGATGAGCTGTGTAATTTATTAATTTCTGATGTCATCATGAAAGATGATTTAATTATTATTCACATCCGCAATAGCAAAAATGGTTCGTCTCGAAAGTTTGTAGTAATGGAGCCACTTTGGATCAAAATAATTAAAAACTATTTAAAAATTAGACCAATTCCAGATATAGCAAAATTCTTTATTAATGTACGTAATGGTAAATATACTAGACAAAACATTGGATATAACACAATAGGACAGATGCCAAAAAAACATTGCCCTTCCGTAGAACCTCGGCTACACCTTTAGCTGTCAATGGTGGTAATATCCTTCAGTTAAAACAACATGGTGGTTGGAAATCTTCTAATGTAGCTGAAGGTTATATCGAAGATTCCCTAGTAAATAAAAAAAATATAGCATATATGTTACAAGGCCTACCTACATCTACTTACGCAACCATACCTGCAATAAATACAGGAATTTTCGATATGAATCAAATTCCATCAACATCAGCAGTACAATCAGGATCTCTTTCGACAGAAGGTATCGTAAATACTTACGGAATTAACTCAATTAATAATACTGTCATTAATGTGCTTACAGATCTGCACAATCCTGGATTTTCAAATAGAATTGAACCATCAATAAATTTGACATGCCATAATTGCACTATCAATTTTTATAAATAAATTAATTAATTCTTTACATCTGTAATAGTTACGTGTTATATTGTTTCCATATTATACTTTATACATATTTTGCTATTGTTAACCTAAAATACAGTTATTTATTTTACCTTAGAGGTCGAGCATTTATAAGTTTTAGATTTTAGGTATGATTTATGGTATAAATCGACGATCATATGCCGATATGCGACTGTGAAACTGGCCAAAAACTACAATGAATTTTGACGGTTGACAACTTGATATACTACTGCGATTGCATGGTTGCGGCATTCGCTTTATTTGTTGTCATTATTCACCTAGGTCAATAATATGCTCATTATTTACTTGTTTTAGTTGAGGTGGAAAAATTACATTTCATGGCGTCTTATTATGTGTAAAAATGCTATGATTTTTTACTGCTGGTACAATAAACTTTTTTCTACAGGCTACTGACCAATATAACGACGAGATATTACTTAGATAGTATTATCGCTACTATGAGGATTCTACCGCTTACTGTTTTCTTGAAAACTAATTAACAGTAACATTAACGTACAAGAGAACTTACAACACTTAACCCTGTACCATAAAAATTCGTAAAGAAGTTAATTAAAAAAACCTTTTTGGATTTACGTTAATATTAATATTTAAATCTATCTCAAGTTATATGCATTTTTAAAAAAAATATCTTCGGTACTACTTCTACATTTTTGACGAATTGGACTAATTGTTAAACTCTCGAGTTTTTTTCCGAAAATTATAACAGGCGATGAATCGTGGATGTATCACTGGAATCCATCGCCAAAAAAAGAATCCATATCATCCATAAATGATCTTCATCGCTCAAAAGACAAGAACGCAGAATTTATCACGAAAGTTGATAGCGATAGTGTTTTGGAACGTAAAAGGAGTCTTACTGATTGAATATAAGAAAAAAAGGAGAAGTCTAGAAAGAAACAGTCAGCCATACAGCAAAAAAGGCCGTACAACTGTGACAAACGAATATGCTGTTTCGTGACAATTGCAAACTTTACAAAACTCGCCAAGATCGTGAAGTAATCGACGGTAGGGTTTTTTGAGATGAAATATTTACCTTAAGAGGCTACATCAGTCCCACTATGCGGTCCGTTCTTGTTGAACAATTTCTTACAGTTATTATTAATTTAAATTAAAAATTGTTTTTATAAAAAAGAATGGAAAGGAAATAAAGAATATGGGAATGTTATTCTCGAAAATTTTAGTTAAAAAAAACATATTTTACTTTTAAAAGGAAATAGTTGCGGTAATGTAATTTACATTCCCAAAAAGTGCATTTGTTTCTAGGATTTTTCCCCTGTTCTAATTTTTTTTATTGTGTAATTTTTTGATAAAATGCTTCTTAAGTTTTTATTAAAAAATACACCGTCCGCTGGTGCCCCATGCGGTAAGTCGATACACCAGAATGGTTTAAGGGGAAGCTCTCAGTTAAGGGGAGGTGTTATTTGAGAAAAATTACGGAACGCCGTATGTACGGTTATATTACGGGTATATTTGCCGAGTTTAGAATGCGTGTACCTTTTACTGGATGCACGTACACCAGCGATTGTACCCACACCTGGTCAACTGGAAAGCAAATAAACTTCGAATATTTGTCTCCCGCATTTAAATTTATTGCATGAAAATATTCAGGCGTCTACTTTATTCCATTTTCTATTTTTGCTTTTTCTCAATATTCTTCTGGCTTGTATTTATTTAGTTCCATAAGACTCCCGTTTTATGTAATTTGTAATTACCAGATTGAGCACTGAGTGACTAGTATCTTTTCCTAAATTAATATCTGAAAAAAGTTGTCAAAAGTTATTTTGAAAAGTTGTATTCTCATTTGTTTCTTACTGACTAGTCTCTATTAGAGACGGCGCACAGTGGGGCAAACAGCGTTTCTACGTGGCAAAAAAATGAGGTGTGGCCACCACACGACTTTCTTATACGTATGAGCGTTTCAAATAATACAATTTTAAAAATTATTTTATTCAACAATTATTCAAAATACTTCCAGTCTCTTAATAAATCTCTACAGGATATATACATACTTTGTGAGATATTTGCAAAAAAATGCTACTCGCTAAGAGTAAAAGTATTACTTCCGGTCCGAATTTTGAATTTTCGTTTATACAAAAAATATTCCAAATCTAACTCTAAATACTTTTATACTCTTGACAAATATATATAGAATGCATAATTTACGAAATATTTGCAAACATCGCTATTCGATAAGAGTAAAAGTGGCACTTCCGGTGCGAATTTTGAAATTTCATTTATACAACAAAACATTTCAAATCTCGCTTTAAGGTCCAAATTTTGAATTTTTTTTTATAAACATTGAAAATTAAGTTATAAATACTTTTATACTCGTAATGTATCCGTCTAAATAGCATGACTTGCGAAATATTTGCAAAAAACTGATCTTCGATAAGAGTAAAAGACCCACTTCCGTTAGGAATTTCAAAAAACTTTTTTAAAAAAAATTTTCTCAAATTTCATTTTGAATATATATGAATTCTTTACAAATTTGTTTAAACATAGTAATTGACGAATAATTGGCAAAATTTTTTCACTGAAGTAAACTACTACTTCCGGTCTGCCGATTTTACTGAAAATCTAATCAGATCTCAAGATTATATTACTAAATATAAAATTTGGAATTGATACCTATTGCGGTTTGACCGCTATCGTGGTCACACACACAGACACACACACACACACAGAGAGAGAGAGACGTTTGACCGCTATCGTGGTCACACACACACAGACAGACACACACACACACAGAGAGTTTTTTAAAAACCACTTTTTCGGTATCAGGGGACTTCAAAACGTGGACATTTGCAAAAATCTCAAGGTCGAAATTTTCATGATCACAATACTTCCTTATACTACGTATAAGAAAGTAAAATGAAAACAACAACAACAACATGAAATGTCGTCTTTACCCTCCATACAATACAAAAAAACTTTAACGTACTCGAGATTGTCTTGCCTCGGCCGCAAGCATTATTAAGGAGATTTTAGGACGCATGTATATAAATAGACGATATAAATATTTGCTTACTGTCCCGGTCTTGGTCTAATGGTAACGTATCGGCTTCATAACCCTGCGGTCTCGGGATAGAACCTGTTCTGGGACATGAATTTATTTATTCATTTAAATTTCAATTTAATTGAAATTAAATAATAATAAAATTGTTCCCTTAGTCGACTCGAGCCGACATTACCCGAACGAGCGTTACATATCCAAGCATTTCATATTCGAGCATTTCATATTCGAGCGTGACGGGTCAGTCTTGTTCACTGCCTACAATCAGCGCAACGCGCCTAAAGAAGTTTACACTTCAAAAATCACAAGGAGTCATATCCGGACTATACGGTGGATGTTCCAATTCTTAAAAGCCGCATTTGCGGATGGCAGCTTGTGAAATGGCGGCAGTATGGACGGGGAGTATTGTCGTGCAATAATCGCACACCTTTTGTCAATTTTCCACGACGTTTTGTACGAATACCGTCCCATAATTTATACAATAAAGACGCATAATTTCACAATTCAGTTCACAATTGTATTGCGCTCTTTAAAGTCAATTAGCAAAATGCCTTCACAATCCCAGAATATTGTGGCCATCACCTTTTTCGTTGATTGAACGACTTTCGCCTTTCTGAGACGAGGTTCATCAGGTCGTCGCCATTCCATGGACTCCCTTTTCGATAGAGGATCGTAAAACAGAGCCATTGTTTCATCCCCTGTGATAATGGACTCCAAAATCGCTTTTGGGTCGTCTCCTCACATGTTTAAAAACAACTGCGCACATTCGACTTGACGTTCACGTTGGAGAGCACAAAGAAGTCGCGGCACCCATCTAGCACTAATTTTATTCATACCCAAATGGTCATGGAGAATTCGGCGAACAGTTGTTTCGGAAATGTTTGTTATCACTGCTAATTCCTTCACTTTCAAACGGCGATCTTCTAGCACTAAATGTTCAATAATTGAAATTTGTTGAGGCGTTACACTTCAATTGGTCGACCCGACCGATCAGCATCTACCAGGGATTCTTGTCCCAAACGTGGAAACATTTTGCCCCCTTTTTTACAGTTGAATACGAAGGAGATGAATCACCTTAAACGCCGTCTAAACGTTGTTTGTATGCCCTTCTTTTGTTAAAAATTTAATGAACGCGCAGTACTCAATTTTCGTTACTTCAGACATTTTCGTGCGCTAGTCACGTTGGCTGGCTGGTTACTAAAAACTACTAGGCTTCGAACCGTCATATTTATAGTGTACACCTCGCGTATATGCATGCATGACGTGACGGAGTTTGAACACGTTTGAACCTGTATAAGGCTGTCAGGCCGAGAATTTATGGTGCCTTCCTCGTAAGTTGTACACTGAATACCGTTTTCCTTTAAATGTAAAGCTTTGGACAAATACAGTTATTATTATTATTACTAAAAGAATGTTTTTGATGGCATAACCTTATTGGAACAATATTATAATAAACGTCTGACTGTTAATAGATCATTTGTTGAAAAATGAAATAATACTTTCTTCAAACTCTTTTTTTTTTCCTAGCTTGTTAGTAGGTAATTTAAAAGTCTACCCTCGTATGAGTAACACATTTATTCGTGGCGTTTTAGTAGCTTATATAATTAATGCACGTATGAGGTTTTCCTTATCGTTCATACCCACCTAATAGATACAAAGTACTACATATTGTACATATATTACGTAGCATAACCAGAAATTAAAATAACACAGTACTTTATCACATGTAAGAATGACATCAGTCCCTAAATTATTCATTGCGCCCACTTTTTCTCTCTGTATTCTCGCGTGTTGTTTATAAATATTTTGTATGAACAACTTCTGATTCTGGATAATTTAATTACCGTTTACGCGTGTATGTATCATACATATCGTTTGTATATATTACTTTTATATATGCACATACATAATATTATCCAAAGATATGTCATAATAAATAAGAGAGGACGATAATATTTGAACCACTATCATTGTAAAGATACTCCCAACAAAGGACAATAAAGCTTAATTAAATACCATATTGGATTAACCGTCCTGATGCTATTAAACTATTTAAACAATTAAGTTCAATTGACGATCTATTAGACCAGTTATATAATCTATTATAAATGAAATACACCTAAAGACAAAAAAGAGAATTAAATTAAAAGATCTACAAATTAAGTTTACGTGTAGGCGCCATCCTCCTAAACAAAAATTAAAGATTATATCTGGAATTGACAGATAATTAAATAATGTGAACGCCGCGCGCCTTCAATGTTAACTAATTTTGGAATAAGATAATTTAGTTATTGCAAATTTAGATTCTGTTAGATTATAGAAAAAATATACACAATAATATGTTACTTATAAAACTGTCCATCTAATAGGTATTTAAATTGGTTGAAATTTTGACTTCTCTTGCAATGACATAACCAAAGGGATAAATAATACGCCCTGTAGTGTAAATTTCTTTCATTATTCTTGATGTAACAGTGCAGGAAGGAATTTGATGAATATTATTCTAAAAATAGGCACATGCTTAAAATATCATAAATTAACAAAGCGGAATAGACAATATTTTTAATTCTCCCGTTATTTCGTTTCATTGAATATGATAAAATAATAAAATTCAAATAAACTTTTTTTTTATTATAAACTAGCTGGCCCGACAGACGTTGTTCTGTCCTTTCCGAAAGGTGGCGCCATGATATACATATATTATATCGGGTGTTTAGAAAAATTAGATGTCAAAGTAATCCTTAAAATTTTGAAGTATGATGACTGAAATAGAGTACATTCTGATAATTATTGACAGACAATAATTGACATTTAATATTTAATACAAATCATAGACATAAGTTAGAACATGCGATTTTTTGTTCAACATCTGCTTGACTTCGATTGACGTTCTATAAGAAAAAATAAAGTCATGCATTTTTCTCCAGACGTTCCAAATTTCTTTTCAATGGAAAACTGAATTTTTTTTCCATCCTGGGAACATAACGAACAAAACAAAAAACGAATCAACCAAATATGTCGTACCTATCGTCAAATTATGATTTTTGTAGCCTATCTAAATTTTCCGACTTTCTTTTGTAAATTTTCCGAATTCTTTTTTCCTGAAAACTTTTCTAGGACCACAACGAACAAAACAAAAAAGAATTACGCATATCCAACGATCGAATCTGCGTTATGGGCATAAGTTCACACAAGGATCTTATAGAAAATAGCACCTTCAGTTTTTTTCCGAATTTTCCAATTTTCCGTGCAACTTTTCCAGTTTTTCTGTCCCTAAAAACCTTTTTTGGGCTGTTACGAACATTTTTAAAAAAACAAATTGGCCAAGTCAGCCCAGTCGTTCTCAAGTGATGCGCTTACCAAAGAACAACATTTAATTTTTATTTATAGATGCGATTGTAAATGTTCCTCTTCTGTAAACATAAATGTCACATTGGTATTCAAAATTGGTATACTAATACTACTAAATCGAAACAATTAATCAATATTTTCCCAAAAATTTGCCAGTATTTCTTGTCATTACTTTTTTTTTTTACTTTCTTATACGTAGTATAAGGAAATATTGTGATGAAAATTTTCGACCTCGAGATTTTTGCAGATGTCCACGTTTTGAAGTCCTCTGATACCGAAAAAGTGGTTTTAAAAAAGTCTCTGTGTCTGTCTGTCTCTGTGTCTGTCTGTCTGTCTGTCTGTCTGCCTGTCTGTCTATGATCACGATAGCGGTCAAACCGCTATAGCTATCAATTCCAAATTTTGTATCTACGTGTATAATCTCCCTCTTGAGATCTGATTAGTTTTGCAGTAAAATCGGTAGACCGGAAGTAGCAGTTTACTTTAGTGAAGAAATCGAATTTTGCCAATACATATTTCGTCTACTACTAAGTTTAAACAAATTTATAAAGAATTCATATGTACTTAAAATTAAGTTTTAGACAAATTGTCTTAAAAAAGTTTTTCGAAATTCCAACCGGAAGTAGGTCTTTTACTCTTATCGAAAATCAGTTTTTTTGAACATCTCGCAACTCATGCTTTTTAGACAAGTACGTTACGAGTGTAAAAGTATTTAGAACATAATCTTAAATATCCTTTGTATAAAAAATATTTCAAAATTCAGACCGGAAGTACCACTTTTACTCTTATCGAATAGCGTTTTTTTGCAAATATGTCGTAAGTTATGCATTCTATATATATTTATCAAGAGTACAAAAATATTTAGAACAGGATTTGCAATATTTTTTGTATATATGAAATTTCAAAATTCGGACCGGAAGTAGCACTTGTACTCTTAGCGAGTAGCACTTTTTTTCGAATATCTTGCAAAGTATGCATTCTATAGCGATTTATTAAGAGAATGAAAGTACTTAGAATAGGATTTTGAATAAGTTTTGTATAAAAAAATTCTTAAAATTGTATAGTTTGAAACGCTTATACGTATAAGCAAGTCGTGTGGTGGCCACACCTCATTTCTTTGCTTCATATTTGGGCTAAACCTGCATTTGACAAATTATCCTAAATACAAACGGCAATAAAAAACCTACATCTTTATAGATGAACTAACATTTCTTTATGTGCAATTACAGATTGGTGATAAACAGATCGCATTATGTTATGTTTATCAGATCACAACTTCGTGAGACACGTTCTCACCGCATGTGAATGAATGAATAGAATTTTATAACAGGCGAAAGAAGCTCGTGTGTTCCAAATTGCGCCATTGAAATGTATGTAACGTACCTTAGGCACCCACTCGACGACACCGGCTTCAACGTTCTAGTTATGGTCAGCGCATGGTCCTCCGTGGGCTGACATTATGGGCAGCATTCGGAGTTCGCAGCTACGTCATCAATGCGGGCAACCTACGGATCAATCGTGTGATCTCCATCTCATTCTCATATAGGGAAAATCATGGTTATCCACTTCTAGTCACCGACTGCTGCGTTTATACACGAAAAAAAAGTGAAATTTATTCATAATGGTATAAAAAACATGAGTGGAGGAAAGTGTCGCCCTTGCGTGGAATATAATGTACGTAATTTGAAAGATCTAGAAGCATTTCTCCATAAGTCAACAGATTTTATAGAAACATTACTAAAACAATAATAATAACGTTGACGTGAAGATTCGCCGAATAAGTCGATAATTTATGTCTAGACTTTATCGTTCGTTGTTATTTACAAGCGAAACATTGTGTTAGCGTATCAATTTTTAAGGAAAAATCGAACTAATTAAATGTAGCGCAAGTCACAAACACGTAATAGCTATTTATGTAACGAGACACTTATGGAAGGGTCGAGGTTATGGGTTTGTAGAGTTTTACATACAAACTAAATATGTATAGACAAAATAAACCAAGACTAGAAGGGAAAAAAACAAAGCTAAAAATACATAGCTACAGTAAACACAGTTGTGCTGACATGCAATTTTCGGCTGTGCATCAGTTTGATTGCAGTTGACACTACCAAGAGTTAATATGATAAAGCGCATACATGCAGCTAATATTCAACTGTAAATTTGAGTAACTAAACAGGTTGAGAGTTGTCACAAACCGATTTGGTTGCACAAGCATGTTCAATAATCTCCACATGTTTAAACGCGCCAAAACGCACTTGATATCAAATAGTTGGATCATCAGTTAAGTTTTACTATTTGTGTAATTGAGATGGGTTCTTCAAGGCAGCAAGGTAAGTAGTCAATTGACTTATTTATTAAGGTTATGTAGTAAGTAGTTATTATTATTATTATTATTATTATTATTATTATTATTATTATATTATTATTATTATTATTATTATTATTATTATTATTATTATATTATTATTATTATATGATTAAACTAGAGTAGTTGCAGTTTAATTATTTATTGTAATAATTATTGTTAATTTTAAAATATGTACTTAATATTGAGAAAATGGCATTTACGTACTATATATGTATATGTATACGTTCTATACCTTCAAGGTCCTTGGCACGGTTAGCAATTTGTTTCCAAACCGCTCTGTCCCTTGCTTTTCTTCTCGATGATGTTACTCCCAGTCTCCTCAAGTCGCTCTCCACCTCTTCTAACCATTTCCTTGGACCTTCCTTGATGCCTTCTGTGACGTTAATGAGGCAACTGATATGGTTTACTGTGTAGTCTACTCTGTTATGAACATTTGCATTTCCTATACCTGCCACAACAATAAGCAACATTTTCCCCCATGGTTTACACCATCTATGAGAAGATCGTTGGATTTGAAGCTTTATTACCATCGGAGATGGAAGCAGACTGGGAATCATTTCTTCAAACATGAATTTCAGCGATTACGCCGATCTCTTAAAGATGATATTGCCACGGCCTATCAAACCTATATTGACCGTATTCAGCATTTTCTTGTGGGTGACCCTAAATCTTTTTGGAAATTTGTACGATCCAGACGTGGGAGCTCCAGAATTCCTGGTAAACTCTTTAATGGCGACATCGAATTCGACAACCCTCGGCAAATTGTTGATGCTTTTGCGTCTGTTTTCTCTGGTGTATTCTTGCCGGATGCTGGAGGTTGTGACATTCGAGATATGCAATCAAATTTGCCGTAATTGAATATTGGGAGAATTGCATATGATGATGTACTGAAACAGCTGAAGAAATCAAAGAATAGCTTTACCTCCGGACATGATAATATTCCCAGGTTCCTGCTTCGTGATTGTGCGTCTATTTTTGCTCAGCCTCTTTACAGAATACTTAATTTATCTCTGTAGACATCTGTCTTTCCTCAGTCTTGGAAGGTAGCGTGTATATGTCCTATACACAAAAAGGGAGATAATACCAATATTAATAATTATAGACCAATATCAATCCTACCAAACTTTGCCAAGGTGTATGAGGCTATACTACATGAACATATATACAGCAGCATCAAATCATTTTTGTCGCCGTGCCAACATGGTTTTATGTCGAGGAGGTCTACCACTTCGAATCTCGCCTCATTATCTGAGGCTTTATGTGCAACACTGGACGATGGGGGGGCAGATGGATGTTATTTACACTGGCTTCTCTCGAGCTTTCGACACCATTGAGCATGCCGCTCTCCTGACTAAAATGAGTTTGTTCGATTTCAGCAACTCACTGTTAACACTTTTTGGTTCTTACCTTGCTGAAAGAAGTAACTTCGTTTACTATAATGGCTACAAGTCAGGGATATATGTTTCTATCTTTGGAGTTCCAATCTTGGACCCTCATTATTTAACATCTTTGTCAATGATTTGATAACTTCAATCGATTGTGATGTTTTAGCTCATACGGATGATTTAAAATTTTTTCATCGTATTGATGGGGCTCAGGATGCTGCCTTTCTTCAATAGAACGTGGACCTAGTCACACATTGGTGCTCTCTAAGTAAATTGAAGTTGAACATCGACAAATGTTGTTTTGTTTCGTTTACCAGAAGACCCAGTAGATTTTGCAAGAATTATTCTATTGACAACATCGCAATTAACCGCAAAACGCATGTCAAATATCTCGGAGTTACATTTGATGAAAGGCTTATCTTCGCCGATCCTGTTTCCCTAGTCACTGCGTCCGCATTTCGAGCATTAGCTACACTCAAGTCACTTTATTATGCACAGGCTGTTAGCAGGTTGGAATATGCCGTTGTCGTGTGGTATCCTATATATAATTGCTATATTAATGTAATTGAATCAGTACAGCGCAGCTTCCTAAAGTATTTATGTTATAAAGTAGATGGATCTTACCCTCCACGTGGGTTTGACTATGAGTTGCTCCTGGATCGTCATGAGGTTGGGTCGCTTGAAGCAAGGCGACACCAAATTAGTGCTGATTTTGTAAAAAATATCATTCTGTTTAAGATAGACTCTCCGGATTTGATAGCCGAAATTGGCTTTCCAGTGCCCCGTCATTGCTCAAGGGTGAATGAGACGCTTCTGCTTCCCACTGCCAGAACAAATATTCTGCTGAGGGCTCCTATAGTGCATTCTGCCAAGAACTTCAATAGCCTTGCTGATGATATTTTTCATTAGTTGTATATATTTTAATATTTATTGTTGTCAATTTTCACATATGTATTATCTTTATGATTTGTTTATATTGTCTGTATTGGGGTGACCTGTTGGCCAATTTAATAATAATAATAATTATTATTATTATTATTATTATTTCTTCTTTGCCCCGCCCCCTCTTTTTTCTCTTCATTTCTTCCTCTCCACATCGTTTGTTTCGTTACTCTTGCTTCTGACATTCTTTCCACATGCCCTAACCATCTCAATCTGAGTGCTATGACCTCCTGTAATATTGTTGGTTCTCCAAAAATCGCATATACTTCTTCTCCTCCATTGGTTTCGATGTGATCGAAACCAAATATCGTTTAGCTCCACCTACTCACACCCCCTTGCGTCTACCCGTCCCGCGAGTAATATAAGTTGCATAAGTTTCTATTTGTTGGTAAACGCCCCTCTTAATACTAACTACTTTTTATGACTATACAATAAATGCTTATTGTATATGAAAAAGTATTAAAAATTAATGATAATACTTTAATTTCTGTGCACTCTTGACACTTGGAGCCCCAGGGCTTAAACCCTATTAGTCCATATATAGATACACCCCTACCAATACTACAAAAATCTATCCATGTCCACAGCGTTCCCCAATAGGAGTTAGTAATGTATTCCGAACCTTGGAAATGCTCTATTTCCGTCCTGGCACATTAGTAAAAACATTTAATTATTATAATATAAATTGAGCATCTTCTAACAGAAGCGACAAATGACAGCCTGTCTCTCTATTTTTGTTATTAACTTAGTATGATTGTAAATGAAGTCAGTAAGTCAAGATGAAATGTGTAGAATGGGAGTTAAGAAACAATTTCTTCGGCATTTGTTACTAGAAGAACTACACGCCGTAGTATAATCCGGTATTAACTAATCGGTTAGCGGTTAAACAAACATGTGTTCCTCTGCTGCAATATTACGAAATACATATACATACACGTACATACATGTACATACATACATTGTTATGTACTTATATACATATATATACATGGAGTACAAGATAGCATCTACACGTGTAAAAATTGCGGTAAAGTTAGCATCCGCGACAAGTTCGCGTCCGATATACGGACGCTAACTTGTCTCCTATGAAAAATTTTATTACTAAGCTATTTACACCTATATCTACCAAATAAACTTAAAATTGGCCGGACGTCAATTTTAACCCTATCTCTATATTTCTATACACTTTAGTTCTCGTGAATATAGGTCAGAGGGCGAATTTGTATATACTGCAGAATAACTCTTATGTATATAGCGCACATGTTGGCATCCTAGGTATTTTAAATGCGGGGAATTCCCGGATGTCTATTTTATTTAACCGTGAGGAACCGCTAATATCTGTATGTTTAGGTACTCATTCAAAGAAGTAGTGTTGAAGGTCGGTTTGCAAATTGAATCAGTTTCGCATTTGCCATAAAAACGTCTTCTTGTTTGATTTTTAAAAAAATAATGTTGGACGGAGTAGGTCGTAATTATGACATACATATGAATATATTTTATAAGATATAAATAAATCCAGTTCAAATACTTTCAGTAACTTCGTGTTTAACTCTTTCAAAATAAAATTAATATGCAATGCTATATGTTAAATCACATCACCCTTTGTACACTATAATTCCGATTTTGTTTTTAATTTGTGACATCATTTCTTTTTTATAGACCTTCTATCACACCGTAGCGATAAAATTCATTAATGGTATCAAAGAGTGTAGATAGCTAAAAATTGTAATACAAAAAATAAGGTAATTAATTAGTTAATCAGAAGCTCTACAATTTAAAAATATCTTTATTTAAACAAATTGTTTAACAATGGCGAAATGCTACGCATTTTTTACATTTTATGAGCTTTTAAGAGCCGATTAAACTGACTCAATTTACATTAGTCGATTTACAACTATTTCTAATATATGGCAAAAAATTGTAAAAATTTTGAAAATTGCCATGAAATAACGATTAACGACGAAGGCTCGCTCATACCTAACAATAAATTTAAAGTAAAGAATAATAAATAAACCTAATAAATGTTCAACAGTATCGCGTTCTTCTTCTGTATATCTTTGAAATTGAACTTTAAATGCCTTGATTAATATATATACAGGGTGAGTCATTAGTAACCACTTCTTTAATTGCTTTTTTGTGTTTTAAATAAAAGAAAAAACAATTAGTGGACGATTCATGGTTGCTAGGGGCGCATATTCTAAAAATACTTCAAGCTCTGACGCACTTCCGGTTTCAACGGAAATGCATGAAATTTAATTTTTTTAAATGACTCACCCTATATATTTTTGGATTTTCTAGTACTGCTTTAAATTGCCTATTCAACTGTTTTCTCTTTTTCAAAATTGAGCCAATAGTTTTTGAGTTATTATTTTTTTTTGGAAATTTTTGACAAAAACACGTCTTCAGAAAAAAAACATTTTTTTATTGTTTTTAAAAGTAAAAACATTAATTTTGGTGGTGCTTGTAACAAAGAAAATACTGCATCATTTGGTATAAGTTGCACTCGACAATATCTCAAATATTTTTGTTGTTTTAAAGCCTACTTCCTGAAATTTTCACATAACAAAAACTTATTTTTGTTAAATGGAACACCCGGTATTTTATTGCGGCATTGTGTTCCTTTTGTATTCTCTTTCATTTTTGTTAACAATGTCCTATACCTATCTTTTGTAATTTCTGAGATAATCACTATAGGAGCAATTAGCGGTCAAATAAAGAACTAGGAGCACTGTTGTTCTATGCACCAAAATATTCGTTCAATCAATGGAAGCCAGACTTCCTCAGTCAACTATCAAACAAAGTAAATGTTAAATCCAACTATCCGAAAAGTAATAATTTTATAGAATGAAGAGCATCGCATTTCAATTTTTTAATTCCGGCAATGTCCAGTTGCACTATTTCATTTTTGACACTGTTGGTTAACATCGAAATAAAATAAAGGTTATCTTTACTGACATATTTGAAGATGCCTTCAAAAAGTTTTGAAAATCCGTCCGTAGATAGCGAAGATATTCTCCTCCATTATTAACATGTTCATCAAAGAAATAAGGTCCAATTATGTAACTACCCACTATTTCTCCCCACAGTTTTAATGACCAACGATTTTGAAAGTTTACAGGTGTCATAAAGTGGGGGGGGGGGGGTTATGTGCTATAATAACGGAAATTGTGACGATGAATGTATTCACTTTAATAGAAGGTGACTTCGTTGGTAAACAACAAAAAATTGAGAAACCCAGGATTGCCAATTGACAAAAATGTAAGCGATTCTGAAAATTTCTTTCATCTAACCCTGTGTATGAATATGCTACGGGTGAATTTTATATTTCCTAATTATTCTGGATTCTCAAATTTGACTTACAACTAACTGACGACTAATTTTCGTAGTACTATATGGGGGTGTTTGACTGCACTCGCAAGTACCATAAACGTCTTATCTTCACCAGTTATTGCTTTCTCCGCTCTTTCTTTCATATTCAATATTTTCTGTTCATTCAAACCGTCCCTTTATACTTTCGAAGGTTTCTGACTTCGGTTGACTTCTATCAGGGATCGCTGCCAGACTTTATGCACAGCGATCCCTGATTCTTTCAGATTCACCCGAAACGTCAATCATATCTATTAACTCTTCATAAGAATAATTCGTTTGGATGATATCTAATAGCGATGCTTTTATAAGTTTGACATAAATGTATATCTACTTTCTTTAACAATTGACTCAGGCAGTCAGCCGCATTCCAGCCTTTATTGGACGAATATTTGGGTGCATAGATCAGCGCCCGTAGTTCTTTAATTGACCGTTAATTGCTCCTATAGTAATTATCTCAAAAATTACAAAAGATAGGTATAGGACATTATTAACAAAAATGAAAGAGAATAAAAAAGGGAACAAAATGCCTCAATAAAATACTGGGTGTTCCATTAAAAAAAAATAAGTTTTTGGTTTGTGAAGATTTCAGGAAGTAGGCTTTGAAAAAACAAAGTTGTTTGAGGTATTGTCGAGTGCAACTTTACCAAATGATGCTGAATTTTCTTCGCTACAAGCACCACCAAAGTTAATGTTTTTACTTTTAAAAACAATCTGAAAATGATTTTTTTCTGACCACGTGTTTTGGTCATATATTTTCAAAACAAATTAGTAACTAAAAAGCTATTGACTCAATTTTGAAAAGGAATAAACAATTGAACAGACAGTTTAAAGCAGTACTAGAAAATCCAAAAATATGTAGGGTGTCATTAAAAAAAATATGTTCCGTGCATTTCCGGTGAAAGCGGAAGTGCGTCAGAACTTAAAGTATTTTTACAATATGCGCCACAAGTAACCATACATAGATGTTTCACCAGTTTTCTTTTATTTAAAACACAAAAGAGCAATCGAAGAAGCGGCTACTAATGACTCACCCTGTATATAATTTAGGTGTTTTTCAAAAGCCCCACTTTATACAGATGGATTTTTTATTTAATTTATTTTATTCCACTTTTAAATTTAATTTAAAATTCAAATTTCTTAAAATTAAAATCTGGAATATGTAACTGAATTGTCCCGCCCGATAGAAAAATATTAAATATTTAGATGTGCCTAAACTCCAAGCTTTAAAATACGCAGTGACAGGTATAGCAATGTATCGCTTTGATAGCGCCATGAATTACACCCATTGTTTGATGTTGTGTATTTTTATCGGGGGTTCCCCATTTGCAAGCGGGCGTTATTTTGAGCGTAATGTAGACCGGATGTCAGTTTGTATTTTTTCTGTATGTACTATATGCACATCGTGTATACTGCCGGATGTAAGTTTGCTATAATGCGGAACGGATGTCATCATGAGCGTCAACTATATATATATACATACATAAATATATACATCTGAAACTGAATAAACGCACGTTGTGCAAGGGAAAAGTTTGTGGTTGAGTCATGTCCTCGGATCGCCCACGCGTCCACTTCTTACTTCTTAATAGAAATCATTGATTGGAATCTGTGCATTTCTAGTTCTCCTACTGTGCAATATTTAATGCGGAATAAGTTAATTGCTTGTCTTACATGATAATGTTTAAGTTATTGATGTCTAATTGTTGAACAATAACATACGCAGTATCTATTCTGTTAAACATACGCCATACATATTTATATGTACTGAATGTTCATTTGTATGTGTATTCGAATTTCTCTTAATGTTTATTTTATTACATTCATTAAGCTTTTATTCACAACAATATAAGTCGCACAGTAAGAAGATAATTTCGAAACCTACACAACTATTAAAATAGAAATTACTTCTTGCATTTTGGATTTTAACTACTTCCGGTTACACCGGAAATGGCTATGTATTACTTTACTTTAAAAAGATTTCAGTAATTTTTAAAATTAATAGGTTTCCAAAAGTGTGTAGCAGTAGCACACAACGACGTCGATAGTCTAGTCATAAGAATAAATCAAAACTGAACTGATGCATGTCATCATCATACTGTGCTTATGTAGAGAAGTATTTATAGTTGGACAAGTAGTCCAATCCTTTAGAAATTTGCTTTCTCTTAGAGCAAAAGCAAATAAAAGAAAATCTGTGGTTGATAGTGAATATCTGCAGAGAACAACGCATGCGTACATCTCTGCACATCCTAGTAATTTTCTACACAATGCGGAAACTAAAGCATGGGTCTTAAGTAAATGAGTAGAAACACCGATATGACAATCACACAAACTTCAAACTGTCAAATATGTTAAAACGTCGACTTTGTAACAAGAGTGTAATTTTTTGAGTGATTTTAATGAAATCAGAAGAATGTAGTGACATCAGTATATAAAATATGTATGTACAATTTAGAATTATTTTGAGCTGTACAGAGTGTTCGATAAAAGAGGCAACGCTAGCTTTATCTAAAATGAATTTTGAGCAACATATTCAAATTCCAGTAGCACTTTAAAATGTGTATATGTTTATGAAAATGTCCTATTTTTTACAGGTCCATGAATTTCTAAAATTCGAGGAAAAAATCGCATTTATTATCATCATACTAATAATAACTGTCGAGCGTGGTTGAGAAAAATCAAAATATCGGATATAGATGGTGAGTCATCTCTTCGGGGAAAGCAGATGATGATTTTATGAGAAATTTTACCCTAAAGCGGTTTCTTTTCTTATGATAGCCACCATAATTTTCTATGATAGCCACTCATTAGGAGTACCTTTTAAATTTATTTTGTATCATACAGAGTGTTCCATAACTTGTTGTTTGACAAAATAATACGTTTCTAAATGAAACATGCTGTATATTATTATTACGTGTCTGTATTTCCTGTATAATTCTTAGTCAAAAAGTACTAGGCCGCGGACACGAACGGTTGATGAGTCATCGTCCATGAGCGCACTATTGAAATGTTGTATTTTTAAAGAGGTTTTAATTTTATTTATTTACTTGGATATCAAGTGGGTGGTGATCTATAAAATACAAAATACGCTATTATTTGTTCATTTTGTAGTTCAAGTCGAGTAAAGCAATACTTTCTCAAGGTTCTCTTCTGTAAGGTTTGTTCTCTTTGAATGAAGTACATCCTTGTAGATAGAAAACGTACTTTCTACATTGCAGCTGATTATAGGTGCGTGTTGCAAATATTCTTTCATTTCAGCGTATTTAGCAGTTAGATTTTGTGTAATTGTCCCCATACACAATTGCCGCAATGTTATTAAATCTGGATTTCTATTAAAAACTGCGTCTAACTTTTGCTGAGAGCCACATCCGAAGTCACTTGCAATACTTTTGAAATTATTACTAGCCACATCTAATGTGGTTAATCCGTCTTTCAATTTGAGATTTCGATTCTCAAATTATGTGATTAGTTTAAGCAAATTTCCAAAGTGTTCCTGAAGTAATAACAACTGTTTTTTTTAATTTGGGATTTGTGTTAGTTCCTCTCAGAAATACTTCGAGCTTCGTCATTTAAACATGTAACGAAATTCTCTGCATAAAAACTAGTAGCTTCCAACCAGGGTCCCCATCTAGTTATTACTGGCGAGGGAGGCAGTGAAAAAGATGGACGTTTTTCCTTGTAAAGAGCTACTCTCAGTAGTGCTTTTCTGAACACTTCTTTTAAAGCGGATGCAAGTCTATCAACTGATAGCTGTCTCTGATATATTCACAGATATGATATCGAAGAAGGAATATTCTGTCGAGAGTATGTGCTGCACAAGTAATATGCAGCATATAAGGATATGTTTCCTTTAATAGTCTGCTTGTTTTTAACATAAATGCGGCACTGTCACTAACAAATAAAAGTATTTTTTCCCTGTACCTGTCGTCCGAATGAAGCATTTTGTGCAAATTCTCGTCAATGGTTTTAGCAACTGTTTCCGCATCAACTGTTATATGGAATAGTTGAATGTAGTACACCAGCTACAACATTTACCACACAGCTTCCTAATATATCGACAGTTTCGTCGACACTTATCCATAGGTACTGATTTGAAAGATGTCTTCTAATGCATTCTTCTGTTTTCGTGAAGCACTTAGAAACATGATATTTGCGTAAGGTGGATTCATCAGGAATATTTCGACCAGTATATTTTTGAAGAAATGTTTTGAAAGTGGCATTGTCAAGTTTCTTTAATGGGATACTAGCCGCCATTTAAGCTTCACAGAGTTCTTCGTTAAAATTGTCAGCTTTCAACGGGTCCAATTTCTGTGTATGTTTCAGCGATGCTTAATGACGTTGTACGTGCCCTTTTTGGGCATTCTGTAACGATATTTTACAGACTTTGCAATAAATATCGGAATCACTGACAATGGACATACAATCAGTGTGACCCTCAATCCAACTCGCCATTGTTTCACGATGTATTTCTCGACGTTCTTCCATACCATATCTGAAAAAGTAACATAAACAATATTCTAGATCTGAATAAAAGATAACTAAAAATGTATGCGTATGTTATTGAAACTAAACAAAATACAGTGCACACTTACGTCTAGATAATTGGGAGAAGTGGATTCAATGAAACGGGATTAAACAAAAACTATTACATAAATTACGAAGTACGTAATTAACAGTCAAAACAATGAAAAAACGAAACTAACGTAAGTATGAATAGGTAGGCACATATATGTATAACTTTATTTATCATGCCAAATATAAGGATAATATAATAAATTTTAAAAACCTCTGACGCTCCTATATCTACGCCGATGAAAATAGGATATTTACGAGATAAGTCGACTTTTTTTGTGTCGTTTTGCCGTCAACATGTGAGTCAACAACATATGTTGCCCTTCACCATATGAATAATGCTATTCAGTAAATGTGTGTTGTTTACATTATTTCTTTGCTCCATTGTAACTCCGTCGTAGTTTAAACCTGGGACGTCCGCCACCTACTTATTACCATTCTTCTGAAAAATTTAATATTTTTATAAAATTACATCGAAAAAGTCATAATAAAAGGACACAATTTTTGTTGTTGTTATTTACAATAAAAGACCCTAATAAATATATTTTTTTTAAACTCCGTGTGCAGAAACACGTTTTTGTCTAAAAGTCATTTTTTTCAAATGGGACACCTTGTATATTGGTTCCTTTTTGAATTGCTTATTAAATTTCGCACCAACAATATGTAACGTTATTACTTTAAAAGTGATTATTACCGATCTGTTGTCGTTTTTTGATATAATTTTACCAGCTTTTTTTTTATTTTAATACTATATAGCTTGCCGCAAAATTGACAATTGAGTGGATGGCATTTAATAAGTTGCTTCGCAGTTGACAAGCTTGATTTTACAATAAATTTGTATAAAAATGAGTTTAAAAATATGATTTTTGTATTTACTGGGGAAATGACAAATACTCTATATACCAGCAATATAGTTCACAAAATATGTAGAATATGGCATAATAAACAATTTTAAAACCAAACAAGTTAATAACTTGATTTTAGTAGGTGTAGAAACAGGAATTAGTATTTGAATGGAGCGAAACAGAAATTATAAAATAACAATAAATATTAACTTAAGATAGGTAAACATTATTCATACAAGTATTAAAATTCACTTTTAAGCGGTTTTAAACAAGCTTCCGAAATGATAAATCGACATTAATAAGGAGTTAAGTTGTTATATTTATTGAATGAATGTTCGCGCATGACTTCTTTCACAGGTATACTGTATAATTCCTCTTTTATGTGTTCCAAAAAAAATATTTTGTGATGTCCGAAGACATAACAGACTTGTGAATAGATCCTCCATGGGCTAGCCACTTCCTTGGAAACATTTCCTTTAAAATATCTTGCGCCTATAGCATAGAATATGGGAATCAACTCAACTGCTCAACAGCTGAATAGATAATTTAAAACAGTACTAAAAAATGAGGTGTGGCCACCACACGACTTTCTTATACGTATGAGCGTTTCAAACTATACAATTTTAAGAATTTTTTTATACAAACCTTATTCAAAATCCTATTCTAGGTACTTTCATTCGCTTAATAAATCGCTATAGAATGCATACTTTGCAAGATATTATCAAAAAAGTGCTCCTCGCTAAGAGTAAAAGTGCTACTTCCGGTCCGAATTTTGAAATTTTATATATATAAAAAATATTGCTAATCCAGTTCTAAATACTTTTGTACTCTTGATAAATATATATAGAATGCATAACTTACGACATATTTGCAAAAAATCGCTATTCAATAAGAGTAAAAGTGGTACTTCCGGTCTGAATTTTGAAAATTTTTTTATACAAAAGATATTGAAAATTATGTTTTAAATACTTTTATACCCGTAACGTACTTGTCTAAAAAGCATGACTTGCGAAATATTCGCAAAAAACTGATTTTCGATAAGAGTAAAAAACCTACTTCTGGTAGGAATTTCGAAAAACTTTTTAAATAAAATTATTCTCAATTTTAATTTTAAGTATATATGAATTCTTTATAAATTTGTTTAAACTTAGTAGTTGACGAAATATTCGCAAAATTCGATTTTTTCGCTGAAGTAAACTGCTACTTCCGGTCTACCGATTTTACTGAAAAACTAATCAGATCTCAAGAGGGCGATTATACACGTAAATACAAAATTTGGAATTGATATCTGCAGCGGTTTGGCCGCTATCGTGGTCACACACACACACACAGACAGACAGACAGACAGACACACAGACACACAGACACACAGACACACAGACACACAGACACACAGACATTTTTTAAAAACCACTTTTTCGGTATCAGGGGACTTCAAAACGTGGACATCTGCAAAAATCTCGAGGTCGAAAATTTTCATCATCACAATACTTCCTTATACTGCGTATAAGAAAGTAAAAATCCAAAAATATATATTATAGTGTCATTTAAAAAAATTAAGTTCCATGCATTTCCGGTTTTGGTATACCAAAAAAGTGGTTTTTAAAAAATGTCTCTCTCTCTCTCTCTCTGTGTGTGTCTGTCTGTCTGTGTGTGTGTCCGTGTGTGTGTGACCACGATAGCGCTCAAACCGCTGTAGGTATCTATTCCAAATTTTGCATTAAGTAGTATAATCACCCTCTTGAGAACTGATTAGATTTTCAGCAAAATCGGCCGACCGGAAGTAGTAGTTTACTTCAGTGAAAAAATCGAATTTTGCCAATATTTTGTCAACTACTAAGTTTAGACAAATTTATAAAGAATTCATAAGTACTTAAAATTGAAATTGCGAACAATTTTATTAAAAAAGTTTTTCGAAATTCCTACCGGTAGTAGGTCTTTTACTCTTATCGAAAATCAGTTTTTTGCAAATATTTTGCAAGTCATGCTTTTTAGACAGGTACGTTACGAGTATAAAAGTATTTAGAACTTAATTTTCAATACCTTTTGTATAAAGAAAAAATCAAAATTCGAACCGGAACTAACACTTTTACTCTTACCGAATAACGATTTTTTGCAAATATGTCGTAAATTATGCAATCTATATATATTTATGAAGAGTACAAACGTATTTAGAGTTGCATTTGGCATATTTTTTGTATAAATGAAATTTCCAAATTCGGACCGGAAGTAACACTTTCATGCGTATAAGAAAGTCGTGTGGTAGCCACACCTCATTTTTTTCTTTAAAGATTACTCTTTTGATGCCTGACAGAAAGACATATATAACATAACTGAGTATGACTGAGTAAGCTATATACAAGTATGTCGACCCTATATTTGCAGTAGACATTAAAATTTTGCTACACTCAACTTGAGAGCGCCCCGAATATTCTTAAAACCTAATATTAGTGTGATTTGTTTCCAAGCTAATAATCGCCCTCTGTTTAAGAATTGCTGCACCTACCACCCTGATTATAATAAACGAAATCTACTTTTCTCATAAAAATATGTCTATATAATTATATATTGTTAAATCCAAATCAATCGGAATCCCGGGTGAAAACAATTAAAAGCACAAGACAGCTATAAAATACGCTTGATTGCTTTGTATCAAGCATCAAAAGAAAGAGAATTTATTTCTCCAAGGGCTAAGCTACCTAATATCTTGCAATTATCTATATATGCCAAGTAATTACGAAATAAAGTAGCATATTTTTGGTATAAAAACTTCCTGTTTTTTAACATTTTTTTCAACATTAATCGAACAAACTTCCGTTATTAAAACTACCCAGTCCCCTGGTGACAAGTTTGTTAGATTATGCTCGTATTTTTTTATTGTCATTTTGTTGCTTACTAACGGATTCTGGTGCGATATGTTCGCAACATGTTTGCAATGTAATTAAGATGGGCGAGATGGCCACCTTAACAGAAATTACTCATAAGCTTTTCCGTTGATACGACCTTCAAAGAAATGCGGGCCTTTCATCCGATCGCCAAGAATGCGCCCCCTCCCCCCATTCATTTATGCTTTACTTATGCTGATGATCTATTATTAGTGAAATAAGGGTTTTTATTTGAATAATAATAAAAAATTTTTTTGTTAACTATTCCATTACTATGAAAACCAGATTCATCCGTAAATACCTTTTCATCCGGAATTACTCGGACATTAATTTTAGTTATTGTCCATTGGCAGAACGATCTCCCAGCATCGAAGATATTCGTGCGTAACTTACTATTTAAATGTATTCATTACGGATGGCATTTATTTTATTTTAAGGTCCTTGCAACGATAGTATGATTTGGCTAATATCCAGTGAAAGACTTATTTCATAGGTATTGACATGTAGAGTTTCTGTTATTGTCATTAGAATTCTTAATTGGTTTACATCATTTATCAGATATTTAAGTTTCCTTGTTTTTGAATAGGCAATTCTACCAGTAGTGTTGAAAGTATCCATTACTCTTCTAAAGCCTGTTCTGGAACATATTTTGTCAGGCTAACGGTGCTGATAAACTCTTTGAGGTAATAAATAATTTCTTTGACATTCTATCAGTACAAAAATACCGTACTCAAAAAAAAACAAACGTGAAGTTGGCAAAATTATATCAAAAAACGAAAATAGCTCAGTAATGCTCACTTTTAAAGAAATAACGATAATGTTGTTTGTACAAAATTTAGTAAGCCATTCAATAATGAAGCGATATACAGTCGAGATAGTAGATATTTGCTGGTTCCTCATTAGAGAAGGCAACAGAAAACATAAAAGGAAGAAATAACACTATTAACGCAAAACTTTGATATATCAGAAATTTTCCTTTGTGTGCAGTTATGTATTTTTGTATTCTCGATACTAATTAAACATTCAAGTATTTGTTATGTTATACTTATCTATTTGTTTTTATAACTTCTGTACAACAAATTTTTTGTACCAGTAGTAAAAAATCATAGCACTTTTACACACAATAAAACGCCATGAAATGTCATTTCTCCACCTGAACTAATAACAGGTAAATAATGAGCATATTATTGACCTAGGTGAATAATGACAACAAATAAAGCGAAAGCCGTAACCATGCAATCGCAGTAGTATGTTAAGTTGACAACCGTCAAAATTTATTGCAGTTTTTGGCCAGAGTCACATTCGTATATCGTCGATTTATACCATAAATTTTACCTAAAATCTAAAACTTATAAATGCTCGACAGCTAAGGTAAAATAAATAACTGTATTTTAGATTAACAATAGCAAAATATGTATAATAGTATAATATGAAAACGAAATAACACGTAACTATTAGAGATGTAAAGAATTTTAATTTATTTATAAAAATTGATAGTGCAATTATGGCATGTCAAATTTATTGATGGTTCCATTCTATTTGAAAAACCAGGATTGTGCAGATCTGTAGGCACATTAATGACAGTATTATAAATTGAGTTAATTCCATAAGTACTTACGATATCTTCAGTCGAAATAGATCCTGATTGTACTGCTGATGTTGATGGAATTTGATTCATATCGAAAATTCCTGTATTTATTGCAGATGTGGTTGCGTAAGTATATGTAGGTAGACCTTGTAACATACATGCTATATTCTTTTATTTACTAGGGAATCTTCGATATAACCTTCAGCTACACTAGAAGATGTTCAACTATCATGTTGTTTTAACTGAAGAATATTACCACCGTTGACAGCTAAAAGTGTAGCTGAGGTTCTACGGAAGGGCAATTTTTTTTGGCATCTGTCCTATTGTGTGATGTCCAATGTTTTGTCTAGTACATTTTCCATTACGTACACTAATAAAGAATTTTGCTATATCTCGAATTGATCCAAAGTGGCTCCATTATTACAAACTTTCGAGACGAACCATTTTTGCTATTGCGAATGTGAATAATAATTAAATCATCTTTCATGATGACATTAGAAATTAATAAATTACACAGCTCATCACTTCGGCATGCACCAGCAACACCAATTACAAGAGCAGTCTACAGTGTTATAAATTGTCAATAATTTCAAAGTATTAATATATAAACATACTACCTTAGTTGCAATGTAACATGTGTCGGGTGCCTGAGTAGGGAATTTTATAATTTCCTCGAGTAAATACTAATGATTTTTTGGGTTTACAATTTTAATTTTACTTTTTAAAAAGGCAACTAAATTAAAATACTTTGATATGTTAATATCATCTTTTAGGCCAAGTGTAGCTTTCAACAAAAGTCGAGGCTTTTTTATTTTTTGATTATTCTTGAAAATAAGCCAGAAGTACGTTTTCAGAAGTTACTACTGTATTTTTAGAACTACACCACTTTTTAAATTCTGTATATAGTGTATATGTTTTCATTTATAAGTGTTTAGATTTATGCGGAAGCAAGTTCTCAACTGCTTGTTTTGCAATCTCGCGCATTTCAGGTGGTTTAAATCTAAACTCTTCAGACATTATAAATGGAATGAAAAATAATGTAATAAATACTTGGCTCTTAGTTTCAGCATTTATGCCAAATCTTATTTGTCAACATCAAAATATAGCCTACTTATTTGTTTATATGAAGTTTTATTACAAGGGCATTCTTACATATATGAGTAAATTTATTCATAATTATTAAGGTTTCAAGATCCAATTAGGACTATTGATACAAAAAATAGTATACATACGAGGGGAGGTCAAAATATTCGCGGAATGACGATGAAGGGGCGTGAAATAAAACACAAATTTAAATTTCCTTTTCGATGTATTCTCCCTTGACCCTAATACATTTTTCAGATCTTTCAAATAATTTATATAGGTATATGTACCATCAAAAAAGAATTTTTTGTCAAGGCCTGCAAAAAAGATGGAAACAGCCGACTTCACTTCTTCACCATGAGTACATTTTTTTCCTCAAAGCTCTTTTTAATTTTGGAAATAAGTAGTAGTCCGACGGGGACAAATCTGGACTTTAAGGAGGGTGGGGCTTAGTGTTGCAAAGTCGGACCTGTGTAGAATATCCATCACAAAATGACTCTTGTGAAAGGATGCATTGTCGTGCGAAAGGAAACTACCTCGAGCCCATTTCCACTTCTTTTTTTTTAATTGCGTCTTTTAGTTTCTCTAATATTGTAGCGTAGTATTGCCCCGTGATACTGACACTCTCTTCCTTATAATCAATCAATAAAATACCCTCTGAATCCCAGAACACCAGCCATAATCTTTTCAACCGATTCTGACATTTTGAGCTTCTTAGGCGGTGCCGTGCCTTTTTTGTGCCACTGATTATGCCATTTGTTAATCGTTGTTTTGCCAGGGCAAGAGTCCCCACTAACAGACGACATATCTTCCATAATAGTCTGTGGCGTTTTTCCTTGCCTAGTAAGGAATTTAATGACGGCACGATACTCAATTTTGTTCATAGTGCATGTTACCTTCACGATTTACTACTTTAACTGGTGATATTTCAAACGTCACTGAACCAATCGCACTGACATTTGACATTTACAGTTGCATTGAGTCGCCCTCTAGTGTCAGGTGCACAAAACAAAAATCTCTTCTCTCCATCCCCTCCATTCCGCGAATATTTTGACCTCCCCTCGTACTACGGTTGAGAAGACTATTAGGGTAAGGTCGCCAAAATCGTACCGGTCCGTAAATCGTACTTTTCCTTTATTTATATGTTGGAAAAGATTATACTGCCATCTGTTCCTGTTTTCTTGCACCTTTTACGTTTTGTAATATGCATTCACAAAACGGCATTAATCAGACGACGTTTAGTGTTCATTACATGCCGTTGAAAAAAGTGTACCTAATCCATGTAAATTTGTATATGTGTGTCTAAGGATATATTTATGATGTGAGTACAACTTTCGACTTTTTTAAGGGGCAAATAAGATTAAATGAAGTATATAGGTTAAAACAATTAGTAGAAACAATAAGACTTTTTCAGTTTATAGGTTAGAATTGTAATTTATTCGTAGTATGACAGAGTTTCACAAATCGTACCGAGTTGAGTGCTGTATATCGTACTGGTACGATTTGGAAGTTTACTAATTGTATTTATTGATTATGGTTATTTCAGCTAAAGATGGCAAGAAGGCAATATGGAAAATGAGCTGACATGAAAAAAGCTCTAGAAGAATATACAAGTGGAAAAATTAAGTTCAATAAATGTTGCATAAAGTATAACATTCCTAAACCTACATTGAAAAGACACGTAGACGGGAAAGTGAAAAGGAGTGAATTTAAAAGAGCGGAACAGGCACAAGCAGAGGACAACCCAAAAAAATTGAAAAAATCGAAGAAGAAAAGAAGAGTTAATGGTCGATTACCTGCTATTCCAGTTCTACTTGAAAATGATCCGGTAAAACATATTTTGTTTTTTGAAGAGTGTCTTTTCGGACTTACCATAACAGATGTTAGGAAACTTGCGAATGATATAATGGAGGTTAATTCACATTTATTAAAAAATCCCTTCTTTGGGAATAAAAATAAAATGGCTGGTAAGAACTGCTACTACCGTTTTATGAACAAACATCCAGAATTAGCTTTGCGGCAACCTGAAAATACATCGATAGCCCGTTGTAAGGTTTTTTTATTAGAAAAAATGTGTACGAATTTTTTGATTTATTGGAAGATATTGTTGATAAACACAAAATAGAAACTCGACATATTTATAACGTTGATGAATCTGGCTTCTCCACCGTACAAAAAAAATCACCAAAAGTTATAGCTCAACGTAGAAAACATCAAGTTGGATTCATAGCAGGTGGAGAAAGGGGCGTAAATACAACAATCGTGTGCTGCTGCAATGCAACTGGTAACTTTGTTCCTCCGATGACTATTTTCAAAAGAGTTCGTATGCATCCAGCTTTAAAAAATGGCGCTTTTCCCAATAGTCTTACAGAAGTTAGTGAAACTGGATATATAAACTCAGAACTGTTTCTTAAATGGCTTAAACATTTTATTGAATTTGTGAAACCTACAGAAAACCAAAAAGTACTGCTACTTCTAGATAGGCACACCACACATTCAAAAAATCTGGCAGCCATTAATTTAGCAAGACAAAATAATGTCCTAATGCTCCAACTTCCACGCCATACAACACATAGGTTGCAGCCCTTAGATGTGGGAGTTTTTAAATCAATGGAGTCCAGTTACAGCCAAATTATGACAAAGGGGCTTCGTTCTAATCCTGGGGAAAAGGTTACCCAATTTGATGTTACCCAGCTGTTTACTGAGGCATATGTCCAGGCTGCAACAACATGCAATTTAATGGGTGGGTTTCGGGCTACTGGAGTATGGCCAATTGATAGAAATATTTTTTAGGATTCAGACTTTATGGCAAGTGAGAATTTACGAGGTGAAATAATCGTGGACGATGTTGAAAACTCTGAGGGTACCAACGGTGAAACTGTAGTAAACATTCCAAAAAATTCTGATAATGTGCAGGATATTCCCAACAATGAAATACAGGCATGTATTCTTACAAATCATCAAGATAATAACCATATACTACCAACAACTGAAGTACAAGTAGACCCAGAAAAAGAAAAACAGCTTTTAAAGCTCCGGGCTACCCAAATTATAGGTATATGCTATTACATGTAACCGTTTTTTTCTTTTTACTTGCTTATTTGGTAACATGAAGCAATGCACTATTTTTTCTTATATACGTATGAATGAATGCAATGTATCTATGACGCCCTTTTTTCAAAATAGTCTTTAAATGTGTTTAAAAAAAAATAAAACGTCGAACCATTTTTTTCTTTTCTTTCCTTTATTTCTTAACATAGAAGAATAATTTTTTTTTTGTTTAATAGAGCGTTTGAAACTCTTGCTCGCTATGAGGCCCCTTTTTTTTCAAAATTGATATTTTCTTAGATATTTGATATAAAAGAAATTAAAACTAGGCAGCCCACATTACATTCCAGAAACAAGGTGAAGGGGAGGGATAGATCTCTGGCCAACAGCTTGTCTAGAGGGCGGGTACAAATGTGTAAATATTCGGGGATAAATGAATTTTTATTCTCTTGGATATTGTAGTAGATATACCGGTAGGTTTTCTGGTAACGCAACGATTGTATAGCGCATGTATCAGTCCCCACAACTGAACGACTACGTATATGTACTCCCCTCCGTTAACCAGAGCGGTGGTAGTAGTATACTACAGCCGTTCGCGTCGGGGAATACGATAACTGTAGCGAGTGATAGTGGGGACTTGGACACTCCTCTGTCGTTGCTTCACCCGAAAACTTACCGGTATAATCTGGGCACTTTTACGAAAAGTGTTCGTGTCTCCCTAAAAAAAAATGAGTTATAATTTCCAATATATTATGGTATTTTATGCTGGTTCTTTGAAAGATATACCTCCACTTTTTTTTTGACGCTGAAAATATTTCTTTCGTAAATAGAACACACAGTCTGTTTTTGAATCGTAAGATGGGAATTTAATTCTTTTTCAAAATGTATATCCTTCTACCTACCGCTAACGAATTTTTTTATATTTATACTACAAATCTTTTGCTAAATGTGTTTTTTTTTGTTAATCAACTCCTAGTTACACAAACTGTAGGCGTAGTATGCACATTATTTTTTGTCTGAAGTCTCCGGCATACTTTGCTAACACACGTTATACAGCAGTGCAGAATAAAAGGCGGTAAATAACAGGTGCGTCATAAAAACACTGTTTGTACTGAATATTGCTTATCACAATTTATTTACCTATTTTTTTGTTAGAAATATACATACACATATATGCCGGGTGCCTCGTAAAAAACGTCAACAATAATAACTCTGTTATTTATTGTCGGATTTTATTGAAACAAAAAGTCAGTAAATTAGCATCAAAAATACTACAAGAAAGTAGTGTTTTAGTTGTTTTCAGTTGTTTTCATTAATGTCAAACGATAGTCAACTTTTTTATTTTAAATGGGAACAGATATATTTTTGGCAATATTCGGATTGGATTTTTTTTTTCTGAATTCAACAATGTATAAAATGTCTATTTTTTTATAAACGATTATTAAAAGAAAACCATTCATTAAAATTGACCATGTTTTTAATAAATTATGTATAACATTTCGAATGTGCTATGAAACATTGAAAACGTAAGTATTATAAGTATTATTCTAAAAAACAAAACAAAACACTTCACAATAATTGTTCAAATTGCCTGCCACCTTGTTCAATACATAACGCACATCTCCTAATTACTCCACGAGTCGCATTAAAAAGACAAACGGCAGGTATTTCTTGACAAGTGTTAATAATTCTTTGTCTTAAAATGTCAACATTTTCTGGAGGTGTCAAATAAACTCGATCTTGTAGATAAGCCCACAACCAAAAATCTAGGGGCGTAAGGGTGAACGCGCAGGCCACTCGATAGGACCGGATGTTCCTATCCACCTATTTCCAAATTGGGTGTTCAACCAATCAGTATTTACTCTGGCGTTGTAAGCGGGGGCCCCATCTTGTTGATAAAATATTCTATTTAAATTTGCCCAAGGTAATTCATCTAAAAAGTTTTGGAGATTTTCGTTTAATAAAGTGTGATACTTTTCTTGATTTAAGCAACCTATGAAAAACGGCCCAATTAATTGATCGTCTAAAATACCACACCAAACATTTACGCTGAAACATCTTTGAAAATTATTTTCAATGACAAATCTCGGATTGTTTTGGCTCCATTGTCGATGTATGTTTCTATTAAAAATACCATTGTTGCTAAAATAGCTAAAAGTGCATTCGTCAAACCAAATTATCATTCTGTAAATACTCCGGTCTTGTTCTAATGCATTTAAAAAAAGTCGACAAAACTGTAATTCTTCGGCGTTGATCATTTTGTTCTAACACATTAACTTTTCGAGCTATGTACGGTTTAAATTTGTGTTTTCTTAAAATACTGTGGACTGTAGTCTTTGATACCCCAATATTATGTGCAATTTCGCGAGTCGAAGTTCGTGAATTTTCTTATAGTGCAAGAAGAACATCATATTCCGTATCTTCGGCGAATCTACGTCGCTGTGTTTTAGGGTTTTTAAATGATCCATAATTCCTCAAATTCGTTTCAATTCTCTGAAATATTTTCGAATCTGGAACTTCTCTGTCCGGAATACGAACGCTGTAACGCCGAACTGCTTGAAGACGATTTTTATTACATTCAAAAAACACTTGCAACATGTCTGTTAACTCATTGTTATTCATTTTTACGAATATATTTCTTTTTGTGGCAAAACGTTCAAGCAGAACAAAAATAAGACACTGACGTTTATTGACGTTTATAGCATTTTTGTTTTTTCATGGCACATTCCAAAATTTATAAATAATGGAATACAAAGATGAAATTTATTAAGTGTTTTATATATTTTTTCAATAATTGTTTATCAAAAATAGACATTTTATACATTGTTGAATTCAGAAAAAAAAATCCAATCCGAATATAGCCAAAAATATATCTGTTTCCATTTAAAATAAAAAAGTTGACTATCGTTTGACATTAATAAAAACAACTGAAAACAAACAAAACACTGCTTTTTTGCAGCATTTTTGATGCAAATTAACTTTCTTTTTGTTTGAATAAAATCGGACAATAAATAACAGAGTTATTATTGTTGGCGTTTTTTACGGGACACCCGGTATACGTATATAATATGAAAATAAAAATAAGAAGAATTTATTTTTGCCGCCCTGTTCGTATTGATAATGTTGATAAATTAAAACATTTTTTTCTTTTCTTGGCAAATAGCGGCCATAAATACCATAAATAAAACTACATTTTCTTGAGTGTTTCGACATTTATTAACATGTGTCTTTTTCGAGTGTGTGAAGAGCCCCCCTTTTTTCGAATATCGGATATCTGACAGTTGTTCCAGGTTGTTCTAGGTTTGTTATAAATTGTTCTAAAGTATTTTTAAAAAAATGTCAAATTTGGCCGAGATAATTGAAGAAACCGATTTTGTCACCCAGCCCTTCTTTTTTCGAAAATTGAAATTTTGAAGGTTTTTCCAGGTTGTTCTAGTTGTTCTAAACATTATTCCAAAGAATCTCGGGAAAAAATCAAAACTGGCCGAGATAATCGGAAAAAACGAGATTTTGCCAGTCCCCCTTTTCTTGAAAATTTAAATTTTGACGATTTTTCTAGGTTGCTCTAGGTTTGATCTAAATTATTCCAAAGTATTTCATAGAAAAAATCAAAATCAGGCGAGAAAATGGGGGAAAATGAAAGCTAAAAGTATGAAGTCAGACCCAGTTTTTGCAAAAACTAACATTTTGACGGTTGTTCTAGATTTGTTCTAAACATTGTTCGAATACATCAAAACCGTATCTCTTATATATCAAAAGATATTGCAAAAAAAAACCAAATCCAAAAGTGTGAAGTTATCCCCCCTTTTTTCGAAAATCTAAATTCTGACGGTTGTTCTAGGTTTGTTTTAAATTGTTCCAAAGTATTTCAAAGAAAAAATCATAATTGACCGAGTTAATAGGAAAAAACGATTTTCTAACAGTCCCCCTTAATCTCTTGGGAAAATATATATTTACTACTTATATTAGATACTTATTATAAATCTTGGTCAATTTCGATTTTTCTTTCAAATACTTTACAACAATTTAGAACATACATAGAAAAACCTAGAACAACCGTCAGAATTTAGATTTTCAAAAAAAGGGGGGCTAACTTCTCACTTTTGGATTTCGTATTTTTGTAATATTTTTTGATATATACGGTTCTGAAGTATTAGAATAATGTCTAGAACAAATCTAAAATAAACCTCAGACTTTCAATTTTCGCAAAAGGGAACTGTGAGAAAATCGTGTTTTCCTATTATCTCGGCAAATTATGATTTTTTCTTTGAAATACTTTGAAACAAATTAAAACAAACCTAGAACAACCGAAAATAACCGTCAGAATTTCGATTTTCGAAAAAAGAGGCGTTGGCGAAAAATTGCTTTTTGCCATTTTTTCGGCCAATTATTATTTATTTTTTGAAATACTTTGGAACAGTTGAGAACAAACTTAGAGCAACCTGGAACAACCGTCAGAATTACAATTTTTAAGAAAGGGGGGGCGGCAAAAGCTCGTTTTTTCCGATTATCTCTGACAATTTTGATTGTTTTCCGGAGATTCTTTTGAACAATGTTTAGAACAACTAAAACAACCTGGAACACCTTTAGAATTTCAATTTTCTAAAAAAGGGGGGCTGGGTGACTAAGGTATTTACAGACAGGAAACACAAGAACAAAAGACTACAACTAGGGACGCTTATGTAAACTATATGTACAGTTTAGTTTTTAGTAAATTGATAATTGATTGCATTAAAGTAAAAAAAAAACAACATAAAAACCAAATTTTGTCAAATATGTAGAATAAGTTAGAAAACAAAAAAATAATTTCCTGTTGTATATGTAGGAAATAATTTTCTACTACTAGCACTGTCGCTTTAATTTTTCACTAAAACTGATATATTTTATTATTAATCTTATATTTATGTACTTTGTAAATTAATAATATTTGTGTATTCCCTTGATTCATTTAGGTACTAAATTAATATAAAATCCATTTTCTTTTACTTACTTCATATTTTAATGTAGTTATACCTGTTACACATTGTTTAAAATATTATATAATAAATAATATATAAATTAGTTATTTTGAACACAATATTAAAATAAAATGTCATACGAAAGAACTATCAAGAAATCGAAAATCAATAATAAGAAAATAACTTGGTATGTCTGACCACCCGTTTACCAGTGTGGTAAACAAGATCAGTAAAAAGCATTGGAAATTATCAATTATATGTCTTGAATTTTTAGAAAGTATGGTTTTGATCTATAATAACAAAACAATGAATAAATGAGAAAACAATATAGAAATCTTCTATTAGACGGGTGTATTTCAGATATGTATATGTAAGGAAACACAAAAATTGTGTAGCCAACTTTTTATTCAATAAGAGAATATTCATTCCGAAACATATGTGTATTCGCCAAACAAACACCCCGAGCCCTCCTACTTGTCTGTCTTCCTTACAGTCCCATACATATAAATATGTGTTTATCAAATATTCTCTAAACATTATTCCGTTGCAGTCTCCTAAGTGTAGGCCACGCCCTTGTAGGAGAAGTACTTCAAGAGGAGAAGTTACGGGGGACATTTTCACACTTTTAATTCAGTATACGCTATGCAACTCGTATTACTTCAAATCGCAATATTAAAATCAGTAGTCCGGAGCCTTAAGGACCACAGAAGGCTACTGTAATAACATCTAGCCCATACAAGCATGAACTAGAAGAGAAAATTAATATAAAAGAAAACAAAGAGAATAAAACTAAAACTAGCACTATTAAAAAGCAACAAAATACTAAGAAAAAGTTGATACAGAAAAATGTTTTTGGTGGAGAGAATTTAGAAAAATGCGATGGAAAAACTGAATTGCCAAAATGTAAGAGAGCAAAAACGTCACACAAAAATGTTGTCATTGAAGTGAATGAAGAAGACTGGTACTGCTTTTTATGTTCTGAATCGGTTGTCGAGGAGATGATACAGTGCTCTCAATGTAAAAAATGGGCACATGAAAAATGCACAGGAGGGTCTTCTAGTACATACATATGTGACATCTGTATGTGATGTTTTTCCTTTATTTATAGGCAATATTTTACATTTTTTGTGTAACGTTGTTTTTAACTTGAATTAAACGGTTTCTATAAACTAACATTTTATTCCCAACCTGTACTCAAAACAAGAAAACATAAGTGAGCATAGGTAATATAATGAATGGTACGATTTAAAACACCCTAGGTACGATTTAGGAACCCAGGTTTCCAAATCGTACCATTTGTAGGGTTCCAAAAAAACTGCCATAAAACATAGTTTTGCTTATGTATTTCATTCTTACTATTTTTTTCAGTTATAAAACACCGCCTGTTAAATAAAGCAAAAATATCAATCACTTCAGAACACCATATTTGCAGAAAATGAACAAAATGTACTAAGTGGTACGATTTCGGCGACCTTACCCTATTGCCCTTGTGGCTTAAATTCCTAGACGTGGTGGAAAGATTTGGTTTTTGGTTATGGAACTGTAAGAACTGTACACCCATTTTCACAAAAGTTATAAAAAAAAATTGAAATTGTCAGTTAGTGTTATTTTTCCCTTCTTTTCAAAATTTAATTTAAATATGTAATTTGCATCAATACAATTTTGCGGTAGATTTTAAGAGGAAACGGTAGAACGGTCGAAATATGACTAAAGCTGTAGATTTACCGCAAAAAAGGTACACCTGGCAGCACGGATGGCATCATAACACCAAACTTCAACAAAATGCAAAAGTATATACCCTATAGAGAGCATGGCCCTGACGCATAGAAGCTATAATTGGAATCACCAAACGCTGGGTTTAATTTCGTTAATTTTTTATTGATGCACATATTACTTTTACGCAGTTTCGACCACGAAACTTGTTGGTCTAATGGTCACAATGATAATTTGTCACCATTAAAAGTGTTTTATTATAATACACATTTTAAACTCATAAACTTTAACAAGCTCGAAACGTGTGTTTTATACTCACTCCGACCCCCCCATAACAATATGTTTTTATAAGTTCGATATTCGTTCTTACTTCTGCTACAGACTATACACGTATAATTTATTCAGTATTTAATTACGAGAACTGATAGTTTCTTCCCGTCGTCAGATTTTCAGCATTAGTAGGTCAATTTTAATACACTTCATAACATGATATCATTAAGCCTTAAACATTATGTATATACATAATGTGTGAATATTATATTCACATTTGTTGCAGTTACACACGTACAATACATATATGTACATTAAGTGTTTCATACTGGAGTGTTCTTACAACTAAAGTAAACAAACCGTAAATAAGCGAGTCGAATACTAATCATAAATGGTCATGTGAAATTAACAGTAGACATCATAAGACAAACCAGGTCGCCTACGGATTTTTGCGATCTATTCGTAATGGTGGAGGCATTAAAGTAAAAGACAACATTGTTCCTTGAATGTCTCCTGGAGTACTTTATTCACGCTTACATATGTCCGTACTTAACATGCGTATATCAGTATGTATAGTAAGATTCACATATTGATACATATGTATGAATGTAGAAATTATGATCTTTTCATCCAAGCTAAAATATAATTTATAGTGCCATTACATATTCTAAATATATATATTCGGATTCAGAAGTAAAAAATAGAGGAACGTCTTGCTGCAGAAACTTTTACAACCCACATTTACTCAAATGCAGCAGTAAACGCATAAAACTATAAAGCAGACACATTACACTTCCCCGACAGTATTGCATCTCTCAGAATTTGTGCGAGTAAATAAAATTCCCGGAATATTGCCCAGACATTTACAATACATGTACTAATTTCACGCAAATGGTTGCAACACAATTCTGGTTTGATACAAGAATAGTAAATAATTCAGTATGCTAGATTTTCCGAATCTGTCCGCACAAACTCTCGGCGACTCCAGCGACTGGCTGCGACGTAAGACTGCATCCCTCGTTGGCCGTGCTTTCTTAATCTCCCAAAATATTTTAGAATATAAGACTATCCATAAATATACGTAAAGTCTGCGTAAAAAGAAGTATAGAAAATGTTGCACATCACTAGGTTTGATACACTAATCAACAGACATATGTCTAATTACATATTAGGGACACAAAAATTATACATACATGATATTAAAATCAAAAAAACACGATATAAAAAAAGTAATAGTAACAATAAATATAGATATATGTATTTCTTTCTTTACCACTATTTTATATAAACTTATATTCTTTCTTGGGTTTGTGGTATTCCTTTTAATTAAAACTGATATGTATATTTTACTAACGTTTCCATGTATTTAACATCTTTTTCAAAGTTTATAAAACATATAACTGTAAAAGATTACAAAATATCAGTCTACCATACAATATAATTTATACTAACAATAATTATAATTCTTTTTATTTTTATGTATGCAACCTACCTTAAAATTCATTTTGTTAATCATTAATATTTTCTAGGCTACTTTTTCATATATTCATTGCTAATTTTGTATTATTGAAAAGTATAAATTTGATAGATTTGCAATGTCAGATCTGTCATTTATTGAGTATTTTTGTTTTTTAATATGAATCATTTCTAATATGGTAGAAAGCACCAAACAATCGACTTTCGTCATCAAAATCCATGATGTAACAGTTGTAGTACGTCAATGTTAGTATTGTGATCAACGAATAAAATTTAGGATTTCTGAAGTTTACTTTGAGGTTATATTTGCATCAAAATTTACCAAATTTTCTGAATGTAAATTTAATACTTTTTGATAAAGTAAAACAATGTATTCTGTGAGTATAATGAAATAAAACTACATCTTGACTTCACCATTCCACTGAATAAATAGTAAAAATAAAACTCTTCGTACTTTTCTTCTAGTGATTATTTCTTAATACTGAAGACTTAAACAATGGTTATATAAATTGTATATTTTAGGAAGCAAACTTTTTCAATAATTCTTCATTGTTTAAAATATCTTTTTAAACCTGACTTCAATTTATATTGTTGTACTTTACAATTAACTTGTTTCAAAGGATGGTACAGCTTAACACAAATTAACTCGTCACTTATCCAAATTTGTAATAAATTATTAATGACAACCCTCTTCAACTTAGGACACACAAAAAGAAAGTTCCAAATGTTACAGGCAAGTAACAAAATGTAGATATTTATTTTTATTTTAGTTTTTTCTTATAATCGGTATAACATTAAGTACAAAATTTAAACCAGTATATGTAGCGAATTTATTATAACATATATTGTACATTTTCTGTTTATGTATTTATCTTATAAATTTAATTATAAGAAACAATTAAATAAATTAATACATCTTTGACTTGAAACCAAAATTCTCGAAGTTGTAATGAAAATATACTCAAAATATTTACATATTCTTATATATTTACATGACATATTAAATATGCCCCTCATTGTCACATAAGCAAAGAAGAGCACATAAAATAATAAAACTAATGGTAATATGTAACTTTTTTTAGTATATCGGACAAAAATAAATACTAATTTTATATGTTGTTCGTGCTATTTCCATCGCACAAGCAAGATATCACATTATACTATATCATTAATAATTACATGTTATGTATAAATACTAAAGTAACTCTAAACCTCAATAATTAGATCATTAACGTCTAAAGTACACTCACTCACTATTGTATAATAACTACATATGCCTAAAGTATATTACTTCTGTAAAAGACACCTTATGTCTTTTTTATTTCAAGTTATTAATTTTCAATTTTGCAAATTAATTGTAATATATAAAAAAATTATCAAAAAAGAATAGTAGATTTTACAGATATTCTTGTTTATTATCACTATTTCTACTGTCTTTAGATTTTGAACATTTATAATAAATGGTATTACTTCTTCTCTGTCAGGCAACAATTCTCGGTGCCATCATTTTCTGATTTCACTGCTAGTGTATCTAAGAATATTTATCTAAATTTCAGGTGTCCTCATTTCTGGGTCTAAATCCATATCTTAACTGCATTTTACCTCATAACCCTGCTCCCCCATGTGCTTATTATAATATATTTTGGATATTCCCCAAATATGCTCTATCGGGTTGAATATGTAGTGATATGATCGCAGTTGTACAACTGTGTGTGTCTGGTATATTATGGCTCTTAACCATTCTCTTATTTGACATTTGTTTCAAGAATTATTAGGACATTTATCATATAAATGCTATGATAACGTCTAGCGTACACAACAGTTCATTTTCAAGCTAATTTAAGAAATTGTTTCTATCTATTTCACGATGGCAATCAGGATTACTAGTATTTGAAAAAAATACTAAAGAGGCACTGTTAATAAAACCATTACATGTACCTGCATAATTGACTATAAACCTAAAACCAAGGCAAAATTTGTATTACTCGACACGTGTCAATTTTAATGCAGAGTATTACTTCTTGCCATTAACTTTCAAACACTCTTATGACTATCATCCTGCCATGATCTGGTTACAGTGCCATTTTCAAAAATCCAAGTCTCATCTAAATAGGTACATTCCAGTGGACTTTCAGATTGTAAATTATTCATATATTTTTATAGAAAATTGGTTCGAGGAAGAACATGTGCTTTTTCTTTAATCTTCTCTATGGACAGTCTTTCTTATATTTGAAACCAACATCTGCTAGTACTCTACTGAAAGAATCAACAGACCCATCAATGATATGATGCTCCCCTAGCAGTGATAATAACGAAGCTCATGTAAAGTGTTGTTCTAAAAAACACCATTAACATTAATATTCTTTTTATTTTCAATGAGTTGTATAAGCAACTTAGCGTTTTTATAGAGATCGTAACGCGTATTGTTGCTTTTATTGCATGCAGGAGTAATCACATACAGTTTCCTGAAACGTTTTTTTAGGACTTCGGTGAGCATCATTTTGTTTATGTGTCTTAAAAATACTACTCACAGATTCAACTGAAATATTTAAAGCTTGTGCAATTCTCTAAAATCATAATATTAATATTTATTTGATGTCATTACAACAAATATGTATACATACCTCTCGCACACTTGTCAACGGTAATAGTTATCCAATTTACGTTTGTATGTATGTAATCAAAGAGCTAATGAGCTCCTTTGACTGACAACTGAATGACTTAAGCATCGTTAGTTCTAAAAAGAACTTTGAAAGATAATACTACAATAAAATAACAAACATAAACAACAGCAACCAAAACCTATAATACTGTCAAACAATACTGTCAAATGACAGCAAGGAATTCAAAATTCAAAATCACTAGCGACGTGTAAACGATGTTTCATGTAAGCCAACATCCGATGTTAATATTTTTTGCAAAACTGGCTAAAATAACGCCAATATTATCATTTTTAATTAATATTAGTAATTAAAATAATCCTGTAATTATTATTATATACATGTAATATATTCTATACCAATGAAATTCTAAATTTAGTAATATATAAAGTAATTATGTTCGTTGTTATGAAATTGGCAATGCAGACGTCATTATTTTTCCTTTATGACGGAAGTCCATTGATTGCTGCTTTCTGGTATATATATCTTGCTTTTTGGTTATGTTCTTTGTCCAGAATTTTTACCCGATTGAAATCAAATTCATGCCCAGTATTAATAGTATGTTTTTTCAATGCGGTGTTGTTTTTACAGTATTTATGGCCATTCATTCTGCTTTTTAGGTGTTGTTTTGTTTGTCCGATATAAACACTATCGTATCCCTTACATGGTATTTGATATATTAGGTGTGTTTGGTGATCTTTCGGTATTTTAGCTTTTAAGTTAGACGAAAGATTTTGTAAGTTGTTATTGTTTTCATTTGCAATTACAATATTGTATGGTTTAAGAATATTTTGTATATTTTCCGATAAATTTTGCACATATGGAATGGCTATGTAATTTTTGTTATCATTATTGTTATTATTATTATGTAGTTTGTGTTAATTATATGATATGTATGTCTTTTTTTTTAATAATTTTATGAATTAAATCTGTGGGATAATTATTGTTAGTTAGTGTTCGTCTAACTTTATTTAATATTTCAGTTCTGTATATGGGGGTTGTTAATTTTATTGCACGATCTACTAAATTTATAATAACACTTTTTTTATGTGTAAAAGTTATAGCTGAATTAAAATTTATATATCTGCCTGCCCAAGTTTTCTTGGTATGCCATTTTGTAAGTATTTTATTTGTGGTGTGTTGTCTTATTAATGTTGCGTCTAAAAAATCTATTGAATTACTTGTTTCTATTTCTGTGGTAAACTGAATTTTTTTGTGAAAACTGTTGAATTGTTGTAAAATTTGATGAATTTCTTGTTCTGGCATTGCTGTTATACAGTCATCCACGTATCTCTTAAAGAAAGGAAGTTTTATGTTAAGTTTTGGTATTACTGTTTCTTCTAGATTTTCCAATATAAGTTGGGCTATCGCTGCAGATATCGGTGAACCCATAGCACAACCATATGTTTGCTTATAAAATATACTCTTTAATTGAAAATATGTCGAAGTTAGTGTTAATTCCATTGCTTTAAGAAATTCTGTGTTAAAATAGTATATTCTTTTATTTGATTCCATTTTTTCCAGTTTTTGCTAGATCAATTGGAATATTTGTATATATTTTAAATAAATATATATTGTATATATTTTTAATAAATATAGATATAGTACTAAACAGTAATGACAGCCCTAATATCCCGGATATTACAACTTTTAAATATACCTATTTGATAAGAAAAGTAAGGATATTACAGTGCGTCTATACTTCAAAGCGTCCAATGAAAAACTCCGTAACATATCACTCTGTGGTGTACCAATGACAGGATACTAGCCATCAACTTTAAAATATAAGATTTCCAGAAAACGACGCTGAATGTTTTCCAGGGCAATAGAGTGTATGTCATGTGGATTCCACACTACATAAGCATATTCCAATCTCGACCGAACAAATGCAAAATATAACTTGGTTATAGTCGAGCAATTATTGAACCCTTTGGTATGCCGAACAAACGAAACCAAGACATTTTAGAGCTTTAGACGTGATGGTTGCCATGTGATTATTGAATGATAGCGTACAATCAAACTTTTATTTAACTTTATACCTGTTGTGGTATCAATATCGTGCTATGTAATTGTAAATTTAGCTTTGAATTTCCAAAAGCTTATTGTTTCTTTGACAAATTTTGTACTCCCCATATCCGTTGGGAGTATTCATATAAATTTAATTTCAAACTGCGTATTAAATGGGTAAAATAATACATTTCAATATTTTACACATATTTTTCTGTGATTTTGTTGAATAAATGAGTCATATATAAACAAAATATTAATGTTGTGAATTCGACAATATTAAAATATGTACTTACTTGAACAAACTTAACTTAATTGAACAAAATATAAAGAATATAAATGATTTATTAAACGCTAAATTAACTAAACTTAGGAAAACACTATTAAATTTAAAGCAGCCAAAACCGCGAAATAGATTCGTAGTGTATTATACGACATAACCGAATTTCAAAGATTTTTCATGCTATTTATAAAGAAATTTAATCGTAAAAGTGAATGAAAATGATGATTTCATTTTTTATTACCAACAGGTGCATTTCAAACAAAAAGTAAGCCAAACAGATAAAATATTCAATAAATTAAGAAAACAAAGATAGAAGACTACATACAATTCAATCTGTGATCAAAAGCTGCTTTGGTTATAATTATATATGGCAAAAGTTTACATAATTTATTGAATTCTGAATTATGTGAAGTTATGACTTTTAGTGTGTTATTTTCTTATACGTAGTAAAAGGAAGTATTGTACAGAGATTTTTGCAGAAGTGCACGTCTTGAAGTTCCCTGATAACGAAGGCGTCTTTGCAAGCGTAATTTTTTTTTTCCTTTTAAGTTGTCACTTTTATTTAAGTACACATGAATTGCACTGACAGTTGCACAACAATGTCGACGCTTCAAAACTATTTGTTATTGAAGTTTACAAATTTGTTGCTTCTTATCTTAGGCAAGTGTATTGTTTCTTTTCTTCTTCTACAATATAGACATTCGTTGTATCGATATATAAATGCATTACTCTTTTCACTGTTTGTCAAATATTTTCTTTTGCCATTTGATAACTGTATTCTGATTCTCCATGTATTATTAGTCCGTCTATCTGGAAACAAGGGAAAAACGTTGCAGACAACCTTTATGTTCCTGACCGAGCTCGTACTGTGAAGAATTGCCGCCTCCGCTTCTTCCTCCCTGTCTTCAAGCCACGTTATTACTTCAGGTGATATAGCTATTTGTAGAATACAAATATTAACGTTGTATTTTTCTCTTGCAGGTGCCTAAATCATACATGATTATTTCCAATGCCTCCGATACACAAAGACTACACATACAAGAATCAAAGAATGCATTTTAATATTACATTACTATTTACAAAAATGTTTTTATTTACGATTTAACATTTCTTACTAGAAATATCGTAGTTATATCTTTTTTTCTTTATGAAATGTACGCATTTACTATATTTTAGTTTTACTGCTTACAATACATTTATGAATTAACATTATTCATATTCACATTTATTTCTTTATTCAAGATTGTGTCGTGTTCTCGAGCACTTCTGTTTTATTTCTGTTTGTATTATAGCATTTAATAGCATTCAGATGATTCACCCTTTTTATTGTCCCATCCTTTAACATTACTCTTTCTCTATTATTAACTCTCAATACCTTTTTATTTTTAAATAATGGTCCATTTCTTAATATATTTAAAGCCATTTTTACATTTTGTGTATAATTTGGTTCTGTAGCTTTATACTCAAACCATACTTCTTGTTTGTCTTTTCTACAAAATAAAGTCCCTTGATTTATTCAGTATTTGTTTTATATCTCTTTTGTCTTTATTATTTATATTATTTATCCTTAAATGTTTGCAACTTATTTTACTCATGTGCGCATATATTCTAATCCTACTATCTAACTTTGAATAAATACTTAAATAAATTACTGCTCTTATTTAATAACTAGATTAATACTTAAGACTATTATTTTCAAAAATGTAATGGTCACGGCAATATGCATAAGAAAGTTGTATGGTACCCACACCTCATTTTTGACAATTAAACTGTTTTTAGTATATTACGACTGTATAATGCACAATTATTTGAGTTAGGTATATGACATATTCCAGCAAAAACAAATTTCTGATTCTTCCATTCACAATTGTTTTAAAGGAAATTAATTCTCTGTTACAAGACCTCAAGAAATAACAAAAGAGTCTATTTTAAAACGTTACAGAATTGCAAAAACGTTTCAAACACCCCCTCGTGTTACTAGCCAATGTCGACAGCGATCGCGAACGATAAAAACTTTATAATATCACGGCCCACTGCGATGTCCTAATCGGAGTTATAAGTCCGGGTTTGCTATCTCGGTGGTGACTCGATTGAAGTGGGCCGGGGCAGTTTCCAATTTTAGCAAGTTCAATATTTTTTTACAGGAGAGTCAGTAGCCGACCGCGAAGAAAAAAACGAAGGCAATAAAATAAAATAAGGTAAAAGACTACAAAAAAAAAGGACAATCGACAGATCTATACCGAGAAAAAGACAGAAGCAACAGGTGGGCAGTCCGCGTTGGATGTTTCTAAATTGCTTTTCATTTTATGCAGATATATATCTGTGCGTAATTGCTAATTACCTTTAACCTATGCAGTGGATATGGTAAAAGACGCACGCCCATAATAATCCTTCCATGTCAATTAGTAGAAACACTGTAATCGGTCTTGATAATATACATGCTTATGTGTACAAACAATGTTTCAGCAGTCAGCAGTAAATGAACATCGAAGGTCATTCTTAATTCAACGATTATGCCAGCTGTTTGTGAATGGTGATTGATAGCAATAGATGTGCACCGACAAACAGCATGAATGAATACCGAGAAAAATAAAAAAAAAGCGTTTTCAAATGTTCGTTCATAATACCTGTGAGTATATTCATATAATATTGACGACTTCGCAATTTATTCTAATGAAGAATGAATTAAATTAAATTGCACGCTAATGAAAATTTCCATTAATTTTTAGTACAAAATTCCTGTAGTGAGTATGAAGTTAAATCCTGGAAAAGTTCCTGTTTATTCAATTCTTTCTAAAAACATTAATACATTTCGAGGGCAAGGCTTAATTGCGGTCAAAAACGAAATCCACCGGTACTTGCTTAACCCTTAAAGTACTATACGCTATATCATCTTAAAGAACGACGGCAGTCTCCTAGGCACCCCAGACCTTCTGTTTTTACTTGTGGCGTTAAAATTTGATAAGTAAAAGCAACAATCTTACATAGATATAATATACATTTTAGGAAGAAAAAAAAGGACAAATTATAATTCCTTTTAAAAAGATGAACAAAAAAGCAAACAACCAAAATATGCAAAACTGCGATGAACGGAACTAGTATATTATAAGTACAGAGCGGACACGAAAGATTGATGACTCATCGCCCACGGGCGCACTATTGAAATTTTGTATTCTTAAAAAGTGATTAATTTTATATACCGGGTTTCTGTTTAAGCTCGGCCACCGGCCATATCTCGGCAACCGTTTATCGTACATCCTTGCGAAAAAAATCTTGATAGTAAAATGGACGACGGAAATTACAACTAAAATATTTTTAAGTTTCTAAAATGATCGCAAGGGGGCGCAATTCTCAAGATAAATTAAAAATTCGATAATTTTTCATTAAATTCTAGATTAAGATAGATTGAAAAATCTTCTAGCAAAATTTTCAGACGTTTTTATACAACTTTCATTTGAAACTTTTCGATCTAACTCCCATACTAAGGGAAGAGGGGAGGGGGGTATGTCAGCGTACAAAAGTCGGTATAATTTTGGTTTGCACAAACGGATTTTAATGTTTCTGGGCTCATTAGATAGAGAATCTTACAAAGAATTGAAGGAAATGTAGCACGAAAGTACGTGGTTGTCAAAGAAAATAACAGGGGGCGCTGTTCTCAATGTATGTATATTACTTGTTTTTTCTTTAAAATTTTAAATGGAGCGGCATATTTTTAATATAGTAATATTGAAGCACATAAAAAACTGAAGAGAATGATGTAATCCGGAAGATGCTACCTTTTTTCTTGACGAAGATATAGTCACACGAAGACAATCCAAAAAAAATAAACAATTTTTAATATAAATTTATTTATTTATTGTGAGTAATAACTTTATTTTAATTTTAAGTGTCACTAGACAGTGTATAGTTCGCTTTCACTTGAATTCTTATCATAGTCTTCCATAAATGTATTTATTTCAATCTTCTCACCGATTTTTTAATTCTTGCATATGTTACATTAGATTCTCTTCTTAAATGTTTTCAAACCCTCTAGCTATTTTTAAATTTCATGTCTTGCCTTTTTAGACATTGAAATAAAATAATGATAATGACAAAAATAATAATAATAATAATAATAATAATAATAATAATAATAATAATAATAATAATAATAATATACTTTATCACCCAACTGATGTAGGTAGATCTAATTATAGGAAAAATAATTTCGATAACTCATGAACTAAGTAGACAATAACGAGAAAAAAAAACAATATAATATAATGCATTAGTTATAATTACTCATTAGTAACGAAAGGGTACACAAATTGATATCTAAATCATCCCCGCCTGAAATGAAAGTAAATAAAAGGACCTATTATATACCTAAACATAAATAAGAAAATATATTGACCAAGTAATATAAAGGAAAAGAAAATATATTTAAATCAGAAAGTACAAAAAAAAAACAAGAAAAAATTTCAACTTAACAAATGTTCAAAGTGTTCACCTTCATTTTCAATACCCGTTTACTTGTCGATTAGTAGAGAGCAGAGTACTTCCATTTCGGAGGCAGCAATTGTTGTACTCGGCTTTTTGGTATAAACTATGTCTTTTATTCTGCCCCATAAATAAACATCAAGAACATCTGGCAAGGTGAATAAAAACTCAATAATGTCTTCTTTCGGGATAATTTAGGGAATATTTCCCCGAAGCAAGAATGCATTTTCAAAGCATTGAAAATACATTCTGATCATGTCATAAGCTTCAATGTTAGAATACGACATTTTACAAACTTAATATTATGTGCAGGTATCCAAAAAGGCTTAATTTGCTAAATACGTATAAAAAGTTTAACTACAAGTGACACTAATATCTTTGCATTTCGATTTTCATGGCCTACCTTGGAAATCTCATTATAATGTAATTTAGTATCACTGTGCATGCCATGTTGTATGATGAAAATTTAAAAAAAAAGCAAGCTCCACTTTTCAATATTATTATTTTATTTCAATGTTGGAAAGGATAAGAAATGATATTTAAAAAATAATAACTAGAGTATTTAAAAACATTTAAAAGGAGGATCTAACGTAACATATGCAAAGAATAAAAAACTCGATAAAAAGATTGAAATAAATACATTTAGCGAAGAGTATGATGAAATATCAAGTAAAAACGTACTATACACTGTCTAGAGACCCTATTAAAATTAAAATAAAATTATTACTCCCAACAAATAAATAAATTTATATTTAAAAATGTGTCTTCGTATGACTATATCTTCGTCAACAAAAAAGGTAACAACTTCCGGTTTTCATTCAGTTTTTTATGTGCTTCAATATTACGATATTAAAAATATACCGTTCCATATGAAATTTTAAAGAAAAAACAAGAAATATACATACATTGAGAACAGCGCCCCCTGTTATTTTCTTTGAGAACCACGTAATTTCGTGCTACATATCCTTCAATTCTTTGTAAAATTCTCTATCTAATGAGCCTAGAAACATTAAAATCCGTTGGGGAAAACCAATGTTATACCTACTTTTGTGCGCAGACATACCCCCCTCCACTCTCCCCTTCGTATGGGAGTTAGATCAAAAAGTTTCAAATGAAAGTTGTATAAAAACGTTTAAAAGTTTTGCTAGTAATTTTTTTAAACTATCTTAATCTAGAATTTAATGAAAAATTATCGAATTTTTAATTCATCTTGAGAATTGCGCCCCCTGGCGATTATTTTGGAAACTTAAAAATATTTTTGTTGTAATTTCTGTCATCCATTTTACTATCAAGATTTTTTCCGCGAGGTTGTACGATAAACGGTTGCCGAGATATGGCCGGTGGCCGAGCTTAAACAGACACCCGGTATATAATTGGATAACAAGTGGGTGGTGATCTATAAAATACAAAATACGTTATTATTTGTTTATTTTGTAGTTCAAATCGAGTAAATTTTGCGTACTTTATTTATCTTACGAAATATAATAAATTTTAAAAACCCCTCACGCTCCCTTCTACGCCGATGAAGATAAGAAATTTACGAGTTAAATGGACTTTTTTTGCTCTCATTCTCGGGCGTAAACAGGTGTTGCAATTCACCATATGAATCATCCATTTTACTATCAAGATTTTTTCCGCGAGGTTGTACGATAAACGGTTGCCGAGATATGGCCGGTGACCGAGCTTAAACAGACACCCGATATATAATTGGATAACAAGTGGGTGGTGATCTATAAAATACAAAATACGTTATTATTTGTTTATTTTGTAGTTCAAATCGAGTAAATTTTGCGTACTTTATTTATCTTACGAAATATAATAAATTTTAAAAACCCCTCACGCTCCCTTCTACGCCGATGAAGATAAGAAATTTACGAGTTAAATGGACTTTTTTTGCTCTCATTCTCGGGCGTAAACAGATGTTGCAATTCACCATATGAATCATCCATTTTACTATCAAGATTTTTTCCGCGAGGTTGTACGATAAACGGTTGCCGAGATATGGCCGGTGACCGAGCTTAAACAGACACCCGGTATATAATTGGATAACAAGTGGGTGGTGATCTATAAAATACAAAATACGTTATTATTTGTTTATTTTGTAGTTCAAATCGAGTAAATTTTGCGTACCTACTTTATTTATCTTACGAAATATAATAAATTTTAAAAACCCCTCACGCTCCCTTCTACGCCGATGAAGATAAGAAATTTACGAGTTAAATGGACTTTTTTTGCTCTCATTCTCGGGCGTAAACAGATGTTGCAATTCACCATATGAATAGTGCTATTCAGTAACTGCGTGCTGTTTACATTATTTCTTTGCTCCGTCGTAGTTTAAACCTGGGGCGTTCGCTCTGTAATTATAAGATTAAGTAAGCCTTTAAAGCACGCGCGACACGTTTAAAAGCACGACTCAATAACGGAGTGCTTTTAAATGAAGAGCAAGTGCTTTAGAGGCTCTTATACAGGCATATTATACGCTATTTTTTGTTATACCTGCACTACAATGCGAAAATCAGAACAAGAATAGAAAAAGTGGTTAATTTTACAAGGCAGCGTCTGGATCTAATTTTTAATCATAGTAAGGGTTAGCAATTACTTTTGTTTAGTAGTTATGTGGTTGTTATCTACATTTTTCACAAATTATCTGAACTAGCATTGTACAAAATGATTGAAGAGATTTCATCGGAAGTTGAACGATTAGCTGAGCAAGCCGAATTGAAATTAGTTCCACAAAAATCAAAAATTCATATATTATAAAGAATATGAGAAATTATTGTCTTGGATGACAAAGAAGAATTACCACACGGTGGACGAAACATTGATGCTTGCGTACATGAACGAAGTGGTATGTAACATTATTTAAAAGGGTCAGTTTCATAATAGTCCTCTATCTATAAATCATCAACACTGTGGTGCATGCATTCAAAACTACAAACAATGCTAAGAATTAAAAAAAGGGGTGAACATAGCTTCATTTTATAAGCTAGATGCGTTTATGAAGGGAACAAACAAAGGTTACGGCCCTAAGAAATCCTTGGTATTTCGAGAAAAGGACATACAAACATTTTTTGTTCAAGCCCTTGACCTTACTTTTCTGTTTTTGAAGGTCACAACTGTCTTATTTTGACAGTTGTGACAAATATTGAGAGCAATATTTCGGTTTTTAAGTTGTCGTTATTTGTGGCATATTTGGCTCATGCAGAAGACATAGGATGTGTGATTTACGTATCTGTTCATTAAGAGAGAGGGCTCCGTTTTCATTACTAATTTCGACCATCTAAAATAGAAAAAGGTCGCAATTTTGCTGTCGTTGATTCTGATATATTTTATGCGAAGTTGTTTGCTCAATATATTTTACTACGTTTTTGAAATATAATAATGGAAAATGCATTAAACAAGCTGTCGGGATTAATACTTTTGGAATACTTTTGGTAGGTGTCCTGCTCTTGTGGGGCGTTTCTTGAATCTTCCAGATGCTGTCAAATATACTGGTCAGACTTTTAGAATAGTGGGATGAGTGTGGATGAACTCAAACGTCAGGTTGGGTGGAAATTATCGACTGTAGCTAGTGGTTATATCGAAGAGTCCACCGTAAGCAAATTATGTGTTTCCAAACGTATTGCTGGTGCTGTTAATGGAACGGGTATTGCTTCAACATCATCAGATATCGACGTACCTGTTATCACAGAAAACCGAAAGATTGAATCTGCTACTTTGCAAATAGCCAATGATAAGGATTTGAATAAAAAATAGCACTACCTGTTTGTTAGTGTTGTAGGTAAATTTGTTGTTACCTAGGCGACTTTGAAACACCATGGTGTTTTAAAGGTCCGATTTCGCACGCAAATGCGTTCGAGATTTAGATTCAGGTATAATAAAAAAAAAATTCTACGTCTTACAAATAAGAAGTACACCTTACGGTGGAATACGTGCGCCTGTGGTTTGTACGTATATATTGCTTGCACTCGTTGCACTTTATGTTAACTTTTTTTGTCGTTTGATCTTGGACATAAGTAACATCTTCGGGTTTTTGTCATTTATTGTAATAGGCAGTTCGGCTTGGGCTGGACTGCTTACTCAGGTTTGGTACTTGCCGTTTCATATTGCGTACAGCCAACTGTTTATCTGAACATTGGAAAAACAGTTTTCTTGTTGACGATTTTTTCTTATACTTAATCAGAATTCTTACAGTTAGTCCGGGAGGTAGCGTTGCATTTTAGGTAGTGATTTTACGCCGATCGACTATTATCTTTTTCGATACGTATGTTATTACTAATAACTAAACCAAGCGTCAGCTGACGCACCCGCGGTGGGTGTAGTTGTAAGAGGCCGCGAAACGTGAAAAAAAAGAATTAAATAAAGTCATAGTACGCCGGCTGGTTTTTTTTTTATAAATAGTTGACATCATAGTAAATTGAAATAAAATCGTCAGCTGCATCGTGGAGGGGGGATTATGCGTCAGCTACGCGCATGAACTTGTATAAAAATCACTTCAAATAAAGTAATAATACGCCGGCGGATTTATTTTTTTATAAATAGTTGACATCATACTGAGTTGAAATAAAATCGTCAGCTGCATCATGGAGGGGGGATTATGCGTCAGCTGTGTGTATGAACTTGTAAGAAAATAACGTCAAATTAGGTAATAGTACGCCTGACGAAAATTAACTAGGATATTGTTTACATAATTAAAAGTAGGAAAAAAAATCTGCTGTGTGTATAGTGGTGAAAAGACCTTCATCCGACGCAGTAAACAATGTTATTCGGACCCCCTTCATCAAATGTGCAGGGTGCATCTGCGTTTCATGTTGCTAGGTAGACCATAAGGGATGTACGCATCTCTTTCACATACGTGACAGTTTCGAGTGTACTCTTTGAAAGATCGGACGCAAGTGCAAATATATTTAAAATTCAACCGTTTTGTGTATTCTGTGGCAAAAAGAAAGAATTATTATCTTTTACGGAAAAAACATTACAAATTAAATAATTAACATATTAAATAAAAAACAACAAAAATAAGTTACGACCATCAATTTTTTTTTCTCAAATGGAAACATATGTTTTTCATTTAATTTGTTAATTCTGCATCGAATTCTAAGTATGTTTCATGTATCATGTCCTATACCAAAATTCAACAGTTATCGAAAAAAATACAATTGAACATGCAGTTATTGATATGTTCAATTGTACATTTCTCGATAACTGTTGAGTTTGGGTATAGGACATGGTACATGAAACATACTTAGAATTCGATGTAGAATTAACAAATTTAATAAAAAACATGTTTCCATTTGAAAAAAAAATTGATGGTCGTAACTTATTTTTGGAACACCTTTGTACATCAATTTACCATAAAAAAAAACGCAGCTAAAAATAAAAATCGACCTATCCGAGCGTCTTTCCATAAAACAAAACCAAAAATTTTAAATGAATTTATTCCAACCCGCGCGTCCTCCCTGTATGTAAATCACAGTATTTAGATACAGGGTACTTTTACACATATTACTTTTTTCCCGATATTGTCATTCATTTGTCACTGCCCCGGTTGAAATTTGACAATACCATAGTTTAATAATTACGTCTGGGAAATTAGCAGTCAGCAGAGTGCGAGCAGGGGGGAGTACTGTCAGCTGGACCCTGAAAGATACCGTGCGTAGCTCGAATAATATTTGCTTTTACAGCGTCAGCTGATGGTCTTTCCACCTCTACACACTCGGCTGATTCTTGTTTTCATACTTTTAATTATTTAAACAATCACCTAGTAAAATTTCATGCGGCGTACTATAACTTTATTTCACGTGTTTTTTTACAAGTTCATGCGAGCAGCTGACGCATAATCCCCCCTCCACGATGCAGCTGACGATTTGAATTCAACTCACTATGATGTCAACTATTTATAAAAAAAAGTTTCAGCCGGCGTACTGTTAGGGCCAGTTGTTCAAAGCTAGTTTAAACCAGGTTTTAATTTGAACTCGGTTTACGAGAAATGTTGTGTTGTACCAGGGAGGCTTTACGTTAAACCTTGGTTTAAGTGTGAGTTTTATAAAGCGGCCGTGATCGACCGTTTAATGGGTTAAACCCGGTTTGGAACCGAAACGTGCAAACATAACCTCACAACTTCATAAAAGTGTTTGTGTTTAGCCATTCACGATTAAATGGAAAATTATAACGATTTGACGGATGACGAAGACTTTCGTGAGTTGATAGAACATGTGGTGGTTCCTAGAGCGCCGAGGCAGTACCAGCAACGTCCTGACCATTTTGAAATATTAACTGAAAACCAATTTATTGCACGATTTCGTTTATCTAAAGCAGTCGTTATTTTAATAACCGTGGAAATTGAACCTGAAATACGAAATACTTCCGACAGGTATTCATGCTTAATTATTAATATCAATTTAGAATTTCACAGCACATTCTGTTGCTTTTATTGTAGGAATCACGCTTTGGCTCCTGTAGAAATGGTACTAGTTACATTGAGGTGTCTGGCAACTGGCAGTTTCCTACAAGTAGTTGGCGATTGTACTGGTATTGAGAAATCAACAGCAAGTCGTATGGTCAATAAAGTAATAAGAGCAATAGCCAGCCTACGACCCCACTTTGTTCGACTGCCTTCAACCCCAATGGAAATTGCACGTGTGAAGCAGGAATTTTATTCCATTGCTAGATTTCCTAATTGTATTGGTGCGGTAGACTGTACCCACGTCAAAATTCAAAGTCCAGGGGGTGAACAAGCTGAACTGTTTCGCAACCGAAAGCACTATTTCTCTTATAACGTACAAGCAGTGTGTGATGCTTCATTGAAATTTTTAGATGTTGTTTGTAGATGGCCAGGTTCGGCTCATGATGCCAATATTTTTGCAAATTCAAGAATTAGAGCGAAGTTAGAAACCCATGATTTTGGAAATAACAGTGTTATAGTTGGTGACAGTGGCTATGGTATAAAACCTTACTTGATAACACCATTAAGAAATCCAGAAACCCAGGCCGAAAACCTTTTTAACGAAAGCCAAATCAGAACACGAAATCCCATTGAAAGATCTTTTGGGGTATTAAAACGACGCTTTCCAATACTTGCTCTAGGTATTAGATTAGACCATCGCAAAGTGGAAGCGGTTGTAATAGCATGTACCGTGTTACATAACATTGCAATAGAAATGGGGGAAAACATGGAATTTGAGTATGATGAAGAAGTGGAAGCAGAATTAGACTTTGCTGCGGACATAAATGCTGATCTTGTGGAAGACAACAGAGAAATCAATGCAAATAATGTTGTTCGTCATAGATTAATAGCAGAACATTTTGCACACCTATTATAGAAGTAATCAAATCACCTCTAGTTGTATTGCCTTTAATTTGAATATAAATTACATATACATGTGCATTTCATTTGTTTCCTTTCATTTCCAGAATTTTCAGTTCATGTTCTACTCGCATTTGCCGAAGTCTCTCTTGCTGCAACTCCTCAGCATGTCTCATTTCTTGTTCATGTTTTTGTTTTTTATGTGCCATAGTTAATTCATGCTCTCTTTTGAAGCATTCTTCTTGTGTGTTGACAAAGAGCTGCTTTGTTGCTGCCCACTGTCCTAGTTTTGTTTTCAGATCAGTCTTTCGACAATTGCCTGGAAAAAGTTAATCAATTACAAAATTACATACATCTAAAACACAGTAAAATTTACCAACTGTAACTTTGTTGCCTTTAGGACCAGATTTTAAGGCCTCATGTTTCGGGTTCTTCAACATTTCTGGTGTATATTTCCCCCATCCACTGGGAAGCATATTAGTTTTGAGTGTTTGATTTTGGACATTTATTGTTTTCAATGCCTTACTATTATTATCACTTTCAGAAGAATTTTCCTCTACAACTGCTTCAGTTATGATATTAGGTTCATTAATTTGGTTACAATATTCAGGGATTGTAGGCGGTACAGTTATTAATATCGGAGACTGAATTCTCTTGTTAAGGTTGTTTACTGGTTCTTCATCGATTACAATCTCTTGAGTATTACTCATGACCTCTATAACAAATATAAAAAATAAGAAGACATTGATAAAATATTTACGGGTTACAATACCATCTATGACATCACCATCAAATTCTGAAGTGAAGCCGTCCACTTGAGTTGAAATAATGCTTGAAATAAGGTTATCCTCATCAGTTGTTATTAGAGTAGCTGACTGTGAGCAGCTAGGGCCACCACCAGTTTTATAAAAACTCATCTTTTCAATGGCATGTTTTCTTTTAGTAATTTTCTTAACGTTTTCGTATTTTTTTCTTAAAGCAACTGGATCACGAAATTGGCCGTTTCCTAAACTATTAAATTCCTTTGCAATAGTCTCCCATGCCTGTTTTTTTATTTTATTGGTATCAGTATCACTTCTTTTACACTCAACTTGTTTGGCATATTTGGACACCAGCTGTAATACCAATTGTTCCTCAGTTTTGCTAAAATTGGGGCAACGTTTTCCTTTCTTATCCATATCACAGTCCATTATATCCAACACATACGCTTCACAAAACCGTCGTAAAAAAGTATCAGCCTATCAGCTGTTTTCAATTGACATATGACATCAGTCTCAAAACGATGAAGTATGCAACACAACTCATTTTCAGTGCTACCAATATAAACTAAATCACTTTAAACTTGGTTTAGTTAAGCGAGCTTCATTCCGTGCACCGAACAACAGAACAATAATTAAGCCTGGTTTAATTTATAAACTTGGTTTTCTAAAGCCCACGTTTAAGCTGATTATGAACAACTGGCCCTTACTTAAAATTTTAATTTTTTTTACAACTTTCACGGCCCCCCATACCCAGACCCACCGCTACTTGAGCAGCTGACGGTCGGTTGACTGATTAGTTGTACGAGATCAACTACCGATATCAAAATCAGCCGGCTTACTATGACTTTTTCATTTGCAACGCTACCTCCCGGACTAAGTAGCGGCCCGTGATTTTTTGTGACGGTAGGGCATCGGGGGGGAGGGGGTCTGAGTGTTTAATATCAACTAACTAACAAACTACCAATTCATGCTTTAAAGCAATTGATTCCAAATTAAAAGTCTTCACGGCCATCTGGAATTCAGTTTCTGGGAAAGAATTTTGATATGTTGAAAATAAGTGTGGTTGAAAAAGAAGAGCTATAGATAGGTGATCACTAAACAGAAAACGGTAATCGATATTGTCAATAATAATGTCGCACACTTCTTTAGGAACCATTTTGTGTTTGTCTTCATAACGGGGTCTTCTGTTTCGTTGCCGGGAATGTTTCTGTTCTGTTTCATCGTTATCACTATTTTCATTGTAATAATCGTAATCAGCTGAGTTCCTCACATGCTGAATTGATGATTTAAATGATGACACACAAGACTGCATTTTAATACTGTCAATTTGACGATGTTTTAATTGGTTTTAGAGAATTTCGCAATGCGGCATGATTTTATTAAAAAAATATAACCAGTAATTGAAATCATAATCATTTAAAATGTTTTTCAAGTCTACAGCTTTCCTTATTGCCGACTGGTCACTAGATTCATTATCTATGATCCGCGTCAGACATGTGATAAAATCTTTTTTATACCTGAAGACACTCACAACACATCTTGATTTAAAATTCCATCTGGTTGGTGCAGCCCGCGGAAGTCGATTTTTCACAACCTCATCCAGTATAGCAGAACGCTTTGGGATCTTGTAAAAAAGGTAGAAAAACCATCTGGATTGCAAAATAAAACTTTCTCTTGTTTATTATGTGAGGCAGCCCGTTCAAGTATCAGATTTAACTGGTGCGCGTAATATTGAATATAATTTGCATTTTTGTAAATACCTTTCATTTTTGCCTGAACACCGTTGCTTTTACCACTCATTACTGAGGCGCCATCTTAGCTTTGAGTTATTAATTTTGCAGGTGTTTGGTCCAATTTAATTTTCCTAAGTTCTTCCAATAAACATTTGCTAATGCCATCAGCACTATGATTCTCTGGTTGCAGAAAAGACAGAAATCGTTCTTTTTTGTATATATCCGTCCAATTCGTATCGAACTATAAAAGCTAACTGGGAAAATGTAGCCGAATCTGTCGTCTCGTCTGTTTGTATAGCGATATAGTGGGCTTTGTTAATTTCGTCTAGAATCAAAGTGCGAAAAACTTCGTAGATACTGTCCAGCAATTCATTTTGAATGGTTTATGACAAACCTATAAAAACTCTATTATTAGACTTGTTGATGTGGTCCTTCAGGGTGCTGTCAATTCCTACCAATAAATTAACCAATCCACGAAAAATATTCGGATTCGCACTGTGTTTCGTCATGGCCCCTTAAAGCGATTTCAAACATGCCACAGAACTTAATGCAGTCTATTAATTTTCCAAGAGTATGTCTGTTTTTACTGACGTTTTAATTCTGCTGAATTATATTTAATCTATATGCAGTGTTCAGCTGGCATATTATATTTATCTTTCCCAAAACTGAATATTCTATCATGTTACTAAGATGTTTTTCACTTACTTTATGTCTTTTTACTTTTTCACCAAAGTGTTTTAAATCCTTAATACTTTTAGAAGTCCAGGTAGGGTCGCTTTGTGGAGAATTCCTAATTAAGCACACATAAAAAAAATAGTACATTAAACTAGTTTCATAAGAGACGATTTTTGCGCACGCGTTCAAGTTTAGAGAACGAGCTGCTAGGCGAGTTTTCTAAAGAATAAATGCGCAGAATGTCTTATGAAACGTGTATTTTGTACTATTTTTTCTATTTTGGTTATTATAAGTTCAAAAAAGCTTAAAATGAGGGACATGTTTTGTTCGAACATTTTAGAAATATTGTTTTTTTGAAGTTCGTTACTCTGATTTTTAAGTAGAACATTTTAAATATTTGAATATAGGCGGTGTTATAAGTAATTATGATTAGAATTCAGACTAATTTATGCAATAAATTATTTCAAATTATCAACAAAAAGGACGAAATAGATAATTGCACGCCCCCAGAGATTCGCAAAATAACAGAACACAATTTATAAAATCTTTCGCCCACATAGTCTCGACATATTTTCAAAAACAAACTTTTATAACAGTTGTACTATTCAACATTGGAAATAAATTTCAATAGTGGCATCAGAAAACTTATCATCCAACTCTGCTTAACAATTTATATTGTTAATTAGTAAATAAAATGTTAGCATGTGTGGTTTTAACTCCTTGTACAACTTCTATTGCACATGTTTGTTACATTAAAGGCTTATATTTTGACATTTAAATATAATTTGGTTCCATTTTTATTGTTGCCAACGTTAAAACTACAAAATTAGCGTGTGATAAAGTAATACTTTATGCAACCAAAAGGGTGTCGTAAAGTGAACTTTATATTACCGAAATAGAAAAACGCGTTTTGCACATTGTACCCACACAACCAGTCTGATAAACTGTAAGAGCTTCTGTTAAATTTACCAGTCACGGTTTTATTAGTTTTCGAATTGTGATCTTCTAGTTTAATCAATAAACCTGGTCTACGGGGTCTTAGATATTTTAATTCTATCTTAATCTCATAGCTCAGTGTGTTATTTTCTATTATTTATAGTGCCCCGTTGCTCTCCCTGCAGCAGACGCCACTGCTTAACAACATATATGACAAAGCTATTCAAGACTGCAATATCAATAAGATATGACGGGAGCAAGTATATGTTGGGTTTTTCGACTCGTCTTAAGCAACAGATGTATCTTCGTGCAGAGTAGACATAACCAGTCAACCAAGTTGTTCTTTTTCGGTGTGTAGGCTACCATGATAATTTTTTCTGCATACACAAATTCTGACGAGTAAACTGTTCTTCCTTTTGTGATATTCAGTTCCTTTGGCGTGTCCGGTTTGTTTTTCCGTACGGTTCCAAGCAGTGTCATAGCTTTTGACAGTGTTAATTCAGCTAAGGATGTAGACGTAAAGAAATTGTCAGTCGTAACAGCGCGATCAGTACCAAATAGAAGTGAAACCGTATCATAACCTACGTGAAACGTTGGTTTTTTTCTGGTTTACCAGCATGTTGCTTACCGGTATAAATCTGCTGATTATGAAAGGGCGTCGACGTTCAAATGCGCCCCAATTTGCTGCATACTGTTTCCGAATGCGACCTTTATTCCTTTCTCTTGCTGGTTTTCTTCTCTATCATCCCCTTCAATCTCAAGAAGCGCTTATTCATCTTCCTCACTCTCCCGTTCACCATTAACTTTTCGAATACTTTCCTCGTTAGAGACGGAAATTTTTTAATGATTGGTGGGAGTGCACGTAATCAGACAACTGTCAGAATTTGAAGATTTCAAAAGCTTAGCATGTATACACGAACACTGATTACTTAATTACTTGAAAAACAGCCTACTTTAATAAGGTCTACGTGCTTATAATTAGAGCAGCACCGTTGCTGAGTTAAATTAGTACCTGGTTTTCCCTACGAGGAAAGAATACAACAGGAGAGAGGCTCGTTAAAAATACCATTTACTCCAAAGTGGTAAATCAATATGGCCGCCGCAATGAATAGGCGTGCATAAATATTTTGTATAAGGTATGTACACTTCGTATGTTCTCGATAATCATTTGAAATAAGTTGTTAGTCCAATAATAATTAAAGAAGTATCGTGAGTGTCTTCAATCCTTTTATTCTTATAGTAACATTTATTCTAACTGTAGAAAGAAAACATATAAAAACATGCCTAGGATATGTATGTTACGCCACTGAACACATATACGAACATGTCAGATATATGACAAGTTATTCAAAACACCCATTTTAAAATTATTATTGGCTTTGTTGAATGCCAATTTGATATTAACTTCACCGATGAAGAGAAAAAATGAGATTCTTCGTTCTTGTCGTTTTAGAACGACCGCAAGTCACAATTCACCATTATAAAAGCACCAAAGCCGTCAGTATTGACTTAACTGACTTGCCTTAAAGTGGTAACTTCCGTCTAGATAATACCTATTCCCCCACCACTTTATTATCTCTCCTGTTCTATTCTTTCCCCGTAGGGTTTTCCATTAAAAACTTTAAAGTTGTCAATAATTATAGAATTTTTTTTTCTTGATACACTTCTTTGAAATATACTGGAATACATAACGTTTTGCTCACACAATTATGAGTTTTAGTCTTATACGGAGTATCATATTTAGGTAACTAAATAATTTACGTTAATAATATAATTCTTTAATAACAGCATTTAAAGTCGAAAGTTAATGTTGACAAATTTGCTTGTGTGCCCGCAACCGTCATATTGGATTTGATATGAGAGGTCGTTGGGTTGACCTATAGTATTTTCTTGTTCTATTAATGTAGCATACCAAGGCTTTGTTCAGTGAGGAAGAATATATGTGATAAATAAAATCAGATCAACAACATCCTGTTCATAAAAGAGTCTCATATAACTGGGAAACCCATTAAATTGTTCCTAGATAATAATAATAATAATAATATAACTTTATTGTCGTAAGTCATAGACATTGACATTGTCAATAAATACATATATAGTGGTTATTCTGTACTTTGTAAGACAAGTAAATAACAAAATTTCATATATGTTAATATATATCGGGTACAATACACACTTTATACATCTACCCAACAATTACTTTATATGCTCCTCAAACGAGTAGTAAGCTCTCTCCAGCTAAAAGCCGCTTAACTGACCCCTAAATCGATGACCGTTCGCAGACGAGCCATTTTTCAAATCAGTCGGCAAAGAATTATATGCTCTAATTGCTCGATACTGGGGACTCTTTTCAAAATGTGCGGAAGTATGAAGCGGGACCGAATAGTCATCGCAGCGCCGAGTACACATTGAGTTGTAAATGTCCCTGTTCCGAACAAACATCGATCGGTTATCCACAAGAAATACAATGAGTTTATATATATGTAAGGAAGGTAAAGTTAAGATTTTCAGATCTTCAAAAAGAGGTCTACAATGTGTGCCGTAAGGAACCCCACACATTGTTCGAATAGCGCGCTTTTGTAATATCAAGACATCACTAAGATGTGTCGAAGCACCCCAAAAGAATAATGCATATCTGAGACGAGACTCAATATTCGCATTATAAAATGATTTCAGTGAAAACATTGCTACACATTTCCTCAATACAATTAAACCAAATATAGACGAGCTAACTTTTTTGCACAAATTTTTACAGTGATCGTTCCAGCACAATCTATTTGTCCAATGTTACTCCTAGAAGGTGCTTATTTTATTTAAGGGATAAACACAATATGTACGTAACCTTGATGATGTTGAGGTTGTCGACTTTACGTTGAGCGGGTTTCGAACCTCAATTAACAAAAAACCAAAAGAAAATTAGAATTCAATCCACAAAAAATTCAGCAGAAATTTTCAATTCAACCAATTAATCCTTAAATTCGAGAAATATATCATCGATGGCAAATAAAACAGGGCTAAAATATCAAAAGTTGACTGTGCAAATCATACCGAAGCACTACCAGCTTAAATCAAAGTTGCTCACCTGTAAGCACCCCCCGGGAAGCATAACCAAAATTGCGCTATTCGTTTCAGCATCAGAAAACACCTAGAAAAGTGGGATGATGTTGTTCCCAAAACATAATTCCATATTTTAACATCGATAATATATGTGCATGGTAGAACACAAATAGTGTATTGACAGTTTTTTTAATTTATTGACCATTTATACGTCAAGACGAAGGTGATGTCAGTAAATCGAATGCAGCACCCTCACACTCGTGCCCCATTAAAACAATAAAATATTATTATTCATTTCATTAGTAAAATATCGAATGACATCTTTACATATTCTTACATCCATAGAAAATGTACTACAAAAATCGTTTAGTATGCCTATGAAACGGATGACATTCGCATTGTCATTCTTTCGAGCATATACACGTTCCTTTTGCTTTGTTTTATCTTTCATTAGTCACGTAGCATAAGTACTGTTTAAAAATATAATGTATTCTAATCACACTGCAAGTAAGAGTGTACAGATGATGTGCTGTATGTTTATTGCGTACCTTTAATTTACCATAATGTTTTCCTAAGATGTATTTGAACGATGTCTTTAAAAATTAAAACAAAAGAAATATAGACAACGTACATAAATAAACATCATGATCATATCCACTAAAGAATTTTTCATTTTTGCGCGTGCCAAGTTTACACTGGAAGCAATACAGTTACATATAGAGGTGGGGAATTATTACAGGACTAAAAGATAATAAAACAATCGGATTTGAAACAAGAAGTACACAAGTTATTAAACCGAACTGGAACAAATTCACACCCATACTAACGAAATTAATTAATAATAATAACAATAATAATAATACGGTGATATCTTAAAGTTTCTAGAACAAAGATGTCATTGAAATAGAAAATATATGTCTGACCTTAAACCATATTATCATACTCGTAACACAACCTTAACTTCTGAAAATTATTTTGGCAGTGTCATCGTGCCAGAATAATAAATATGTCATTTGATTTAAAGACACAATAAAACAACAAGCTCAGCTGGTATTCAAAATTTTATTAATAAGAATAGACAAAATTAAAGCAAGTGTTGAAATTTTGTCCATTATTTTCAATTCCCAAGTTTGTACGCCTTCTCATGCTGTTAAAGGCATTTTGCAGCATTGTGGGTGTTATTAATGCACATTATTCATTAATTCTTTGCTGCAGAGCTTGCAAATTAGCAACAGGGGTTTGAAATATTCTATTCTTTAGACGAAGAAGCACGAAAAAGTCCATAATTGTCAAAAAAGGTGATAGTGATGATAGATCACGAAGAAAAGCAATATTTTCTTGTTGTGTGTGCCATTGCACCATCGTGCTGGAAGTAACATTATTGTAATTCATCTTCATGCAGCTGTTCAATTAATTCATTCAAAATGTTTCTATACCTCATAGCATTAATTGTAAGCTTTAAAAAAAAATAGGTCCAACGATTCTGCGGCGATAAAATGCTAGTCAAACACCAAAGTCTCGCAAAATGCAGAAACGATTCAACAAAAATATGAGGTCTTGGATTGAGTTGGTATTTACTTGATGTAAATCCATTTTCAATGTGAAATAAAACAAACATAACAACGGTAGCTGATTCGCTACATTTTGAAGTCGAAAATTTTCGGCCCACAAACTTCCTTATAAGTACTACGTACAAAAACCGTGGGTAATTTTTAAAAAATTAAAAATTTATCTTATTAAATAATTACCTGTGCTATAAGCATAAATTATAATTAGAATTTTCAACACTGAGAAAAACTAATTTTAAAGTAATTTAGTATTTCGTACAAACGTCGGACAACCGACATTAATTCCACCTGTTACTTGATAGAATTCAGTACGATTTAAAGACTCTAACCTAGGCAGCCGAAGTAGCGTAATGGTAGCCCAACCAGCTAGCAATCGGGAGGTCTTGGGTTCGCATCTCAACCGTGGGTGATTTTTAAAAAATTAAAAATTTAAAAGCAGAAAATTATAATTAGATTTCTTCACACTGAGAAAAACCAATTTTAAAGTAATTTAAAATTTAGTACAAACTGCCGACATTAAGTCCATCTGTTACATGATATAATGCAAAGACTCTAACCCAGACACCCGCGGTAGCGTAATGGTAGCGCAACAGACTAGCAATGGAGAGGTCTTGGTTTCGAATCTGAGACCTAGGTAATTTTTAAAAAAATAAAAACTTACCTAATTAAATAATTATATATCAGTGTTAAAAGCAGAAAATTATAATTAAATTAATTAATTTGTGAGTGTTTAATATCAAAAATTAAGTACAGACAAAAAAATAAACTCAGTACGTTATTTAATTAACTTGTTTGAAAATAAAAATCCATTCGCCGTTCCTTACGATCAGCAAAATGATTAATAACTAATTCATTGAAGTTTGGTGTTGATGTCAGTAATTGATTTTCAATGGATCACATTGCTAAGACACATAGTCTGCATTCCTGCAAGGTATTTCTACAAAATGTTTTTATTCTCTTCAATATAGAAAAACACCGTTCACTTTCAGCTGTTGTCATCAGTATGGTGCAAATTATTTTCAATAGCTTCACAGATTCGGCAAATGTAGTTGTTAAATTATTTTCATAAAAACATTGCAGTAACAAATGGTGCGTAACTGGTTGCCTATTTTTCATCATTTCAACTTTACAGATTAATTAAAAAATACACAACATTTGGTTGATTTTCTTTTTGATATACGTTCGTTAAAATGTATAGAATCTAGGTACAAGGCGAAATATGGGTATAATACAAAATATATTTGTATCTAAATTTCAAAAGCGCTCTGTACAAAAATTCTTTGATTATTTTTGTATATCCTGTCCAAAAATTAGGTCATTTTAAAAAGAAATAAAGGAGGAAAGTGAAAAATTGTAGAATAAAATAACTAAAGTAATAAGGCTTGCAATGTGGCGGTCTCTGCAGGCAAAATATAATGTCTATAATATCTATCTTGACGGCAACATCGCAAATACAAATTTTTGTCTATGTTAAGTGTGTTGCCTGCTTATTGCAAATTCTGCAATTCTGCAATTGATTCCAAATTAAAAGTCTTCACGGCCATCTGGAATTCAGTTTCGGGGAAAGAATTTTGATGTGTTGAAAATAAGTGTGGTTGAAAAAGAAGAGCTATAGATAGAGGTGATAACTAAACAAAAAATTAGGTGTGGCCACCACACGACTTTCTTATACGTATGAAAGTGTTACTTCCGGTCCGAATTTTGAAATTTCATTTATACAAAAAATATTCCAAATCCAACTCTAAATACTTTTGTACTCTTCATAAATATATATAGAATGCATAATTTACGACATATTTGCAAAAAATCGTTATTCGGTAAGAGTAAAAGTAATACTTCCGGTCCGAATTTTGAAATTTTTTTATACAAAAGATATTGGAAATTAAGTTCTAAATACTTATGAATTCGTTATAAATTAGTCTAAACTTAGTAGTTGGCAAAATTCCATTTTTTCACTAAAGTAAACTACTACTTCCGGTCTACTGATTTTACTGAAAATCTAATAGGTTCTCAAGAGGGAGACTATACTACTAAATACAAAATTTGGAATTGATATCTACAGCGGTTTGACCACTATCTTGGTCACAGACACACAGACATTTTTTAAAAACCATATTTTCTGTATCAGGGGACTTCAAAACGTGGACATCTGCAAAAATCTCGAGGTCGAAAATTTTCATCATCACAATACTTCCTTTTACTATGTACATATAAGAAAGTAAAAACGATCATCAATATTGTTAATAATAATGCCGCACATTTCTTTAGCAACCATTTTGTGTTTGTCTTCATAACGGGGTCTTCTGTTCCGTTGTCGGGAATGTTCCTCTTCTTTTTCATCCTTATCACTATTACTTTCTTATACGTAGTATAAGGAAGTATTGTGATGATGAAAATTTTCGACCTCGAGATTTTTGCAGATGTCCACGTTTTGAGGTCCCCTGATACCAAAAAAGTGGTTTTTAAAAAATCTCTCTCTCTCTCTCTCTCTCTCTCTCTCTCTGTCTCTGTGTCTCTGTGTGTGTGACCACGATAGCGGTCAAACCGCTGTAGATATCAATCCCAAATTTTGTATTTACGAATATAATCTCCCTCTTGAGAACTGATTAGATTTTGAGCAAAATCGGCAGACCGGAAGTAGTAGTTTACTTCAGTGAAAAAATCGAATTTTGCAAATATTTCGTCAATTACTAAGTTTAAACAAATTTATAAAGAATTCAAACGTACTCAAAATTAAATTTGAGAAAAATTGTTTTAATAAAGTTTTTCGAAATTCCTACCGGAAGTAGGTCTTTTACTCTTATCGAAAATCAGTTTTTTGCGAATATCTCGCAAGTCATGCTTTCTAGGCAGGTACATTACGAGTATAAGAGTATTTAGAACATACTTTTAAATATCTGTTGTATAAAAAAAATTTCAAAATTCAGACCGGAAGTACCACCTTTACTCTTATCGAATAGCGATTTTTTGCAAATATGTCGTAAATTATGCATTCTATATATATTTATGAAGAGTACAAAAGTATTTAGAGTTAGATTTGGAATATTTTTTGTATAAATGAAATTTCAAAATATTTATAACTAATTTATCTGTAAAAAGAAATTTGTCCCTGCAACAGCCGCCACTGGTTTCACGTGCACAAATATTAGCATTATTACAAAGCAAAATAACAATAATCATCAGAGAAGGAATAATAAGATAAGCAATAAAGCACGCAAATTAGTCATTAATTCTTTGAATAACGGTGATACGATAAAGAATGTTGGACAACAGTTTAGTGTTTTCCCGGATATCTACAATTAGCAAAATGTATGGGAACATAAATAATATATATAATACTGCAAAAGTAAGTGTAGCACATCGGCAACAACGATTATTAAATGCTCAACAAGAACATATTTATGACTGGGTTGACCTGGATTGTTCTTCAACCCTCGCCAGTTGCAAGAAAAGTGCTTAAACCAATGACCACTTCTTCAAGAAATATCACTATCTACGATTAATACAGCACTTAAGAACTTTTATTATTCTGTTAAAAAAGTGTAATTTCTTCCTGAAAGAAGAAATACACCGGACATTCAAGCTCGCTTTGATTACGCAATGCAGTACAACAGAATGATGAAAAATGTTCTTCATTGACGAATATACGGAATACAAATATATTTTCGTGTTTCATACGGAAGATCTGTGAAAAATACCACAGCATCAAAAGTAAAAGCACAGTTAAGAAGGCGCAAGTATTCTATTGCTGCTGCAATGAACGTACAATTTCTTGTACTTGTTTCAAATTCAAGATGTGCCCTTTAATGTACTGCACCTTTCTGAATTTCTCACAAATTTAATTCAACATTTACATAATGACGGTGTAGAAGGGGCATATATTGTTATGGGCAATGTAAGATACATAGAAGTGAGGAAGTTTTAGCCCTCATTAGAGGTCATGGTTATTTTCCAGTGTTTCTTCCTGCTAATAGCCCTTTTCTAAACCCAATAGAAGAGTTATTCAACCAGGTGGAAGCAGATAATAAAAAGAACACAACCAACGAGTGAAAATGAATCATATGAGGCAGTCAATGCATCTGAGCGTATAAGTTCACAAAATTGTTTGAATTATGTTCAACACATGGAGACATATTTGCACAACTGTTTACAAAGAAATGAAATTTTTAATTAAGTTATGTTTATAATACATAGTTGTTACTCTGTGTTTGTATCTAAAAACAAAAAATAAATTTCTCACTTTAATGTGTAAATTGCAAACGCAATTGACAAAAAAGCAGAAACGTAAAAGAAAATGATTGTATAAAACTAGACAGTCGCGATTTCATATGCTCTTTTTAGTTGAATTAACCTATCATTTTCGTTGAGGGTAGGGTATATATCTACATATGTACATATGTGCATTATGCAAACTCGCCTTGTTGTTGTTGTTCTTGCTGTAATTGATTTGAACATATGGCGCCGTAATATGCACAAATTAAATGTGTATAAATATTCCTCTGTCATCTACCATAAATGGTAGCGGCTATTTTCAGTAAGAGAAACTTTCACACGGTCAATATCCACCTACATTCGTAGCTATTGTCATCCTCTCGGTCTGCAAAGTTCACGCGATACTGTGAAGAAAAGAACAGTTGTTCAAATAAACAGGCAGAGAAAGTGCCATAAATTTCGATAAAAATTTAGTTGGGTTTTACGTGACTTATTATTGACTTGTGCACATTAGCAATACACATTTTATGTTCTTAGTCTTTAGCCAAAATAGCTTATTTCCATACATACATAATATGTTTAAGAAACGTATATTACATGATATATAGGAAAAACAAATTATTGTTAGTATTATTTTATGACTTTACTGATATATCGTCGTAGGTAGACCTTTTAAACAAATAACACCTTATCCACACATAAAGTATCCAACAATTGTAGATAATTTGATAAAGCATTTAAATAAATGTTTAAACTAATAACTGTACTTAAATAAATATTTACAATAAATATCTAAATGTTTAAAGAAAATATACAAATAGTGAGAGAATAATGAATTATTTGAGTTTCAAAGATGACAGGAGTTGTAAACAAAGCCATAACATATACATGGGACATATGGAAACTCAATATTATCACAGACAGACATTAACGAGAATCATGAGACTGGGAATTTTCATGGACTTATCAAAAGCATTTGATAGCCTGAACCACGATAAATTATAAGGTCAATGCGGGTAATGGGACCTAGTTTTACAACTTTTGGTTTGTTATAGTGCACCCAAATTTTGCTATCTGCGGAATAACTTTGATACTCTACGATGTTTTTGTGCCACTAATGTACTATTAGTGACCCAAATCTCAATCTCCTGTAATATCGCTGAATATTTCTTTTTACTTTTTTTTTGTTTTACCTGCTGGTGGTCCCATTTATCCTTAAAATTGGGGTAAATGCAACCACCCCGTGTAATTTCATATCTCTTTAATATAATCCAAATACGGGTCAACTGGCACCTACCTGGCACACTGCACTACAATGGCTAAAAGTTTCGCTTCAAAATACGCACTTATTTTCAAGATACAGGGATTATAAAAGCATCATGTCAGCAGTAAGTTTTTATTATGAAATGATTACAAAAGGCAACAGTTCTATTTGTAATAAAAATTAAATTTCTTCATTTCTGGCACTTCAAAATAGCCCCTATTGTTGATTTTCAAAGGAGGATTGATTATTTTGAAGACAGCACTTTCTTTGTACCACAATTCATCCTTTGGGATAGGCCATTTCCAAATATCTCCCAATTTACCACTTCGTTGCATACAACTTATTTTAACATTTTCTGTATTTTCGTCATTTCTATCAATAATCTGGCCAGGATAATAACCCTTCTCATAGCTGACAATGACATAATCACCTTCCATAACACTGACTGTAGTGTCTTCTGTTTCTTCATCAGTATTTGAAGAATCAGATGAAAGGATACAGGTGAGATATTATCCTTTGAAGTACTACTTGAAGGGCTGGGAGATCGTCGTTTTGTCTTCTTTGTTTTCTGATTTGTACTGAATGCACTCGACGAAGATGTCGTGGACATTTCAGCAGCTGTTTTAGAGGATGCTTTCTTTTTAGGCGTTTTTGCTAACCTCTTTTCCAACTTTTGTCTCTTTTCCGCTTCTTCAGCTTCTAATTTCTTTAAAAACTCAGGTGTTGAAATTATTACAACGAAAATAGTGCAGCAACGTGATTTATTTGCAACTAGAGGTGCTTTACTCTGACCAATAAATTTCAACAAAATACCTTCGCAGGAATTGTTATTTAAGGGATTCTCTGCTTCTGTTGCAGTAATGTCTGCTACAATGTTGGCTTCATCCGCCCCAATCTCGACTGGAAGCTCTGCTCTTCTTTATATTTCTTGTATCTTTTCAAATCTTCTGAATTAAAAATCTTTTCATTTATCACATGTTCATTGACGGGAACTCCTTTTTCTTGAAGAACATCCTTATCAAAGATTCCAGTTTTCTTGAAACCGTTAATAACGACGCTCTTTGGTGTTTCATCCAATACTTCTTTTAAGATCCCAACAAACAGTTGCTTAGGGATACGTTTTCGCGGGTTAGCCCTTTGCCATTTCACCAGCTTATCATCCCACCTATCTTGTAGTGATTTATTTACAGCAACATCCAGAGGTTGTAAGATGTCAGTAGTGTGTGGGGGTAGTTTCAAAATAGTAACAGAATTTTTAAGAGCTTCTTTTATAATCTCTGGATTAACATGACTTGAGTGGCCATCGTAAATTAGCAAAGCAGGCAGTTTATCACCGACAAAGGGCAGAAAACATTTTCGGAACCAGTTTGTAAAAATAATTGTGTTCATCCAACCCTTTTTACTAGCAGCATATGCAGTTTGGTCTGAAGGTTCTGTACTTACCCATGACTCTAAAATATTCTGGCCTTTAAATATACATAATGGTGGCAATAAAACTCCAGAAGCTGAACCACAGATTAAAATTGATGTATTTTCCCTCCCGGTTCCTGCAGTCATTCTAATTGTTCTATTTCCCACAGACCCTACCACTTTGGTTTTTTTAGGGTCGTTACAAAACGATGTTTCATCACAATTAAATATGTGGTCTGGTTTATCTGTTAAGTTCAAATCTTGGATGGTAGTGGATAATAACTCGTAGAATTCATAAAAAGTAAATGGGTTTCTTGATTTCATAGGGGCACATTCAACATGCTGTGGTTTTTTTTATAGAGAAGTTGTTTCTTTTTTTAAACCCTAGGAACCACTCCTCTCCAGGCTTATCATTTTTAAAGTTAGTCACTATATTGTTCTTCTGAATAAACAATTGAACAATTTCTAAAATTTCTTTTCTTGTTAGAGCAAATCTCCATTTCTCCATTGTTTTCAATGACTTGACGAGTTCTGCTTCATGCTCAGGAGCCAATTGACGTTTCCCTCCCCCACCAGAGCCGTTTTTTGAGCAGCAACCTTTTCCTCTGGTGCCTTGTACTCGATGCAGAAGAGTTGAACGAGGTATATTATAAGCTTTCGCAGCTCTTCGAAGAGTTTTTCGTCCATTTTTAACATCGTCAATGGCAAGGTTCATTTCGTCGTCAGTGTAGGATTTGCCTCGTTGTGTTTTTCTGGTATAAACTCTACTCATTGTGATTATTCTGAAAAAAAGAATGAATGATAGAGGAAGGGGTAAATGGGACCTGGTCAGTTCCATTTACCCTAGACGGTTGTCCCCAATTACCCCAAATCCAATAATTCCCTGAGGTAAATGGAACCCCCAACACAAACATAAGCTAAACAATATTTTGCTTGTTGGACCTATGGTAACATAATAAAATACTTTTACACTTACCCCAGAAACACAATTGGGTTTGCAAAATATATAATAAACACTTAAACTGAGTGGAAAAACAAAGTATTGCACAATGTTGTAATCTGGCATATTCTGCGCGCGAAGTTATGCGGCCATGCCAGGTCCGCCGTCAGCACAGCCAGGGCCCGGGGCAAAATAATAGAGCGGGCCCACTCCCACTCGATATTTGATGTGTTTTATTTTTGTCAATAGTAATAGGTTTTATGAAAACAAAACTAACTACTGCATTATAATAACAAGAGTTATTTTCCATAAAATAAAACAAACTTACTTATAAACTTATTTAATAATAATTACTTAAGACTTCAGTAATGTTCATAATAACACTAACAGATTTTGAACTATTTTTTATTTACAACAACACTCTTCTTGCCTTCCTTTCTGCGAAAGTTTGAATAATTGAGTCAAATTTCAATGTTCTTGGTAACCTAGACTCAATAGACAACACTCCCAAATTTGACAATCTTTGCTGTTCCATAGTCGATCTCAAACAATTTTTGACTCTACTAAGCACACTAAACGAACGTTCTGCCTGTGCTACCGAAACGGGAAGAGTGCAAAATATACGGAGTGCTATACACAAATTAGGAAATAAACTAGTAATTTTTAGCGCTGATAATTTGTTCAGCAACTTCAGAGGTGGCAGTGGAGTGTCCGAGATGTTGCTCTTTGCAATTGATTTTAAATATTTAACCTTCTCCTTTAATTCGGGGCCAACATCCACTTCGTAGTCATTTGAGAATCCACCACATACTTCTTCAATTTCTTCGTCATTCATTTCTTAATATTTCCACAAAAATGAGAATTTTTCTGTATTTCTTTTAGTGCTGTGAATCTGGATGACAAATTGGCTACTAGGATATCAATTAATTTGTAGAATACTTCGATTCTAAATCGTTCTTTGGGGTCAAACCTGGGTTGGTTAGATTCTGTTTAAGCTCTTTCCTTTCTCTTTAAACTCATAACAACATTCAATACTTATAAATTTCTCTACACTGTCAGAGTATGATAAAAGTATGTGATAATTAATTCAAAAAAGTTGCATGAAGAATTGTGTGTAAAACAATGAGTTTCGCGTTGGATACCGCGTCTGTTGACCGAAGAACAGAAAGCAGCTAGAGTGAATTGGTGTCAACAAAACTCTAGACCACTCCAATGTCACAGTGGTAATGCATCTTGATTTTACTTATACGAGCTAGAAAATAAAAATTGGGTGTTCCAAAGTGAAGAAAAGCCGACAAGGTCATCCGTTCTCGAAGTGTCTCCAAAAAGATGGTCGCGACATTTATCTCGAAAGCAGGTCATGTAGCAGCAATTCCTCTACAAGATCAAAGAACTGTTTTACCGATTTGTATACAACCATTTGTTTGCTTCAGTCATCGCTTAGTTACGAAAAACTAACCCCAAACGACAAATCATCCTACACCAAGACAATGCAAGTTCGCAAACAGCTTGCAAGACAATTAAATTCTTCAAGCAACAAAACGTCGCATTGTTAGACCATTCTCCGTACAGTCCCAACCTAAATCCGAAAATCAAGGATCGACCGCATGGTCAGAAGGTCCAGTCGTCAGAACGAGCTGTCGATGTCTTCAAAAATGCAATTTTGACTGTACCAACAAATGGATGCTTCCAAAATTAGTTCGAGCGAATGCAAAAGTAGATTAATTATCGTAAAGAGTACTTCGAAAAACAATAAAGTCTTTAAAAGTTATCTATTGTTTTATTCCAGCTCTATATTAACACGACATCCCTTGTATCATGATTGGGTACAAAATCTGTATTCCCCGAATTGCTTTGCACTTATATGGTGCAGCATCGGTACAAATCAAGTAGCAGTTTTTCTTATAAAAGCCCAGATTGCCACAATAAACTTGTATTGTTGAAAAAAGCAGCGACTGTGGAATGATTCACTTTGTACAGCACTTTTAAAGTCAGCAGACATGATTTATCTTTTCCTTCATTATCTCCAAATATACGTATCAAATAATACAAAATTTGCTATGCATCTTTGTTCTACGTCGGTTGTTTCATACAACGACACCTAAATAGAATGATCCTTTACTTTTTCTGTTAATATTTCTTCAGTGTTGTTCTATATAACTCGGAAAAGTAATTTTTTCTTAACGCCGATTTATCTGGAATATTTTCTTTAGTATACTTTTCCATAAAGTTGCGAGAAACTTAATTCATTAATTTAGATAATGGATGTCAGCGCAAATAAAAGCCGCACAAAGTTCTTCACTGAATACAGAGCATTTAGGTACATTCCGGAGTAAATTAGAAATTAACACGTGTCCTTCGTTATTTCCCCTTCTACGATTTCTATTGCTTGCTTGTTTTCTGGTCTGAAGATGCTGACCTTTTTGTCGCCGTACATGAACTTCCCAGTATTTACAAAATAACAGACGCCCATCTGTTGTAAAATCATTATAATTCCTCACAAATTGACTTAAAATTTCACTTACACACTTTTTTTTTCTTTAGTCATTTTTAAGGATGGTAAAACTATTGTAACTAGTCCACAACTAATACAGACTGGTAATGTAAAGGGACCTGGTAAAATTAAGGAAATCCCCGCTATATTTATTTCTCGTTGTTCGATAACCCGGGTAATCCCCGGTAATTCTCTTAGTATGTCCAAGTTTTGTGGTTTCCAAACCTTAAGTATTGTGATGATTGCTTATAGTAAGATTATATAGTTGTCTACTTGCGTTTGGTAAAAACAAATAATGGTAAATTTGCAAATTAGGCAGAAAACAGGAATTGATACAAAAGATTTAAAATATACATATGCAAATGCACATTTATCATAAGCCTATTTATCACTATAAGGTGCAAAAGTGGACACGAAACATCAAAGGATCTGACTAAACTGTCGCTTCTCCTTGATCGTTGTTCTCTGGGTGTATTGTGAGCGGCCACGAACTGCACAAATCAAAAAGTTATAGCCGAGCAGTTCAAATCATCCATTCTCACGTTCTTTTCATCCCTGTATTCTTTGCAAATCAATGAAAATTTTAATCGCACACTTTTATGTTACATGCTGTACAATACTTACCTATGAAAGTATTAGTTAGAACGTCAATATTTTGATGAAAAGCAAGCTGTGCATATTTCATACAGGGTGTCCCAGAAATAAAAAGACGGAGTAGCAGAAATCGGATGCTAGATTGTGTAAAAACGTACCCTCAAATTATCAAGTCTTTATTCGTGCGCAGACGGCAGAAAAATAATAATAAAAAAATTCAATTGGCCTTACGCCGACCCTGGACTAAATATCCACCTGCTTCACTTTCACAATCGGTCCTTTTCAGGACCACCATATTACTTGTGTTAAAAAAAAAGGAGGAGGAATAGATACTTCATAATAAATATCAAACCATTAATTACTTTAATTTTACACCCGCTAGAAAAAAATAATTACATTCTTGATATTTACTGTAATCTAGAAAAACCACGATTTATTGAATATTCTAAAATAATAATAATCAGCTGGTTCCGACTACAAACACATTAAAGAGCAACAACCGTCTATTTTAAATATAAAAACAATCTTTTATTGCCTGCAATAAAGTGGGTCGCCCATCTGGCAAAAAATATGTTTTATATGAATGAGTACGATTTAACGTTTTTTTCCCGTTTTATACAAATAAAAGCGTATTTTTCTATGAATGCGTGTTCGTTCTATTTACAAATGAGCATTCTTACGTGTATTTATAAACATACATTCTGTGCCAGGTCCGTAATGTATTTTTTTTATCTAAAAAACAACATAGAAAATTAAATTATTAATTTCTTCGTTATTGCGGTATATTTGGGCCTGTTTCTGTTCGGACTTTACATACCTGCTACTCCGTCTTTTTATTTCTGGGACACCCTGTATAGTCCCGTATTTCTATATATAAACCTCGAGGAATAAAAATTAGCTTTGGGTTTTCCAACAGCTGCTAAATTATGTAATAATTTACTAAACTAATTGTGGCAAATTACAAAAAGTGAGATTTTCTTCTAAAACAATCGCGCCGAAGACATGAAAGTCGCCGTTCTAAATACTTCTGTCGTTTTCTTATTCGCATAGAGGCAAAAGTATTTCATTATATAAAAGATGAGGATTGCTTCATCTGATACAGAGGTTGTGCAGAAACTAATAAGACGTCTGTCGCGTTTCCTTATTTGATTTTGATGTCGTCGTCGCTTATTTTCATTAGGAAATACCCGTTATGTGTGTATGTGTGGACACAGATCTAAGCCGTAGTACATATAATATTATAGAAACAGGATTATTAGGAAATTTACAATAATTTTATATTTCAGTTTCTAGATTTCTTTTTTATTTTGCCTGGAACGTGTTGTAATCGTTTTAATAGCAGAGAGAAAATAACTAAACATTTAATGATTATAATTGAATAAGAATTCGTAATATATTCAGTCGGCATTCAGGGATACATTAATTAAGTTCTAAATTTTACAATATAACTCGGCCACAGTGCCATCTATCGGTCCAGATTTTGTGATTTTCTTTTTTGGCACTAAACCAACATATTGTGCTGAGTAACAATATTGATGTTTGGCACTGTATATTTTTGAACAAGTTGGAAGGATTATTTAATTTTACTAATTTTTCTTTGTGACTGTTAAATTAAAATATTTAAACTAAAAAAGAACAGTTGTGTATACTTAAAATGTTATTTATTACAATAAAGATGTGTGCAGTCAATTATGAAAACAGTACTTGAAGGAGTTGTAGTGGACCAGGTTCTTGGTGGCCGTAATTTTCATTGGTATCTGAAAATGGAGATTTAAATATTATAATTTATGTAAAAATGTAGTTTGAAATCTTGTAAAACTTGTCTAATTAACAATAATGTAAAGTAAAATAATTTAATGTTGATTGTTGAAGTATGAAGGAAACAACTTGGTAAATAATTGCGCGGGTAAAGTTTGAATAAGCGGATCTGTCAAAATTGACATTTACAGAAAATTTTGATTAGCAATATTTTTTGAAGTACAAAGTCTTAGTAATTCATTATTATAAATTAATAGAGATTTAATAGAGAAGGTTTACTAAAGTTTGAAAAGCACTGAAACGTATCAATAAAGTTTTATAATACCATTTTGAACAAGAATTGTGAGAAAAGGAATTTAATTGGATGAAATTAGAAAACGGAAATATTGTCTTGGTGACGATAAACAAACAACAAAATTGAAAAATATTTTTTCAAGAAAGGCGCGTGTACTTTTCGGAAAATCACGATTTTATTCCGAAAAGTATATCTTAAATTCACTAAAACCGCGAAAGTTGGTGCTTAAAGTGTTCTTTTCAGCATAGAAAATATTTATTTGATAGTAGAATCAAAATATATTATAAAGAAGCATAAAATTATTCAATAATTTCATTATAATTTAATTAATTGATATCCTGTATGGAAAAAGAAGATATAGTCTAAGGAAAATAAATATTTAGAGATTACTTACCAAATATTGACCAAGTCCGAGCGGAATATTGAATCCATCAGTTGCACGTGAGGTCAAAGAGGGATTCCAGTTATCCAAGTCCAGTTTATTGTATAAAAACGAGAAGTTCCACTAGTTAGAATCCCTGATGTCGTTCCAGTAAATGTTAAATTATTTAGAGGATCCGGTAACCCATATATATTTCCGAAGAGGTCTAGTTCAGTTTAATTCGAAATAGAAGTACAGCTGCATTTAAATCCAGAAGATATCCCGCAGTTTTGAGGACACAACAAGCTACATCCTGTAAGATATAACCGAAGCAGTTCCAGATCCTGGAGGAGAACGAGGATACACCAAAAGTCGTGTTAGGAGGGTTTCCAGAGAGTTACCAGTTGCACAGAACGAGTCCAGGAAGATCCTGTGAGAAAAAAAAGGAAAACATAATTTAAACAAACCAGAGATAGACGATAAATATTAACAAGAGGTTGTATAATTTTTAAATAAGGAAAATTTGAATTTATTTAATTGTATATCGAGTAAAAGTCTTAAATATTATTTAGAATTGATTACTAGTCTAGAACAAGTATAGAAATATGTTTTGTTAAAAGATTAAATCTCTATTTTCATAAAAAGTTACAGATTATGCACATATATAAATGAATTGACATGACCTTGGTACTAAAACATACCTACAACTTGGTTAATATTTTATAGACGAAGGTTGTTTATTGATAATTGATTTGCATCGTATAATGCATGCCAAATTGAAAAAGATACATTGAGTTGAATTTTGTACATACCTTTTGAATAAATAACATTTGCTAAACATCCTTCATATCACAACAAACGTACAGGTGCGATTAGACAGGTTAACTATTTATGTACATGTCGAATAACTATTTTGGATGTATATTTTCGAATCAGGATTTATATATTTGTTGTCATTAAACTAGTATTGTGGTGAAATTCTTCTTTTTATTTGGTAAAATAGTAACATTGTGTTAGACATTTTCATAACGGACATAGAAGCTGATAAGTCAATGACCTACAAGTAAACAAAATAAATTAGCATTATAAAGTTTATAGTGAGAGGAAAAGTATACATACCGTACTATTGTTATCCTATAAGAGGGATAATGTATTAGCAGCAATATTCTCTTCATTATAAGAATAAGTATAACAAGATTATTAGAAACATTTAAATTGTTATTTTTATGTAGCAGTGTATAACGGTAAATACATAAGCGACATCTTTATTAAAGTAAATGAAATGCTTGTACTGCGCGGTTAAAAATAAAACTAGTTACATTTATAGGAAAGTCATACCATAAAGAAGTGATGAATCGTAATTAATATTTGAAAGAGTTAGGAGATTAATATTTATTTCTAAATGCAGTAAATAATATTATTATTATTATAAAAAAAAGAATTAATTAAATTGATTAAGAATAAAACTGAGTAGTGTTTGGGCATAGATAAAAGAAATAAAGAAACCTATAATAGCATATGAGTACATTAATGTTGGTGCGAAAATTTTAAAATATTATATACTGAGTGGTACATTATCATTATCATAGATTATAACCTGAGATTAATTGAGTAAATTTGAATGACTAGGTAAGAGAGGAGATATTATTAGCAATACAAATAACAAGATTTGAGTAAATTAGGGTATATTATTTATTATATGTGTTGCAAGTATATTATCCCCTCCACTAGTGCATTTTATGGCGTGCCCAACGTGGAGCGATTGAAATAAGACTCGCAAATAGTATTTTGATTATCTTATTAACTTTGATTAGGTGTTTGTGATTTATATTACCCTCCTTAGCTCATGTGTATGACGTATTCAACGTGTGGAAATAAAAAAAAAAAAGACTCGCAACAACATACTTTAAATATTTTATTTACTGTTTTAATAGAAGTAACATTAGTATACATTTTACAAAGGTAATTAATTCAGCTTAAAACATATTAAGGTATAAGAAATTGTGTACTTTAATTATTCAAAATGAATACCAGATCTAAGAGTAACTTTGGATTAAATAGATCTGAATCATCTAGTGACAGTGAAGAGGAAGTAGGTCAGGAGGTGAATATACCAGAGGGAGGAGAACTTACATTACAAGTTCAGGAAGGTATTGAACAGACAGGGGAAACACAGGATAGAGGTGATAAGGTGGAAATTCAAGGAGAGACTTCGAAAATGGAAATGTCGACCCCAGTAGTAGATTTTGGACCAATTTTACAAATATTAAAACAAATGAATGAAGATAATAAGAAAAATAGAGAGGAGGATCTGAAGAGAAGCGAGAAAAATAGGGAAGAGGATAAAAAAGAATTAGGTGAAAAATTGGATAAATTGGAGAAGGCTAACATTGATACTAGAGAAGAAAATAAAAGAAATCTTGAAGAATTAAAGAAAACTTTACTGAGAGATACAGAAGAAAAGGTTAAAAAGCTTACTATTGAAATGGATAGTCAGGAAGTTAAATTGCGGAAAGAAATGGATGATAAGATGAAAATTAAGGATACTGAAGTTAAAACTCTTATTACAAAGAAAGTACAAGAGGTGGAAGGTAAAGTAAAGGTAGTACAAGAAAACGTAAAACAATTAGAAAAGAACAATAGTGAGATACATAAGGAGTTAGCTAAACGTATACGAGAGGAAGTAGATCAGGTTAGCAAAGATGTTACGGACAAGACAGATAAATTGGCGGAAAATTTTAATAAGAAGATAGAAAATACCGAGGATAAGTGTTTGAAAGATATTAGAGTATTAACAATGTCTACTAATGTTCAGAAATCTGGAATGGAAGAGGTTTTAAAAGAGTGCGAGGTTCAGAAATTAGAGTTGAAAGAACTTTTGTTGAAATCTAAAAATATTAAAATACCACAAGCTACTTGTACACCGTCTTATCATATATTGAATAACGGTATAAGAATTGAAAATATTACTCATTTTAGCGGAGATAAAATGACGACACATCCCATGGCATATTTAACTAACATCTTAAGATACATAGAAGAGATACAGGATTTTAGGAGCCAAATGAATATCATTCGAGCGACTTTAAACAATGGTGCAGCGGATTGGTTTCAAAGGGTTGAAGACAGTTGCGATGATTTAAGTAAGTTTGTGGAATTATTTAAAAACAATTACTGGAGTGAGACGCAGCAAAGCAGAGCACATCAGAGGCTGTTAACAGGGAGATATCAGCCAGGTAAATCTTCGAGGGAGGCTTATGCACAAAGAATGTTTAATTATTGTAGATACATCTCACATTTAGACGAACAGACCATATCTCAACATTTGTTGCAACATTTTATTCCTGTTGATACACATGCAATTATTTGTCAAAATGTAACAGATATGAATGGGTTGATCAACATACTTAGACGATTAGATGATTATTCAGACGGCGTGAAATATAGGGAATTTCGACAAGTGAATGGAAGAAACGAATCTCAGAATAACCAGCAACGTTCGTCAAATATCAATGGTGCGAATAATCAATATGCACGTAACAATACATCTTTTCCACAAAATGCGTATCCGAGGAATAATCAACCTGGTAACAGTCAAAATAACAATTATGGGCCAAGACAACCTTACCAGTTTAATAGTCAACAGAATAATAATTATAATAGGAATTATAATACACAAGGGAATGGTAATAACAATTGGAATAATAATCGTGGTATCATAAATGGAGGTAATGGAAGACCAAACACAAATAGGAATAATCCATTTATAAATCAATCTGCGAGACAAGTACCTCAGCATAATAATTACCAAGATCAAAACAATAGGTATTATGGAAACTCGAGACAGGTAAATAATATACAGACTCAAGATTGGAGAAAATCAGATAGGAGGATTACTGGAAGACAGGATTCAGATGAAATAGAAGTTGGTCAAATAGAAGAAAAAAAAACGCCAATTTTGGAGATGAAATTGAATCCATATCAAAATGCGATACCGGGAACATCTCATTAATAGATGATTTTGATATAAATAGAGTTAGTTGTAATATAAGTAGAAGTAGTGATATAACGGGAATGGGGAATGTACAAAATAATTTAGATATGGGAAACATAATTAATAACTATGAAAGTTTACCTTTTTGCATAATTAGTATTAGAAATGTTAATTTTAAAACTTTATTGGATTCTGGTGCAGAAATCTCTCTCATAAAGGAAGATATGATAATGAAAATTCCTGAATATTCTAAATATATAATAAAAGTCAAAAATACGAATGTTATGTCCGCAAATAAGGGAAAAATGGGATGTATCAATAAAAGGTTATGCATAGATGTCGTTTTGAGTGGATATAAATTTATTATGCAATTTTACTTAATAGGCAATTTGTTTTATGATTGCATACTAGGAATAGATAATATGAGAATACTTGGAATGAATTTAGATTTTGAGGAAAACAAAATTAAGATAGGAGGGAAGGATATTTTATTAGAAAAAGTTGTGGATGTGAAAGAAATAAACGCCTATATTGAGTATAAGGAAGATATTCAGAATGAGGTAAACAATATTATTATAGCAGATCGTGCAGAAAATGATGATACACAAGAACATTTGGAAGGGGCAATGTTCGAATTACCCAGATCAACAGATATAAATGAGGAATATGGAGATACTGTTATAATTGAAGATAAGCATGAAGTTAAAGTTATAAGGAATAAAGCTGACATTCAAACTTTTATATGGCTACAAAAATTACCAGAACCATGGATTGAAAATAGTTTAGTAGAAATTCTTGATAAGAACATTAAATTAATAAATGATGAAGTCGTTTTTGCCAAAGATTATGAACACCGGTTATTGATTAATGATGATTCGCCTTTATCATGTAAAAATTATCCAATACCGTATTTTTTTCAAGATCGTGTAAATGAAGAATTAAGAAAATTAGAAGAAGCAGATATTATAGAGAGATCGAACACATATTTTATTAGTCCTGTTGTATTAGTAAAAAAGAAAGACAATTCTATTCGACTTTGCATTGATGCGCGCTTAATTAATCTTAGGATCATGCCTGAGCACGAAATTCCACAAAACATTGATGTCCTACTTACCAAATGTGGAAATAAAAAGTGGTATAGCAAATTAGACCTTAAGAATGCTTTTTGGTTAATAAGGTTGGACGAGAATTCCAGGAAGTATTGTGGTTTTAACGTAAATGGAATTACTTACCATTTCAAAGTCTGTCCTTTCGGCATTAAAAGTAGTCCTGCGGGATTGATAAGATTTCTTCACAAGATACTGGACAAATATGAAAAATTTGCTCTTCATTATTTAGATGATATAATAATATTTTCAGATGATATAGAATCACATATAAACCATATAGAGATTATTATAAATACTTTACAAATCAATGGCATGAAATTAAACTTGTCTAAGTGCCAGTTTTGCCAAAAAGAAGTTAATTATTTGGGTTACGTAGTAAACCAACAGAATATTTTACTAGATCCACAAAGATTAGAGGAGATCCAAAATTATCCCAGACCAAATAAACTCAAGATGCTGAGAGGTTTTTTAGGATTGTTGAATTACTATAGGAAATTTGTATCTAATTATAGTCAAAAGACAAGTACGTTGTTAAATCTACTGAAGAAAGGAACGAAATGGAAATGGACTGATGAGTGTGAGGAATGTTTTGTACAACTAAAATCTAATTTTGTAGAAAATCTTAAATTATATCATCCAGATTTTAATTTAGAGTTCATCGTTAGGACAGATGCATCAAGTGTAGCAGTTGCGGCAGAATTGATACAAATGAAAGATGGTATCGAGGTTCCGATATATTTCGCGTCAAGAACTTTAAAGCCGTGCGAAAGGAAATTTGGGATATCAGAACTCGAGATGCTTGCAGTCATATATGCATTGACCAAGTTACGTTATTACCTAATAGGGAAGAAATTCAAATTGGAGACGGATCACAAAGCTTTATTGAACATTATGACGACTAAATTAAATAATAACCGAATTTATCGTTGGACGTTGTTAATACAGCAATATGACATGGAAATTGTATATAGACCGGGGAAAGAAATGATTGCTGCTGACATTTTGAGTAGAAAGTATGGTGAGACTAAAACTACGAATGTACACATCAACTTGGTGAAATTGGGATTAGAAGGTATTTTTTCATTACAAAGAATTAGGGAAGCTCAAGAGTCACCTGAGTTGGAAATAATTAAAATTAATCTACAAACAAATGGTTCATATAAAGGTATGAGTATAAGAGAAGGGATAATTTTGAAAAAGATAGGCGATTTGGAGGTATATGTTACAGACGAAGAACATACAATTGAAATTATTCGACATCTTCATATGATGTACACACATATAGGAGCGAGAAAATGTTGGCTTATGTACAGAGAAGCTTATTATTGTAAAAATGACGAGAAGATAATTAAAAGGGTAATTAAACGATGTGAAACGTGCGTTTTGGCAAAGGAAAAGAATTATACTAATCAAAACATTAGTTTGAGCATCATAGCAGATGATAGATTACAATTAGTGGCGATTGATTTTATTTCTAATTTAATTCCGAGCACAAGAAGATATCGTAATATTTTGGTACTGTGTGACATTTTTTCTAAACATGTGCGATTAATACCTACACAGAAATGCAATACGGATACGGTTTTACAAGCTCTACAAGAGTATATAACAGAATATGGAACTCCTAGAACAATTTTATCGGATCATGCAACATACTTCATGAATCAAAGATATCATGAATTTTTAGATGAAAGAAATATTAAGTCACATCATATTTCAATACGACATCCCCAGGCTAATCCTTCTGAAAGGTATATAAAGGAAGTATTAAAATATTTACGTATATTACTGGAAGACAACCATCATAAATGGGCAAGATATTTAAAACAAATCGAATTCGTCATGAATAATACTCCAAGTACTGTACACGAAGCATGTCCAATAACTATTTTTACAGGACAACCTGCACAAAGGCCTTGGCAAGATGATGAAACTGCTGAAATAGGAGACAGGTATGAACAAATAAAGCACAAACTTTTGAAACGCAAAATTAAATGGGAGCAGAAGAAAAGAGAAAAACAACGTAAATATAAGATTTATAATATAAATGATAAAGTAATAGTTCGCGCGTTACGAGTAACAGATAGAAAGAATAAAATTATGGCAAAACTCATAAGGCCATATTCTGGACCATTTACAGTTTATCGAAGGATAGGTTTGAATAATTACGAACTAATTGATGAGGATACTGGTTATTTTAAAGGAACATATCACATATCTATGTTACATGACTATATAGTAGAATGATAAGTCATTGTATAGGTAAGACACAGTATTAGGAAGACTGTACTGTGAAAGTGATTAACGCCACTTCCTAAATCTGAGTTATATTAAATCTTCCGAAATAATAGGTAAGACACAATATTGGGAGATTGTATTGTGTAAGTGAGTAACGACACTTCCTAAATCTGAGTTAAATTAAATCATCCGAAGATAGGTAAGACACAATATTGGGAGATTGTATTGTGTAAGTGAGTAACGCCACTTCCTAAATCTGAGTTAAATTAAATCATCCGAAGATAGGTAAGACACAGTATTGGAAGATTGTACTGTGAAATGGGTAACGTCATTTCCTGTTCTGAGTTACAATAAATCATCCAAAACGACAAATCATTTACGACGATATAATTAAGACAAATCATCCACAACAATTTATTAAGACAAATCATTCACAACAATATAATAAGACAAATCATCCACAATGATATAATACGACAAATAATCAACGACAATTTAATATGACAAATAATCCACATTATTTGCATAAGTAAGAACAATATTGGAAGTTTAAACTGTAAAAGGAGAAATGACATTATTTCTCTGAATCATGCTAATTCATACCAAGGAAATTTTAGTCAGGACAGAAGATAAAAAAGGAGATCGTCTTCTGAAGGTACTTACAACACCTGCTTATCCAAGTAACATGTAGATCTAAAAATTTCAAAAGTTTTTGACAAATAGAGACCTGGAGTTTATTAGAAAATAAATAATTATATAGTAATGAAGTATTAGGAGGACATAAATACCTTATTATAAGATAGGGGCATGACCAGATACAGATAACAAATTGATAAGAAAGGGGCATATTGAATTTCGCTTTCTTTAAAATGAATAAAAGACATAATGATGAAACAGATATACATGTATACAGACAAGTTCATGTTTATCGAGAAATAATTTGAATTTATAGAGAGATTTTCAGATAAAGAATGTACATAAAGTATTCCGGTATTATATTAGATTAGTTTAGTTATAGGTCTGTTACAATTATTAGTTATTAAAAAAAAAAAAAAATGATGATTAATTAAAGGAAAAAAATAAGTTATATCCTCATTCCCATATTGTATATAAATTTGTAAATAACCATAAGAGAAGGTAATATAAGTAATCTTACTAGTAAATAGATTTGCCTGAGTATTTAAATGGAATGAAATGGATAAAGAAGTTGTATAGAGGATAAATAACCTTGAGCCTTATAAAATTAAAAAGAATGTTTCAGAATAAGTAAAGCACTGAATAAAGTTAGAAAATAATTATCAAGATGTAACAAACATGTTAGGTGATGAAGAAATGGAAAAGAAAGAAGTTAAGAAGAGCCTCTTAAAAATAAAATATGTTAGATGAAAGTAAATGCTTACAATAAATAGTAAATATTAAAAGTACCATAAGAATATGGAATTATTATAGAGTGAATATGTATAAAAGGGTGAATAATACCCAAAATGATATAAAATATAGGACCAAAAGTGTCTTAAAAAAGAATTATATAGGTAACGTAAGCCTTTAAAAACGATAAGTAAAAAAAAATATGGACTTTCCATAAATGAAAGTATAGGGAATGACGAAAATGTCAATTATAGGTAAAAAGGGAATTTGTTCGAATGAGAACAGTATATAATGAAAATAATATATAATTAGTAAGCATAGTGAATCATTTTAAAAGAGGCAAATAAGTAACTGAGGCATAGACAGATAAAAAGAATATGTTATTCACCTATTTATGTAAAAGTTAGTACAGATAATATTTTTATAAGGAGTTTGAGTAAGGAAACACAGAAAAACATATATGCAATTAATGTTAAAAAGTTTGATGGCAATTAATAAAAATATAGATATTTTAATAAGTGATAGAAAAATCAAGAAGGATTATAATACATAGTACGATAAATAATGGAACAAAAATTTTTTTTATACAGGTCAAAGACATCCATTTAAATAAATAAATTTATACTTTTATAATTAAAATGAAAATAAAGAAAAGCCTTATATTACTTTTGGACTTATAAGAAAGTTGAGTTTTATAGTTATGAGTGTCACAAATAATTTTGAATTTAAACACTGTTATGTACAGATAGTTATAAATAAATGTTATATGATATTACCAAATAATAGAAGATTCATTTGAAATCTGTTAAAGGATTTAGTAGATTAAAATAATTGTTTTGAGCACAGTGATAAACATGTGTATTATCAGATTTTGTTTAATAAATATAAATTTTGATTCGAGTTGAAAATTTACATTTTTTAAAAGGGGCATATGTGCTGAGTAACAATATTGATGTTTGGCACTGTATATTTTTGAACAAGTTGGAAGGATTATTTAATTTTACTAATTTTTCTTTGTGACTGTTAAATTAAAATATTTAAACTAAAAAAGAACAGTTGTGTATACTTAAAATGTTATTTATTACAATAAAGATGTGTGCAGTCAATTATGAAAACAGTACTTGAAGGAGTTGTAGTGGACCAGGTTCTTGGTGGCCGTAATTTTCATTGGTATCTGAAAATGGAGATTTAAATATTATAATTTATGTAAAAATGTAGTTTGAAATCTTGTAAAACTTGTCTAATTAACAATAATGTAAAGTAAAATAATTTAATGTTGATTGTTGAAGTATGAAGGAAACAACTTGGTAAATAATTGCGCGGGTAAAGTTTGAATAAGCGGATCTGTCAAAATTGACATTTACAGAAAATTTTGATTAGCAATATTTTTTGAAGTACAAAGTCTTAGTAATTCATTATTATAAATTAATAGAGATTTAATAGAGAAGGTTTACTAAAGTTTGAAAAGCACTGAAACGTATCAATAAAGTTTTATAATACCATTTTGAACAAGAATTGTGAGAAAAGGAATTTAATTGGATGAAATTAGAAAACGGAAATATTGTCTTGGTGACGATAAACAAACAACAAAATTGAAAAATATTTTTTCAAGAAAGGCGCGTGTACTTTTCGGAAAATCACGATTTTATTCCGAAAAGTATATCTTAAATTCACTAAAACCGCGAAAGTTGGTGCTTAAAGTGTTCTTTTCAGCATAGAAAATATTTATTTGATAGTAGAATCAAAATATATTATAAAGAAGCATAAAATTATTCAATAATTTCATTATAATTTAATTAATTGATATCCTGTATGGAAAAAGAAGATATAGTCTAAGGAAAATAAATATTTAGAGATTACTTACCAAATATTGACCAAGTCCGAGCGGAATATTGAATCCATCAGTTGCACGTGAGGTCAAAGAGGGATTCCAGTTATCCAAGTCCAGTTTATTGTATAAAAACGAGAAGTTCCACTAGTTAGAATCCCTGATGTCGTTCCAGTAAATGTTAAATTATTTAGAGGATCCGGTAACCCATATATATTTCCGAAGAGGTCTAGTTCAGTGTTAATTCGAAATAGAAGTACAGCTGCATTTAAATCCAGAAGATATCCCGCAGTTTTGAGGACACAACAAGCTACATCCTGTAAGATATAACCGAAGCAGTTCCAGATCCTGGAGGAGAACGAGGATACACCAAAAGTCGTGTTAGGAGGGTTTCCAGAGAGTTACCAGTTGCACAGAACGAGTCCAGGAAGATCCTGTGAGAAAAAAAAGGAAAACATAATTTAAACAAACCAGAGATAGACGATAAATATTAACAAGAGGTTGTATAATTTTTAAATAAGGAAAATTTGAATTTATTTAATTGTATATCGAGTAAAAGTCTTAAATATTATTTAGAATTGATTACTAGTCTAGAACAAGTATAGAAATATGTTTTGTTAAAAGATTAAATCTCTATTTTCATAAAAAGTTACAGATTATGCACATATATAAATGAATTGACATGACCTTGGTACTAAAACATACCTACAACTTGGTTAATATTTTATAGACGAAGGTTGTTTATTGATAATTGATTTGCATCGTATAATGCATGCCAAATTGAAAAAGATACATTGAGTTGAATTTTGTACATACCTTTTGAATAAATAACATTTGCTAAACATCCTTCATATCACAACAAACGTACAGGTGCGATTAGACAGGTTAACTATTTATGTACATGTCGAATAACTATTTTGGATGTATATTTTCGAATCAGGATTTATATATTTGTTGTCATTAAACTAGTATTGTGGTGAAATTCTTCTTTTTATTTGGTAAAATAGTAACATTGTGTTAGACATTTTCATAACGGACATAGAAGCTGATAAGTCAATGACCTACAAGTAAACAAAATAAATTAGCATTATAAAGTTTATAGTGAGAGGAAAAGTATACATACCGTACTATTGTTATCCTATAAGAGGGATAATGTATTAGCAGCAATATTCTCTTCATTATAAGAATAAGTATAACAAGATTATTAGAAACATTTAAATTGTTATTTTTATGTAGCAGTGTATAACGGTAAATACATAAGCGACATCTTTATTAAAGTAAATGAAATGCTTGTACTGCGCGGTTAAAAATAAAACTAGTTACATTTATAGGAAAGTCATACCATAAAGAAGTGATGAATCGTAATTAATATTTGAAAGAGTTAGGAGATTAATATTTATTTCTAAATGCAGTAAATAATATTATTATTATTATAAAAAAAAGAATTAATTAAATTGATTAAGAATAAAACTGAGTAGTGTTTGGGCATAGATAAAAGAAATAAAGAAACCTATAATAGCATATGAGTACATTAATGTTGGTGCGAAAATTTTAAAATATTATATACTGAGTGGTACATTATCATTATCATAGATTATAACCTGAGATTAATTGAGTAAATTTGAATGACTAGGTAAGAGAGGAGATATTATTAGCAATACAAATAACAAGATTTGAGTAAATTAGGGTATATTATTTATTATATGTGTTGCAAGTATATTATCCCCTCCACTAGTGCAATATATTGTAAATACAAGTCATTTTGATCCATAAATTTAGAATTTGTTAATAACTTGATTAGAGCGCCACTTTTCGTAGCCTGGCATAGCTATGAACCATCGTCTCGACAAAACAAATACATATATTCTGTGAATTGAAAACATTCAATTTAACAAAACAAAAAAGAATCAACTAAATATGTCGTTCCCATCGTCAGTTGTGATCGAGAGTGCATACAAAAATTATGATTTTTGTTGTTTGTCCGAAGTTTCCGACATTTCTTTGTAATTGGGCTGATTTTTTTTCTGGACAACTTTTCCAGGACCATCACGAACAAAACAAAAATAGATTATGCATATCTATCGATCGAATTGTGAGTTATAGGGTTCATACAAATATCCTACAGAAAAAAGCACTTTCAGTTTTCCAAAATTTTCCAATTTTCCGGGTAACTTTTCCCATTTTTCTTTCCCTAAAAACCTAATTCAGAATATTACAAACATTTTTAAAAGAAAATAGCGAAATCGGTCCAGCCGTTATCAAATGATGCGCTTACCAACGAACAGCATTTAATTTTTATTTATATAGATTTCAAATTGACAGCTTTAGTGAAAGCTGGGCTAGTGAATTTCGTCTTCTTCAAAAAAAACTTCTTGTTGTTGTATATTGTTGAATCCTGCTTTGGAAAACAGCCTGTAATTGTAGATTGCGAAACATTTTTCCAAGCTACCGATATCCAAATTAAAGCTCAGATTAAATTAAAGCTTTTGCATGTATCTCCAAAAGAATTTTCACTATTTGTGAATGCTAGAAGTCTTTCAATAAAAATTTTTTGGTACGTCATATTACAGTTATGGATCAGATCTAATGGCTGTCAATAGATATGGTGTTTGGAGCCAGAAACATAATTTTCACATTTTCAAGTTTCAATTGGCGGTAAAACTTTGTGTTGTCTAGACATAGGAATCTTCCATTTTGCTTTCTCATTTTTCCGCCAATTTTGTTTTTTGATCTCTGATATCATCAAAGCCTATTATTTAGACACCCATTCTAGCGGCAGTTTGTCGATATGAGATCCTTTAACACAACCAAGGTTTTTGCATTTCCCATTGATTGACAGATTTTCCTTGTCATCTTCTATATTTGCGCAAAATATAATTGTCAATCTCTGTTTTGCAGTTTTTTGCCAGTACATCTATGCTTTTTAGAGTGCAGCATTGCACTGTAAAAAATGGCAATTTCGTCAGCGTTATACACATTTTTTGGTGAATACCCTTGCCATAATACTTGAAGATTTGCCTTCCAAGCTTTGACAGTCTCCGGGGAAACATCAGTTGCCTTTCCTTAAATTGCTCTAAAGCTTACACTATGTTTTCAACAACATTTTTGAAGCCATCCATTTGAAACCTTTAAATCCGCAATCTTTAAACACTAGGCTGTTTCCAAAGTTTTTTCTTTTATTAAAGGTGTCGAAATGAGTTTTTTTACATCTTGCTTTACAAAACCAATTGTAAAGTATTTGGTCCATCGCCGAACCTTCAATTTTTGGAATTTTCCCAAGAGAAATTCCTTCTTCTTTTGTTAAAGCAGAGCAATAAAATCTTTCTTTGGCACCACCAGTGTGCTTGGTGCAAATGCCCTTTTTAGTGCCATATGTTCACGCGCAACATGCGTTGTCGATAACTCAAGAAAAAAAATGAGGTGTGGCCACCACACGACTTTCTTATACGTATGAGCGTTTGAAATTATAGACTTTTAAGAATTTTTTTTAGAAAAACTATTCAAAATCCTATTCTAAGTACTTCTATTCTCTTAATAAATCTCTATAGAATACATACTTTGCAAGATATTATCAAAAAAGTGCTCCTCGCTAAGAGTAAAAGTACTACTTCCGGTCCTAATTTTGAAATTTCATATATACAAAAAAATATTGCAAATCCAGTTTTAAATACTTTTGTACTCTTGAGAAATTTATATAGAATGCATAACTTACGACATATTTGCAAAAAATCGCTATTCGATAAGAGTAAAAGTGGTACTTCCGGTCTGAATCTCGAAATTTTTTTTATACAAAAGGTATTGAAAACTATGTTTTAAATACTTTTATACCCGTAACGTACTTGTCTAAAAAGCATGACTTGCGAAATATTCGCAAAAAACTGATTTTCGATAAGAGTAAAAAACCTACTTCCGGTAAGAATTTCGGAAAACTTTTTAGATAAAATTACTCTCAATTTTAATTTTAAGTATATATGAATTCTTTATAAATTTATTTAAACTTAGTAGTTGACGAAATATTGGCAAGATTTGATTTTTTCGCTGAAGTAAACTGCTACTTCCGGTCTACCGATTTTACTGAAAAACTAATCAGATCTCAAGAGGGAGATTATACACGTAAATACAAAATTTGGAATTGATATGTACAGCGGTTTGACCGCTATCGTGGTCACACACACAGAGACACACACACACAGAGAGAGAGAGAGAGAGAGAGAGAGAGAGAGAGAGAGAGAGAGAGAGAGAGAGAGAGAGAGAGAGAGAGAGAGAGAGAGAGAGAGAGAGAGAGAGAGAGAGAGAGAGAGAGAGAGAGAGAGAGAGAGAGAGAGAGAGAGAGAGAGAGAGAGAGAGAGAGAGAGAGAGAGAGAGAGAGAGAGAGAGAGAGAGAGAGATTTTTTAAAAACCACTTTTTTGGTATCAGGGGACTTCAAAACGTGGACATCTGCAAAAATCTCGAGGTCGAAACTTTTCATCATCACAATACTTCCTTATATTATAAGAAAGTAACAAATACGCACAGTCAGCTCGATTAAATTTGGCACATATTATACTTCGAAAACGTGTATATCGTGAAGAGATACAAGTATATTTATTAATAAGAAAAGATATGTAGGTACACATTTAAATGATAGCTTCGTTATTTAAGGATACACATAATATTCTATAAAATGCTGCAAAATTTCAGTAGTAACAATTTAACAATTAAATGTATAGCTTTAATTTTGTTTCTTCTTTGTATATGCAACAATATCCTGTTGATGACGGATTTGGAATCAAGTGTAATCTAAGTGTTTGAATAGGTCCAAATTCAAATTTTTCACTTACCTAACTTTATAACAAATATTGCAATATAAATTGTAGTATTGTCGTGGATTTGAGATTCTAGAAATGTGCTTCTTATAAGTGTAAAAATATACATCGTCCGCGTATATTAGACACCCACAATTACCACCAAAAAGAAACTGTGAGAGGCTAAGCTTGGTGCAGGTGTGATTTTAGAGTGTCTGAAATGTATTTGTTTATAACATTTTATAAATAAACGTCAGTGTTTTATCTTCATATATCGACTGCATAATAGGTGCAAGCCGACTTTATACATTTAGGCTGTAAGTTTTGGTTCTGTTGTCAATTTAACATTCAAGAAATGGATTTGTTTATAACGTTGTAACAAATTATGCGTTGGTGTGTTCTTCATATATCGACGGCGCATATTGAATGCAAGCGATTAGCATTAAATTGAAAGTGTGCGCAGGTAATTGTGGTACTGGTGTGAAGCTGCCACAACAATTTTTTTTGTATATAACTTTATTAAAAATAAATGCGCCGTTATTTTTTCATCAGATATCGACGGCGCATATTAGGCGCAAGAAATTTACACTAAATTGGAAGTTTGTGTCACAAGTTGTGGTACTGGCGTGAAGTTGGCACCAAAAAACTGTTTTTGTCTTAGAGTAGGTAAGATATATAGAGAGAGCATAATGTCAGTTTATAGACAAATAAAGTGATGCCAGGTGGGGTACGGGCAGGGTAGAAATGGTTCAATCTTGGCGGGTTGCATACCGTTAGGCATCATATGTAATAAAATTTATTAAATTATTTAAATTCCAATATTATTATTTTTTAATTGTTTATGGATGAAAGCTACTTCTCTAATAATTATACTTTAAAAAAACAAATTATAGATTTTTCTAAAAATAAATATTTGCAAGTGCCCATGAATTACTCGTAAACTTTCAGTACATAACTGAAGTAAAAATGTTTTTTCCAAAGATGCCTTTCGGAACAATTAATGGTTCTGCAAGCATAGAGATGTTTGTCATTTAACTGTAATATGCACTCAATATTTACTCTACGTAAAACTGAAATATAATAATTAAGAATGTGTATAAATACTTAGGTTAGGAATAGTATAAACAACTTACACAACAGCAAAAATTTATATACATATATATTTATTACTAATTTATCTACATACATACAACATTTAACTAGTCGCTTGAATTTACATATATGAGGTTTTATCTTATGATTTTATTTACAATATAATAATATATAAATGCTCTTCGTTACGTTCTTAGCTGGATCTCTTGATGGAAGGTTTGATTCACTCTCACTCGTTGATACTTAATAAACAATTCCACTGTAACCAAAGAAAATAATGCACTTGCTTCATAATTTATGTTTGTATAGCACTTCACTAAGGTATACCGGGTGGTGCAATAGTGTGTCGGCGGAGCTTAGTGTGAAAACTAATAACGCTGCAGCAATGAGACTTTACGTACGTATGTAGTATGCGACTGTGCATTTTCTAATTTTATTTACAAATATACAGGGTGTTCCAAATTTTCGCAACCACATTCAACTTTTTTATTTTAAATACATTGCTATACTTTCTAGATATTATAATGATAGCCATTCAAATTATCTTTGCAATGATATATGGATATGTGCACTTCAGACTGTTCGTTTTGATTTTATTGATAATATTGTTAAAATCTTGACAGTTGCAGCATCTAACATTTTAAGCTGTAGTCTGTAAATGGGTAGAATGCCTCACGTAACTCTTGTGTCTCTAATTTATGGACTAACACGTTATTTGTTTTGAGGTTAAACAAAGTGAATAAATATACAGGGTGTTAAATATGTCGTGTCTAAGTTATCGATCTTTATTGGTTATTTTCTCGTTTTTTTTAAATCTAACCGATAATATTTTTATAAGTCAGCATATTCCTTGTAAAATCGCCTTTAAAATGGTACCAATAACATAGTACTTATTTCTAGTATTTTCAAAGTTATAACCCTTTAATGGGATATACTCATGTTTATAACATGCAAAATGCGGGGCATCTAATAGTTGGTTGGCCATGAAAATAAAACAAAGTAATTTTAACAAACACCTGTTTTTTAAATGCTTTATCATTAGTTTTAGAAATACATTTTGAAAATTTTCGATAATAAAGCAATCTTAATTTAAAATGTGTTCAAATATATTTCCATTCTGCTCTACACATGCTCTCAACCGTCTCTGTATCGACAGACTTACATTCTCAACTAAGTTATTCTCACTTAATTGAAGAAAAGCGTTTCTTATTCGTTGCTGCATGTTCTCTGCCGTTGTAGGAGGTGTTGCGTAAACAATGTTTTTTACAGTTGGCCACAGAAAGAAATCACAAGGTGGAGATCTGGTGATCGTGGTGGCCAGCTTATCAAACTTCCTCTCCCAATCCACTTATTGGTGAATACCCTATCTAAATGTGCTCTTGCAGCAGCACCATAATGTGCTGGTGCACCATCATGTTGGTACCACAATCTCCTGATGACGTTATCTGGGAGGCCTTCTAATAGCAATGGTAAATTATTTTGTAGGAAATTTGTGTAGATTGCACAATTTAAAGTATTATCAAAAAAGAATGAACCAATGATAGTGTTTCCTATGATGCCTCCCCATGTGTTAACACTCCATTTTTGTTGATATAAAATGGGCTGAACAAAATGTGGGTTTGTAGTGTCATAATAATGGGTATTTTTTCTGTTTGTGGTTCCACAATTAGCAAATGTTGCTTCATCCGTGAAAAGCACATGATCTAGAAAAGTTATATTGTGTCGTAATTGTAAAAGTAGCCATTCACAGTACACTAGTCTCCTTTCAAAGTCCGTTTGTAATAAGTCTTGATGATTTTGAATTTTGTAAGGGTGAAACATATGTTTTTTTAAAATCCTTTTACAGCAGTGACTTCTATCCCGTGTTATTTCGGAATTATCCTTGTAGATACGTGCGGATTTTCCACAATGGACTGGACGACTATCACTTCATTATCTTCTGTAATCATAGTCTTACTTCTTTCATGTTCGACGTAATTCACTGAACCCGTTCGAAGAAACCTTATTAACAAATTTTCAAACGTTTTACTATCCGGTGCTCTTCGGTCGGGATATTCCATCGCATATGTTCTTGATGCTAAAAATGGATTTCTGTTGCTAGCGCCAAGAGCACATACCATGTCTATGAGCTCCTCTTTCGAAAAATTCATTTTAAAGCAAAAACAACAATAAACTATTATGGTGTCTAAATGAGAAATAATGTCAATAAAGCGATATAACTGATAACAAGGTAAATACAACACGTAACAACTACTAACAAACAAACGGAAATTAATAATTCACTAGCCGAACTTAATTTAAACAACAAAACGCAATTACAGAAAAGAGAAAATACAGAAAACGACTTTTAATGGACTTTTGAAGTAGAGATTTGACGTTTGGTGGTACAGCCATTTTTTTTTTAAACCAAGGCCAACCAACTATTAGATGCCTCACATATTGCATATTGTAAACATGAGTATATCCCATTAAAGGGTTATAACTTTGAAAATACTAGAAATAAGTACTATGTTATTGGTACCATTTTAAAGGCGATTTTACAAGGAATATGCTGACTTATAAAAATATTATAGGTTAGATTTAAAAAAAACGAGAAAATAACCAATAAAGATCGATAACTTAGATACGACATATTTAACACCCTGTATATTTATTCACTTTGTTCAACCTCAAAACAAATAACGTGTTAGTCCATAAATTAGTAACACAAGAGTTACGTGAGGCATTCTACCCATTTATAGACTACAGCTTAAAATGTTAGATGCTGCAACTGTCAAGATTTTAACAATATTATCAATAAAATCAAAACGAACAGTCTAAAGTGCACATATCCATATATCATTGCAAAGATAATTTGAATGGCTATCATTATAATATCTAGAAAGTATAGCAATGTATTTAAAATAAAAAAGTTGAATGTGGTTGCGAAAATGTGGAACACCCTGTATATTTGTAAATAAAATTAGAAAATGCACAGTCGCATACTACATACGTACGTAAAGTCTCATTGCTGCAGCGTTATTAGTTTTCACACTAAGCTCCGCCGACACACTATTGCACCACCCGGTATAGTAGTAAGAGTATATTTATACTGGCAATTCTTCGCAAAATGCTTTGACCAAAGTATACTGCTTTCCTTTGGAACCCAATTTGGCCTATCTATTTTCTTTATCCATAGATTCCTTCTAATGGGCTCTTTTGGTATCCTATAATCAAGAATTTTCAATGTTAAAAGATTTATATTCACCAAATTATGGATGAAATTAATAACTTTATGTACCTACCTACAATTGTGGAAAGTTATAATTTTCCTCTTCTCTGTCTGTAATTGCCTTGCACTCTCATGCTACTCCAATTTGTGCAATGAAAAGCGGCACATCAAACCATATTAAATACTAAGTACTAAATTAAATATAAAACAGCTAAATCCTTAGTAAAAAATGAGGTGTGGCCACCACACGACTTTCTTATACGTATGAAAGTGTTACTTGCGGTCCGAATTTTGAAATTTCATTTATACAAAAAATATTCCAAATCCAACTCTAAATACTTTTGTACTCTTCATAAATATACATAGAATGCATAATTTACGACATATTTGCAAAAAATCGCTATTCGATAAGAGTAAAAGTGGTACTTCCGGTCTGAATTTTGAAATTTTTTTTATATAAAAGATATTGAAAATTATGTTTTAAATACTTTTATACTCGTAACGTACTTGTCTTAAAAGCATGACTTGCGAAATATTCGCAAAAAACTGATTTTCGATAAGAGTAAAAGATCTACTTCCGGTTGGAATTTCAAAAAACTTTTTTAAGAAAATTTGTTTCAAACTTAATTCTAAGTACATATGAATTCTTTATAAATTTGTTTAAACTTAGTAATTGACGAAATATTTGCAAATTTCGATTTTTTCACTGAAGTAAACTACTACTTCCGGTCTGCCGATTTTGCTCAAAATCTAATCAGTTCTCAAGAGGCAGATTATACACGTAAATACAAAATTTGGAATTGATATCTGCAGCGGTTTGACCGCTATCGTGGTCACACACACACACACACAGAGAGAGAGAGAGAGAGAGAGAGAGAGAGAGAGAGAGAGAGAGAGAGAGAGAGAGAGAGAGAGAGAGAGAGAGAGAGAGAGAGAGAGAGACACAGACATTTTTTTAAAACCACTTTTTTGGTATCAGGGGACCTCGAAACGTGGACATCTGCAAAAATCTCGAGGTCAAAAATTTTCATCATCACAATACTTCCTTATACTACGTATAAGAAAGTAAAATGAAATGGGAAATAATGGAAATTCTTAACCTTAAACTAATTAATAACAAATTATTATATTGAAGGTATTAAATAAAAAATAAATTATATATGAACACAGGGCGTTTCTAATTCACGATAATAAAGAATGAAATAGAAAATTTATATTAGACAAATAAGCAGTTAATGTTTCACACGGTTCCACCAATGGCGGATGTAAACATACCCCTCTTGGCATCACTTTTTGTCGACAATGCTCTCTCCTTCTTTTCTATCCTCCTTGGTTTTTGTTTATAACATTGTAACAAATAAATGCGCTAGTGTTTTTTTCCATTTCAACGGTGCATGTTATACGCAAACTTTTGGTACTAAAAAGAACATTTGCGTCTTAAGTTGTGATGACAACTTCTCGCACCAGGCCGGGTCTTACATATATTCGGCGAAATATGAGTTGGTCTTTAGAGCACTCGCAAGTATGTTAAAAAATATCGTTCTAGAATTACGCATAATAAATTACCTTCATAATCTGCATTTCAGTCAGTTGCTGATAAACTACTCGACTACCGAAAATAATACAAACAAAATGATAAACATTTTTATCTCAATAAATACAGTGCACGTAATCAAAAATAATAGTACATAACATATTTCGATAAGGCTTTTTATCAAATTAAGATTAGATTAGATGACACCGTCTGTAAATTAGCAAGCAGGTATGCATTCCTTCGATATTATCGTAAACGAGTGTGTGCGAAGAATTTCCAACGGGAAGAATCGCAGTGTTCGAATTGAAATGTTCCATTTGGAGAAAGTGCTCGGTATTACGGTCAATTCAAATGGTGCACTAGCTTCTCATTCGAAATCTGATCTTATCGCGTATCCAGCAGGAAGCACGGTCGTTCTGTCGAACGTCACTAACTACGAACAACATCATATCATAAATCGAAGTAAAAAAGCTATAAAATCACTTGATTTCACACCGTGCGGAAAGTATCTTATCTTCAGCGAGCACGGACAAAATTCCGCACTAAAAATTTGGAATGTCCAAGCTGATAATATTAAACAAATTGGAGAAATACATCCGGAAGATAATGGAACGAGATGTTTCGCTATTTCGCCATGTAGTAATCAAGTTGTAACGTTTGGTTATAACCTATCACTGAGCCTATGGGACTGGAAAGGGAAAACTAAACTAAGTGGAAGCAAAATCAGTGCTGAAGTTAAGAGCATAAGTTTTTCTCATAACGGAAAATTCTTCGTTACAGTAGGAAATAAACATATTAAGTACTGGTATCCGGAAGATTCGAGTTTAACTGGAAAGTCTGTTATATTGAATGAACTTAATGATGTGTCTTTTTGTGATGTTGTATGGGGTAAAGGCAGATGCTGTGAATATAACTATGTCGTAACGAGATCTGGTGTACTTTGCCTGTTTGGTGAAGAAAGGATGTTACTAAAGTCAGTGAGACTTGAAACAGGAATCAATTGTTTGGCAGTTAGCGAAAATGTTGTGTTCGTAGGATGTAACGGGGCTATAATAAGTGGTTATGATTCTCTTACTTTGAAACATATGTTTAATTTGCCTAAATCACATTACCTAGGAGCTGGTATAGCTAACGAAGTTCCTGTAAAAGGTAAGGTTATATCAAAAAAAGTAATTTTGTTTTAGCCCAGTATTTTTTTTAAAAAAATAATGCAGGTGCTAAATTCAATACTTCTTAATTTAAGTCAAAGCAAATTATCTATTTTATTTACAACCATAAGCGTAATGTTGGCATCTTTGACTTTTTAAAAGTTTGGAGGTGTGAGTTTGTTCTCGTTTACTTCCCGCCCTCTATTACTGCCCTCACTTCCCAACCTCAATGTCAATCATAAAACTGTCATCGGAATTTTTATCACTAAAATTATTAATTGTATGGTTGTCAATAATAGTATATACATACCAAGGTGGAAAGTGTTTCATTACAGTCGAGAGATTAAGTAGTAGTAACTTTATCTCTGGTGAAGGAAAATTGATTCCAGTAAAGCCCTTTTGCCTCCATATCACATCAAGCTTGGCGTGATGAACAAGTTTCCAGTACTGTCGGAAGTAAAAGCAAGGTATTTTCGTAGGTCCAAATATTCATACACTTTTTAGACGAAATGTTTGAAAGTGAAATGGAAGTAAGTAACAAATTAGTGGAGAGCTTGCTTTAAGGAAGTTGTCAAAAAGTTTCTTGGGAACTTTAAAGACCCAAACTATAAGTGTATCGTGAAAAACATATTAACACAATTTAAAGACTTGCGTTGGTCGATAAGATTCAAAATTTACTTTTTAATTCGCATTTGGACTACTTTCCCGAAAATCTTGGTACTGTTAGTGAAGAACAGGGAGAAAGATTTCACCAAAATATCATCGAGCGTAAATACTAAGGTAGAGGGAACGTTAATATTATGATGGACTACTGTTGCATGCTGCACAGAGAAGACCCGTATGCCGACCACAAGAGGCAAAGTTCCAAAAGGAGTTTTCAGGGGGAAAAGGAAAAACATCATAGCACCTATGAATGCCAGGATAATTTAGCAAATCATTTCCAATAGTTTGATAAATAATAACTTTTTAAATTAAAACGTTTATCAAATATTTTGAAAAGAACTACTTTTCGCTAGTATATTCCCACATATTCAAAGTCCTTACGTAACTGAGAAAAATGGATACCACATTTGAAACAGTATGAAAATTAGTAATTACATTGTAAACACTTTTATATGAGTAAAATTTTGCAGGCCATTCATTCGTGTAACATGGAATAAATTTAATAAAATTTTGTTGGAAAAAATCCTTGATTTAATTTGATAAAATTACATATTTTTGCATGAAATTCGGGTTTACACCAACGTTTGTTTTGGGTAATGACATACGTACTGGAAATAGCAAATCAAGTAGAATAAACCAAAAAAACCTATTGCTAAGCATGTATTACCAGATTTAGATTTTTCGAAGTGTCTGATATATTTTACAGATTACGCAGGAATAATTTTTTACAAAGTTTCAATTTTTTATTGACTTCCCATTTAACGTATTAGCGATTGAAAAATCTTATTGCAATTTAAGTATTACGGCACATGAATTGCAATCATGAGATTGTGATTTATATCAAAAATTGTTCTTAGCATAGAAAGTAGAAGGCCCAAAGGAAAAAAAAACTTATTTGGTAATTTTTGAACGAATGCCAGCATTATATTCTCAGAAGATGATTTAACATTTTTTAATCTCTAATCCATAATCATCTTATAGGCAATGTCATACATTCTCGAGATTTTCAATACGTTGCCCTTAGCAGATACTGCCACTTGTATTATATTCGGGGGTGCTAAAGTTTCATTTTCGCTATTGCTTGATATTTTATTTCAGAAATATTTAGTACAATCAGGCTCTCGGCCTGACAGGCTTATACAGGTTCAAACGTGCTTAAACTTCATCACGTCATGCATGCACATACGCAAGGTTTACACTATAAATATGAGGATTCGAAGCCTAGTAGTGTTTAGTAACCAGCCAACCAACGTGAGTAGCACACGAAAATGTCTGAAGTAACGAAAATTGAGTAACGCGCGGTCATTAAATTTTTGACAAAAGAAGGGCATAGACCTTATCATATTAAACAACGTTTAGACGGCGTTTACGGTGATTCATCTCCTTCGTATTCAACTGTAAAAAAGTCAGCAAAATGTTTCCGTTTGGGACAAGAATCCCTGGAAGATGCTTATCGGTCGGGTCGACGAATTGAAGTGATAACGCCTCAACAAATTTCAATTATTGAACATTTAGTACTAGAAGATCGCCGTTTGAAGGTGAATGAATTAGCAGTAATAACAAACATTTCCGAAACAAGTGTTTGTCGAATTCTCCATGACCATTTGGGCATGAATAAAATTAGTGCTAGATGCACTGAGAGAAATAAAATGTTCAGTCAACTAATTTCTAGTTGAGTCAATAGTTTTCGCTGGTTCCCTGTGAGGAATCACTTCAGAATTTTGAATCAAAACGTATGGTTTATCAAGTTTAAGTTATTGAATCAATGATTTTGCGTGTTTGATATAATATTGTATAGAATATTATTTGAACTTGAACCTATATGGAGAAGAACCAGTTCTGCATTAGGTTTTAAACACGACGAAAACATAGGCTATTTTAAATATTGTGTTGCTTTTTTTTATTCACAAAGGACGTAGATTCTTTCTGCAGCAAACGTGCCACATTTTATTGAACAAATAGGCTTAAAAAGTGGTTTTTGACCAAAAGTGGACATACACTAATCCTGCATGAAGGTGGCGTCATATTTTACTTTCCTTTTTGTGATGATGAAAATTCTCCACCTCGAATGTTTGCAGATGTCCACGTTTTGTAGTCCCCTGATACCGAAAAACTGGTTTTTAAAAAATGTCTGAAGTAACGAAAATTGAGTAACGCGCGGTCATTAAATTTTTAACAAAAGAAGGGCCTACACCTTATCACATTAACCAACGTTTAGACGGCGTTTACGGTGATTCATTTTCTGCGTATTCAACTGTAAAAAAGTCAGCAAAATGTTTCCGTTTGGGACAAGAATCCCTGGACGATGCTTATCGGTCGGGTCGACGAATTGAAGTGATATCGCCTCAACAAATTTCAATTATTGAACATTTAGTACTAGAAGATCGCCGTTTGAAAGTGAAGGAATTAGCAGTAATAACAAACATTTCCGAAACAAGTGTTCGTCGAATTCTCCATGACCATTTGGGTATGCATAAAATTAGTGCTAGATGCACTGAGAGAAATAAAATGCTCAGTCAACTAATTTCTAGTTGAGTCAATAGTTTTCACTGGTTCCCTGTGAGCAATCACTTCAGAATTTTGAATCAAAACGTATGGTTTATCAAGTTTAAGTTATTGAATCAATGATTTTGCATGTTTGATATAATATTGTATAGAATATTATTTGAACTTGAACTTTGAAAGAATGTCTCGCGTTGCTAATGCGACACTGTCAATTTATTTAAACAACAATTTACTGTGTTCGATCAAGAGTTGCGAATGATTGAATCCCAGTCTATGAGCAAAAATATTGAATCAACAATACTGGCAATAAAAAAAATCTTCTGGTTGTCTGAATAGATTATTTGTTCAGTCAATGTGCAAAAGGTGAAAAGTCTAAAAACTATTGACTGAACAGTATCATTTTTCTCAGTGTGGGGACCGCGACTTCTTTCTGCTCTCCAACGTGAACGTCGAGTCGAATGTGCGCAGTCGTTTTTAAACATGTGTGGAGACGACCCAAAACGGATTTTGGAGTCCATCGTCACAGGGGATGAAAAAATGGCTCCATTTTACGATCCTCTATCGAAAAAGGAGTCCATGGAATGGCGGCGACCGGATGAACCTCGTCCCAGAATACACTATTCATTTTCGTTTTGAAAGGGAAAAGTCATTCAATCAACGAAAAAGGTGATGGCCACAATATCTGGGATTGTGAGGGCATTTTACTAATTGACTTTAAAGAGCGCAATACAAGTGTGAACGGCACATATTATGCGTCTTTATTGTATACATCATGGGAGAGTATTCGTGCAAAACGTCGTGGAAAATTGACAAAAGGTGTGCGATTATTCCACGACAATGTTCCCGTCCATATTGGCGCAATTTCACAAGCTTCCATCCGCGAATGCGGCTTTCAAGAACTGGAACATCCACCGGATACGGCTCCTTGTGATTCTTTTTCGATTTCTGATTAAAAAAAGAAAACCTTAGGGGACGTAGTTTTAAGAACGACAGTGAGTTGCAGGCAGCTGTTACAGAACATTTTGACGGAAAAACTTCAGATTATTTTTACAAAGGTATCGAATTACTAATTAATCGTTGTAATAAATGTATCGAAGTTAGGAGAGATTACATTGAAAGATAAAAATTCTTATATTGTTCCAAGTTTCTTTTTTTGTACATCAGGCCGAGAATTAATGGCGCCTACCTCGTATGTAATTTATGACAACGTTTGAAAATTAATTGTATCGTTTGCCTCTTTTTTATAGCGATTACAACCGCCTATAATTTCACTGTGGCCCGTGCGTTTTGTTTACAGAGAGTATTTTTTAAAATGTGTAAAACTCAACCTACAACGCTTTTTACTATTTACAGTAGTGGATGTAGGCCAAAGTATGTGTTGTTATAATGTTGAAAGCAAACCACTGGAGGACAGCAGTGTAAGCGTTCCATAAGAATTTTGTCTTCAGCCTCTAGGATTCCAACCATCAACAATTTACATTTGCTTGTATTTATATGAAGTAATATTCATACTTTGAATGCCTACTCTTCCACAAATAAACATGTTTTCGTGAATTTCTTGATTATGCTTGTGTTGGTGATCATCTTCTAAATTATCTTTATCGTTCAGGTTAATGGAAAAAAATGCTGCAAACACAATCAAAATACTACTATACTAACCGCGATCCATATTTAAATGTTTAAATTTTGAGAAAATAGAAAAAACCGTTTATTGTGTTGGTGATGCTTCTTTTAGGTTCAGGTTACAGATAAGTTGTAGTGTATAACTTTAGACGTCCTTTAAATTCAAAATAATTATTTTAGTTCATCTATTTTTTTATTTATTCACAAAAAAATACACCTGATATCAAGAACAGTACATGTTCTTGATATCAGTGTCAGTATTATTAGTGACACAATAGTTGCAGAAAATAAAAGAGTACCAGTACTCAACCATTGATAAAAAAAGTAATCATATATTGATCCAGCACCATCATCATCGTCCGTCTTAGTGGTTGGCCAAGATGTTACATGGTAGTAAAACTCTAAATCTTCTCCTTTCATTATCTCTTTTATATTATTCACATTCTTCTTGTTAATTGACATCACATCAGAATAGGCTTTATTAGTAGCAATCTCTGGATGTTGATTTTCTTTTAATAACTTGAAGGTATAAGACGTAGCATGGGTATGATGTGTCGTACAGAAACTCCATGTATTTTGATATTGTAAAAGTTTCCCTTACTTTATTTCCGATAGTTGAACGGGTTTTTTATACAATGACGGCCGCCATTTCTTAAAATCCAATACATATATCTTTATTGGAAATAATACTGTAAATGGATTTTTTTTCTGGAATTTTTAATCATTGCTTCATATTCCTCGGAAAGATATATATGGTCACATCTTCTGATAACCTTTTTGCTCTTCCAAAATCCCTGTCGCAAGGAGTGTCTACGAATTAGGAAATGGTGGTAAATCATCTTGAAGCGTTTATTGTTTTGTATAGTCATTAACAATCTTATAATTTTGTTGTTCTTATTTTGACCTGGACATGCGTCAGAGGAAATACGCAGCTCTTGAACTTCATGAGGTATATGTTTGTTAATGTAATCATTCAAGAGGGTACCTACCTCACTGGATCCTTTCACGGTTTGACCCTCATGATACATATTATAGAAAAGACCAGCAGTTGTTTTTAGGTTGTGGATTTCAAAAGAAATAAACCCAAAGCTGCCTTAAGTAAAATAAGCTCTTGTATAATACAGATAACACTGGTAGGGGAAAATTCTGTATATAATCAAAACTAATTCCCAAAATCTTAGGACGCTATTTAGACAAAGGCGAGTCAAAAGGTTTTATAGTAAACCAGAAGAAGTCTTGTAGTTTACTATAAAACTTTGTGTCTCGCCTTTTGTAAGTAATAAGTTCTGCTGCACAAACCCTTTTGGCGTGTTCATTTAAACTGGTATCGCGTAATCTCGAATTCGCATTCACCACAAACATCTATTTGTGGTCGTCCGAACTTCAAAGAATAATTTTTATTAAAGAATTTAGAAAGAATTCATTTTAACTTTCTTATCTAATCCAGGATATTTCTTTATAAGGGAAAAATTCAATGTGCATACTTATTTTATGTCTACATTCTTCTGTAATTGAGGTAGGTCTATAGTTATGCTTTCCTCGCATATTTTTAGGAGATTCTCCTTTACTAAGTAACAAATTCGCTGGCCGCGAAAATGAGATATTGCATACAAATTCATAAATGCTTGTTTGCATACCGGTACCCGTTCTTAATTTTTTTTTAATAAAGTATTGAAAAGATTTTGGTTTAGCATTATTTTGATCTGCAACACGTCTGTGTCGTCTTGAAATTGATTTTATTGCAATTAAACTTTGGACAAAAGTGGCTTGTTCGTTTTTCGGTTTTCCGTCGCATAATTTCGAGATTGTACTGTTCTTAATCTCACCGATTCAATTGCACTTAAACACAAGACAAACGCCTTACGAACGAATTACCTATGTTCGAGCCTATTTTCATTACATATTTTATGTTCAGAATCCTATTGATACTTTTACTATCCTACGTTCAGAATTCGCAATCTTCTAATATCCTACGTGGAGAAGAACCAGTTCTGCATTAAGTTTTAAATACGACGAAAACATAGGCTATTTTAAAAATTGTGTTGCTTTTTTTTATTCACACAGGACGTACATTCTTTCTGTCCCCTGATACCGAAAAAGTGTTTTCCAAAAATGTCGCTCTCTCTCTCTCCCTCTCTCCCTCTCTCTCCCTCTCTCTCTCTCTCTCTCTCTCTCTCTCTCTCTCTGTGTGTGTGTGACTACGATAGCGGTCAAACTGCTATAAATATCAATTTCAAATTTTACATTTACGAATATAATTTCCCTCTTGAGATCTGATTAGATTTTCAGTAAAATCGGCAGACCGGAAGTAGTACAAATTTATAGAGAATTCATATATACTGAAAATTAAATTTGAGAAGAATTTTATTAAAAAAGTTTTTCCAAATTTCGCAAGTCATGCCTTTTAGACAGGTACGTTACGAGCATAAAAGTATTTAGAACTCAATTTTCAATAGCTTTTGTATAAAAAAAAATTTCAAAATTCGGACCGGAAGTAACACTTTTACTCTTATCGAATAGCAATTGTTTGCAAATATTTCGCAAATTATGCATTCTATATATATTTATCGAGCGTATAAAAGTATTTAGAGCTGGATTTGGAATATTTTTTGTATGAATAAAAATTCAAAATTCGGACCGGAAGTAATACTTTTACTCTTAGTGAGTAGAATTTTTTTACAAATATCTCACAAAACAAGCATTCTGTAGAGATTTATTAAGAGACTAGAAGTATTTAAAGTTTAATTTAGAACAACTTTGCATAATTTGAAAGGCACATACGTATAAGAAAGTCGTGTGGTGACCACACCTCAATCTTTTTTTCTTCTATTACAGATGCTTTATATCCAGATACGATTGCCATGACATTTTGCGAAGCGAACAATACACTTATATCAATTTACAACGATCACTCACTGTATATTTGGAATCTCCAAAACGGTAGAGGCAATATCACGAAATCGCACGCCTTCCTTTATCATTCGAACTGCATATGGGATATGAAAATATGCACGGACGAAAACGACGAAGCGGATCGTTTCTTGACATGCAGTTCGGACAATACCGTAAGGTCATGGACAATTGGCAATTTAAATCCCGAAAAGATCATATGTGTCGATAACGATATCAATTATTTAAAAGATGTACCACGTGATAAAAACGATTTATATTATGGCATAAGATGCCTGAGTATATCGTGCGATCGCGTTCATATTAGCTGTGGTGATAGGAAAGGTAATATTAAAATTTATGTGTTAGAAAGTATGCGGATCCATTTAGAAATACAGGAACATAATTTGGAAGTGTTGTGTTTGGATTACACTCCTTTAAACTCCAAGTATAATCTTTTGGCAAGCGCTGGAAAGGATAAAGAAATATGTATATTTGACGTGAATGAAAACTATTTTGTAGTACAGAAAATAAAAGACCATTCTACTTCTGTGACAACAGTAAAATTTTCAAATTCGAAAGATGGCGCTTTAAAACTAATTTCCTCCTCGAATGATGGAAGCTGCATCGTAAGATCGTGCAAATCTAAAGGAAGCGGATCAATTTACTTCGCTACAGATTATAACATTTCTTTAAAAGCAACATTGTACAACGTAGAGTTGGATGTAGATGCCAAATTTATTTTTATGGCTTGTCAAAATTTGAAAATATTCAATATGGACTCCAGGCAAGTGACAAAAACCCTTAAATCGCCATCTAAAGGAAGTTTCGTGTTTAAAGTTGCCCTGGATGCTTCCAAAAAGTACATAGCTACTTCCTGTCTAGATAAATCTATTATTGTCTATGATTTTGATTCAAGTAATCACCTGGCAACTGTATATTCGAATCTGGTTACTAGCTTGTGCTTTACGCATGATTGTAAAAGATTAATTGCCGTTACGGGTGATGGTTGCATATTTATCTGGATAATTATAAACGAAATGAATACTCTGCAGAATAACGAAGAATTACTACCAGTTTGGGCGAAAAAATCACCGACAAAAACCGCAGATATAGTTGTGTCAACAAAGAGCATATTGCCCAGAGGGAAGTGGGCAAACAGAATTGAAAACACCATCTCTATTAAATCTTCTTACGTATCGGAAGAGAGTGACGTTAGTATCCAAACGCCAGATACTCCTTTATCACCATACTTCAGTGAAGATTTCTCAAATCAAGATACGAAATTTGTTTGCAATGAGACACCATCTTCAACTGACACTTCTCTCGAATTAGGTATGCATCCAGTAAAACCACCCAGAAGGAGAATGCGTCAAGCTAGTAACCTTAAAAGCATTTCGAATTATTCCATTAGTAAAGAATCTTTAGATATGGCCAATCAGAGGAAAAATAAGGAGAAATTTAACGTGATGAAGGCAAATGATTCAAAGATGTATAAGTCTACCCAAGAGGAGATTGGCTTAATAAAACATGAAGTGAATATATCTAAGACTTCGAATATTGATTCAAAAATTCCAGTTGCTATTAGAAGGGAAAGCATTGACTCTGAAAAACGTGAAAAGGCCAGTTTGCTAATTGGAGACGTTAAGAAAAAATTGGAAGGCGTAAGTATATTTGATATACAGGATGAGTTTTTTTTCATTAATTGTATGGAGATCTCGAAAACCATAAGAGATACGCATTAGGTTAAATGGAGAAAGATTTGCATCTTTATAAGCCTCATGCAGATACGTTTTTGTCCTACTAGATATTTGCAAAAAATAGAAATTCTCCAAAACCTTTTCAGTGCTATAACACTTCTCTTCTTAAAGTTAGAAAAAAAGTTTTTGAATATTGTTTTTAAGAAATACAATTTCAAACAACGACAACTTCTTAAATTTTTAAGCATTTTTGAGTTAGCAAGCAAAGTCTAATTTTTTTAAATGGAAACTGTAGTTGGCTATGACATATTCTAGTAGTGCATTTTTTTCTGCTTGCAATGATGTAAGGGTTGTAGCACTTATTTTAATAAATAACTGCAACTATTATTATGTTTAACAAAAATCATGTCTTGCCATGGAAAAGAAAAGAAACTTATAATATACAAAGTAATACAAGAAACAATAAAAACGCTAAACGAATTAATTATTAACAACACGTAACACGCTAGATTTACATTAAGTGTTCGAAATGCCCACCATTATTATCGACGCACATACGGCACATTTTCAACACTGAGTTAATAGCTCTCCTAATTTTGCGTCCATCTAAGCTATCAAATACATTAATAACAGCTTCCAATAACTCCTCTTGGGTTGCATATGATCGCACATATACGAGATCTTTTATTGCTCCAAAGACGAAGAAATCTAACGGTGAAAGATCTGGTGCAGGTCATAAAACAGGACCATTTCTGCTGATCCACGAGTTTGGAAATAATTCATCTAAATATCTTTTGACCTGTGCCTGATTGTGAGGCGGGGCACCGTCGTGTTGAAACCACCGTAAATTTGTACGGGTCTGTAAATTTAATTCATCTAGGATATTGTCGAAATCTTCCCTAAGAAATTGCAAATATCGATTTCCGGTTAAAGTTTCATTAAAAATAAATGGCCCAACAAGTTGCTAACCAATAACACCACACCACAAATTGAAGCCAAACCTAATCTGGGGTCGCCTTTCTTCTAAACGGTGAGGATTTATTTGCGGCGACAGGTATTCATTATGGCGATTGAGCATGCCGCAGTTTGTAAAACGTGTTTCGTCGGTCCATAAGATCTGCATCGGAAAGTTATTATTTTCATGGCACATATTTACGAACCAAGCACAAAAATGTAATCGTCTCCAGGGTGTAGAGTTTGACCAACTAATTTTTTATAAGGATGGTACTTATGTTTTGATAAAATTCTCACTACTGTGCGTTGTGGGGTAGCAGCGCCTTGTGCAATTTGCCGCTTTGATGTTGATGGATTCTGATTAACAGCAGCTAAAACATTTATCTGCGTGTTTTCACCAATATTACCCTTATTTCTAGGTTTAACAAAACTTCCATACTCTTTTAAATTATTGTATAAATTCTTGAAGGTGTCTAACGATGGTTGAGGGCGATTAAAATACAATAAAAAATAGCGTTCGGCGGCTTCTTTACTATTTTTGTTACAAATAATGTAACATTCAATCATATCAAGTTTCTCCAGATCTGTGTACATAACTAACTTTGTAAAGCAACTAAATCACTAACAAAACCAACTATAGTCACCCTAATGAACGAACTGTCAATGATGAAGTAAACATAATGCTTCAATTATTAATATCGCGTTTTCCATGGCAAGACATGATTTTTGTTAAACATAATAATAGTGTATTGTGCTGTTATTTATTAAAATAAGTTCTACAACCCATATATCATTGCAAGCAGAAAAAAATGCACTATTAGAATATGTCATACCAACTATGGTTTCCATTTAAAAAAATTAGACTTCGCTTGATAACTCAAAAATGCTAAACAAAATTAAAAATTTAAAAAGATGTCGTTGTGTGAAAATGAATTTCTTAAAAACAATATTCAAAAATTTTTTTTCAAACTTCAAGAATAGAAGAGTTATGGCACTTAAAAGGTTTTGGAGAATTCTATTTTTCGCAAATATCTAGTAAACCATGCATTTTCTTAAATTGACAAAAACGTATCTGGATGAGGCATATAAAGATGCAAATCTTTCCCCATTTAACCTAATGCGTATCTCTTATGGTTTTCGAGATCCCCATATAAATAATGAAGAAAAACTCACCCTGTATATGCTGTACCACCTAGAAATATCTTACATTACTAGTATGCAAAAGAATTGTTCAATTATATTTGACATAAAAATTGAAAATACAATACTATACAGAATGATTCATTTAAAGAATAAATTTTGTGGTGTATGATAGAAATAAATTAGCTGGTAGGTATAATCAAAAATAATTAGAAGGTGCAATTCTAATTATTTTTGTTCATACCTGCACAACTTGTTTAATTTCTTCAAAAAAGTGAAAAAAATTTTGACAACAGCATAAGATATACATTTTTTTTTATTTCGAATTTCTCTGATGTTAAAAGTTAGATAAAAACTTTTTCTAGGCTCCGCTTGTTTTGTGGTGGTTCTTTAATAGTTTGTTAACACTTCTTTTGCATACTAGTGATATATGATATTTCCAATCTCAAATTTGCAAACACATTTTTTAAGTTAGTGATTGTTAATTTCTAATATCTCTTTTTCATGACGTGTTAATTTAAATGAGTCTACTTTGCAATCAAAATGTATATTAATATATGTACATAAAAATCAATACCTGACCAAATGGATATCTAAGCCTATCTCTGTGCTCTATCATGGCCGCAACATAACTTCGACTTTCATTGTTGAAAGTAGATGTGTTTTATTTGCTCGCCAGATCAGATCAGTTCATGTAAAACAAGATCAGATCGTGATACTGAAATGATCCGCCAATAAAAAGAGCAGACTTTATTGGCGGAAAATCGCATATTGACAAACGAAATGTTTGGTTAAACTGTTATTTATTGTGGAAGTTAAAATTATGTTTTTACATTTTTACGTAATTTCTTCGTTGCATTCGTTATAAATTGCAAAAGTCACTTTGCTTTTTGTTTATAAAAAAGATGTCTGCCTCTTTGTATGATCCTTAAAGCCAAAAAAATCGTTTGATTTCAAACTAAACATATCACATTTTGCAGTATCTTAACGTTAAATATAAATTTGAACTATACTCAAATAATTATTCAATATTTGAATAACAAACCTTGAAAACTCAATTTACAGATATATGTATTAAATAATAAATCCACTCCTTAAACTTATGCCGTTGATTGAAGGAATACATAAAGATGCGCCACTACATAGCACTGAGCGTAGCCAAAACTGGATCCGAGATCATAGCGTCGTTTGGATCCGAGATTCGAAACAGCCCTAGACAGCGATGATGTTTCTTGGCAACGGGTTTGCGGGACGACTTAACGGAAAGACACGCTATTTTACTAAGCGTTGCGCATCTTTATATATTCCTACAATCAACGCTTATGCGCTCTTCCAATTTTTTTATGTACTTATTCGAAGTACTATTTCCACTGACATCATCACAGTAGCTGACACATTTCATAATATTTGTCACTTTAATTTTTTATTTCTAGGAACATACCCTTTGTTGCTATTTATCCTAACTATATATATTGAATTCAAAACGGTAATCTTTATTATATGTTGTTTGTCTTGTTATTTTATTGTAACTTACTTATTGTAACTGTTCGTGCTGTTTAATTAATCATGGTTCACTGATCTACGTACATATTTCAAGAAGGAAGGATATTGGCTTCAGCTCTAATCAGTTCTGCAGTTCTTGTTGGTACCTTTTCAACTTCACTATAATAACAAACTGAATTTGACAATTATTACAGCGTTTTAATAATAATAATAAATATTTATTTGTCCAGCACATAGAAGACTAATTACAGAACAAAAATGGACACTGTTGAAATATTTATTTAATATTTATTTATTTACAGTTTATGCCTTCTAACTAATCATTAATATAAGCAGCCAAATGTTTTCTAGCAATACTGCTTTGCTGTAACTCGCCAATTTTTCTGTCAGAATTTAAAAACCGTTATCGGCAACACCTGCAAATATTAAAATATTTCCGAGGTTAACCTAAAAATGCAAAAATTTGACTTTCCGATTTTCCTTGTACTACGTTTTGGGTAATCAATTCTCATGCCCTTATGTGCGTTTAGAATTACTTACTTATCGGTAAGAACTAAGCGCAAAAGTCGTTTGTTTGACGTTTCTTCGGTGGAGACACTTTATGTCCTCGATGTCAATTCAACAATACGAGGTATGTCTCAGAAGTAATGAGAATGCATTGTTTACGCTAAATATGACAACGACTGCTGCCGACTGGGGTCGACTACATGTGAGTGGAATGTCTAAGAACGCAACCATAACAGGCGCAGCCCACTAAGTCTAGAGTTAGTGGCATGAGCCCCACGTATTTACCGTTAAGTTCCAATACCACGTTACATGTAAAATGCAGGCAAATATCGAGCATCGATATGCAATTAAATTTTGCGTTAAAAAAGGGAACTGCTTTAGAGACACTACAAATGGTAAGAACAACATATGGAGATGTTACGTTGTTATCAGCACAAGTTTTCAGATGGTACAAGGCTTTCAAAGATTGCCGCGAAACAAAGCGACAAAGCGCTGAGTGGCACACACCTGCATCACCGCGGCCGAAGAAAGCTCGCATGTAAGTCACGACACAGGTTCTAAACAGCCTAACGAAACAAGACTTCCAGAATTGTTACCAGGCATAGAAAACTCACTAAAGACGCTGTGTGCATTCCCAAGGGACATACTTTGAAGGGAACAATATTAATTTGTAGATACATTCAATAAAACTCTTGAAAACTAATCATTCTCATTAATTCTGAGACACACCTCGTATATTATAGTGAATATAGCATAAACACTAAATTTATAGACTGTAAGTTCTCAATTTTGTATAGAATATTCGAAATATCAGTAGAAAGGAGTAAAATATAAATTCCAAATCAAACTGACAATTGAAGGTGCGTATTTTCGCAATATTATGCCATTTATCATTAATAAATTTAATATTTGGAGCTGCACTTAGCGCCTGCGTACTATTTTCGATTCATGTGGTCCGATGTGTTCGTAAGTAGCCTTTTATTTGCTCGAAGTAGGGGGCGGACGCCCCAGGTTTAAACTACAAGGGCGTTACAACGGAGCAAAGAAATAATGTAAACAACTGTGTGTTGTTTACATTATTTCTAAATAGCATTATTCACATGGTGAACTGCAACATATGTTGTTTACTTGAAAAGTCACTGAAAAGGACAACAAAAAATGCCCATCAAAAAAGGAATTTATGAGTAAAATCCTTTCAACATCGGCGTAGGTAGAAGGGTGACGTGTTTTGAAAATTTATTATATTTACATTTTATTTCGTAAAATAAATAAAGTTATATATGTGTATACCTATTCATACTTACGTTAGTTTCGTTTTTTTTATTGTTTTGACTGTTAATTACGTACTTCGTAATTTTTGTAATAGTTCCTGTTTAATACCGGTTCATTGAATATACTTCTCCCATTTATATCGACGTAAGTGTTTCAATAACATACGCATACATTTTTAGTTATCATTTATTTAGACCTAGAACATTGTTTATGTTACTATGATATGGAAGAACGTCGAGAATGGCATCGTAAAACAATGGCAAATTGGATTAAGAGTCATACTAATTGTATGTCCTCCATTGTCAGTGATTCCGAAATTTATTGCATAGTCTGTAAAATATCGTTACAGAATGCCCAAAAAGGCCACGTACAACGTCACTTAACATCGCTAAAACATACACAGAAATTGAACCCGTTGGAAGCTGACAGTTTTAACGAAGAACTCTGTGAAGCTTTAATGGCGGCTAATATCCCATTAAAGAAACTTGACAATCTCACTTTCAAAACATTTCTTCCAATTATACTGGTCGAAATGTTCCTGATGAATCCACATTACGTAAATATTATGTTTCTAAGTGTTTCACGACAACAGTAAAAGGCATTAGAAGACATCTTTCAAATCAGTACCTATGGATAAGTGCCGACGAAACTGTCGATATATTAGGACGCTGTGTGGTAAATGTTGTAGCTGGTGTACTACATCCAACTATTCCATATAACGCATATGTAATAGCATCTCAAGTTATAAATACAGTTGATGCGGAAACAGTTGCTAAAACCATTGAAAAATCCTTCATTCGGACGACAGGTACAGGGCAAAAATACTTTTATTTGTTAGTGACAGTGCCGCATATATGTTAAAAACAGACAGACTATTAAAGGAAACATATCCTTATCTGCTGCATATTACTTGTGTAACACATGCTCTCCACATAATCTGTGAATATATCAGAGACAGGTATCCGGAAATTGACAGACTTGTATCCGCTTCTAAAAAAGTTTTCAGAAAAGCACCATCGAGAGTAGCTCTTTACAGGGAAAAACTTCCATCTTTGTCACTGCCTCCGTCGCCAGTAATAACTAGATGGGGGACATGGTTGGAAGCTACTAGTTCTTATGCAGAGAATTTCGATAGTTTACAAAATTTCGTTACAAGTTTAAATGACGATGCTCGAAGTATTTCTGAGCACAAGGAACTAACACAAATCCCAAATTTAAACATCAGTTGTTATTCCTTCAGGAACACTTTGGAAATTTGCCTAAACTAATCACATATTTTGAAAATCGAAATCTCAAATTAAAAGATGGATTAACCACATTAGATGTGGCTATTAATAATTTCAAAAGTATTCCAAGTGACTTCGGATGTGGCCTTCGGCAAAAGTTAGACGCAGTTTTTAATAGAAATCCAGATTTAATAACATTGCGGCAATTGTGTATGGGGACAATGACACAAAATCTAACTGCTAAATACGCTGAAATAAAAGAAATATTTCCAGTACGCACCTATAACAAGTTGCGATGTAGAAAGGATGTTTTCTATCTACAATGATGCACTTCATTCAAAGAGAACAAATCTTACAGATGAGAAAATGAACAAATAATAAGGTAATTTGCATTTTATAGATCACCAGCCACTTGTTATCCAATTATACCGTAGTCGTCAAATTTTAATTTCGATTTATACGTCTATACCATGCAGAAGATGACCTTGTAATATGCAGCGATGCCTGCTTGCTAACAGTGCTGGTAGAGCAGCGAAGTGTCGGGGGACCCTCACGCCTTACATTTCATAGGAAAGGTTTGTCGAGTGTACTGTCTTGGCAGCCTCGCTTATGTTTATCTTAAGTTTATTTCGTCGCGCTCTTTTCCTCTTTCTACTTTCGTATCAGAAATTAAAATATGTCGACTACGGTATAAATAAAATTAAAACCTCTTTAAAAATACAACATTTCAATAGTGCCCATGGGCGATGAGTCATCAACCTTTCGTGTCCGCGCCCTAGCTCGAAGCGAGATCGCTTAATCGTAACGTCAGTGAACTGATTATGAACTGAGCGGGGAGGCAAACTGATCCTCCTAACCGTAAGGTATCGTCCCTTATACCATACCATCTAGTAGTAGAATAATAAACCCAAAAAAATGATTTCTAAATTTTTATTGAAAGGTTAAATTATGATAAACTTCATGTTTTTCTTTAAAACCTTCAAAATAACACTTAGTATGCAAAAGAATATAAATACTTCACATTTTTGTAGAATAATTGTCATTTGACGTTATTTTGTATATTTTACGACTTGTTATCTTACTTAATTTATCAATATTCTACAAATGCTCACTGTTTAGAACTCTCAGCCTTTTCATTTAGTGTTTATTACATATTTGCTATTATATATTTTGGAAGGGACGCCGAGAACCAACAGAAACTATAGTTTTTCCACCAATTAAAGGCGACCATATCTATCATTTAGTTTTACCAAAGTTTAGAAATTTTGTATTCACAATTTTGTATCTTTAGGTTAAATCTGTAAAAGTTTTTATATGTGTAGGTGATGCCAAGCAGCAGAACGTTTTCAAAATCTAAAGCAAAAATTGCTGAGCTGACGCAAAGCAGCATTGCCCGCAATATTGACGATAAGTCTGAAGTTGGTTTAGTATAATTTTAGAGGGGTTACAAGAAAAGAAATAGTTTTACTATGAATATGTCAATATTCTAAACGTGTTCTAGTAATTAGACTTATACTTATGGACAAACAAAAATATCCTGTTATTACTAGGAAATGTTGTAACTATTACTAATAATGCACCTTGTTATCATTGTATAGACGAAAAAGTGTCAACAAGAAATGCGGAACGGTTATTGTTGAAGCAAATATTGATACCGCTTGAAATGTGTGCACAGATCAATCTTACTTGAGTTAATTAAGCAACACAAGAGACACAATTTGTCTTAACTGCAGTAGTAAATTGTAATAGTGTAGAGTATTTAATTTGTGATCTGTCATATTTCTAATAATGTAGGTACATATAATATATACATATAATATATACAGGGTGGGGCACCTCATTCCCGTCGGTTTATATACGAAAAGCGGTAATATGTTTTATTTTTATTTTTATTAAAGGTTGTGTAGGTTCATTAGGGGCACGTTTTAAAATTATTTTGAAATATACAGAGTGATCCAAAAAAATTTGGCACACCAAAGTTATGAAAATTTAAATGGAACACCCTGTATATTATAGGATATTTTGATGCTATAGGCTAAATAAAGGCCACTTACTGTTATATTCCCTATACCTAACTCAACCTCTTTTCGAGATATTTCACTATTTTTGAAAATGTAGATCAAAATTTCAGAGACATTGCTGTCTTCCATATTTGAGCGAATTATTTTAAATTGTATTTAATGTATACTCAAAGCATTAGACTCTAAGAATAGCTAAAGTTGATATCTAAAAATTATACAGGGTGTTTAAAAACTACATTTGTGTTTTGACTAACATTAAAGGCAAATAACTTTGTTATTTTAAATGGAACACCTTATATTTATTGCCATATTTAGATTCTAATTTTAATTGTTTTTAAAACTGTATTAGGGTTTCCTATACTTATCTCTTATATTTTTTTGGTAATTTAAGATTTTCAATTTCAAACACTAATTTCTTGCAAAATATTTTTCAAAATGCTAATATTTATTAACTTATCGGGTTGATTGGTTTTGTTTCACATTAATTAAAAGGCGTCATAACTAGGTAAATAAAAAATACATACTTTATTAAACAAACAACAAACTTAAATTCTAAAAGAAAACTAATGTTTTAACAAGTGCTCGAAATGATGTCCATCTGTTTCAATGCATAATCGAATTCTCTCTTGAATGGACTGTTTAACTCTTGTTAAAATATTTGGTGTTATAGAACGAAACGCTATTCTTATTCGTTCTCTCATATCGTCGGGTGTGGTTGGTGGTGTATCATAAATGATATTTTTGACATATCCCCATAAGAAAAAATCGGGACTCTTAAGTCTGGGGATCTTGCTGGCCAATTCTGTGGACCGCTGCGTCGTATCCACCTATTAGGATATAGCCTATCCAATTCATTTCTTACATTTACTTGAAAATGCGCTGGCGCATCGTCTAGTTGTAATCACATCCTTTGACGAATTTTAAGTGGTATATTTTCCAAAAGTACAGGCAAATTGTCTCTAAAAAATCGAAGAAACATGGCGCCTTTTAAGTGACCATCAAAAAAGAACGGACCTACCACTTGCGTTCCAATTATTCCACCCCATACATTGACACACCATCTGTATTGTCTATCAATAGTTCTAAAAAAATGGGGATTTTCGTCACTGTAGTAATGAAAATTATGTTTATTAACTAGTCCGTTATTGTGGAATGATGACTCATCCGAAAAAAGTACAAAATCGAAGAAATTTTCATCTTCACTAAACTTTTCTAAAACTCATAAACAAAATACGAGTCGTCTATCGTAAACTACTTCCAAAAGTGCTTGGTGTAATTGAATACGATACGGGAAGAAGTTGTGTCGAATAGCGTTGATGTCTTAACTAATATGTACTGTCACTGTCAAATAATTTATTTGTTTGAAGTATTAATAACAGCGGCAAAGCCTACTTTTGGAAAAAATTGCAAGAAATTAGTGTTTGAAATTGAAAATCCTAAATTACCAAAAAACTATAAGAGATAGGTATAGGAAATCCTAATACAGTTTTAAAAACAATTAAAACTAGAATCTAAATATGGTAATAAATATAGGGTGTTCCATTTAAAATAAGAAAGTTATTTGCCTTTAATGTTAGTCAAAACACAAATGTAGTTTTTAAACACCCTGTATAATTTTTAGATATTAACTTTAGCTTATCATAGAGTCTAATGCTTTGAGTATACATTCAATACAATTTAAAATTATTCGCTCAAATATGGAAGACAGCAATGTCTCTGAAATTTTGATCTACATTTTCAAAAATAGTGAAATATCTCGAAAAGAGGTTGAGTTAGGTATAGGGAATATAACAGTAAGTGGCCTTAATTTAGCCTATAGCATCAAAATATCCCATAATATACAGGGTGTTCCATTTAAATTTTCATAACTTTGGTGTGCCAAATTTTTTTGGATCACTCTGTATATTTCAAAATAATTTTAAAACGTGCCCCTAATGAACCTACACAACCTTTAATAAAAATAAAAATAAAACATATTACCGCTTTTCGTATATAAACCGACGGAAATGAGGTGCCCCACCCTGTATACAGAGGTGTTCCAGTTTATTGAAATACTGAATAACTTATTTGAGTATATTGTACAACAAATTTATATTTAAAAGGACATACATTTTGACGAGGAAAAAATACTAAATATAGACATAACCTCAAAAATAAATTTGTCAAAAATTTAGCTTTCGTGGAATTAGAAAACAAAGAAAATAATTTGCTAAAATGGTCTAATGGTTTGGACAGACGGCGCAAGAAGAGGATGCAAGTTTTCAAATAGGACAATCTGCTAAAAATGTATATGTTACAGGCATGATAGAGCGCAGGGATAGCGAGATCCAGTTGGCCATGATCAGTAAAATTGCAGCGTCATTTCTTGTGTAGTAGACAAGATATGCATCACATTTCGCAAATAGTACAAACGTAACTTTTTTGGAAAAAAATAATCGAAGGTTAAGAAACTTTTAAATAAGGAGCATAATTTGAAAATGAGATAATCCACATAATAAAACTATATCGATTTGGTACAATATTTACTTGAAACGCTTTTTGATAATTGCCTCTTCAGTGGGACCATGCATATTTATTGAGTTGAAATATATTAATTTTGAATAAACGTGTGTTATCAAAATTTACTTTTTCTTTTGACAGATAAGCCAAAGAAATCAACTTAGATCCAGTAAATCTATGCATGATCTTTCGCAACAGCCTTCCAAAGGCTCCTGGCTTTTAACCTATCGTACAGCCTTTGAAGGTCAAAAGAATCAAATGCGAAAACAAGGAAGTCTGGGCGACTTAACTAGAGGGAAATATTATTCCAATGAACAATCTAATCAAGTTGGTATTGATGTCAAAAATAAAACGCCAAGTAAACTACCCAAGCCAGTTAGTAATTCTGGCAACAATCAAGTCAGTCGTGAAAATAAGGTTATTTCGAAATCAGCGACGAAGAGGATTCCATCGAAATTGGACTTGACTTCATCAAGAAATGAACCTAGATTGGAGCTTAGTTTAGCCAAACCACATTTACTTTTAAGAACTGGAACTGACCCGCAAATAACTCTTCGAAGAAAAATGAAAAATGAAAGCAACTTAGCTGGTATGGATAAGCATCTGTCGGCTAGTAATAATGAATTAAATATGGCCGATTCGTTTCATGATTTGAACATGTCGACTGTCAAAATCACAGAGCAAATATGCGAAAGAGCAGGTTCAGAATTGATAGACGCCGCCACAAAAGCAGTAGAAATATTCAGGGAGTTCCTAAATGACGATTCGAATATTTCGAACAATGTGAACATTATTGAAAATTTGGCGTTGTCCTTGGTATGGGCCCAAATCAAATTACAAAGACTGAATGTATGAGATAAATTATTGTTGTTTATATATTGCTGTTAAATATTTTTCGACTGTCTGTTTTTTATACGTTTCAACACTGTTTTATGTGAAATTATAATAAAATTAAAAACAAATAAATGGAGAAGTTCGTACAATTTTTGTGTTATTTTATCACTATTGGCACTCAGAAGAAGTATAAATAAAAGGAAGTGCCTCCATAGCCGGCGCCGGTCGCCGTTTTGTATGCATATTGGTGCCGGCTACGGCATCAAGAATTGCGGACGGCAGCCGGCTTCACGTATTGTTACCGGCATATCAACCTCTGTTTTCCACATTGCGCGCGTGAACGGCTTAACTTTTAGTGTTAATTTTCTTTAATTTATCTAAATTCGCAGGTATGTTTTTCCCTGTAGCTATGCTTTTTGTTAAAAACGATGTTCTTCTAATTGTAGAATGTTGAAAGTGGGCGATAAGTTTGAAAGTTACAAGAATTTCAACAAGCAGTTACAGAAATACAAAAGTGAAGTGTTCAATGATTACTGGATTAGAGATTCTAGAACCATCGAGACGCAGGCTAAAAGATATCCTGAAAGTGTGGCAGCTCAAGCAAAACAAGACTTAATTTACCATTATGTAAGAATTGCTTGCATTAAAGGTGGCCGAATGCACACTCCTAGGAATAAAACAAGAAACACATTTACATTTAGGCAGAAGTGCCCAGCCGGTATGTTTTTAAAATTAACTTCTTGTGGGAAATTTTTAGAGATAAAGGTACTGAATGAAAATCACACTCATCCGGTATCACAAACTTTATTTAAAAGTTTACCCCAGCAAAGACTGAACATTTCAAATCAGCTTAAGGTTAATTCAGTAGCAGCATTGCAGGCTCGCGCCAACAAAAAAATCGTACAAAATAATATCATTAATGAATCCGGGTGCCTTGTGGCTTTGAAAGACTTAACATCTCTAAACAGAAAACCACAGAACAGAATAAAGTTTGATGAATGTGTATTAATTTTACGAAATACTTACAAATGTGACGTTCACATTAACGTTGATGTGGAAGCAAATTTGAAATGCCTCTATTTTCAAGATCCTGAGATGAAACATATGTTTGACTCTTATCCAGAAATAATTTTTGTAGATGGTACCTATTGTCTACACAGCAGCAGTAGAGCGGCCACTTATTTAATTATAGTTGAGGATGGAGAGGGAAGTGGTGCAATAGTAGCAGTTGGTATATTACTAAACGAAACGCAAGAAAATATCGCTTGGTTCATAAAAACGTTCAAAAATTTGAATCAGAGAACATCAGATATAAAAGTGGTGATGTCTGACAAAGACAACAAGGAGAGAAATGTTTTTAAAGAAAACTTTCCTGACGCCTGCTTGCAGATATGTTTATTTCATACTCTACAAATATTTAATAGAGAAGTAAGTGTGAAGAAAATGGGATTATCCACCACAGAATGTGAAGTCGCTAAAAAGTACTTGCAGAATTTAGCCTATGCTTCATCTGAGGAGTGGTTTCAAAAAACCTATTTGGAAATGAAACAGAATGTTCCTGAAGTCGTTATCGATTATTTTGAGAAAAACTGGGAACCCATTAAAGATGAGTGGGTATTGTACCTGACTTTCGCAAATCTATCTTTTCTAAACAAAACAAACAACAGAATTGAAAGTATCAATGCCAAATTGAAATCTGTCATTGCCAAATTTTCTAATCTGGAGGATTTCATCAAAAATTTTTTTGTTATCCTCAATTCTTCACGAGCAGATAAAAATATCAAAAATTCTAAAGAATATCATAAACTTACTACCAGGGCATTTACGCCAGGTTCAGCGGCAGATTTGTATTCTAGACTTTTAACGAATTTCGCCTTTAAAAAGGTTCAACAGCAACTTGAATGTATGACTAACTGCAAATATTTTCAATTTATTGAAGAAGAAAAATGTCTCGCTCCTACTAGTGAAGGTCTTCTAGAAGTAACACCTTATAGTTGTCAGTGCATGTTTTGGACCTCCGTCCAGTTACCTTGTCGCCACATCCTCAAACTTCGATCTATGTGCAACCAGTCCCTATTTGATGAAAACATTTGCTTGCAACGATGGAAGAGAACCTATTTTGAATCACGTCACCCATTTCTTTCATTCCTCAAAACTAGCCAGTTTGAAGAGACGCCAAATACTAATTCAGAACTTGAGGTTAACTTAGAAGTCACGAATGATTATCCATATAAATGCAGACCACTAACAAATCACCAAAAGTTCAAAATAATGAACGATGAATGTTTGAGATTGTCCCAGATATGCAGTGAGATTTCATCCGAGACTTTTTACAACAGGCTGAAATTCATTAAGTCTCTTGTTACAGAATGGTCCAATAATAGTTATAAATCTACTTTAGATAACACTAACGGTGAAATTGAAATTGATAACCTTAGTAGTTTCCCCAATAACGATGATAAGGAGGCTGAGAAGGAAACTGAAAATCAGAGTAACCCCAAAATGCATATGAATAGGAAGAACTTTGAAAATAACAATAACGATAATTCAACTTCGCAGTTAAACCAAATACAAGACACCAGTTCTAATTCCGTGTGCTGGGATGTTGACCAAAATTGTGCCATTAATATTATAAATTTAAGTACACAAGATAATCAATCTGATGAAAGTTCTTCGAAATCAAAAGTCATCATAATTTCCGATGTTAAGGTACCTACTTAGAAAGTTCAGTGTTTTGGCAAAGTTTGTTAAAATTTTATTTTTTAAGATACCTACTGTGAAAATTAGAGGCCGGCTCAAGGGATGCGGAAACACAGTTATTGGTTTAAAAAAAAAGAATATCTACTAAAGAATCTATTTAACAATTTTTTTAAAAATTAATGTAAATTATTAATGTTTACATTTAGTTTTGAAATAAATAAATTATTCTTCTATATTTATAGTATATTATTTATATCATAATGTGTGTATTAAATATAGTATATTATTCAATGAGCGTGTTATGACGGCTATAACCCACGAAGAGGACTTGCACTTGGTGTAAGCATCTGAGTGCGTTATAGCCATAACACGTGAATCGAATATTATATGTACTTTATCTACAACTTTCACGGAAAGAAACTGGTGTTGACTAGAGTTGGGATCGGGCTGACAAAGCCCGCTTCGGCCCGGCCCGGCCCGCATGTCGGGCCGGGCCGGGCTGAAATTTTTGTTGTTCGGGCCGGGCCGGGCTGGACATACTGGGAGTCGAGCCGGCTCGGCAAGTCGAGCCGGCTCGGCAAGTCGAGCCGGCTCGGGATGTCGGGCCGGCTCGGCATGTCGGGCCGGCTCGACAAGTCGGGCCGGCTCGGCATGTCGGGCCGGCTCGGCATGTCGGGCCGGCTCGGCATGTCGGGCCGACGTGACCCGTGTATAGTACATAGTACTCAGCTCAATACGTTTTATGAGGGCAGATATTAGGTTTCTTTTGATTGTACAATCTACACACATTTATATTATGCTTACTTTAGTTATTAGTTTATAACGATATAGTTTGGAATCTAATAAATGACATAGAGGCATAATGTTTTATAGTGTTTCAAATATTTTTAAACTTGCTATAGCTAATTTTTTTTAGACACGTAAACTAATTAGGTTATTTTCAAAAATGTATATTATGTTGAATATAGGAATTTGTAAATATCATGAACTATATTACTCTGATATGCATATACCTAGAGAAATTTAAAAAGAAATGTTGGAAGTTAGAGAGACAGAAATATGCGTATACGTGGGAAAGATTATATTCACATGTCACATAAATATACCTACTCTTTAGCTCGTGTGTAAAAAAATGTTCATAAGTGCTTTATCTGATATGCAAAGAGAAGTATTAAGTGTAGAATGAAATATATTTGTTTAGTTATATAGGCAGTAATATAATCTTCTTTAGTTTCCCAAATGAAGAAATATAAAACAATATGTACAGTCAATGTATTATTGACCTCGCGCTGGCAAAACACCAATAATCTCGTACTACTAATAATAATTGTCGTTCGTTGTAATAACTATGATGAAATAAATTAAGTTTTTGTAACAAACTTGATAAATAAACAATCAGTAATAAAATTTGGTATAAAGCTTTCTACGAGGATGAAATACCATTCACCATAAATTTTTGGTGAGGCTATACAAGCAAATATTCTATATTACTTTAACGGGATATATCATAAAACAAGGTTTTGCTTTGAAATATTTTTTAATTATTTTGGAGATAATGAACAATAAGAAAATTTATTTATTATTAAAAAGGATTTCCTTAAATTTTCGAATTTTGAATTAGTGCAGTTATTCAACAGGATTACATAGGTTTTGTAACAAATAATGCCTCAAACCTTTGTAGTGCGTTCAAGAATTACTGAAGAATTTCTTGCGCTGGACATAATATAATTTAATAATAAATAATTGTCTAAAATAGACAGCAGCAGAATTGCATCCGATCCAGTTTGTGTCATGATTCAAAACTGCAAAGACCTAGACATGTTTTTTAAAAAAGCAGGTTTAACTTCAAAATTGAAGAAATCTATAAAACAAGCCGTTCTAGATGGAATATTAATTACGTTAACATACATAGGTACTATTAGTTTTCCATTCAATTGAGGAATTATTATTACAGAAACAAGAACTCTAGAAAATTCAATGTGTAGACCTAATATTGTTAGATGTAATTAATTTACTGGAGTCATTTAATAGAGCCACCTTAGAAGTAGGTTTTGATCAAATTCCCACAATAGTTTAATTTTACCCTGGTTTAAAAAACTATCTGCTTACTTAATAATACAACCCAATAAAAACGTACATATTAAAAATTTAAAATTTTGTATAAGTGAAGGTTTGAGAGAAAAGTATGCTATCAAATTTGTTCATAAAACAGGTACATGTTTATATCCGCCCATGAAAAAATATTTTAAATTAACAAGAATAGAGGAAATACCTTCAACGTCGAAATTATCAACATCTACATTAACAGGATTTTTTTTCGATACGCAGATAAACGAACTGCATTCATCAGTTTTAACATTGAGAATGAATTTGACATATATTAATCATCATAAAAATATTACCCCAAATTTTGATAAAAATTGAAGTATTTCCTCAGTTATTTAAACTTGATAAACAGTATGTACTAGCCAACCTGCTACTATTACGCTCAGTAAAAGGGCATTTTCTATTGCTGGACGAACATTAGAATAGCAACGTAGTTAATCGAACCCACCCAATGTTTATAAAATTTTATTTTTATGTTCAATAATTAAGGTGTCCTTTTTGTAACTATTTTTTTTTGCATACTAGGTAGTAAGGAATTATAAATGTGCTTATATAGAATATTTGTTTACATTTTATATATTCAAAACTCTTACAATATATATTATTTGCAATATTTTTCAAAAATGTGTTTAAACGAAGAAAATCTCCTGAAATTGCATCTAATATGAATTTTAAATGTATAAAACCATGCAGTAAAAAATAAAGAATAGGGATACCTTCCATACCTATTTAAGAATTAATTAAACCTGACGTTGACTTTTGCACAAATATACTGCTATCAATTCTCCAACTGTTATTTATACATATTAAAGGTTTTAATTTTTTTTAAATATTAATTATTTAGCAATGTTTTGTTGCAATATATACATACTTTGTGTTGCTATTTTTGTTTTATATATTTTGTATTTTTTATTGTGTCAATAAATATTATTTGACGGCGAACACGCAGCTATAATATTTAAATAAACAGATAACAACGGTGCACATACATGTCAGCTGACCGTGCACGTTCAATAAGTACATCATCATACGTTGTGACTGGGCAAATGGAACCGGGCCGGCTCGACATGCCGGGCCGGCTCGGCAAGTCGGGCCGAGCTCGACATGTCGGGCCGGCTCGGCAAGTCGGGCCGAGCTCGACATGTCGGGCCGGCTCGGCAAGTCGAGCCGGCTCGGCAAGTCGGGCCGAGCTCGGCATGTCGAGCCGGGTCGGGCTGTCGGGCCGAGCCGAGCCGGGCCGGGCCGACGGTTATGCCGAGCCGGGCCGGGCCGGACTGACTGTTATGCCGAGCCGGGCCGGGCCGGGCCGTAATAATGCCAAAAATGCCCACCTCTAGTGTTGACATAGCGATTGAGTTATGAACTTATGACCCTAACTCAATCGCTGTCATTATTATTCAACTGACTGAATAATCACTGTCATAACTTACCAAAATCACGTTAGTAATTCATAGATTATGCGATAGTTGTAGATAAAATTTTAAAATTAGTTCGAAATTTTGAATTATAGGTATTGTAAAACAGGGCGGAGATTCAATCACATATGCACATAACCGCCGGTAGCGATACGGTATGCCGGTGCCGGCAACCATACTTAAAACCGGCGCCGGTGACAGTACGCAACACCGGCGCCGGCTACGGAGGCACTTCCTAAATAAAATATACTGGTTTTAAGATTCAAAATAGTTTATTATATATTTCCACTACAATATTTCGTCATACTGTGACTTCGTCAGGTGGATGAATAAATGGTACATTTACAATAGTACAAGTTATACAACGTGATCATTTTGAACTGTTCTGGGAGATTATGCAGTCTGTTCTGAAAGACATTATTTTTTAGATGGCCAAAGAGAAAAAAGTTCTGTGGGGTTAAATCAGGGGAATTGGCTGGCCATCGATTTCGACTAATCAATCGGTCACCACAGTATCCTTGCAAATATTAATAATTTGTTGCGCAGTATGTGTTGAAAGTACCCCAGGGTTAATTCATCTTCGTGAAGGCTGTTAATGAAGGATTCCAATATTTGTTCTCGGTACTTTATTGGGTTAATTGTATCATAGGAAAAAATTGGTCCAATAAGCAGTCTTTTCGACATTGCAACCCAAACACTGACTTTGATAGGATGAAGAGTATTTTCAACAAAAACAAGTGGATTCTCTGTTGACCAAGTACGGTGATATACCCTGACAATTGTATCCAAGCTTTATCCGAACCAGTTGCAATAATTCAATCTCTGCTCAAAGTAATTGCCCCGTAAATGTTGTATAAACTTTATATGGGTGCATTTGTAAGTTGTTTTTCATTGCCTTATGAGCACATCCATAGGAATACCTACAATTTAAATACATAATGCTTCTGTATAACAAATTACGTTTAAGTTAATTAGATCTTTTTACCAGTTTGAGTAGATAGCTTTCGTACAGATTTAATGGGACCAACTTGCATTCGCTGTCTAATATCTGGGACAACATCTTTGGTTAAAACTGTTGGTTGTTTTTCAGCTTTAAGGAAACGGGGAGTGTTTGAAAACGACTCCCCGTTTCCTTAAACCTTTCAATCACCCTATTGCGATGACGAGTGAATGTGTCCAAGTTTATTTTCAGATTTGCATATTCCGTTACAAATTTCTGAAAACACGATCCCAATGAATATTTCATTGATCCATCCTCTTGCAAGGTTCCACTGCGAAAATGCGACATTACAATAAACGTATCCTATTGTATCGTAAAACCAGGTATATTGTCTTGAAATAGAGAGAAAAGCGACAATAAAACAATAATACAAAAGTACAGGACACTTCAATACACTATGGTTTTGATATTTGACATGTAAATTTAGTATGGACAATTCACGGAAGTAAGTAATTCCTACTTTTTGATAATACTGGGACTTCCAACCCAGAACAGTTCCTAATGATCTCGTTGTATATACTATGTCTAATAGATTACAAATTTAATGAGTGTAGAGAGGAGTTACATAGTTCGGTTTGATCGTTTTTTGGTTGATCTATTTTTCTATATCTAGAAATTTCTAACGATTAAAGTAAATCGAGTTTTTTACTTTTATCTTAAATGTGAAGTATTTTAAAGTTATTATTAAAACTATGGTTACGTTATATACAATGATTAACAAGCGTGGAATCTTATTTTTTATCTCTGTAATATCTTTTATGTTCTGATATCCGTTGTGCAAAAGTTCGTCCAGTTTGTCCAATATATGACATATTACACTCGCAAGATAACTTATATACGCCTGAGCCAAATTTTTTTGTCCGTTTTGTCCTTACTGTTTTTTACTCTCTCTCAATAAATTTGTAATCTATTAGATTTAGGGCCGATTTCATAAGTTTACCCTTAAAGGCACATTAACTGATGGAGTAGTTAATTTAATATAGACATCAAGAACCCTGTTAATCTATCCTATGCTACCGGATCTACGTCGCACTAAGATATAGGATTAAATTAAAGTAAAGAAACGGAGAATCACAATAGGGGTTGATCTAACTGGATAACGCAAGGCCGAGCTAACTCAGTCGCAGACGGCGTGACGGTTCAGGAAAATAAGAACACCTAAAAGTAGAGCGTCGGTCGGCAACGACGCTAGCGACGTTGTCCGGGCACCAGGACACTATGCTATCTTACAGATAACCTACCTGCGCCTCCTACGAGCTACCACTGGCTGTGTCCCTCCAGCGGGTTACCTATTGAACTCCCTGTATATTCGTAGCACCTAATCTTATGTACGTGCTAGTCACAACAAAATTTGAGATATGCAGAGGTAAAAGAAATAAAAGAAAAGGTATTACGTAATGTAACAAAATTTAATTAAATTTAACGTGTTGGAATCTTGTTGTTTTTTTAAAAAAAATAAGAGAAGAAGTTAAGGATAACAGTAGATTTTACAATGTCATGAGTCTGTCTGTACAGTTTAAATATAAAAAAAAATAAAGATAAACAAACGTTGAATGAAATTAATTGAAATATAATGAAATGCTATCTAGGCGGTTTGGTAATATGTATCTAAAGCGTTAGGCAAAAATTAATAAAAAAACAAATCTTAATACTAGAACATAACCTCTGCGTTTCCGCAGTGGGTGGTTGGTAGCAGAAACGTTTCTTCACCTCACATTATGCATACAAGTGATATCATGGACACGCCACAACGGCAATGTAAATACAAAAGTGTAAATATATATTTAAACGCAAGAAAATTAATATCTCAGTATAAAAGACTTAGTCTAAAATTGTGAAAAATTCGCTAAATACCTACACCAGGTTTGACTACATGAACTAAATAAAGTAAATGAAGGATATTTAAACGCAAAGTCAAATAATTAAAGGTAAAATTAGAAAGGAAATTTTATATTAAGCAAAAAAAAACACTGAGCCACACGAACCAAAATTGCTCGTACAGAATTGTTTTTATCTAGCTCAGGTAAATTAACTGATCAACGTGAAAGGCAAAATTTATTATCTTACAACAATAAACGTGCAAAAAAAAAACAATTAATATTAGAAATTAGATTAAAGATTCAACACATTATGAGACACACAGTAATTTCAACGGTAATTAAATACACTAGGTATATTACTAATTTATATAAAATCTTTCCAAAATATTTAGTGATATGAGAATAAATTTACTAAAATGAGTTTTAATTAAATATTCGCCTCGACATAGGGCTACAAAATTATGGTAGTGACATAACCAAAATTCTAGATAAACTGAATGTTACATAAAACAAATAATAAAAAAAAAGGTATGACGGAAATTTAATTAAGAATAAATTGTGACCTCGCAGTTGACTAAGAGGTGCGATAGTTATTAAGCCACTCAAAATTCTTGGTCAAAATCTAGGCAAAATAAAGTTTTGCACTCAGACGTAAAGACGTCGATAATCAGACGTAAAATATATGTAGTAAAGTTACAACCTTAGCTGCTCTCAACTGGCAAAATGGTCGCCGGAAGAACGCTGCGGGAATCCAAAATGGCGGTGACTCCCTTGACGGAAAAATTCCTCTTCGACAAAAAAAACCCACGCTCCTCGATGTAAATGCGGGGCGATAACACCAGAAACACAGCTACTGAGGGCTTTTGAGCCCGTCAAAAGGATCCTGACGGCTTCTGAGGGCTTTTGTGCCCAACAAAAGAATCCTATTAAAATTTTGAGAAGAAAGAACCAAAAGTAAAATCCCGAAAATTTAACACAGAGCATCAAACACTTACCCCAATTATGAAGAATAATGGAGATTCCACGATAAACGACCTTCAAGTCACTTCAGGGTGCAAAATTTAAATTAACAAAAAAACCAACACACGTGGCTATACGTGAATTTTTAGATAACGGTACGACGAAAGAAATTCACGTTAACAACCCAAAATTAAGGTAACGGTAATTACTGCTTTCTTCAATTTAAGCCGCATACGCGAAGATATCCTCATGGATAATGTACATAAGTACTGAAGGAAGAAAAGCAATTTGCACACACTGTACTTTACACAAGATGTGACAATCAAGTGCCGTCGAAACGGGAAAATCTCTTCCTCCACGATTGCGCGTTCGCTTACACGCATCCCTGTCAAAACATAAAGACACGAAAATACCTCAAAAAGGACAGCGGAAACATTCAAATAAAATTACAAACACGAGTTTGAGTTTGACCGTAAAGGGGGTTAACACTGTGACTTTTAATTAAACGCAAACATGAACATGACTTAGGCGAAAAGAAAAATAAGCGAAATACCCAACATTTGTACGAAGAAAATGATAACGTCGGCAGTACGAGAGGAATTTTCATGCTAGACGTTGGCAATCCGTGTGCAACATCCATTACATGGCAACGTATTGACCACGTTTGACAGAAATAAACAAAACAAAGTTCCACACGTAGTTTCCATTTTATTAGGCGAAAGAACAGAATCTCTGCAGGTAATTAACGAAATATCAAAGCTCTAATATCAAAACGCTGCGGAAGACGGTTGGAGAAACCGATCTACCTATATGTTTCAGAATGTTATTAACGTCCATAAACCCTATTGAGAGTCCCAGGATGAACCACAGAAGATGCCTAATACTTAGAAGAACGAAGGAAGGCCACAAATGATCGGCAAACAATTAATAGTATGCCCACTGTCCCAAGCATTTCCTTAATTAATACTTCTTACGTTTTTAGTGGGGCGTCTGCGAAGGAAAAGGAAAATAACAATAATAATCGGGCCTGCTCGAGATACGGTGTTCGGCAATACGCAAAACATGTGAAACAGTTAACACAATAACCTGGCTGTCGTCTCGGAGCATTTCCAAGCCACAAATAAATGCATTATGTAGAGATCGGACGTAATAAATAAGTAGATACTTTTAAAAAAACTTAAGCAAAGCGTAAAAAAGTAACTGCAAATGCAGAAAACACGAAACTACAGGTAGGTTAGAATAAGCTAGAGCTAAGATAATTAGAGTTAGTTACTCAGATATAGAGGCTTCCACAAAAATAGGGTGTGAATGCCCGATCTTACACAAAATGAATCTGTCAAATTCGCGGTACGTGAGTAAGGGCGGTGAGGGCTCAAGAGTAGATTTAGTACACACGCAGGTATACGGCAGGCAGTCTTAGTAGCCGGTGAAACAAACAGTGTACAGGGTACGCTCAAAAAGTCACGAACTAATACAAAATTCCACGCATTTAGACAAAGGCACACAATCTTTCAAGAACTACAACCAAAGTAAATTTTACAGCGTAACACCTATTTCATAAATGAGTTTAGAGGCAACATTAACTAACTGGCAATTAAGTTAAAATTTGGTTGGTAGTTTTTTTAAATAACATTGTGGGTGTGCGATTGCATTGGATAATCAGTTAAAAGTGTGGGTAAGTTAAACTTAAGGGACAACAAAAACATCTTCAAGAGATTCAAATGTAGCGTATGAAATTCTAGACCTGTAATAATAAGGTATTATTATTACCAACTTTGAATGCATTTCAGTCCAATGTCACGTCGATTACGTGGAGTTATTAACAACCGAAATTAAAGAAACATATTACATATAAAAAAAATGGAGTTGATGGATTAGTAAATACGGAAGAGAAACCTGGAATAAGAAGAAATTTTGATCAATCAGAAGCGAGGTGGAGAAGAACATGAACAAATTAAATTGAAAGGAAAACTGTTGAATTAACAATAAATAAAAACAAGTATTTTCTCAGTCTTGCAAAATGTTCATTTATTATTAACATTCGAGCGTTTACAGCATTTTCGTTTATGATGGCCGGTTCATTCGCTAAAGACGAAGGTCTTCAGTTTTTTCTAACTGCTCTTCAGGTATGTCTTCATTGTCAGCGCCATATTATGAAACACTGCTGTTGCAACTATGATGCTTCAATTTTTAGTCGTATTTCTAACTGCGGCATTGGAAAACGCCTTTTCCAGACTCCATATTGCCGCTCTACGATCTTTTTAGTTCTTATATTCGATTCATTATATAAATTTTCTGTAATTTTGTCATTACATATGGTTTCAGCTAGTAACCACTATCACCAAGAAGTCTGAAATTTCTATATCTACCTTCTTCAAATCTCCGTTTTAATACGCCGCTATTGTTCAAAATAGTCTCATTATGTGCGGATCCTGGCCATCTGGCAACCAGGTCGCGCATATATAAGTCACGATCAGGCACTGACTGGACATTAATGCCAAAGAAGCGTTTTCGTCTTCAACAGATTTCTGCTTCCTCGCTACTAGGTGACTGAATCTTTATTAAGGAACAATCTAAAGCACCGATAACTCGCGGGAACCTTGCAATCTGGTACATTGCTTCGGTACTTCTATTCAGTTCTACATTCGTCTCATACTCTGTTACTTTTCGAATGATTCTACATGCAGAAGATGTTGAAACACCAGTAAAATTAGCAACCAATCTCTGCATATTTTCACATACATAGAACCCTAGCGCCAAAAGTATTGAATTACTGGCTGAATGCTTACTCCTCTAGGTACCACCTATATTATTTTTCTTGAAAGGTATCTTACCTGTTCGTTGCACGTCTAATTCCATGCTCGATTTAGGCGCAATTATCTTCGATAATACGAAATCTTGAAAAAACCTAATTCATCGTATATTTTCAAGTAGTTTTTTCTGTTATATATTTTTATCTTCGCAAGAATAACATATCATATTCGTTTTCTAATGAAGAGCTAGTTGTGCTGTCAATTAAATTCATTTCCAATGTGAATAATTTAATCTTGCTTCAACTTTTATAGAATATACCATGACAATGTCTTAATGACATAGGTTAATTTTATGTTTATACGTTAATTGGAGAAGTAATAACTTTGAAAGGTCAAAATCGGGGCATTGTACCGTACCAACCTAACAAATATACATACGAGAGCCGACAAGTAGACCTTCAGCGAATGTCATAAGGTGCATGTATGTAAGGATGTGATCTAGATTTGTGGTTTGCCGTATCCTATGATCGTATCGGCGTCGGCCTAATGTCTAGCGTCCCCACTACTTTTCTCGAACAGTACTTGCCCACATGTGTATGAATATTGGCAACAACGTTCGTTTCAATACATGGACTTTTAGCTCGCATGCAAGGCAAAAACAGGCCGAACCAGTATAACTTGTACTATTGTAAATGTATCATTCTTCATCCACCTGATGAAGCCACAGTGTGACGAAACAACGTTGTAGTGAACATCTATACTTAAATATTTTGAAACTTAAGATCAGTGTATTTTATTTATATATCGTCATTGAGCTTCAACAAGTGTTCCCTCTTCAATTAATTACTCAGAATAAGTCTATGTCGCTCGATCTCGATTACTGCTTTCTATTAGTTTTAATACTATTTTGAAATTTTAATAAAGCAAATATGTACTACCAAATCAATTCAAAATAAAACTTCTATTGCTGATTTGCTATTAGAAAGCGTAATAGACGGAACTTGGAGATAAAAGTTTGAAGTGGAAATTCATTAGTATGTATGAAAACAAAGTATTGCGATTTTGGAGGAGCGACTATGTACAGATTGATCCATCTCAAGTGGAAGGTCACATAGCCTTTCTCAAGTTGGCAACATGGGTCAGCTGGTGAGCGATATCTTGAAAATCACAATATACCCAATTATATGTCAAATATATCATTGTTAATATCGTTGCTTTGATTTGGCGTCATAAAAAGACGCCAAATGACAACGATTGTATTCAGTATATGTATACCCTTGAAGATTATAGACTACTACTGCTAACGGACGATTAAATTGCTTGTTCCTCTTGTAACTTTGTGATAAGCTTTAAATTGCGTCACCTAATATGAATGGAAATTCAAACTTAAAATTTATTCTTGGCGTATTTTGAAAATATTTTTTAGGCAACCGAACGAATGAAATATTAACGTTTTACGTAAGTGCGATGTATAAGACCTGCTTGTATCTAAAGTGATGCATATATGAATTTATAATTGAGTCAAAAACTAATCACACGTATTTAAGAAGTTGTGAAAATAATAATTATAGCTTATACACTTTTTTAATTTAATTCTTTTCAGGAAAATTACAATCACATGCGCTTTTTCTAAACTCAGTATTTTAAGAAATTAAGCATCATACTGTTGGACAATGCAAAATGAGTACATTGTAACACTTTTTGTAGATTTTTAAAAGCATGTCTTATTAATTAAAGAGAACTATTAAAACATGATATTTTATTTTTTAAACATTTCCAGAAGAAAATACTTATTTCAATTTGTTTTAAGTTCTTAAGCTTGACAAAACTGTTCCATTTCGAACATTGTAAGGAAGATCACCAAAAAAAAAACCTACCTACTCTTATATATACAACGAGATCATTTCCTGGGTTTGCAACAAAAAAATCCCACTATTATCAAAAACTAGGAAATATTGACTTCCGTGAATTGTTCATACTAAATTTACATGTCAAATGTCAAAACCATAATGTATTTAAGCGTCTTGTATTTTCGTATTTTCAATGTTTTATTGTCGCTTTTCTGCCTATTTCAAGACAATATACCTGGTATACCCATGCCTATTACGATACAATAGGATACGTTTATTGTAATGTTGCATTTTCGCAGTGGAACCTTGCAAGAGGATGGATCAATTAAATTAAATATTCATTGGGATCGTGTTTTCAGCAATTTGTGACGGAATATCGTCGCTAAGATGTCAAAACACCGTATCTCAAAATGTGGCGATTTTGAGATACTATGTTTAAGAGCAACATAAATTCATATCGCATAGGTTCAGAAAAAAATACCATCACTTAATTAATACTGAAGAGATAGAGATAGAGAGATTTGTCTTTGTGAACCTATGCGGTATGAATTTACGTTGCTCTTAAACATAGTATCTCAAAATCGCCACATTTTGAGATACGAGGTTTTGACATCTTAGCGACGATATGCAAATCTGAAAATAAACTTGGACACATTCACTCGTCATCGCAATAGGGTGATTGAGAGGTTTAAGGAAACGGGGAGTGTTTGTAAACGTAAACCTGAAAAAGCACTAACAGTTTTAATCAAAGATGTTGTCGCAGACACTAAGCAGTGAATGGAAGTTAGTCCCACAAAATCTGTACGAAAGCTGTCTGCTCAAACTCGTTAAAAGATCTAATTAAATAAAACGTAATACCTGCAATTTAAATAGATAATGCTGCATGTATTTAAATTGTAGGTCTTTTCTAGGGAAGTGCTCATAAGGCACTGAAACCAAACTTACATATTCACCCATATTAAGTTTCTGTACTACATTTACGGGGCAATCACTTTGAACAGAGATTGAATTATTGCAACTGGTTAAATGGAATATTACATGAGGAAGACTTAAATCGCACTTTCTTTTCCTATGAAGCTTGGATCCATTTGTCGGGATATATCGACTCTCAAAATTACCGTACCTGGTAAAAGAGATTCCACATGTTTTTGTTGAAAATACTCTTCATCCTATAAATGTCACATACTGAGCAGCAAACTATTAATTATTTGCAAGGATACTATGGTGACCGACTGATTAGTCGAAAGTGATGGCCAGCCAATTCTTCTGATTTAACCCCGCTGGACGTTTTTCTCTTTGGCCATTTAAAAAATAAAGTGTTTCAGGACAGAATACATCATCTCGATGAACTTGAAGAGCCAATTACAATAGAATTGCAAAATATCACACCGGAAACACTCCACAATGTGGTCAATAATATGAGAAGACGTGTCAGTCTATGCATTGAGAATAACGATGGACATTTCGAGCAACTTTTATAAAATGTATTCCTTTTGTGATATAACTATGGGATAATGTTTTACAGTAATAAAGTTGCAACGTATTTATTATTGTTTATGATAAAAAATAATGTGCAATTACTATATTTCTACAAAAATTCTTTTATACAATTCAACTTAAAGCTAACCCTATTTCATTGACATTTGTCACAAGAAAAATGGAAATAGTAAACCTAACCACCAAAATAAATAAACATGTTCGCCAATTACACGGTGTTCCCATATCAAAATCAGTGTGGCCAACCCAGGACAGTTTAAAATGATCACGCTGTACTTAGCGGTACAGATAATAAAATTTAAAATTGCATTTCATTTTCTGATACAGTAATGTTTTCGTTAATCTACAATGTTCAATATTCAAAATATACCCTTAACTTTTAGTTTCTGGTCTTCTTGATTAACAAATGGTGTTCGAATTGTATTCATCAATTTAATTTAAAACTGTAAAACATATGCTCAAGTTGATAAAATGGTATTACTACCTGGTACTTGGACATTATTGCAATTTGGGGAATATTTAGCATCCTATTTTCAATATCTTCTAGGTATATGACATTGGACTCACATTAATGCCCATATAATATGATAAATTATAATGAATTAAATGAATGCACAACATATATTTTATGGTCAAAGGTAGAAATCTCTCCCGTGGCAGTAATTTATAAACTTAACTCTAATGCACAGGTATCGAAATATTTATAATTCTGTCATCGAATAACGATAATTATTAACATAACATAACATTAACATAATTATTAACATAATTATTAACATTCATTACCATTATCTCAAAAGTAGGGTTAAGATTTTTTTAAAATCAATAAGGTTAGCCAATTACAATCAGTCGTGCTAAGCAGAATGTTTTTTTAGTCACCTGGTCTCGCCGTACTTGCAATATGAGAATAATATCTAAGAATATCTGTTATAACGATTTATTTTTTCAACTATTGTTCAATGAAAAAAATGAATTTGTTACTTCTTAGCTAACAGCCTGTATACATGTGGATGGATGTAAGTATAACTTTCTACATTCGGCTGTTAGTCGTAGATACGATTCGCTTGCTATGATGCGCGAACAAAAAATTATATTTTAGTAAGACTTGAATACATAGAGCGTTTTAATTCATGTGTATTGTATTACACGCATTAGTTAAACGTGTTATCATTTGTGTATTCATCGACTTACATTACGTACACATGTGAGTAACGAATGCGTTTAAACTTCACATTGTAAACAGCACTGATTAACCGTTGACACAAAACTGTTCCGGCTACAATATCTATTCAAATAAATTCTTTAAATTTATAATATAAATCTACCGAAAATACGTTTTAAATTCACGTTGAATTCAAAATGGGAGAATAATATTGAATCCTATTTCTTCAAAGTACATCTAACCTTATATGGCAAGTACACTCTGCGCAGTGTTTAGCGCAGGCGCATTTACTTAAGTAACATGGTGGCATGTCGAGCGGCTACAAGAGAGAAAACTGCCGTCTTTAGTTTAGTTGAGTGAATAGTGTTGTATGTGTCGTGGTTCTTATGCGTTACACAACAACAATAATAACAATAATAAACAACTTCTAAAAAGTAGCATCAACAGTCACAGGACATTACGGATATATATCGGGAACTGTTTTAGTTTTATAATAATTGTATAGTTTTGTTGTTTTTTTATTTTTGGAAGATTCTTAAAGATGAATGACACAAACACAGCTTCAACGCAGAGTATAGCTGATTACTTGGCTCAGTTATTGAAAGACAGAAAACAACTCGCAGCCTTTCCTAATGTATTTATCCATGTGGAGCGGCTTTTAGACGAAGGTAAGTCATATTTTTTTATAATTATCATAAATTTTGTACCGAATACTCCCTTTACTCTACCACCGATAAGCGGGCGTATTTTGAAACGTCTTCCCATCTGAAATATCTCCGCTAAGAATGTTAAAGATAACATGTGATGTGATTAAAATGACGCATATTTTTTTTAAAACTCTGACCTGCATTTGAACTTCTCGGTTGTACATTCTTGTTAATATACGCTCGCCGTTAATTTATACATCACGTTTTACAGTTAAAATCAAACGATAACGTTAACTAATTTCTCTTCTTCATGATCAAGCGCAAGCCCCTTTATCTTCCCATCATTTTCTCCTTCGGAAATGCCTACATATACCTTCGCTGTTGTGTACAGAGGCGTGGCTTTACGCTTGTTGCTTTGGAATGTTGGTAAGCGAACCGATTCTTTGCATATTAAAAATGTGTCCCTACTGGGTATTAAAGTATTAGCTATTTATTAATAGTGATGAGTGTTGTCTTTTTTTGAATTGTCAACTTTACTAGACGCAAAAAAAATTCGTTTAATATGTTAGAAACTGATAAAAGAAGAAAGAAATAATAGGGAACATTAACATTAAAATCCCCTTTCATTCAAGTCTCTACCTGTTGCTTATAACTTACCTCTCCAGGCACTTGCGGTCGTAGATAATAGGTACGGAGTTTATGTTCATGTATTTCTTTAATGTGTTTGTATTTGCCCTGGTTTTAATTTAATGTAATTTATAGAGTGTAATGATTAACTAGATATCTAAGGTCTAATGTGAAAGCCTGATGTTTTCATTTTCTTTACAAAAAGAAAATATCAAAGTTAACAGAAATACCGTTTTATACACCTATTAGATATATTTTCAGTTTTTATCACCTGCGTTTTTGTTAGTCCAACTAGCAAAAAGGCAAAATGAATATATGCATAAACAATTATTAAGTAGGGATAGAATTGAAGTTAATCCTAAGTACTTTTCTTTAAGGAAGTGCAAGAAAAATCAATAATGTTTTTTTAAGTAAATGTAAATCACTTATTTTACATATTTCTGATAACTTGTGAGCCATGTGAATAAACTGGACCTCTATAAATCCCAAATATGTATTACAAAAATTGATTAAGAAACAATCAGAAGTGGCTGTGTCTAAGAAAGAGTTTCTTTTTTTTATAAATACTATGAATGTACCTTCCAAACCGAATGTAACAATAGGTACTTCATTTTTTAGTAGGAGTGAAGTTGCAATTGGCAGTAATCATGCATATATTTTAAATTCTGTGTAAATGTCACAAGTAGGGATCGGCAATCAGGGGTTATATTAATTAAAATTACTTACTTTCTAATATTACAATATTTGAAGAACTAGGTAGGTACTCCAGCTTTTATTTGTGCTAAAAGAGCATCATATTTTGTTTTTAACAAAATATTTAAGCCTGTTTTTTTCTTTTCTTAAACTTCCACACTTTATTTACAAATTTACTCTGTCCATTATTATTTTCCATTATTGCACACATTGGAAACATAACCATACTTCGGCACGTGGTACTACCCGCAACGTCACTTGTTCCGATGCACACTTCTAGTGATACAATACCAGTGAATATGCATAATACCTTCGTTAATATGCAAAATACCAATATTCATTGGTTAAAATGCACAATAATTAATCATTGTAGTTGTTTTGCATAATTTCTGAATTATTATGCGCATTAGCAAACTTCGGTAATTTTGGGTTCTTTGCTTTTAACACTACTTAATAGATGCAACACTATCACTACCAGAAATATGACTTCAGTTGGCTTACCACAATAACTTATCAGCTTCGAAAATAATTTGTATAAATTGTGGCTGTATTAGAAAATCTGGATTCTTTGTGATATTAACAATTTAAAACAAACGCATACTATTTTTATAAAGAAAATAGCAAACAACATATTTTATTATAAGTCAACTTATAGACAACTTAACGTGCTTTAATTTTCAATTATCACATCTTTAATTAATTTATATCACATACCTAATATCATATTTTCTTTAAAATTCTCATGCCTGTTATATATTATTTTTCATTATCTAATTAATATAGACGAATATAATACAATTATAATTTAAAATTTCGATTTTCCAAAAGTCCTAAATCCATAATATATTCTTCAAATATTTACATATTATTACTATTATACCACACTTAAATCATGATAAGATTTGTTACTATTTTATTGTAACACCTAGGTCCCACATGGACAATGTAGACAATTTTATTCTTTTTCTTTTATAACTTTTTCAAGTGAATCGTAACCGCATGAATTTTAAATTTCTTGGCTGTTTGCATCTAAAAGATTTGTATCAAGTTAATTTTTGATCAAAATCAAGGATTTATCGATAGTAACTATTTTACTTAAGCTGTAAAATTGTTTCATTATTTATGTGCTTTTTAATTATATACCCAGGAATACTTATAAAAGTTCGATAAAGAAAAACCCACTGCTTTTATTGTTATCATAAATATTCACTTTTATCAATTGTTGTTGATTGTTATTTAAGTATTAAAGAAATATGTGTGCGATTGTCAGATAATTTTATAGCAATTAATTCTCAGATTGAGATAGGTCAACTATATTTTTACGTTTTTTCAAAGTTAAATCTTAGTATTGTCAACACACACAGACATTAAATATAAATATTATCTATAAGAAGGTTTAATTCCAACAATTTACCTAATATATCAATCAATTCTTTTATTACGAAAAATACATTCTTTAACCTTTTGACAGTAATAAAACTTTACGACGACAATGCCAATAAACATAGACACCGCAAACTTCGAAATGTCATGTACAAAACCAAAACAAAAATGGCGCAAAATGTAAACGTCTAATCTTTGGGTCAGCTATTAGTCAATTGAATTTCTTAAAATAAAATAACTATAAATTTTGATATTTTATAATTTTATCTTGAATTGAATTCTTTTCTATTAGATAAACCAAAAATTGTTACTATACACTAATGTTTATCTATATATTCGTATTTAGTGACCTGGCTTCTAATTTCAATATTCTCTTATATTGAGTTCATTAAAAGTTTACAATATTCCACTTTGTTTTGAATTTTTTGCCGCATACTAGATTTCTTCTTATATAGTCTGTTTCAAAATATAAGAACATAACTTCAACGGCACTAATGCTTTTATTGCACCACCTGCGGCAATAACTCATTCATACGTTGCAAATAGGTAAACCGTCCGTACCCGTTCAATAAGGAGACCAGGTATAATAATTATCGTCACAGAAAGTGGTGCAATAAAAGCATTAGACCCGTTGAAAGTTATGTTCTTATATTTTGAAACAGACTATACATAGGTACTGTCAATTGTGTTTAAAACAAGTTTTGAAATACATGCCCTGTATATATTCCATATCATTGGGAATTATATCCTCATACCCTTCCTTTAGTTATTTTATCACTTATCAATGTTTATCATTCTCAGAGAAATACGCTTCTTATATAATATATTTGACACCTCCCTTTTTTAGAGACGCCATTTTTTTTTATTTGCTCTCTGATAAACGTCGTGGTATGTGGCTTAAACAAATCTAATCTGATGTTAATTTTAATGATACTTTATTCTTCTTTAATCTGTAGTTCCTACATAATAATGTCTTGTCTATCTAATTTTTTATTTCTTTTTATTTCAAATCCACGCTTCACAAACATATAGCAATAAATTTTACTTTCTTATACGTGGTAGATCGGCCATTTGCATTTTATGAAATTTTAGGTTGTACAATTTCTGCCCCCCCCCCCTGCCTGAATTTATTACAACTGTCAAATTTGACATTATAATCCTATAAGCCCAGTTTAACGGGTTTTCGGCTATGATTTTGAAAATTGTAGACCTAAGCCAATCAACTTGAACAAAATACGAATTTAAAATTACAGGTCATTAATGTTACTTTACCAGATTTGCAATGTTATAGTTATGAAACTCATTGGGAGGCTGTGGCTTGGCACTAAACAAAATGCACTAAAAACAGTGTTACCTTACCAATACACATAATCTACATACGTATTACGACAACTATTTTGTCATCATCAGAAGCATTTATTAATAAAAACCTCGTTGCCTGTACACCGTAGCATATACGGAGCTTAGCTTTTTGTGCATTACTGTGGTAACGATGTTTTGATACCCTGCCTCATAAAAAGAAGTGATTGATATATCCTACCAAAACCCGGAAAACAGCTTAAAAAGTAGTAAACTAATTGTTATGATACATAAATAGTTGAGAAAGTAGTAATTTCTCAAAAATTTTAAATTTGATTATTTATTCTAATAAGGGTAAATATTTGATACAAACTGATTTTTAGAAATGCGACTTCCTGCATTAATATGTTATATTTACTCAAAATTAGGATTAAATGCGATATTTGACATAACCTATTCTAATAAACTCGACCATATATATATTTCATGTAACTTTCTTTTAAATGTGAAAGTAATATGTGCGTTCATCGTAAATTATTGATATTTATATCAGGTTTGAGTGTAAAAGTTAAAGTAAAATCTGAACTACTTTAATATGTATCCAGTTTTATAAACCGCATTTTAGTCAGGAATTTTATTAATCATATGAACGAGGCGTTAGCGTAAAATTTACAAGAGCACAAGTCCCTGAAATAAGGGTTTAAAAAGAATGTTTGGTGGTAGTAATTAGCTAATCGCGAACATCCATAAAATGTGGGGACCATCTTGTTTCGATTTTTTTTCACGAACAACTTCTGTTGGAGGCGCCTGACTCTCAAAGACCCAAACTGTCGCTTGTTGCTTTTTTTTCGGGATCATAGCACTATACCCATGTTTTATCATACAAAATTTGTCGCAGAATATCATCGCCTACTAGATAGTCTCAGCGGAAAGAGAACATCTCTCGACATTGACCTAGGACACCAAATTTAAGAATTAGGCGGTAGCACCTTTTTCTTTCAAATTCACAAGAGAGAACAACTATGTTTTATTTTAGGGTTGCGGGGTGGTTTTTGATGACACCAATGAGATATAATATTTTCTTGTGCAGAATGTTACTAATTTATCTTTTTTATTTGCGACGGTAGCATCTTTTTTTCTTCTGGTCAGCAAATTATTATATGTCAACTTGATGGCCTGTGTGTTTAAAATTTTAATAATTAACCGTATTTGTATTCATGTTTTTGCTGTGTCGGTGTTCTTCTATACCATTCATTTAATATTACCCTATCGCGTAATATCTACCTGTTACCTACATTACTATCTATAACCAATAGGATTTTATATTTACCTTGTATTACCAGTAAAAGATCGAATAACTGTGTACATAAAACAAATCGATAAAAAGCGTGTACAAATAAAGGCCCGCGCTTGATTCTAGAAGCAGTAAATTGTTAAGGCAACTAATAGATAATATTTATACATAGCTATAAGTAATAAATGTAGACGTATGATTACGTTATATGTTTATTTATGCACCTGCAGGACTATATAGCATTATCTCGTTTACACGATTACGTGACATGAGGTTATTTGTCTTAGTAAACAATTATTATTGATTTCGAGCGCTTGCTACTGTGTTCCATACTGTATATCTCACTCTTGCCTAAAGATTTAGTACAATCAATCTATCACGTCATGTCATGTTGTAAGAAACAATTTGCAGGAGATGTTGTAGAAAATTGGAAAAAAAGGCACATCGTTTAAGAAAGATATGTTGTAAAAAGGTTTTGGTTTAGGGAAAATACTTTTGGAAACAGAAATTGGCAGGAGAGATTGAAACTGCAAGGATAAAAATTTATTGAAAATATTGGACTATAGGTTCATTGCATTTTTTTTGGGTCGCTCCCTTGCTTTTCGCTTCCTGCTCAGCGACTTTTCAATGTCTTGCACTTGGTCGATGAAGTCCCATGATGTATCTGTCGTGGGCTCGTCTTGTAAGTCTACACAGAAAATAGTTATTTACGAACCAAGTGCGGGAAGACTGTTTTCCCGCATGAGCGCACATTGTAAGCACGAGCGACCGCAGGAAGCGAGTGCTTTTAATTGCGCAAATGCGTGGAAGATGTCTTCACGCAAGTGGTTTGTACAATATTTTTTGTACCAACATTAAATTAAAGAAATATTATTGATTAATGTCATTAGTATCATACCTAACCTAAAATAGATTACCTAATTAATTTAAGCATTTCATGTACGTAACTATTACTCACCTTCACTTTCCCTAAAATTAAGTTATTATATTCTTACACATGGCAAACATGAGGTATTTATTCTTATATTTATAAATTTATAGTACATTTATTGCGTTTTTTTGGTTTAAATACAAACAATTCCGAACTGACAATATGAATGTCGATGTGGTTCAAATAGATGGCGCTTGAATCTTGCTTAAGATGTCACTTAAAATATCGTCAAGTAGATGGCGGCACAATTTTTTTGAAAGAGAATTTAATTATTTCTCCTATTTCCCCAAGTTTTAGTGAAGAATAGTGGAGGGAAGTAGTATTTTATAGACTAAATTTTATTACTACCATGTTAGATTTTTTTTTTAAATGTCCCAAAGTGCCAGTGTTTTTTTCAATTTTTGCAGTCGCCTCAACCGGGAAAACGTATTTCCCAGTCGAGCTACATATGCGCCAAATGTCACTTTACAGGCGGTGAGTACAAAAAAATAATTACAGTACTGATTAGGTGAAATCCGTTTACTCTCAATCCCTACCGGAATTTTACGTTAGATGGTAATTCCTCCCGTTCATTATAAAATTACATCCGAAATTTACTTCGTAAATATATTGAAAAGGATATTTTACAAAACATTTTAAAATTACTCTGAAAATATCTAAGTAAAAAATACAGGGGGTCATAAATTATTGAAATAGGCTGTGAAATTTAGGCAGGAATACTTTGCCGTTTCGCTGATACTATATTCAAATTGTGTAAACTTGCAGTATTTAAAAAGCAACAAAGCATTAGCCAATTCCACCAGTGGCGTAAGTGGGGGGGGGGGGTTCTAACCCCCCCCCCATCGTAAAAAAAGAATGGAAAAATTGGGTCATTAAGTACTTGTTAATTTTAAAAGTCTCGACAAATGCATTATTTTAACACACTCTGATGGAAAGAAATAGAACCACTACCAGTACTGACAAATGCGAAAGAAAAAGGGGTTGGAAAAATGGACGATTATGGCATATCTTTGAAGTGAACCCCCCCCCCCCCATTGACCCTCCCCATGGTTGAGGTCTAGTTACGCCTATGAATTCCACAACCTACTGTGTCCTACAACCATTCAGGGCCACTATTGATTTTAATTGATAGAAGGATAATCTAACGCACAAGTAAGCATATATATTGCTAAACACATTTGTGAAGGATCTCAACGAATTTGCATTGAACGCCTCAAAACTGAAATTACTGAAGTTAGTACCAACTTTAACTGAATTTACACAACTTCACAAAGCATGGGATATCAATGACAAGAGAGCTGAAAGAATTCACTATAAAATTGCAGAAATGATTTGTTTAGATAACCAACCTTTTTCCTTGGTAGAAAATACTGGTTTTAAGCAATTACTCAATACTATTTCTCCTCAGTATAAACCCCCCTCCAGAAAATATTTAACTGATAAAATAATCCCTGACATTTATAATAGAGTTAGGATAAAAATTTCAGAGGTTCTGGGTGAAGCTTCGTTTATTTCTCTTACTTCTGATATTTGGACATGCTCGAATACAAATGAAAGCTTCATTAGTGTTACAGGCCACTGGATTTCAGAAAAGTGGGACAAACGAAATGTTATTTTGTGTTGCGATAAATTTGCAGGCAGTCATACGGGACTTGCAATAGCCGATAAACTTGAAACTTTAACAACGGTTGGGCTATTGACAAACAAAAAATTCATTTATTGATGAGGGATAGTGGAGCCAATATGGTGAGAGGATGTAAAGATGCAGAAATAAATAGTGAGGGGTGTTTTATACATAAACTGCAACTAATAATCAATGACAGTTTACAATCTCAAAGAACTGTGTCAGATATGATTAGTACTGCCCGCAGAATTGCAACTCATTTCAGTCATTCTTCTTTAGCATGCAGTAAATTAATTGAAATACAACAAGAGCTAAATATGGAACGGAAAAAAATTATACAAGATGTACAAACGCGGTGGAATTCCACTTTCTACATGTTAGAAAGGTTGCTTCATTTGAGACGGTGTGTAACTATTTACCTTACTGAAAATAGCAGTTTAAACAATTTAACAAATAACCAGTGGGACCTCTTGCAATCGGTTCTTGAGTTATTGTGCCCTTTTGAAGAGGTAACAAAATTAATGAGCAACACAGAATCGATAATTTCAGAAGTCATTCCAACGATTGCAATATTAAAACGCTACCATTTGTCCCATAAGATAGAACAGTTATATGGTGTTGGAACTATAAAAGAAAGCCTGGTTACGGGAATAAATAAGAGATTCTCCGATGTTGAATCTAAAAATTATTATACAATATCTACTATTTTAGATCCTCGATATAAAACTTATTTTTTTTCAAGTAACTCAATAAGTGACGAGATTAAAAAAGTTCTTTCGGGAAAAATAAAAGATACTTGCAGTACCACTGATGAAGCAGAAACACGAGAAGATGAAAGGGTTACTAGTGTTACTACTGAAGACAAGGATAATGAGCCTTTAGCTGCAATTCAGAAACGAGCAAGAATAAATGAAACAACTGATTCATCAACAAATTCCACTTTTACATTATGTAACTGCTACAATGACTTTGTAACAGCTTCAACGTCTGCATCTTCCATATCTGGTTTAAAAAATGACATACTCCATCAACTTGATACTTATTATGGAATGCCAATTATAGATAGAAAGGCAGATCCAGTTGAGTGGTGGAGCAGGCACCGTGAAAAATTTCCTGATCTAATTAACTTAGTTAGGCAGTTCCTATCAAGCCCAGCAACTAGTGTCTATTCAGAGCGACTATTTTCAGAAATTGGTAATATATATGTTGATAATAGGTGTAGGCTAAACTCTGAAAAGCCGAAAAGCTCTTATTTATTCACCATAATCTTAATAAAATAAATTATGAATACTAAGTTTTTCTCACTCTAATTTTTCATGTAAACTGTATACTTATCTTATAAGACTTATCCATGACAGGGAATTTGGCTGTTATTTTTGCTGTTAGAATTTGGCTGTTAATAATGTTTTCATTTACTATTTATGTTTTGTAATTTTTGGAAAGAAAATATATTTTGTTCAAAAAAAAAATTATTTGTGATTAATTAACGGCTTAACAATAGGTAAGTAGACACCAATTAAAAAAAACCTTAAAATAATTTTCTTTATTTTTGCATATATTTGAATTTAAATTATATTAAAAATTTAAAATTTAAACATTTCCAAAAAGTTCCGTAAATTCGGAAAGCGATCCGGCCGGAACGGAAAGCGATCCGACCGGAACGGTAGTTCCGGCCAACTGGCCGGATCGGCCGGATTTAGTGGTACCGCCGGAATTCCGGTGCATCCCTAGTAGAGACCATTGTCTTCCACAATTTTTGTAAAAAATTTTTTTTTTCCGACCAGAGCTATTTACGCGGCAAATCGATTCAGAATGTTTTTGGAACTTTTTGGTTTTTGACTCTTCGCATGCCCCACTAACAATTTATCAAATAAAATATCCTCGCGTATTTTTTTCCAAAAAATTTGACAGATTGACTGTACTAATTGTCGTTTTTCTTAAGTTTCAATTCACAATAAAACATGTTTTTACTTAAGAATTACTAGGGTAGAAATTTATTACACTAATAGTACACTAATACTTTTCACAAAATAATAAATTAATAGTAGGTAGGTCCACAAGCATTGAAATATTGGGAACTCATATTCAACATGTGTAGAGCTGGTGCCAGAAAAACGTTATCACAGATATTAGCTGACGGGTTCAAAACATAAAGGTCCCGATATATCTGATTGGTGAGGGAATAACAAATTAGGTACTCTTCATAATTGGATGTCTCTTCATTCTTTTTGATGGCTATGCAATGGGAAATTGTAAAAGTAAGTGAGAGAAAGCGGCCTGAATATATACATATCTTCTCCTCAGTTTAAAACAGGACAACCAAGTTGGCGGTGTTTTTGTCGGAAATGTGGTTGTGGTGGTGACTATTAGATTATTTCTGTAGTTATATTACGACGACAGTGGTTCAAGGTCGTTCTATTGGCTGAGCTACCACAGGTTTAAAACTGTTTATAATTCGACTTCTATATATTTTCGATCAGTTCATTCATAATTTCATAATGCCCGACTGAACTCGATGAATTTGGAGTTTAATTTATTAGGGTTTTAATGCTAAAGACATAAACGAAACCATCACGTTACTGACTCCAATCATTCTCTGACTGTACTAGCTTGTTCAGAGATTGAGGCTCATGAAAAGACACAAAAGCAAATCTTTTTTATTTCCACAGTTTTAATAAGGTGTATTACCATCTATACTTCTAATTAGACTTTCAATTGGAAATTATTTGATTATATAATTATAGATTACACATATGTTTACGTGCATACTTTGTAGAATGTCTCTTTCTAACACAAATAAACTTACCATCAATTACCGTTTCCAATATCGTCTATTTCGATTACAACACTGTTAACTAATCAGTATGTCAAAGACAGACTTCACAAGTCGGTACTATTAATCAAACTCCTTTTATATTTATGATTAAGAAATTAATGAATCATACGCGTTATCAACCATCCGGCTATTATTCATTTGTTTTAGGTAAGTATACAACAAAAATTCAGCATACGTAAAGTTCGCTTCAGCAACAAGAAACGTATTGTCGCAATTCTTATTATGTTATAATATACATATTGCTGTGGTATTTTTTCACTTAAATAAATAAATAGATAAATAAAGAAACCAAACAAATAAAAGGTCAACAAAAATAAAATACCACTACATTTATTTTAAATAAATATAAATTTACATGTTAGATATAAATTATAATTTAATATTTCAACAAACAAATACAGAATAATCCACTAATTAATATAAATATATACAATTTAAATTGTCACGTAATAGTGAGTACACAAATTAATAACTATGCAGTAGAATACACATCAATGCAATATGGGTTGCATAACCATAAAAATGATAGCACTTGCAATTAAAAATAAAAATGGTATTGAATAAAAATAAAACAATGTTAAATAAATTAGAGTACAAAATTATGTCAAATATCATACAAAACATGATGCTTAAATACTGACCTCAGTCTAAAAAAGGATATGTAACGATTCAAACATTATTACTAGTGATTAATAGAAAGTAGGTCATTCGGTAACACATTCTTTAGTAGCAATAATAATCAGTGAATAGAAGCCTGCATTCAGCATATTGCGATAATAATAAACACTATGGCTGGAACAAAGGTCTATATACATAAATAAATATATATTCCACTTATTTCACAGTCACTAAGATTAATTGTATTTTCTTCCGTATGGGACATGGAAATGCATACAAAGGTATATGATTTATTTGTTTCTATACACAAACACATCCAGAATGTAAATATTGTGGCCTGGTTCACTGTTAAAAATAAAACATTATGTTGGGTATGCAATTTTTCACTGATATTCACAGAATAAAAGATATTGTTGAATGTACATTTAAATATGCGATTAGTACATAATTTCATTCATATAAAAATACTTCAAGAGACTTCAGGCTAAAAATAAATAAAATATTAGTTAGTATATAATATGGTACAGCTTAAGAATACCTACCAATAGATAAAATCAATCAATGTCCATAAAATATGCAAGTATAAAAACATGTAAACAACAACAACGGTAACATGGCGGAAGAAAGGTCACATGACCACGTGACATCGATAGTTACCATAACAAACACGGAGGGCGCAGTAGATGAAAATTTAAATTGAACAAACATAATTTAAAACAAAATAAAGCGTTTGTCAAATGTTAAACGGTATATAAGGGCATGCATCAGCTAAAACGAGAAAAAGTCCATCCGAAGATCTCCAAGACTCAAGAAGAAAAGAAAAGTTAAACCAGTGCTCCAAGTGAAATAAATAAAATAAAAATCTAAAAGGCATAAACGCCTTTAAGATACAGACGTCGCAAGAAGAAAACGTGTGATACGCTTCATAGACGGACAAGTGCGCGCTATATACAATAAAGCGCGAAACATTATTATTCGACTATACAAAGCCCGCTATAATAAGAAAATTTCCAGTAGGATGGAAGGCCCGGATTATCAAGGAGAATTCGAAAAAATATACGATCAAGAAAAGTAAGTACAAGCACTATTAAATAAAGTTCATTTTGCAATCCTATAAATAAATAAATAAAGGAATCTTCATGTGTGTGTCATAAGATTATCGGATAGCAACAAGTTTTAGAATATTATTTAAATATTTAATAAATTCTTCTTTGAGTAAGCCTTGGGTTGACGTGCGAATCTCAACTTAAGGCGATTCAACGGAGTATCAACAATTTTACCCAGATAGCAATAGATTTTTGAATATTATTTAAATGTTTAATAAATTCTTCTTTGAGTAAGCCTTGGGTTGACGTGCGAATCTCAACTTAAGGCGATTCAACGGAGTATCAACAATTTTACCCAGATAGCAATAAATTTTAGAATATTATTTAAAATTTTAATAAATTCTTCTTTGAGTAAGCCTTGGGTTGACGTGCGAATCTCAACTTAGGGCGACTCAACGAGGCGTTAACGCTTTCATTTGAACAACAATAATTTGAAATATTATGGAAAACATCAAATAGTTCTTCATTGTTTAAATCTCGATTTTGACGTGAGAATCTCAGGTCGAGATGATTCAATGGGGATACATCGGTAAAAGGGTAAAGAAGGTGAATTTAGAAAACTTCTTTGATTTGTAAGCATACATGAAGAATTCGTGCAGAGTTTTTTTTTACAATTTTCATAAGGAACAAAGGATTTGCAAGGTGCTTGTACTATGAATAAAAAGGCAACACATAACAAAGAAAAAAAATAAAGTATTGTATTGTATGATAATAAAAAAATTACTAGCAATGTTTTTGTAAATTTATATTGTAAATAAAATAAGTTGTGCTGACATTCAATATTTACTTATTTATACCCATCCCAAAGGAGAACATAAGGAAGGTAAACATCACTATCACAGCTAGAACTCACAATAAGCAAAAGGCTGCGACACATTAACCGTTATAAAAACAAAGAAATTCACATTTAGACCCTGAGATTATTAAAGTATATCAATTTATTAATTTAACTATTGGTTATTAATCAAAGTAGAGGAGGTCACAGCAATATGTACAAAAATAATGGAATAAATTTCAGTTTATTTTTTTACTATCTTCTTGAATAAAGTGACACCTACACTTCAATATAAGAACTATATAGTACTAACATAGTAGGTACCTAAAGTGTCTTAAAACATTATCATATTTGATAACAATAGAGAACGTATGTGTATAATAGAACAAAACTATAATAAATATGTTAACTTCTAAATGTTTCAAGCAGTAGGATTCTGGATATTTTAAAATTCAATTATTTTTGAAGAATTTAGAAGAGCGAATATATTGAGATGCGTGATAAAATGTTTTAATTAAATTTGCCGTAGATAATGTTATTTAAGAACATTTCCAAATGGCACATATTGCATTACTATGTGACCAAAAAATAATTGAATACGGACTTGCAAAATAGGAAGATTACTCATTAGGAATTTAGGAACACCCTAAAATATATTTATTTTCTGTAATGTGAAGACAAGTTATTCTATCACAAGTAAAGTGAATTTTGAATATTGTAAACAGCATTTGTTTTTAGAATTACAACCCAACAATTATAATACAAATAAATGAAAGATTTGAACTCCAGAACTAATTAAAGAGTGACTCTTGGGAATACTTATAATCTCCAGTAAGATTTGGAAATAGACTATGATTACTACAATCAAACACAAACATAGGTTTCATATGTAATCTCTATAATCTCTATTGTTAACCGTACAAATTCCAGTTGCTACTTTTTGCAAATTTCTGAGATAATTTAATGCATGTGTAAAAAACCCATAAGTCGGAATTGTTTTGTTACTTTGACTGCGATAAAAGCATACTTTAAGGGTCCTATATAGTGGATCTGTCAACAATGGAAAAAAAACATATTTTAGATGTAAGCTATTTTTGTTTGGAGAAAACCTTTCAACGTCAGCTTATGAAGAATTTTGTAATCAACCCCGCTGAAGAATCAAATTTAGAAAAAAGTTATCTGATTAAAGAAAATTAATTAATATGTCAAAATATTAAAAACAAGTTTTCTCAAAAATCCATCGGAGGAGATTTGTTTGCTTGGGTTTACGTTATAAATTGAATAAAAAGCTACCCCGCTCTGCACTTATTTTTCGTTCAACTATTCTTTACTTTGTAAATGAATATAAAATAAATTAAAATTAGGCAACCTACATTACAATGAATTGTTATTCTGGTAAAAATCTTTCCCGCGGTTACAAACGTGTAAATATTTGATCATAAATGAATTTTTATTCGCTTAGATATTGAGTTATTATTTCAAATATTTATTATACTATATATTATATATTATTTAATATTTATTATACTACTCGGACATCCTTGGCTTATTAAATTATGTGCTATGCAACCAATATTACATTTCCGATCCACTATATATAGGACCCTTAACTTTTATATCGGCAACAAAGTTGTTTACCTTTGGTTGGCCTGACAACAACATGTGTTTTCTCGTTATGTCATAAAATCAACGTACTCACTGTCAAAATGAAATGTCAAAGTCGACGCAACCCTAAGCTTTGCGTACTATCTTTGGTTGACCCGAGTTCAATTTGCTTACTTTATCATCATAGTGTTCGTTGTGAAGTGCTGTTATGACAAAATTTGCAAACTAATTGTAAGTAATCTTCACAAAATGTATAAGAACTGTGTTTTTAATAACTGTATTTTTAAATAATGTGATTACTATGTAATTAATTTTTCATTAATTGGTTACACATTTAGTAAATTATCTTACCGAATTACATTCGAGGTTTCTTTTTATTTCCGAATAAATTTTCCATTTTTAAACTCGAATTTAGTTGCTAAATGATAACTGAACTCAACAAATTGCCTCTTCGATAAAACGACGAGTCCGAAAGACAGGCAATTTGTTTCGTACAGTTAGGTACCTAGCAACAAAAATTTTCGTTAAAAGCTGAAAATTTATCCGGAAAAAAGAAAGTTCTCGTGTAATTATAAGTGAAAAATACTTAAATATCAATATTTCTAACAACGTTTACCTTTATTAATATATTTACATGAGAAAAACATAACAATATATATTTAGTATAAAATATTTTAGAATATCAAGGAAACTTTTAGCCTTACATCAATTTATCCCTACTACATACTATAATCTCATAATAAATAATACTCCTAATAAATTTAATGAATAGCGACAAATAAAATTACTTGTACAAACATGATAATTAATTCTGTACTTCATTGTTGGTATTTATAGTATGTACTGTCAGCTTATAACAAATAGTGTGTTCAAATTAAATTTAAAATCAGAATTACTACCGTCCACACAGGAATTTTATACTTTGTCAATTTGGTTTTTCTTCGTTTAATGTTATGTATCCAACTGCGAACTATTGATTAAATTTAGCAGTGATTCAAGTGTTTTTTGTTTTGTTTTAAATGTGATAATAATAAGGTTAATTATGAGTGAAAACTTACGAAGAATTTATGTAATTATGCCAATGATATTATAGTAAGTTTGTGGCAAAAATATTCTGAAAATTCTGATTGTATGAATAATATATTTTGCGTAATTTCCGTAGTTTAAGACATGAAATATCATCGGTCAGATTAAATTAGTGGGATTATATAAAGATTTTCGTATATACGTCTACATATTTTGTATCCTTGCAAGGTAGTACGTAAGAAAGGAACAAAATCATATTATAATTATGGAAGTACTTTTTCCGAAATTGAAGTCAATTCACATTCAATAAAAGTATGGCTGCTTTACATTACTATAAAGTGAAAATAAGCTTTCCTTTTCTAAATGTATATTTATTTCTTCAATTAAAAAGCTATTGTATTGGAATTGTTGTCGAAATATTTTATAATTGGAAATATGTATATGATTAAAAATAATTATTTTGTAAATGGTTTGAATATGGAGCTAAATTTGTAGTAATAACATTGAAAGGAATTTAACCCCTAGAAATTTCGCTTTTTAGCATGAATAAGAAGTAAATATGTATGATGTGCGTACACTCGTGGGATCATCAACGATACCTTTAACGATGTGCTTCCTTTTCTAGCGCACTTTGCTAAACTGATCGACTGTAGTTATGTATAGACAGAAAAATAAAATGTTTAAAATACAACATACATATAATATACAAGAAATTTCAATGAATAGGTAATTCATTCCGATCGAGCCCACGCAAACTTTCTTTTAAGGATATAAATAATAATTTTACTTACATACCTGTCCATTCCCCATTTAATGTTTTGAATATTATGAAACTATGAATGGCAGATTATCCGAAAAGGAATTTTATGAGGAATTCATACGTGGATTCGGTAGTTAACTATATATATAGTTTATTCAATAATTATAGTAATGGCAGAAAGAAAATTGAAACTAAATTTTAAGAATGTAGAAATTTTTGTCATTTACTTGGCTATTAGGATCGAAAAAAACGAAACGTATTTTTTATCTTAAGGATTTACCTTTCAGTTGCATAAGAAAATACCTTTTACAAGACCAACAACATTTGAGTGTGTTTTCTGAAAACTTCAAATGGTCCAGGCACCATATTACATACAAGAAACTGTAAAACACAATATATTGTTTATAACTTCCAGACTGCTTTTCTAGCTTTTATTGAATAAATTGCTCAAATATAAAACAATGCAACATGCTCTAAAACGTCGAGTTTGGTTATTTATCAGCAATCGTTTTTCCTTGCTTTAATCGATTACTTTAGGACGAAAAAAGAAACGATAAAATTTAATTTTATTCTGTCAGGAAAACTTTAAAAGTAATATTGAAATTTGATCGACGACATAAAATTAACTAAATTTTGGCCTAAGTTCTCCAGTTGATTCTGCCTTATTGTATGGATATGATGCCTTAATATATTCATATTCCCAAATTAATTACATCATTGTGATCATTCCAATAGCTATTAATAGCAGATCGGAAATCTTCAATGGGATTAACGCCTGCAGATAGAGGAGACCAGGAAATCACTTTAATTTCAGAATGTTCTTCAAACGATCGTTGAACAACTCTGGCTCATTAACCAGGCTGTTATTATTAACAAACATCAACCGACCATCGTTTACATGTGCTATGGCCAGTTCTTTTTTCTCGTATTTTGAAATTATTTAGTGTTTATTATAACAGATAGAGCTGTAACATAATGTAATAATTATTTACGTATCAAGGGAGTAAAGTGATATTTTACAGTCGAGACTATATAACTGATTTGTCAACTATCAAATTGGATGTAAGCAGCCGTGATGTATTAAACATTCTATAGACCGAAGAAAAATTGATGTTCTTTAACCAAAATTTAGACGGACAGTGATCCTCCTAAGAAAAAATACGAAGACCGCTTGATACAATTCACGTGTTTCCTATATTATGTGTATATATGTATTATATATTTTGAGAATATACTCAAGAAAAAAAAACACATTACATTTTTTGCGTCATGGTTACTTTGGTTTTTCTTATTTAGATTATTTACACAAGTGTTATATTTTATAAACTACTATTATTATAGTCACAAGAGTTAGTACAGAGCTATAGTCAACGAATTTGGCTCCATTCTTTAGAAAAGGAATGTCATCGCTGGGTGGGTGTAATATTTATGATTCCTATGAGTGTATTATTAACCAATTATATAGGTGACTAACTTTCTTAACATCTACTTGTATAACATACACACAATTATCTATAAACTTTTATCTTCATGTTCTAACGAACCGCTTAAAATCAATTTATTTTGAAGCATGATCTCCTCGGGCATTTGGTGCAATTTGATGGCGGGCTGACGCGTATGTTCTGAAGGTTATACAGTTTCTTGGAATGGCGTGCTTGTAAACCTGTCCATATTTCAACTTATGGATAATTTTTCGCAGGTATTTTTAAATTGACAGGAAAGGGTATTTATTTAATATATGTGAATAACACCCAGTTTGTTTTAGATCATCAACTGTTTAACATGTATTAGTACATATATAAGTGACGTGAAATTAGTATAGGAAAATGGTATAGGTATATTGATTACTTTAATTAAAAAAATATATTATTATTAATGACCAATAACTTCCTCTGTTTATATCTAGTAAACAAATAGTGAATCAAAACTATTTTTATATACTGTGTTCATTAATATTAGTGTTCGTTCTTTTAATAGATGTCGTCCTATGTCCAATTAATTCCTTCTGTCAAAATTAGATAATTATTTTAATGTCAGCACGAAACACATTTCTTATCTGAGGTTAGACAATTGTGGGTTCAAGTACATTTCATTGCTAAATTTATTTTAACTATATACATATATTAATAGTCTTCTTCACATTAATACAATTTATGTTGGCAACAATATGAATTGATTTATATTAGATCTTTAAACCAGTAAATTTAATACTAAACCTCTTTATCCAATAATATTAATTGTACAAATTCTGTCAGGTCTTGCTTAGTTGAAGAGGATATTATTTGATTACTACTAAATAATGTACATTTACACAAAACATATCTTGATGTAAAGAAATATATTAAGAGGAGCATTTCCCCATCGAAAACCATAGGAGGCATCGCCGTTTTGCACTTTTTAAAATTATTTTATAATTTTAGAATCCCAAACATGATTCGACAATGCAGAAGGCATAAATTTATGTCAAGTTTAGTTTTTGTATTAAATTAAGCCATCGGACTGTCTATTCCCACTTTATTATATCTTCAACGAGCCAAGCGAAAACGCAGTTCTATCGTAATCGGTCGGCCATTGCAGACATGAATTCGAACGATAGTCTTACAATACAAAATAAATGCAGTATAATATTGTAGTGTAACAGTTCTCTGTGTTGAAATCAATTGAAACGCCTCAAAAATCTCGCAAATGCATTCTCATCAAGTCCAACCTAATGACGAAAAATAATTTTTTCTATGATTAACGGGAAATTTTTGTAACAATTTGGACAATTTCAGTTATCACGACTTGCCTAGGCATGATTGGGGATGACACGGAGCTAATGGACATAACCGTGCGGGGGCCGCTCTGGCAGAATCCAAAAATCTTCTAGCTCCCCTCACACCTCCTTGCTTCTGTCGTAACGGTAGTAATGCAAGTTGCATACATTTCAATTCACACAGATGCAGTTAGTAAATGCCACTCTTAATATTCTTTTACAAACACTATCACATTTATTAATTAATAATTAAAGAAATCAATTATATGAACCTTATGTTTTAAATACTATAACAAATACATATATGACGTTAGATTAGACGGGTAAGATTATTTATAATATTTTTTTATAAATGAAATGATAATATGAGATATTTTTGACAAGTCGTTTCTGTGGTTTCAACCAGAATAATTAAATATCTCTTTAAATTATTCGAAAATATATAACAATGTAAGTATACATATCGATGAATTATACAAGAATGTTAATCATGTATACCGGGAGTAGAATGGATTTTCGTACATAGGGATTTTACATGCAAAACTAATAATTTGCGAATATTCCCTCCCCTAATTTTTTTATAGGAAAATGTTAAACACAAAAGTTGTAGACAAAAAAAAAACACCTTCTGGTCCTGCTAGACTTGAAGAAAAAGTATTAGGAATGAACCGATTAGTACTAGCCATGAATCCTGTCAGCAATAAATGTCACGTTTTGACAATCAAAATAAGTTTGCTGATTCTTAAAATGAATTGCTATAGCCAAGAAGAGAAAGTCAACTTTATTAAATGGTACTACTCTGGATTGTCTTAGGGACATACAAGCAACTTTTGCTGGATTCTACCCGGAGCGACCAATTCTAAATTTGAACATCCTGAATAGAATTGTCAGGCACTTTGAGACCAACGGCACTGTTAATAAGAAATGTAAGTGCCAGAATGTAACAGCTGGTGCAAGTAGAGAGAAGGTAGATGCCGTTCTCTTGAGCGTTGTAGAGAACAAAAATGTCTCCTTAAGACAAATAGGTAATAATTTGGGGATTCATTTTACTACTGCTCAGAAAATTTTAAAGAGTCAAGATCCGCGGTTTCGGTCTTATAAATACGAAAAGCACCAAAAAATATTCGAGGAGGATAAAGAAAAAAGAATGCAGTTTTGTGAAATAATGTTGGAGATGGCCAATGATGACCGAAACTTTTTATCTAGGATTTTATTCAGCGATGAGTGTCGATTTCAGTTAACTGGTGAACCAAATCAACAAAATTATCGCTACTGGAGCACACAAAATGAACATTTAATGTTGCAGACTCATACGCAATACCGGGGTAGTGTCAATGTTTGGGCTGGCATACTAGGTCCTCACATAATTGGACCGTTCTTTATTGCAGACCGCTTAACTGGTGCTGCGTATTTAAATTTTTTGCAAGAAGAAGTCGGGCCAGCTATCGACGAATTGGGAATTAATTACGAATTTTGGTACCAACATGATGGATGTCCGGCGCATTACCAGCGCGATGTTTTAGAGTACTTAAATCATGTATTCCCAAATCGCTGGATAGGTCGAGGTGGCGAAATTAATTGGCCTCCAAGATCTCCGGATCTTTCGCCAAATGATTTTTTTCTGTGGGGCACATTGCATGATCGGCTATACAATGGAAGGACGTATCAAAATGTCGACGCTTTAAGAGCTGCAATACTTGCAGAATGTCGTCAAATATCACACTATCAACTGGCCGCAACTAGAAGAAACGACAGATTGGGGTGCTGCTCAGCTGTCAACGGAGATTTGTTTGAGCATTTAATTTAGTTATTACTACAACTACCTTTATTACCACGTTCAATAAAATTTTAAAATCTCTTCAGCACGTTTTTTATTTTCTGCAAACGACTTAAAACCTATGCTTAAAACAGATTTAAACGCCTCTACTAAAATTGTCACATTGTTGTGTTAAATGAATGAATTTTGTTACTTTTGTTGTCACATGTCACGGCTGTTGCTATTTTGTATCATTTCTTCAATTCTTTTTCCTTTAATGACCCGGAGGGTGATAGTAAGCAAAGAAGAAAAAAAATGGGATCTATTTTTAAAGCTCTATAATTTTTGTGTTTAACATTTTCCTATAAAAAAATTATGGGAGGGGATATTCGCAAATTATTAGTTTTGCATGTAAAATCCCTATGTACGAAAATCCATTCTACACCCGGTATATATTATCTATGTAGTCCTGCTTGAAACATCTAGTAGATCTTGTACCACACCACGTATACTCCAAGTATAGTCAGCTTGTCTTGAATTCTATTTGAAAATGTAATTTTACGTGTAGCCACACTCATAAAGCCTCTACAGTCAAGATCGTCTAGTATAGATAAATTTAAATATTCACACTGCTTATAGTTTTGTTTGTATATTTCACCCGTCTTGTTCGTCTTACATAGATAAACTTGAAAATTATGTTAAATTCTTTTTTTTTTTTTCTCAAAAGTCGAACTACCAATTTGCTGGAATATTTTAATTAAATCATACGTCTTTCAAGTTACTACTTTAAATACTTATATAGGTCTAGACGGCTGTTGTCACCGTGTTAACCCATTAATTAAATTAATTAATTATATACAGTTTAGAAAAACTTAATTTCGTTTATTATCTAAATTTTAGATCTTAAAGAAATACATTTGAAATATTTTTCTATATAATTATTGGCAAATTGTACTTTTGTATGCTGATAATTTTCCATTTGAATGGCACCACTACACTTCGTGTATGTTGTGCCAGAGTTTTTGATTGCACCTTACTTGCGAATGGGGGTCGTGCGATTTCTAAGTAGAGTTTAATTGTTTTAGTTGGTAGTGCTTTTCAACATATTGACAATGACAAAGAATTAATCAAACGCATTTTATTTCAAACAAAAAGTCATCATTTTGAGAATTATGACTATTTTTTTTTATAATTGACTTTGAACCAGCCGGTATATTGATTTGGTAAATAATAATTATATAAATTTTAGAAAACCTTAATTTCGTTTATTATCTAAATTTTAGATGTTAAAAAAATACATATTTGAAAAATTTTTTTTATATAATTCTTGGCAAAATGTATTTTTTGAGAGCAGTTAAATTTTTTGTTTGACAATTTTTAATGCATACAATTTTCGGATCGGGCATTTTCAGTGTAACAGTTTTATTCAGTCAAGTCTGCACAATATTTACTGGCTTCTTTTCTAATAAATTAACTGCACATGTTGTCTATAATATAAATTTTGACGGAGAAGCTTACATCTGCCACCAGACGTTTGCCAAAATCTCCACTAACTTTCATTTATCAGTGATCGCTTCACTGTGCTGAACAGATGCAGTAATATAGTAGGTAACTAAATATATAGGATAGAGAACTGAATACTTTTTTGTACAAAGAAGAACTTTTTTATGTACTATCTACAATATCTAGAACAATAATAATTAGAAATTGTGGATTTAAATAAATATTCCGCAGAAATTATTTTAACAAATTGCGAAATTATAAGTAATCAGTATCACCATCACATTTATTCTTATATTAAGCTTGGCCACCGTCCATATCTCGGCATCCATATATCGTACAATTTTGTCACAAAAATTTTAATTAAAAAGGAATTTTATCGAAAATATTTCTAAGTATCCATAATGTGAATTAAACATTTACAATTTCCAATTAAGTACAGGTTAAAGATAAAGTTATTCCAATAAAATATTTAGAGGTTTTTATTTTATATAACTTTTGTTCAACATTTTGACTTACACGTTCTGTAAGGAAGTATTTTGTTGAGCATTTTCGACCTTGGGATTTTTGCAGAAAACGTGGACACGCTTGATTATTCTCTGATACCGAAAAAGTTCCAGAGCAAAAATAAGATTTAACCAAAACCTCGTCAACTACTAAATTTAGACAAGTTCGTAAGGAATGTAAAAGTTCTCAAAAGTGAATTTGAAACATATTTTATTTTAAGTTTTTCGAAATTCCTACCGGAAGTAGATGTCTCTTACTTTTCTCTAAAAGCAGTTTTTTTTTGCGAGTAATATCTAATTCAGGATTTCTAGAGAGATATATTGAGAGTTTAGAAGTATATAAAGCTATCACCATCACATTTATTCTTATATTAAGCTTGGCCACCGTCCATATCTCGGCATCCATATATCGTACAATTTTGTCACAAAAATTTTAATTAAAAAGGAATTTTATCGAAAATATTTCTAAGTATCCATAATGTGAATTAAACATTTACAATTTCCAATTAAGTACAGGTTAAAGATAAAGTTATTCCAATAAAATATTTAGAGGTTTTTATTTTATATAACTTTTGTTCAACATTTTGACTTACACGTTCTGTAAGGAAGTATTTTGTTGAGCATTTTCGACCTTGGGATTTTTGCAGAAAACGTGGACACGCTTGATTATTCTCTGATACCGAAAAAGTTCCAGAGCAAAAATAAGATTTAACCAAAACCTCGTCAACTACTAAATTTAGACAAGTTCGTAAGGAATGTAAAAGTTCTCAAAAGTGAATTTGAATCATATTTTATTTTAAAAGTTTTTCGAAATTCCTACCGGAAGTAGATGTCTCTTACTTTTCTCTAAAAGCAGTTTTTTTTTGCGAGTAATATCTAAATCAGGATTTCTAGAGAGATATATTGAGAGTTTAGAAGTATATAAAGCTTTGATTTCTGAAGAACTGACGTATTAATACTCCCTTTCAGTCTGAAAAATTTCCCTCAATGTTGAAAGTAGCTTTAGTAAGTCCTTTATATAAAAGGAATGATCCTGCAAGATAGTTGACAACTGTCGACCTATTTCAATACTAAATACTGTATGAAAATTAATAAAAAAATATATTACTATCAAATGTTTGATTTCTTGAATAAGTTTAACCAATCGAGTCCCAATCAGCGCATTATTCAGATGTTTGAAATTCGTTTACAGGAAATGGATAAAAATTATGTGGTGGGAATTTTTTTCGATCTGGTCCGAGCTTTCGTTTGTGTTGATGTGGAAATAATTTATAATAAATTGAATGTAATGGGTTTTAGGGGTTTATCTTTGGATTGACTTGTTTCGTTAATGTGGAAGAAAGATTAATTGTTAAATTGGGTCACTATTTATCAAGTGAGCGCTGTATTGAGTTTGGAGTTCTGCAGGGTTTCGTTTTGGAACCTCTGCTATTTCTTTTGAACGATTGTTCCCTTCAGTTTATCGATGTGTTGCGGTTTTATTTGGGAATGATGCTTCTGTGATGGTCTCGGCAAGTTCCAGACTTTCAATTTTTCAAACTCAATGATATTGCTTTTACATACGCATATTCAATATGTGGCTTCATGTCTTCATTCCGTTTACTATATAATTAAACAATTTAGGTCTAGTTTGCACCGAGAACATCTCCTGACTGTGTATTATGGACTTGTGTATTCCAAATGATGATATAATGCTTTTATATGGGGACGCTCAGTGGTTTGGGAAATACTGTTTAGTACTGGGAATAATCCAGTTTATTAATATGTCAATCTGTGGCATACGTTAGACAGAATTGTGGTGTCTTCAGCATGGCGGTGAGCAATCGCAGATACTCTACCAGATTTAAGAGTGTTTTTTTACTCCAAAACATTGTATGTCTTTGTATGAAAGGTCACTCCTTTATGTGCGTTTGAAGCAGTATAATAGTTTGCCGCATGAATTTAAAGATATAGAGTCTCTTTAATCGTTCGTTAATTATTGAGAGATATTTGGAAGAGAATTGTTTTTATTCAGGGATGGAATACATTAATAATTGATGTCTGTGTGCATATTAGTAGTATTGTTTAATATGGAATGTCATTTAAATATGTACAAATTGTAGTTTTTCATTCATGTGTTAATTCATTTTAGTAGTAATAGCACGTCTACTTATACATAATAGCAGTTTCTTGCAAATTATGCATTTTATACAAACTTATTAAGAGCATAAAAGTATTTACAGATAGAGTTGGAATAATTTTTGTATCAAAAAATTTCAAAATTCGAACAGGCAGTAGTTAATAACAGTTTTGCTCACAGGTTTATTAATATTTAACTAATTAAAAATTGTGTAATTAACGAAAGCAATAACAGGTGGCGCTGATGTATATACAGTGTGGTGATAAAGTTTGGAACCAAATTCATAAAAGCGTTCTATAATGTTTTTAAGAAAATCCCTCGGAGAGGTCAATTTTTGTTTTTAAAATGCTGCTTTTAATGACGTCATTGGTTCTTTACACAATGACGTCATCGTCACTTAACCTTAAACGGTGATATAGAAAAATTGGTACCTTACTTAACAATTTTTTTGAATAAATGACTCATTTACAAAGCAAAAATTATTTTAACAAAAATCTTTTTAATTTAAATCAACTTGACTGCCATAACTGTAGGTATTGGTCACGGGACAATCCTCACTGGATTCGGGAGTTACACAGTCAACAACAAATTAAATGTATGGGTGGGCATGATAGGACGGCGTTTTTTAGAACCTTAATTTTTTGAACGAAATCTGACTGCTGCCCCGATATTTAATTTTTTTGCAATTTGATTTGGTGCCAGCAGTGGCAGCTCTTTTTCCTAATAACGGCAACGTACCACATCAAAATATTTGGTTCCAACAAGATGGGCCTGCTCATTTTGGCATAGAGGTCCGTCAATACCTTGATGCTATATTTACAGAAAAATGGATAGGGCCAATTGAGTGGCCAGCGCTTTTCCCAACCTAAAGCCCTTAGATTTTTATCTATGGGGTTACTTAAAATCAAAAGTTTATTTCAATAGACCCAACAACTTGGAAGATTTGCAACAGAGAATTTGTGATGAAATGCAACAAATTAGGCCAGATATTATGGAGGGCAGTATAGAAAGTGTTTACTGTCATGCTGGTTAATGCCAAAGAACATTTGCGTTAAGTTCTGTTAATTAATTTGTTAAATATGTTTTGTATGTTTTTTTTTTTGGTTATTATGTTAACTAAACTGTAACTATTAAAGTTGTGAAGTTAATGTGTCATTTATTTAAAAAAGAAATTATGTAAGGGACCAATTTTTGTACATCACCGTTTTAGCAATAAGAAGATCTATTAAGAACTGAAAAAAACAGTGGGGTTGTCGTTTAAAAAAATTGATTGTGACATCATTATGTAGACACCAATGACGTCATTCAAAAAAAATTTTCGTCAAAAGAAAGCATTTCAAAAACAAAAATTAACCTGTCCGAGCGATTTTCTTAAAAACATTATAGAACGCTTTTATGAATTTTGTTTCAAACTTTATCACCACACTGTATATATTTAAAAAGAACAATGTATGTCAGTAATACCATTTTCCTAAATAATTAGTTGTGAATTTTGACGATTTCAATTTGACATCGTATATATGCTTATCCAACTCTTTTGAAAGAAAGAATATATCTCCAATAATTTACAATTTATCTGAGCTTTATCCGTTGGCTTTATAACAATCATCTTGTTATGGTAATGGCTAATCACAGTTTAATTATAGTAATTTTATATATCTTCGGCTATATTTCCGAGTTAGTTCAATGATTGCCTTAAGCAAAGAGAAATTGTCTTCTGGGCGAGTTTACATTAATCGTAATGATTGTTTGAGTAGAGGAAGTACAGAAATTTAACAGTAACTGTGATTATTTCGTTTATTTTACTTTTGAATTGGTAGTGGAACATTTGAACCTCCCGGGTTTAAGAAAATGTAGTTTCTTTCGTTAAAGTACACATGTATAGATACATTTTCTCGTTTCTCAACAACTGTAAGAATTAGGTACATATTTCAATTGGCCTAGTAACGTTAACCTTATTCCGTAACTGTTGTTTACCCGACGTAATGATGAAAAAAAGAGAAATTTCGTAATATAAATATGTTTTGTTGTGAATTTTTGGCAAAGCGCGCCCGAATAACACAATTATCTTAGAAACCTTGCATTGTATTCTTTTGTTTTCTAGATTTTTTTTTAAATTTAGGTAAGTATGTACCTGTTGTGTGCTATTACATCACATTGTTCAGTCGTTCTTTGCAATGAAAGAAATGCGGCTTGTTGAAAGTAAGAGAGGTTAAGTACTTTTATATAATAATTAACATACTGAGTACTTTATTTTACTTGCACACACAATGAGAAAATAGCAAACTTTATTTTGTAATATGTATATTAGATAGTGGTTGTATTTGCTTTTTAAACTAGAACTGATATACCGATTATCATGGCTTTAGATTATTAATAAGTTTTTTTTTAATTTATTATTTTATAACACATTTCCCAATGTTTTGAGTTTCACTTGCATGGAGCTGAACCATTTATTAAAAAGTTGGTGGAGAAATGTTCAAATATGTACATAAATAGAAACTACAATAGCTGCTTTCTTTTGCCACTGTTGTTCATGAACATAGTGAACATGTTTACCATTTCTCTTTCGCTTCGATCATTTTATCCCCTCTACTCAATTTGTAATCATGTTTAGTAATCCCCTCGCCCCTGGGAATCATGAAATTTTTATGTTTGCCATGTTCAATTATGTTTATGTTAGTAGGTATAACCTCAAACAACAAAAATGAACGTTCAAAAAGTGGAACTCATCTCAAATGAAGGTTATAAGTTTGAAGTATTTTTAACTCAATATGAAATTGAAAGATTTGAGACAGGTATACTATTTTTAATACTATTAAAAATCCATAGCTTATATTGAATCCATAGCTTGTATAGAACCAGAATTTGCAAACGAATTAGTTGGAAAATATGATACATTGAGAAAGGGAAAGATAATTCGAAGTGTACGAGCGGGTAGTAAAGAAAAAGAGGAGCCGAGCAATATAAAATTGAAGTGTTTAATGAAAAGGAAACTAAATCATTGATAAGTCTCTATAATGAACATTTTGATGATGTTGCATGCACAAAGAAAAAAACATATATGGTCCATAATCAGTGAACAACTTGCTTCTGTAGGCATAAATAAGTGTGCAGAAAAATGCCAGAGAAAGTGGATAAATTTAACAAGGGTTTACAGGTCCATAAAACATAATTCAAACAAAACAGGACGTGGGCATACTACATATAAATATTTTAATATTTTGGATGACATATTAGGAAAGAGACCATCAAATTGTAGTAGTACATATGTAATAAATTTAAGTGCATCAACATCTTTGCCTGAAACTTATTCATCAGCAGCTTCCTCAATAATAGATAATCTACCCGATGTTAATCCTACATTTGAAGAAACTGGCAATACTAATTGCGAAGAAAAAGAGAATAGTTCTGAAACTGTACCTCCAAAAAAGAAAAAGAAAAATTACAGACAAGAATATTTCAAAAACAAAATAAACTTTCTAGAAAAAAAGAATTGTGAAAAAGAAATGATTAAAGAAAGGCGACATCAGGAGAGGCTAGAGGTAGAAAAAAGTAGGAATAACATAGAGGCTGAAAAAGTACAATTGCTAAATAGTTATTTACGAACCTAGTGCGTGAAATCATATTTCGCGAATGAGTGACAAGTTTAAAGCGCGAGCCGAAAGGCGAGCGCTTTATGGACACGAATTCGCGAAATGTTTCACGCACGAAGTTTGTACAATATTTTTTGTACGAGAACTATAATAGTAATACATATTGTTAAATACGTTATCGTTTCTGACACACTACTAATCTCTTGATATTAATTAAAAGTTTTAATAATTGTTCCGTTTCAATTTTTGAAAAGATTGAATAATGGTAATTTATATAATATTTGTTGCTGTTCTGACATTGAATTACATACCTTCCAAATATAACAATTTCTATTTCATTTCCTTTTATTTTCATAGAAAAACAACGAACTGGGTAGCATATTATTAAGGTTAGGAATTTATGATTTTAAAATGTCACTAAATTAATCAAGTTCTAGGAAGTACCAACTTTACTTTTACGCACTCGTGTTTAAAGTGACTTTTTACGCACGCAAATCGAATTGTGAAATGACAGGTTTTGATAAGCGAGTACAAAAAGAAATTTTATCACAATTAAATAGTTAAAAGCTAATTATTTATATTGAAATTATATATATATATGTACTTTACTTTATTGACTGTTTAATATTGACGTGTTACGTTTTGTTGATATTTTAGTTTTCCTTTAGTTTTTAGAGAAACAAAAGACAATAAATGTTATATATAAATACGTTATGGCCTGTTTAATTTTCATGTGTTACGTTTTGTAAATGTTTTATTTAATATTTTGGAAAAGATTTTTTTTTGGTTTGTAGGAAAATAAAATTATATACATTTTCTATATAATCATATTTACTATTTAAGTTTGACGTGTTACGTTTTATTAATATTTTAGTTTTTAGAAAAACAAGAGGCAATAAATGTTATATGTTTGATATATTTTATTAAAACAATAAAATAAAACAATTAGGACATAAATTCATGTTCGACATTTTCAAGCACATGTATCGATGTAGCATAACTAACCTCTAACGAAAATAGATGAGTAGAGACAATTTGTGTTTGTTACTTCGTTCCGTGTTCGTTCGATGAATCGGTTTAAACACGGATTACTGTGAACATAATATATGTTCATGTTCACAAAGTGTATGTTTACGTGATTGAAATGAAAGAAAGCATCTAATGTCTGTAGGTTGAAAAACGTAATCTTTAAATAAAACTAATTACTCTTGGGTCTATACAACTATTTATTATGACTTTTACAAAAGCATTTAAGAAAATAATGTGAATGTGAATAATCAATATTTCATATAATTATTTAGAATAATAATTTCTCTAATGGTTGCTGATATCATTGAAATTCTTACTTGATTAAATACAACGCATTCAATTTTTTTCAAAAAGAATCTACGACCTGAGTATTCCCTAATGCGAATATGTGCTTTGACAGTCGACATATTCCAATACGGGAACAAAAACATTTCATCTTCTAAAATACGAACAATTATACACTGAAATTTTTATACCTACGTCATCAGTCGTGAAATGTTTAAGCAGTTGCCATGTTTTTCATATTTTGCTAGACGCTAAACAGCATTAATTTGTAAAGGTTATGTGTTGGTTGTAGTTTTCTTGTTCTTTAAAAAGTTTACATTTTATCATACGGATTGATGGAATATTTGTAATGTGACGATAGGAGAAAAAGACACGCAAAATTAGTGATTATATTCCAAGAATTTCTAACAAATATTTTTGTATTATGTAAAATACATTATATTGCTATCTTGTAATGTATATGAAAAATATACAATGAAATTATATTAATAAAGGTTACCGATATTTTCTACAATGTTTGTAAACCATTATTATTTATTTGCCATTAAAACAAAAGATAACATGAACAAAAACTAATTTATTAATGCCATCCTAAACTTTTCTTGTAAAATAATACCAAAACAATTTTTTCTCTTTCATGCTAAGATGGCTCATTTGCGGACATTTTTTATTAAACAAAAAATGTTTGCTTTGATGTCTCCAACCGCCCCTTAAAGTTTGTCGGCATGTTTTTGGGACAGCCTGTATAATTATTACGAATTATGAACAGGACCAATTCGTCTTCTCTGCTGTCTTAAACTTTTATTATACGTGTGCATATGAAAATTTAACAATGGATTTACAAAATTTATGACTTTAGAAGCATGCTTAATGATTGTGAAATTATGTGACATAACATGTACCCAGCAAGTGCAGGGCAACACGGTAAATTATTCAGGTATCCCATCTCCAAATAATTATCTTAATTTATTAGGTATTTAATACCTATGTTTATATCTTTATAGATATATCTAGGTACAACTTATTCATTTATAACTAAAAGATTCATTATAAACAATTAATGGAACTAATGTTTCATAGTTTTGAAAAAAAAGGGGGCATTCGTAACGTGCATTGCCAGACACGAAATCTAAACTATGCGTTTGTGCTTCTGTCTCTCTACATTGTCTATATTATTATTTTTGTTACTGTTTATAGTTAATACTTGACAATTTAATCAGTTCTAAGTTTTAAAATGAACATGTGCTTCTAAATCCTATTCAGTAAGAATGTCTTTTTAAAGATTATTTCCTATACTCTGAACTTAGCTGACCGCCTGTCTACTGCTACAGTTATTCAGGGTATGCAACAAGTCGAAAAAAAACGAAGTAGTGTTCACTACTTCAAACTTGAGACGAGCTCAGAGATGGGTTGTCTTTCCTTCTCCGCGTATATTCTGTCTCTTTTGAAACGCCTCGGCGGCAAGGTACAGAACCGCACACATACAGCGCGCGCGCGCACTCACACACGCTCACGGTCTCCCAAGTATTTTAAGTTACGCTGCGGGTGAACGGTTTGTCAGTGAGAAAAGAAAAAAAAAACCGTATGGAATATATCACTATCAACTAGAAAGTCGTGGAATAAAGAGGAACTGTTTATTTTCAAAATTATGTTTTATAAACGTTGGTCGGTGTTAAACTATTATTAGTCCGTACGAGTTTAGAAAGTATCACGTATTTGCATATACCGAATAGTTCCGAGATTGATTATAATCAGAGATTGAAAATGGCCCAAGTGCTGATGATGGAGTATTTGTAAAATGTCTTCGTATTTGCATAATTGGATTCGATCTGTCTGAATAGCGGATTTTCTTGTTATTCCTCTTTTAAATAACGAGTTTGCAAAAATTAGGCTTAGGTAGTGCAATAAATTTTAATAAGAATGGAAGAAGAAGAATATTATATAAATTAATATTCTAAAAACTAATTGCTGGAATATGGGTGCTAGTAAGTCGATAATAGTTATTTACGAACCAAGTGCGTGAAATCATATTTCGCGAATGAGTGACCAGTTTAAAGCGCGAGCCGAAAGGCGAGCGCTTTATGGACACGAATTCGCAAAATGTTTCACGCACGAAGTTTGTACAATATTTTTTGTACGAGAACTATAATAATAATACATATTGTTAAATACGTTATCGTTTATGACACACTACTAATCTCTTGATATTAATTAAAAAAAATTGAATTGGCAGTATTGATTATTTGAAGTGACATTTAATTTAAAATTATCAAATTCAAAAAATTCTATTTCATTTCCTTTTATTTTCATAGAAAAACAACGAACTGGGTAGCATATTATTAAGGTTAGGAATTTATGATTTTAAAATGTCACTAAATTAATCAAGTTCTAGGAAGTACCAACTTTACTTTTACGCACTCGTGTTTAAAGTGACTTTTTACGCACGCAAATCGAATCGTGAAATGACAGGTTTTGATAAGCGAGTACAAAAACATATTAATGTTAAGGCGCCCCACGCAACGACAAAACTAACGGCTTTAGAAGGTTTCGTACCAGCAATAGTACAGCTTTCAGTTATGAAATATCTGACTGTAATTAGTTTTTAAAATAAAGTTAAATTATAAGAAAATACTTCCAACAAATTCGTAATATTCTTAATATTAATCTTTGTATTCAATTTAATGCAAAAAATAATAATAAGAAAAACAAAAATTTCTGCAGTTTATTTCACTTAAACGAATACCTTACAACGGCGGAATTTGCATTAGTTCTTATGACGCCACCCTCTTATGTCCTACCTCACAGCAGTAAGTGGCCACCTCTGCGTAAGTCCCCTTACAACCCTGATCCTCTAAACCAGATATTCTATGCGTTCAGGGAGTTACGGCCCTAAAAAAGAACAACCTTACATCTCGCGCCTAGCGCCTAGAAGTCATTGAACGAGTTACCATAGAAAATTTTAATTATTTGCTGGCATATACGCACTTTTAATATTTCTGTAACACAAACTCCGCGAAGACATGTGAGTTGCGCAACTCAGGTGGTTGAGATTTTAATCTCTACCTCGAGTTGCGTCACCAAGACACCGAGCTGCCCCACCATTATCGGAGTGATCCCTCGTAATGGTGGTTGAAAGGCACAGTTTGAAATTCTTATTGAAATAACCAGAATATACCAGTAATTTTCTTATTAGTGAAGAAAGTCCAATAATGGGTGCAGACTGTGGCTAAAAATCTAAAATAAAATGCAAAAGAAAAAATCCCTTACCACAAAAAAATTATAAAAAATCTATATACGTATTTCGGCAACTAAGTTGCCACCTTCAGTAGAAATATGTATAAAAACAAGAAAGAGTGTTAAACGTAGTATTTTTGGATAAGGTGTAACCTTAGAAGATGCTGGTTCACCAAAACACCGTGAAGCGTGACAGACTAAAATTACAATGGCTCCGCTAGATTTAAGTAGTATATGTACAGTGAAACTTCCCTTAACGGGCACTTCTATTAGCCGGGCACTTCCCTTAAACGGGCATTTTGTCCGGTCCCGAATTAAAGAGTAGGGAATTCCTAATAAATTGGTTTCTCTTATGCGGACACTCCCTTGAACGGGCGCGGACAGTTATTTAGCTGCTTTTTCACCGCAAAGTTTCCATTAAACGGACGGATTTGTATTAGAATACATTCATTACCGCATGATATCTGGCGAAGCCGTTAGCGCAAATCAAGAAAATGTCGAAGCTCTCATAAATAGGTTGCCGTTAAGAATTAAAGGGTACAAACTCTGCGATATTTATAATTTGGACGAAACTGGGTTATTTTTTCGGGCACCACCAACAAAGACGATGGCATTAAGAGGCGAAAGATATATGGGCGACATGTTATCAAAAGAAAGATTTACTATAGTGCACTGTGTGAATATGGCAGGGGAGAAAATCAGCACGTCCTCGCGCATTTAAAAATATTCGCGTTGCTTTAATAGTAAAACCCATCTTATCACAGTTTGAGAGTTCTGATTCTGTACATATTTTAACCAATTATATTAGCGTATTAGATGCGATTTATTTTATTAAAAAAGCATGTGATGATATTTCAAGAAAACAGGATTTCAAGAAGTAAATGAGGAGTTTGAAAGTGATCAATATGATTCTGAAGATGAAATTCCTTTATCTAAAGTGGCTGAAATGTGTACGCTAATGGGAAAATTAGGAAGTAATGATGTACTGTACAGGAATTTATAAATATTGACGCCAATTTGTATACAGAAGACGGACGATAATCCAGACTTTATTTTGCCCGATAATTTAGAAAACGAAAGTCAAAACAGTGATGATGAATAGAAATTCCTAGAACTAATGATTATGAGGAAAAGAATGATATCGTATAAAGATGGTCTACTGGAAATAAAAAAACTAAGACAATTTTGTTTTGAAAAAGATGATGTACAAGCGTTTGGTATGCTTAGTGAGCTATCATTACATTTTGAAGCAAAATTGGCATGTAATACACACAAGCAAACTTCCATTTTAGATTATTTTGTAAGATATAGTATATAAATTGTATATGTACCTTACCTACATATGTTTCTTTTATATGTATGTATATATAAATGTGCACATAGCCGTTTGAGTTTTATTTAGCAAATAAAGTTATAAGTATATAATTTTACACTGTGTGTTCAAATGAAAGTTTAGCTTTGCGTTTCTACTTTATTTTTCTATCTTCTCTGATAAACGGGCACTTCTCTTGAACGGGCAGTTTTGTCGGAACGAACAGTGTCCGCCTATGGGAAGTTTCACTGTATACGGATGTTGTTTGTTAAAAAATCAGTGTTATCCCACTGGTGATTTGGTGAAGAGCATATCTTCTAAGGTTACACCTTAGCCTGAAATATGTACTACGTTTAACACTCTTTTTTGTTTTTATACAGATTTCTACTGAAGATGACAACTTAGTTGTTATTATTTCTTTGTGGTAAGGATTTTTTCCGTTTGCATTTTATTTCAGTAAAGAACGTTAATGTTAAGTGAGAAAGCAAAACCTTTATTGCTTTTTGAAGGTATTACGTCTAGCGGTGGTAATTCTTAATCGGACTTCTAATCCCTGTTTAGGCGCTGACCGGATTACCACTTATCCTGATGGCGTCCAAACTCCGACAGCGGCAGTAATGGACAATATAGCGTTTTAAAGTTTATTTAGTTTCATCATTATTATTGTTCTAATTACATATGTCGCTATTCGATAATAGTAAGGGTGTTACTTCCGGTAGGAATTTTGAAATTTTTTTTATACAAAAGGTATGAAAATTATGTTTTAAATACTCTTATACTCGTAATGTACCTGCCTAGAAGGCATGACTTGCAAGATATTCGCAAAAAAAGATTTCCAGTAAGAGTAAAAGACCTACTTGCGGTAGGATTTTCGAAAAACTATTTTGATAAAAATTTTCTCAAATTTAATTTTGCATTTTAATTCTTTATAAATTTGTGTAAACTTATTAGTTGACGAAATATTAGCAAAATTAGATTTTGTCATTGAAGTAAACTACTACTTGCGGTCTACCGATTTTACTGAAAATCTAATCAGATCGCAAGAGGGAGATTATATTCGCGAAAACATAATTTGGAATTGATGACTATAGCCATTTGATCGCTATCGTGGTACACACACACACTGACACACATATATACACAGAGAGAGACAGTTTTTAAGAACAGTCTTGGTGGCAGTATAGTATTCGACTCTCATATAATGGATATTTTTCGCTCGGATGATTGATGATCACTAACCTACAACTTGTGAGCTTAAACATCTTGAATATTAGCCATTATTATATCCTCGTACTATTTTTTTGTAAACTACATATTATTCAAAAAATCATTAAAAAGAAGTACATATTTTATGAAAATTTAGTCACTGTTTATATATTTTTATCAATTAACTCCACTACGATCGCTGAAACCCTGTTAAACTAACAGAATAAATACTAGTTAGACGTTAATTGTTGATTTGTTATTGCAAGCAGGAATACCAATTTATTTGTTATTTGTAAACGGATGTATGTATGTATGCACAATGTGAACGCCTTTCACCGAAATAATTTCTCATTCTCACAAATAGCAGCAGCGACTAGATTCAGCAGAAATGGCATCGTTTAAAATCGCGTGCGGTTTTGAATTAAATGAAAACTGTGAATCATAGTACCACCGAACACCAACAAACGGACGACGATCGGCAGTGGTTAACAGTATCATTATCATTAACATTGCTAGGCAGACGCGACGACGACACCGCTACCGACTTATATTAGAAATAATTTGCTAAATCGCGGCTTTTATTTAACGATAAATATGAACAAATTAACATCAATGTAAGTAATAATAGGCTTGACGAGTTGATTCGTCAGAATTGCAAATAGATTTTTTTTTGCAATGTACAATCTCAGTCAAAAGTTAAGGTGATTAATTATTGTAATAATAATTATCATGTCTTCATTTAGTCACATACATAAATAAACACTTAAGTTTTGAAAGCATGCTTGCAGTACCGTCATAGTTTACTTTTAGAATAAATAAGTGTTCTAATACTGTTTATTGTAGAATACGATTGGTATTTTTCTGTTTTGCTTTTAAAATATTGATTGATGTTTCAATATATAGTCTGCTTCAAGATATAGTGCGACGTCATAAATAAAACCATTAAGAATCTATTGTGCTAATCCCTCCACGTTCCATCTACGGCAAACAAAAATTTTAAGTATATAGAAAATATCTATGCCGGCTTAAGGGTATTAAGAAAATAAAGGGATTAATATTAGTTTATAATATTAACATTCATTCAGGGATAATATCCCTTAAGGGGCCCACACACTGCGGTTTTGTTCGACAGATTTGTTCGACGAACAAGTCTGTGGAACAAAACCGCAGTGTGTGGGCCTCTTTACATTTAACAGAATACGCTAGGGAGCAAAATGTATTTTTGTATGTCACATAGCGTATAGTTGACATTGCGTAGGAATATACATTCATATCATAATACACGTGCACTTTTATTGTTTCTAATCAAATATTGACAATACTGGCCTGTAGCATGTTTCTCACATCGCTTACTTTTATTGCTTACCACCTGCCGTGTTCATGCAACCTGTGGGAGCTTGCATTCGCACTATATCTTGAAAGATACTATACATGAGTATTTTACTACTTACGTAATTTTGTGGTCGATTTTTTATCTAACATGTGTATTTTCTTATTTTAATATTCATATTAAATGAATAATGTTAGGAAGTATAGGAAATTGTAGTATATAATTAACAATTGTTGAAAATTCTTTGTAGTATATATAAGAAATATAAATCCATCATTTCCAAAATGTATTTATTGTTATCACTACTACAATATTATTTCGTCGTATGATAACTTCAACAACAGGATGAATAATGAGTGAAGAAATTGAGAACAAAGTTAAATATACATATGAACAAATTATAATGTTAAAAATATGAGGTGGGAGAGAATTAAACAATTATGTCATTCTAATTATTCATTGTAAGTTAGTCCTAATTATTGAATCTATTAATTTCTATGCTTTCTTCTGTCAGTGTCGGATTTTAAATTTAATGTTAAATATGTGACTATTAGGGATCGGAAGTCAGGTTTATATGACATTAATTCCAGGGACGTATCGAGGACATTTTGAATCCCGATTTGATATTTTTCACACGCGAATCAAAATACGTATGAGAAATAAGAACTTACAAAGTAATAGTAAATACAGCATATCACACATCCTGACTGTTCACTGTTCACGTTGGGAGTTCAATTGAAAGTAAATCACCATTAATTGTTCCATATGATCAGGTGTTAAAATTGTCTGTTACTGTAAACATAATTTTTACTTATTTTTGCGTTCATATTTATTGTTATTTTATAATTTATATTCCACTAATTACTCATTTATTCAAGTAACAGTTATTAATTTCCTTTGTTTTAAAATTGGTTTATTGTGCCATATTCTACATATTTTATGAAATCTATTGCTAGTCTAGAGTTTATTGTAAATAAGTTTTATATCAGTTTTTTGCCTATTCACAAATACATACAAAAATCATATCTCTAAGTTCGTTTATCGCAGAATTCATTACAAATTCACACTTGTCAACTGAGAAGCAAGCAACTTATTAAATGTCATCCATTAAATTGTCAATTTCGCGGCAAATATCATGGCTGACTATATCGTATTCAAATAAAAAACATAAAGTTCGCAAAATTATATCAAAAAACGACAATTGCTCTGTAACGGTAAATTTAAAAGTACCTAATAACGTCTGGCATGTTGCTGGTGCGTAATTCAGTAAGCAATTCAAAAATGAACCGATATACAGGCTGTTCCATTTGAAAAAAATGACTTAGTTAAAAACCTGTCATGTTATTTTAATCCAGTTTTTTTGCACACGTAATTAGTAATTAATAAAAAAATAAAATATGCTGTAGTAGGATCTTTTATTATAAACAACACTACCAAAAATTGTCTCTGTCTAAGACGCGTTTTTGAGAAATGTAATTTTATAAAAACATTGAATTTTTCAGTCGAAAACTTTAAATTTTAGGCCAATACTGTCTTGTAACTCTTTGACTGAGAATTATAGGAGGAATTCACAAACGTAATAATATATAAAATAAATAAATAAATCTGTAAATCCATAATTTATTTCTTGTTTCCTAATACAGCAGTATTAAATTAAATTCAATTACTGCTTCCAGTGAGCTTATTGCTGTTATTGAGGGAGCATTGTACGTTATATTAAAATTATTTAACTTATAGTCTTCATATTTCAGTTTCTCGTCCCTAGGGCCACACTGCGTCCCAGTCGAGGGTCTCAGATTATACTAACAAGGTCGTCAGTGTATCTTTTTTACTTTGATTTTGAATACGCTGAAATTCAAGCAATTTGTTATTTCCAACGGAAGTTTATTAAATATCTCTATGGTTCCAAATTGAAAACTCCTTTTTCCGCATGACGTTATCCACTCCAGCGATATAACAGTCATCGTTGTGGCATATACTGTACTTATGCATATAACTTAACCCCTGCAGAGTGAATTGTTCCTCTGAATGTTGTGTGCTACCTTGTAAGCTGTTATGTATTCCTCTAGTCTAGCTATTTGTTTTATACTGAGTAGTTATCTCTGTATATATTCTCAATATGGGTATATCAGTCTAAGTTAAGTCCAGTATTACCTTCAGGGCCGTGTTTTGAATCACCTGCATAGTTCATTAATGTTTTTGAACATTTTCCCCATGTCACTATTAAGTACTATCATAATTCCCAAGTACTTTATGTTGTCTACTTCTTTAAGTTTATTTTTTATTAAGTGTTCCATTTAAAAAACTAAACTATGGTCAGCCACCAAGTTATGGAATAATACAAAATAAATTAAAAGGTACGTACTCCTAATGAATGGCTATCACACCCTGTACATGCTAAAGTGGGAATAGCAAATGTTGCACTTTTAAACCCTATTATAGTACCCAATGAATTTTTTCATTGTCAATTTGACAGTCTAGGAGTTTCGTGTTGGTATTTAAGAGTAACGGTAGTCTCTCAAATTTTATATGGCCTTTTAAGGCTGGGGCTCGCCCGTGTTATATGTCCATAAGGAATATCGGTACCATTTTTAACGAAAAGTTGTAAATCAAGAACAATGAAATTTTCACACAGTAAATGTTAAAACACACTCATCAGGTTGAGTTATTTTGAAAATCCTAGTGCCCTTAGTTTTTTCAAAAAAAAATCATAAAATTAGTAAATTTGGAAGAAACCGAACGAAATTAACTCAATTTATAAAAGGCACTATGCTGATGTCGAATCCGAAAAAAAATGAATTTTGATTTTTGATTTCGCCTAAAATGGTACCGAAAAAATCCATTAGATGGGTGTTTTAATTCGAATTTAGGAACACTTTCTGTATTAATTTTTGTTGTATTACTATCTTTATTATAAATATTTCTCTGTTTGTTTCTCTATTGATCAAGGGTTATAATAAAAACTGCAAATAATCAATATGCAATCACAGCTCCATCTATGGACCGTTAGGGTTAGGCATCGAAGACCGCACCGTTAACACTTTTTCCCGTTGCATCAAAAAGCAAAATAATCTCTTTATATTCCACAGGTTGGTGACAAACTTTATCTACATTTGACGAAATGATAATTGACCCGAGGTCCGTGTTTTTATCAGCACCAAAATCGGTCTCAAAATGTGTATTTTAAGATCAGTTTGGAATAGATCCTTGCTCGATTGATAAGTTAAAAAGTATTATTATATTATCATAATATTTTATTTGAATTTACATAACTTTCCCATTGCACGTAGCCTGACTAAATCTAACGTTTATACACCAAAAAATAATTTTTACAGGATTATTCTTTCACCCTAAAGTGTCAAAGTTAAACATTAAATATTGAACAGAATTACAGTCCCCGATCCTCGCTTTAATAAAAGTCAGCAATAGAACGGTTTTTGCTTCAAATTAGAAAAACAGAAAGAAGCTCTATTTTGAAATAATATTATTCAAGAATTCCTTATTTTCAGGCAACCGTCTGCCCCGTTACGCATATATACACCGATAAATTTATGTTCTGGAGGCTTGAAAATAGCCGTTGTGCGTGTCTTGATTCTAAGAATAAATTCTGTTTACCATAGGTGTATACCTCCTACATCTCTTCTGCTGGTTCGAGTTTGTATAACTTACAATCGGAAAGTGAAATTCAGCTGAATTGGATTTAAAATATGGATTTTGCTTTTAACTATTTTAATTGTATATATTACGGTAGACTAAAAAATAAAGAAAATGCCCCTCGTTGGGATAAGCCAAATAAAAATATTGAATGTATTTATTTGAGACAAGAGAAAACAAATGAGATATACTGCCCCTTTAAATTGGGCGCCAAATATAAATATGCTGCGGTTGCAAAATTAGATAAAGGAAAATTAAATTAATAGTGTTTATAAATCTTATCACTTAAGTGTAGAAACAATTATAAAATCTTTATCTTGCTTGTTGCCTAAATTATTATATAATAATGCATTTTTTAATCGTTGTACATTTTGAGGGAATCAGCCTGTATGTAATTTATTAAAATTAAAATATTAGTGGTATGTCAGAATATCAAAAATGGCTTTATGTTCTAATCATTACGCTATAAAAATTAAGAAAAATTATATTAACATGAATAGTCCAGCTAGCATGATTTTAATTACCACTTATAAAATTTTTATATACAATTTAATTTAAATAATATAATCTTAGTCCAGGTTGTACTGGCACTTAACTATGATGTTTTCAGTCACGAATAAGAGGCTCATTCATGGGTCAAGTTCATAGATCAATCAGACATCCATCCTCTGGAATGTATTGTGAAACCAGCGAGCACAGATATAATTCGTACTAACTTCTGCTAGAATTATTAACAAATGCCGTTTGACATTGATAACACGATTGTGTTGTATTTTCACGCTCAAAAGTGTTATCACTAATGTACACAATAACGTTTACTGCTTGCACAGATCCTTGTAATATGAACCTTTTACCGTTATATTCTACAAGTATCTTCCCAAGTAAACAATTACGCTAAGATAATTATTCATCTATAAGATTAATTAATTTACAAAATTTAGAAAAAAATAATAAGGCAGATATCATGCTAGAAGTCCTTAAATTAACTTTAGAATAAATACCTTACGGTTTCGTATAACTCATAAATTTCTTAAAACCCATCACTAATTTATAACAACCTTAATCTTGGTGAGCATTATTTGTAACAACTATATATTCTTAAATGATCATATACAATCAAAAAATTTCGTATAAAAATCTTGTACAACTATACACATATAGATTATTATATGAATGTACCCTGTATATGAAATGTATATGTGGGTGTATGATACCACAACCAACCACCTGTTAGGTTTTAACTTTATAGAGTTAATCGTCTGATCGCTCATAACCGAATTCCTTAAATTTCTGTGTGAGGCTTTTATAGATTTTCTCTACGAAACATAAGATTTTATAAATTGTCATTTCCTGTGCACACAGGAAAGAGATAAAAAATTAACTATTTTAGAATAAATCGTACAGGTTTACCAAATATTTACTATGAAACGTGTTGTGGTATTTTCCAAATTTATTTTTAAAACCTCCAATATAAACCGAATTAAAATGGCCGAAAAAAGTTGACGTTTAATATTTGCATTTATTTAAATTGATCTTTAAAATCCAAATAAAATTGAATTACACAAGAAAACCAAATTAAAACACTCTTCAATGTAAACAGACATATCTCCAATCAGTACATATCTGTAAATAACATAAACTTGTATTATTTATTAAATCTTAGTGCAATTGATATGTCAGAACCATTGCCGCATGATGCGCTATTAGGACTTTTTTTCGGGAAAGTACAATAAAATTGGAAAATCTGAGAATAGAATGTGTGTACATTTAAATACAATTAAAAGCTATTGTTATTGAAGAAAAAAATATATACTAAATAAATAAAACATGATGAAACAAATATAAACAATTCGAACATTACAATTCACACAATTTCAATCAACTTCTTAAGGCTGAAAAGAATTAAATCTAGATACTCGTTAGATACAAACTTAGAAAAATTAACTAAAAGCTATCAATGATCGTAATCACAATCACAGTTGCGATATTCAAACAGTGGATGAATCTAAATCGACGAGACAATCTAGGATTTAAAGCTCGGAAGTAGAAAATTTCAGAAACAACCATTAAAAAAAAATCTTTTGTATATATAGTATAGAAAATAAAAGAGGCTGACATTTGATATTTGGATGGATACCGGAAATAGGTGTAGATAATTTTTCATGGCGCTAGGCGAAAGTTGTTTTAATCGATTCGCTAAACACATATAAGTTTTCTTAGAACAAACAATTTATTCCTCTTTCAATATTTTGTTGTAGTATACAAAAAAAAAATAATGATATGTATATTGATACAAATAACGTTAAATGATGCCAATATGTTTTTTTTATTTAAAATGACGTGATTAGAATTTGAAGGTTATTAAAAGATGTAATAATTTTTAACTTATTCGGTCACCTTATTTATATAAGTTGTTTAATAGGAACGGTCGTTTTTATTTATTGAACTTGATATGTAAGCAAAAGGTACGAGGAACAACAATGTTTAGTATAGTTTTATTGTTTTTAACTACAGTTACAGCCATTTCAATAAAATTATTATTTTCTCAGTGTGAAAGATAATATGAAAATATATTCTCTCTTCTGGCCATTGATGCTAAAAAACAGATGAAGCAAATTTGCTTGCAAATAGACATGATATAAATATTTTTCATAAAGCTGGAAATTATTAATTACTCAGAGAAAAATATAATGTGAAAAAGTATTCTTCCCGCGTGTCACTGATGCCTAACATCGCCACTGTAAGTGTCTTCTCCCTCGGGACCTACTTTCCGACGATGTATCCGGCTACAGGCGGCCTTTGAGGTGTGGGTTCTTCAGTGATCTGCTGTCTTAAATATCACGTAATAATGGGTGCCAAGCGTTTTAAGCACTCTCGAGGACAAAAATCAGTACAGTTGTATTTATACATTAAAACATTTAAATTGCATTTATTGACATGTAGTGGCGGGTATCAGTTTATTGACATTTTAAAAAGCAAATTGCACCTATTGTAAATACTTGGTTTATCGAGAACGTTCCGTACAAATGAAGCTATCTTGTAGTGTTTATTATATTTAATTATGACAAAAAATATATTTACTTAACATTTCAATAAATAAATTTACTCTCCTCGCAGCTGAATAAATCACAAAATTAATCTTAGATATCCATGTTTTATTTAAAACCAGTACGAAATATGTTGGCGTCTCAAGGTTTTGACATTTATTAATTTGAAGGGTACACTTCGTGTTCGGATTTCCATTCATAGAATGGAAGTTAAATGTACGAATTTAAAAAAGGTTGTCTGAAACTAGTTATGAATATTCACATCTGACAATACTAATAATAATAACAACAGTGTAATTATACCTTCAACAATAGAATTAGAACTAGTTTCGTCCTTGAATTTGCTTATTTTTTCTTAAGCGGCTTTTAGATTCTTTTCGGCATATTATAATTGCTGCCTACTAATTCATTTATATCTCTTTTCTTCGTGGTAATTGTTTATTATTCTCGTTGATCCAGAAAAAATCCGAGTCATTACAAAAGTGTCCGTTGTAAACGTCATTATTTGCGGTTTTATGTAAACTTATTTGAAATATAGATTGAACTATTACGCTATTTTTGCGTGTGTAGTTTATTATATATATATATATATATATATATATATATATATACAGGAAAGAGAAAATTATTGGGTAAATTCCGCTGTAGAGCAACCGTAGACACGTGTTTCTGACTCATTGGTCGTCATAGGTACGGTGTAGCCAAGGAATAAGGTGGGATAACCTTGGAGATGTATGCTATACGGAAGACCATCAGGAGACAGACCACCATTTGTAGCTTCAGTTAGAAGATCCTCAGTTTTGAGGACAACAACTAACGTCGCCACGAGGAAGACAATGTCAACCTGCGTGCCATCCGAGAACCCAGGAAAGATAAATAAAAGGAATTATCGCGGATACATGAAATACAGGAGTAATGCTCTCAAAATGGGCGTTTACGACTCCCTGCATTTTTTAATTGCCTTGAAAACTCTTCCCGGAAGGTCTTTTTTTTTGATAGGTACCTAACAAAATATATAAAGACTGACTGACAGTCAAGTAAGGGAGAGAGGGGCAGTCTATTTGTTCAGAATTGAGGTAGCGAATGGTATCTTGTCTAAGAGCAACAGCGTCAGGTGTTTCTCAGTGTTAAATTATGAAACAAAATATAGTGCTAAATCTGGATTATTAACAGAAACAGGTTTTGCGAAGTCTTCTATCAGCTTTTCCTAATAGGACCTGTAACAATACTATGAAGGTACATTAAAGAAAATTAAATAGTTGAATAAATACTAAAACCACTCACTCGCAAAGGTTTTACTAAACATATTTAAAAAAACGAAAACAATTTATGGCTTCGGATTATCAATTATGTACGGAGATTGCTTGATACTCCCGAAAATCATTTATTTTCAATAGAATTCTATAACTCGACGTCCCAGTAATGTATTGTATTCTGCTCGGGAATATGAAATGACTTCTTGTACGTAATTGCCAGTTTACTATTTGGACATTTCTAATGTCTTTTAGGACATAAAAATACTTACATGCGTGTAAGTCGAAATATTCCACTGCCACTACTTCGTATTTTATAGGTACCTTACTTCAGCTAAGCATATTATGTTGCATCTTGGCAGCAATTCAATTTAAATACTTTTATATATGTTGATTTGAATTGGTTTTGAAATTTTGGCTTGGTCAACAATAAGTAATCATTTATTCCACAATTCTATTTTTCGTAAATGTTTTTTTTTCTTTTTCTTAATCCTGGTCTATCTGTAAAATACAAGAAACATCCTCATTAACTAGATGATAAAAAAAATTGTAAACTTCATTTCAACTTCGTAATAAATGAGAAGACCAACATAAGGGGAAAGACAAAAAGAAAATAAATATGAAATGTCAGAAGAGTCTTGAAGATCGCTTTGTACATTTCGCGGGACACTTCACCTGTAGAATTAATTCTGTGTGTGTCAGACAGCAAAACGAATTAGTTTTTGCACGCATGAGTCACTGTGACATATGCAAAATTTACAAATCGCCACCCACACTCGCCTGTTCGTAATTTCAAATTTTCGAATTGTTATTTCACTCATTTCCAGTTTATTAATAGAATCGCAACCGCAAAGTCATTTAATTTGTGAAAGAACGCGCTCTAAGTCGATTTTAGCATTTCAATTATTTAAATAATTCCACCTATATTTCCACTTTTACAACGTTAAACACGAATACGAGGTATTATCTAAAAATACTGTACCATTGTTCCAATAAATACACATATAATAAACCTAATTTGGTTTTTACGAACATCCCATTTGACTCATTCTAGGAGAGCTTTAGACACAAACAGTTTGGAAATTAATAAACCATCTCCATCTATATATAATAATATAATCAAATAAGGAATTATCGCGGATACATAAAAAACAAGAAATAGAAGAATATCGGGTAAATTTCGCTGTAGAGTAACCGTAGACATGTGTTTCTGACTCATTGGTCATCATCAGTACGGTGTAGCCAAGGAATAAGGTGGGATAACCTTGGAGATGTAAGCATACACGGAAGACCATCAGGTGACAGACCAGTTAGAAGAACCTCGGTTTTGAGGATCACAGCCAACTTCGCCACGAGGAAGACATTGTCAACGTGTGTGCCGTCTGAATCACACGCACGCAGGTTGACAATGTCTTCCTCGTGGCGAAATTGGCTGTTATCCTCAAAACCGAGGTGGCTGCGCCAAATATGTTGAAACTTGCCACACAATGTTATAAGCTTGCACTCGTTGAGTTATTATTATATTATTATTCTCTACTTTGCCACTAGATGGCGATGGAGAGCAAAATTCGCTGTACTTTTTGATCATACATAATGTATTTATCTGCATTATTCGTTAATAGCTCTTAATTATAAATATAGAAGAGTCTGCACTGTGACAATTGAATTTGCTGCCTTCACTTCATCTTTTTCTTTGTTCACGATGACCAACAGTTCCTTCAACAATAAAGATTAATTCTTACGTACATCAAGTTAAATAATGCTATTTTTAATAGTTTCCTTCCAATAAATTCACATAAATGCTGCAACTTAAATGGTGGAAACACATTCTAATGTTATCAACATAATTTTTATAAATAAATAAGTGTTTAGTGTCCAACAGTTTAACCCAATAATAAGGGAGTGGAATAGGTAATCCTTAAATAACAGAACAGTACAACACAATACTATAACTTGAAAACATAACCTAAATGTTAATAAAGTTAATAATGAAATAAAACACAAGTGCACCATGAAAATAAAATAAAGTAACAAATCAGAAGCTATGTAATTAAAAGAATTATACAGGCTGTCCCAGATAGTGTGCTCACCATTGGGATCTCGTGAACGGTAAGAGATAGAGAGTTGGTTAAATGAGACAAAATGTACGTGACACCTGGGTTTATTTTTTTAAGCAAAAAAACTTTTAAAAAAATGAACGATACGTGCGCTATAGGGGAAAAACTAAAAATCGGCAATTTTAATTTCGTCGTTTAACTTATTTCATGTAAAAGATACCGAAATACTATTTTGACATTATGAAGGTACTTTTTTACGCAGAATTCAAATTTGGTATTGCAACCTCTGAAGCTTTTATACGTTTCGAGATTTTTATACAAACTTTCTTATTTTAAATACAAATCGTAGGCGGCTTTGACTGTATCAAAAAGAGCATAATTTGCTGATTTCAATGATGTATAACACTTTGGGTTTATTTGTAGAAATAACAAAGTTATAATGATATTTGTGCAATTTTTGGTATCCTTATGAATGCATAGGCTATACATCAGAGGCAGCATTGAATTATTAAGACAATAAGTAGTATCTGTCAAATTTATTTACAAGCAAGTTATGTATCGGTTTATTTTTGTGTTATTTAGTCTGCTATTTGGTTCGTTTTATTACTTGTTTATTGTTGTTCACGTTATGGAGAAATTTAATAATGAAGAGAAATATGATATGCTTCAAAGTTACATATTGGCTCACAAAAATTCAAGGAATGCAGCTAATCATTATTTGGAGTTGTACCCAGATCGACGGCAACCACACGAAACTTTATTTCGAAGATTAGAAGTAAATCTAAAAACATACGGTGCCTTTAGTAAACCGAAAAGAAATAGAAAAAGATTAGATGAGGAAACCCAAGTTATTGTATTAAATCAGGTGCGTGAAAATCCAAAAGTTTCCACAAGAGAAATAGAAAACAACACCGGAATCCCTAGAACATCAGCCCATAGAATATTAAAAAAGCATCGATATCATCCTTACAAAGTCCACATTAGCCAAGGACTCCAACCAGGAGACGCAGAGAGGCGGACTCGTTTCTGTCATTGGTACATTAATCAGAATAACAACAATGTTACATTTCTGTTTAATGTGTTGTGGTCAGATGAATCTCGATTTACGAACAATGGGTTATTTAACAGAAATAATATTCACTATTGGGGGACAGAAAATCCCCATGCTCTACATGAAGCTCGACATCAAGAACGTTTTGGGTTCAATGTGTGGTGCGGTATTATCGGCAGAAGAATAGTTGGACCTATTATCTTCAATAACAATTTAACGAGTGAACGCTATTTGAACTTACTTCAAGGTGAAATAGAAGATCTTCTAGACGATATTCCGCTTAATCTAACTGCGAATATGTATTTCCAACAGGATGGGGCACCAGCACATAATGCTCACATTATTACGAATTACCTAAATAATAGATTTGGTAATCGGTGGATTGGTAATCGAGGACCCATTTCATGACCTGCACGTTCCCCAGACTTAACCGCAATGGATTTTTTCCTTTGGGGTTACATAAAAAATAAGGTGTATAAAACACAATTTAATAATGTGGAGGAACTGCAAGCTTGTGTTTTAAGAGAGTTTCATCGGATAAATGGACGTATTTTAGAAAAAGTGATAAATTCCACACTAAGAAGAGCTCAGTTATGTATCAATAACAATGGAGGACTTTTTGAGCATTTAATGTAATTTATCTATTTACTAGTAGTAAATAAATAGTTAGGTATGTGAAGTTAGTGTTTTATTTACTTTTCAGTCATTTTTGTATTTTGTTTCCAGGAATAGGTAAGTATAAAACAAAAAAATATGCTAATTATTCTTGTAACTTTGTTATTTCTACAAATAAACCCAAAGTGTTATACATCATTGAAATCAGCAAATTATGCTCTTTTTGATACAGTCAAAGCCGCCTACGATTTGTATTTAAAATAAGAAAGTTTGTATAAAAATCTCGAAACGTATAAAAGCTTCAGAGGTTGCAATACCAAATTTGAATTCTTCGTAAAAAAGTACCTTCATAATGTCAAAATAGTATTTCGGTATCTTTTACATGAAATAAGTTAAACGACGAAATTAAAATTGCCGATTTTTAGTTTTTCCCCTATAGCGCACGTATCGTTCATTTTTTTAAAAGTTTTTTTATTTAAAAAAGTAAACCCAGGTGTCACGTACATTTTGTCTCATTTAACCAACTCTCTATCTCTTACCGTTTACGAGATCCCAATGGTGAGCACACTATCTGGGACACCCTGTATACTCGTAAAAGCTGCTTAAGGGAACAATCAAAAATACATTGAACATAGAAATCGGTGAGTGAGATAACAAGTTACTTCAGGCCTGACCGATATAAAATGTATCAGAATTACTAGGAAATGGACGAGGTGCATGCAAATTTTGAAGTAAGTTGATAAGGGAAGTCTGAAAATTCCGTTAGTAAGGTGCTATGAGAAAAAATCCTCTCTATGGATAAATGTTGAGCTCTTTATACCTTAAGTCCATAAGTACTTTAGAAATCGCTTTTGGACATTCTCTAATGAAAGCTGATGGGTTTGGTAATAGGGCTTCCATACAAGTACAGCATATTCCATTTTAAAGCGTACCATGGCGAAATATCAAGTATTGGGTATTGACTGCCTGGTAAAAGATTGGTATTGCGGAAGATCTATTTATAACCATAGAAGTCTTCCCCTTACAAATGCAATTTTTTTCTTGAAATCGATTAAAATCTATATCGGGAGACTGCTGTCTAAATTGATGAATACAAGACTCCAAGTTGTATGTTCAAGATCCATATGGATTTTGAGTTCCACTGCGATAGTGGGCCATTAAAATGAAGGCAGCTTCCTCAAAAGCGATCACCATCTTAAAACTAAAAAGTAAATGTATAATGTTGTTGAAACATGATATACTCGTTATTATATTACGTTGTTGAATTACAATAAAATTATAGCTCTACAGGTTCTCAAATTACACAATATAACAAGAAGAAACGGAAATAACGAATAAAAAATTAAAATATAGAAGTTAACAAAAAATGAACACAATAGACAACTTAAATTTTAAATTTTGGCCGGTCAATTTGAATGTCATCTTAGGCATTTACGAACGCACTGTATATTCACAATATACATTATAAGAAACTGTGCGCAATGATCATATATTTTGGTAAAATTTATAGTTATGATATAAATTTTAACTGTTGTTTCGTAACAATTATTTCCCTGAGTAAAATAGTAAAACTATGATACTGCATATTCCAACGTCGTCGTTCAATATGATAAAGTTAGTTATAAGTGCAAGTTGAAAAAGGAAAATAGAAAACCGGGAGCCTCACAGGCGTATATCTAATTACGAAATTTATAGGAACATCGGGTTTTAGGACTCGCGTAAATTTATGTTGCTACTGTTTACAATTCGAATACTGTGCTTTCCGTGGAACATATAAAAAGAGAAGAGTATGCGAAAGGGATCCAAATTTGTTCGAATATAAATAGACGCACAATTTAACAATGTTGCTGAGTATTAAATCCAGCCTGGTACATTCATAAATATACGGATTGATGTTGCTTTTGGAAAAGGGTGATGATCACGACCATCTTATATATGTACATAAAAAATAGACTTGTGTGTGTGAGTATGAATATATGTATGTACGCAAAGCAGTGAATAATTTACTTTTAGAACGTGTCCCTATGCCAAGATGCGAATTTCAAAACGCACATTTCTCTGTGCATAATCGTTATTTTGGAGGATTATGCGATTTTGCTGTTCTAAAAGAGAATTATTTCTAGTAAGTACAGTCTGATCGTGCAATTTGCGCATTGCAATTCAGTAAGTAAAAGGTTTATTAAAAGAAAAAGAAATAGCACATCATGCGGATGTAGAACTCCTTGTAAATGATAGGAATGTGGGAGTATTCGGAATACTTACTTGTCATTCGGCACTGCTGAAAATATACAGCCATCCGTCAAACACATTATTGCCACCAGCTGTTCAAATCGAAAGTGTTTTATGATAGTAATTCTTTGAAGACCGGGTGCTTACATTTAAAAGCCATCATATGTATATTGAAATTGGACCTCATTCTGGGTGCCCTGAAAGAATAATTCAAATAGAAATAATCACGAAAATCAGTGATGTTTTATTGAGACACAGGTCAACATTTATCGAAATAATATTACTAATAGAGAAAGATGATTTTTTTCTTTGATCAAATTAAGTTTTATTTTTCAACATACTTTCAAAATCGTTTTTCCATTTATACTGTAAATTATAGGCGGAGCGCCGGCGGCTACGTTTTCAACTAACCTGATAACGAAAAAGTGGATTTTGCAAAAAGTCTATGTTACTGTGACCACGATAGCGGCTAAAACGGTTAAAGCTATCAATACCAAACTTTATATTTAGAAGGATATAATCTTGCTCTTAAGATCTGCGTTTTTAGTGAAGTCGGTAGAGTGAAAAATTCATATTTTAGTTCAGCATTTTGAGATGGATTTGGAAGAATGTTGATATAACAAATTTTTAAAATTCAAACTGGAAATACTACTTATTCTTATCGAAAGGCGTTTTTCTTTGTACAGAGGGTAAGAGTATTTAAGATTTCATTTAGAACAAATTTTATATAAAAAATTCTGGTACATTTGGAGCGTTTTTAAGTTTATTAAATGGGGTTGTTGGATGGTAGTGAGACAGCTCTTTCCTGTCGTAATGTGTTCAGTGACTCATTATTAGTACAGTAGCCGCTCGATTATGTGAACTAATTAAAACCTTACCTGTTCACAGAAGCGAAATGTTCACTCAATCGAATGTGTAGTTTAAATCGTTTATTTATATATTCAGTAACATCAAAAATAACTTACAAATGAAGAATATACATGTACTACATAGATACATACATACATGAATACGTAATGATTTAAAGAAGTCAATTTTGTTTGTTAAAAAACGGTTTTTTAACTTAAACATCTTTGCTCGATTATGTGAACTAATTAAAACCTTACCTGTTCACAGAAGCGAAATGTTCACTCAATCGAATGTGTAGTTTAAATCGTTTATTTATATATTCAGTAACATCAAAAATAACTTACAAATGAAGAATATACATGTACTACATAGGTACATACATATACATGAATACGTAATGATTTAAAGAAGTCAATTTTGTTTGTTAAAAAAACTGGTTAATTTTGTTTGAACCTTCTTTTGACCTAAACATCTTTGAACTGCGATTTCTTTTATTCTCCGTAAAGTTAGTAGATCTTCAGAATTTAGCATGTTTTGTTGCCCAAGAAATCACTATATTAAGTCCTTGTAAAGCCTCGTTGGTGGGAATGTTAGTTGGCATTGGCTCATCATCCATTATTTCTTCCACATTTTCAATTTCAATTACATCCTCTTCAAGTTCTTCTATGATATCCTTATTCCAGTTTTCTATGTCTTCACGGGTATATATTATGTTTCCGTTCACTTCCTGCTGTAGTAATGCTACAGTTTATTGAATTGTCACTGTCTCTTCTTCTGAATCAGAGTCACTATTGAAAGAATTGATAAAATATTTTTCCACCACTTAGCAATTATTTATACTTTCACATTATTCCATGCTAATGCAAGATGTGTAACAGCATCTTTTAGACTCAAATTTTTAATGACAGCTGAAATACCATTGCTATCAGAAGCAACTATTGTGGATAAAGGGTTTCTTCTATAAAACAATTTTGTTAACCTAATGACATTCTGGTCCATGGGCTGTATAGGAGCTGTAACATTCGGGGGCATGTAGACAGTAAGAGTTTTTCCATCATCAGAAACCAAGTTTTCTGCTGGCGGATGACTTGAGCGTTATCCAAAAGTAAAACAGCTTTTTGTGGTAATCCCTTTTGTTTCAAAAAACTTCGACCCTGCGGGACAAATGAATGATAAAACCAATTTTCAAATAACCCCGACGTCATCCAAGCATTTTTCGTACTGGCGTATTCCACTGGAAGTGAAAAGTTCTTAAAGCATCTTGGATTTTTGGCACGTCCAATCACTACCGGTTTGAGTTTATGTTCACCGGTTGCATTGTTGCATGCAAGAAAAGTAACTCTACTTTTATCCGTTTTTCGACCAGGGGCCGATCTTTCTTCAGACGTGACTAAGGTCCTTTCTGATAGTAATTTCCAAAACAAGCCTGTTTCGTCGGCATTGTATAATTGATCATTTGTTATTTGTGGCTCCGGTATTTTCTTTTGAAGACAAATCTTGAATGGATCTCCGGAGCAGCTGATAACTTTTCTCCCAAAGTTTTTAAATGTCTTATTCCAAATCTTCGTTTATGTTTTTGGCTCCATCCGTCACTAGCATTAAAATTAGGGTTTTCAGCGATAGTTTCATTGATAGCTTTTGCTTTTGTTTTTAAAAGTTTAATCGAAACCGGTACATTTTTAAGTCTTTGTGTACAAAACCATGAATATATTTTTTTTCCATTCATGGCATCTTACAGGATTTTAAAGTTTTTCTTTTCTGCATTTCACTGCGCTTTCAAGTGACTTTTAAAATATCTTGTTTTTTATTTTTAATTGCACAGACTGTGGATTTGGCTTCCATTGTCCAGACTTTTTGAAACTTAACACTTTCCGCTTCATTTTTATTGTAAACACAAAAATACTCAAGCACAGTACGCCTACAACATCAACAAAACTAAAAATGACTAAAATAAAATACATACATGCATATGTACGCTGTTCTTGTAAATTACGCAGGCGAGTCAGCAAAATAATTCGTAAGCCGGGAATTTACCCAGTTCACTGAATTGAATGTGTTATTGTTCACTCTTTGGAGCTTTAATAATAAAATTTTAGTTGTTCCTATAAACGAGCTGTTCACTGAATAGAGTATTCACTCTACCGAGCGGCTACTGTATAAATATAATCTTCAAACTATCATCGACCAAGCAACTTAATCGAGAGAGTGTGAAATATGCAGAAAATCGAGTATTGCGGCGTTATCAAGTTCCTTACAAAATAAGGAAGCCTGTTCGTACCATATGTCATCAATTTTCGGGGCTCTTGCCCAGGAGAAACTATGGTTTTTAAGTGGAACAGTCCCTTTAAGCAAGGTTGGGCGGCCTATCGAAATGACCATGATCATATTGGCATAACTAAGGTCAGCGCAGGATGGGTGCCGAGCATGCTCATTCCACCGCAAAAGCAACAGCACGTGGAATGTTCCCGTCCGTTTTTGAATCTCTGTACGAAGGCGGGGATGGTGAATTAAGTTGAATTGTTGTTACTGGGGATGAAACGTGGGTTTATCATTATTGACCTGAGTCTAAACAAGACTCCATGCCGTGGCATAGCAAAAACACACCACCACTCAAGAAGTTTACGATGTCACAATCGACCGAAAAGCTCATAGCTACTTTTTTTGGGACTCAGAAGGAATTCGTTTAATTGATTACAAACATAAAGGTGTTTCTATAACAGGAGAATACTACGTTTCAATCCAGGAGCGGTTAAAAGAAGCCATTAAAAAAATAGAAAGGGAATATTTACGAAAGGTGTTCTGTTTCTGCACGGCAATGTTTCCCTCCACAAGAATATTGTTGCGCTGGCTGCCCTGCATAAAATGGGCTTCGATATTTTATCTTCTTCGTCAAAGTCTCCTAGGTTTCCATTGGTTACTGCGTTGAAGTTTAGAGGCTTCCTGATCGCACAGTGTTTTTGATTGGTTATTTATGATGTAATTTAATGCGATACATTCGCAGAGGCTTCAGCGGAACTTGCAGTTTTGACTTCTTTATAGAACACTTATCGGTTGACAGTTTTATAGTAGAAATATCTTTATGTTGTACTTGTATAATTCTGTCAGAAAACTTAAGGTAATGAACCAGTTTGTACATGAAGTAATTTTTATTTTTCCCTGGGTATCTTCACTTATAACATCCCCAGAGTTTGTGATATCAATGACTTTTGTGAAATAATGAAATTAGCAACGACGTTACGTCATTTTCTTTTAGCAGTATATACATTATATATATATATACATATAGTGGTGCATTATGCTTTGACAGACAGTGGTCGCTAAAAATATAGTACTACAGCTGACAGCATCTAAAAGCTAAATTATTCCTTAAATATGGATGGGATGGTTTTAAAGTCAACGCATACCAATATGGCGTTGCCTGTCTTAACTTTTGTTTTCCCACCTTTTTTTTAGATCATAAATAACCTGAGCTTTTTTTTAAATAAAATTGCTTTTGTGTTTCTAAAGACGATTTCAATACTTCCTTATTTTCTGCTGTAGATACCTTTTGAATAAAGGAATCGCAAGTTGTATATGTATAAGTCATTGGCTAAGCAAATTTAATGTTTCATACTGAATGAAATATACACCAATTTGCTTTGTAAGATACGTGATTCTTATATTCTTCTAAAAAAGTCTGTACATATTCTGAACACTCAACATTTCCTTTAAGTAGTAACGATTGGGGTTTTGGCTTAGGGATATACTCAGACTGTCTAGGCTTAAAGGACCTGATATTATCAGCAATCAAGATTTCAACTGATCGGAAGTATTGCAATCGGTCTATTTTTATGTTTGACTTTTTATATCCTCTGATGATTTTAGAAATCCATTATGCCATGCAGACTAAGAAACGCTGTTTTGCATAGTGAAACTTCTTTACAACTTTGATCACGTACGTTTTAAGTGATCTGCATATTCATAATCAGATGCAGTGTTGTCCTTCGTCAGAATCAGAGTATCCGACAAGTCTTTGCTTGCGCTATTTCCTAGATCTTCTTTGTTTTGATAGGTTAAATACGAATGAGACCACATAGACTGGAACCTTGCAAAACTCTATTTGGTGTTTTAAAAGAATTATCGAAAATTTTCTTTCGACTATAGGCACTACATAGAAGCATTTAAACCTTCACACTTACGTTTCTTTTCAACGAATTTGCCTCTGTGATTTACGGGTGCAACACTCTGTGCTTTTTTACAGGTGTAAATACTCCGTGCTTTGTTGTCGCGTTACTTTCTCTGGCTTTATTACCACCTTTCATTAGAACAACAGTCGCGGTGTCTTTCATTTTAGCGTTTTAGAATTGGCTCAATTTATGCAAAGAACAGCGTATATCACTGACAAGTCCTGTTTTTGCGGACCGAAATATTTTTAAATACACACATAACACAGGAATTGTTTTTGCCAGAAAGTACTTTGAATCTCCTAGATATAAGGAATATTATGCTAGTGTTCCCGCTTATGAAAAATTGAAGTTTATGACAATTGCTGGTTTTGAAAGAAGCCCTTCAATTTATTTAATTTTTAATCTATTTCATAATTTCCTGTATACAGGATGTCCCAGAAATAAAAAGACGGAGTAGCAGGTATGTAAAGTCCGAACAGAAACAGGCCCAAATATACCGCAATAACGAAGAAATTAAAAATTTAATTTTCTATGTTGTTTTTTTAGATAAAAAATTACATTACGGACCTGACACAGAATGTATGTTTATAAATACACGTAAGAATGCTCATTTGTAAATAGAAACGAACACGCATTAATAGAAAATACGCTTTTATTTGTATAAAACGGGAAAAAAACAGACAATAAAAGATTGTTTTTATTTTAAAAATAGGAAGGTTGTTGCTCTTTAATGTGTTTGTAGTCGGAAACAGCTGATTATTATTATTTTAGAATACTCAATAAATCATAGTTTTTCTAGCCTTTATTACAGTAAATATCAAGAATGTAATTATTTTTTTCTAGCAGGTGTAAAATTACCTCTTTTTTTTAACACAAGTAATAAGTCGTCCAGGGTCGGCGTAAGGCCAATTGAATTCTTTATTATTTTTTTTTCTGCCGTATGCGCACGAATAAAGACTTGATATTTTAAGGGTACGTTTTTACACAATCTAGCTTCCGATATCTACTACTCCGTCTTTTTATTTCTGGGACATCCTGTATATCAATTTACTTTTAGAAGTAACGCAGTAACACACACTATGCAAATCGAAATAAACTGTTGTACGACCACAATATCATGACTGTTGCGTGAACACCGTGTGTACAAGCTGACATGAACATGAATGTACCAAATCCAACAACTCTCAGTCTCCTTAAATATACAATTGTTATTGCTGCATACTTAACACACGCTGGCTGCAAATTAAATTTGTTGTAAGTCTCTATGAATTATGCATAAGAAATCTACGCAACTACCTTAAAATATGATTGTTGTGCGGAACATATAAAAAATATATAGTACATGTAACAATATGACAGATAATTTGTGATTCACTGTCCAAGGTGTGGCTAGTTTTCATTTTAGTTTACAGTCAGTAGTTTATGGTATAGAGTTATGTCAGCTATGTATAGTTGATGTCACGGCCAATTATGTTTTTTCTTGTCCTGGCTTTATTATATATAAACAATGTTAGAAATTTTAACAAAATTTTTTTCAGATAATAGGTTTAGATCCTTTAAAATTGAGAAATATGTAGTAGTAAGTACCGTTTGATTATAAACTCTAGTGATAAGTACGTTATATTGATGAAATGTCAGAGTAATCTCTTAAAAAAGCGAAGAGTAGCAACTGAGAGTAAAGTTGTTAAAGTTCCTGTATACTCTTAACAACAATTATTTTGCATAGTGGTAAATTCTTATACTCCTTTCCTCAAAAATACAATTTTACAGGTGAAACGAATTACGTATATGCGGCGTGGAAGATGTGTGCTTTTTCTGCTACAAATGCTCCAACGATCAAAGTAAAAATAAATTGATTGCAGCTACGAAGCATAATCAAAACTTACGGTGAATTTTGCTGCCAAACTGCACTGAATGGCAGAGCTGCGAATTTTAATAGGGAATTTCGGTATATGCATGATTATCCGCAAGTTTTAAGATCATAGGTGCAGGCAGTCGCTTTACTTTCACTCTGTTGGACAAATGCAATTTAATGTGCGTTTAACAAAGTGATGAAATTTGATAATATGGAACGATTGGTAATGGTCAGGCATGCGTGTATGATATTCGAAATCTCAACCTATAATCATCAACACTGCTCAACTTTCATTACTGTATCATATAATGTTTGATCATTACCTTTGTCGTCCGTTTTTTTTCTGTTGCCTTTTACATTTATTTTGCTTAATGAACGTAGTGCGCTTTTGCTTATTATAACTTCATTAATGTATTGGTTAGTTTTCAAATTTATTTACGGCATCACATATACATACATCATTATAGTTATATACTTGTAGATCTACATAGATATAGACGTAATATGAGTGAATTCTTACAGTTTAGGCAAACTTCTAAAGAATACATATAAATTCGAGAGAAATTTTATAAAAAAAGTTTTTCAAAAATCTACCGGAAGTAGATCTTTTTCTTTCTTATACGTAGTATGAGGAAGTATTGTGATGATGAAAATTTTCGACCTCGAGATTTTTGCAGATGTCCACGTTTTGAAGTCCCCTGATACCGAAAAAGTGGTTTTTAAAAAATGTCTGTCTGTCTGTCTGTCTGTGACCACGATAGCGGTCAAACCGCTATAGCTATCAATTCCGAATTTTGTATTTACGTGTATAATCTCCCTCTTGAGATCTGATTAGTTTTTCAGTAAAATCGGTAGACCGGAAGTAGCAGTTTACTTCTGTGCAAAAATCGAATTTTGCCAATATTTCGTCAACTACTAAGTTTAAACAAATTTATAGAGAATTCATATGTACTTAAAATTAAGTTTGAGATAAATTGTCTTAAAAAAGTTTTTCGAAATTTCAACCGGAAGTAGGTCTTTTACTCTTATCGAAAATCAGTTTTTTGCAAATATCTCGCAAGTCATGCTTTTTAGACAAGTACGTTACGAGTATAAAAGTATTTAAAACATAATTTTCAATTTCTTTTCTATAAAAAAAAATTCAAGATTCAGACCGGAAGTACCACTTTTACTCTTATCGAATAGCGATTTTTTGCAAATATGTCGTAAGTTATGCATTCTATATATATTTATCAAGAGTACAAAAGTATTTAGAACTGGATTTGCAATATTTTTTGTATATATGAAATTTCAAAATTCCGACCGGAAGTAGCACTTTTACTCTTAGCGAGTAACACTTTTTTTCGAATATCTTGCAAAGTATGCATTCTATAGCGATTTATTAAGAGAATGAAAGTACTTAGAATAGGATTTTGAATAAGTTTTGTATAAAAAAATTCTTAAAATTGTATAGTTTGAAACGCTCAAATGTATAAGAAAGTCGTGTGATAGCCACACCTCATTTTTTACTGATTGAAAAACTGTTTTTGGCGAATATCTCCTAAATTACGCATTCTTTTTTTTTTTTGAAAATATCTTGCAAATTATGCATTTTGTACAGGTTTATTAACAGTACAATCGAATCTATAACTGCATTTGAAAAAATTATTGTGTAAAAGAAATTCAAAATAATAATTTTTGTATACAAAAAAAATCGAAATTTGGACCGCAAGTTATACTTTAACTCAAAGATTTATTTTATTAGAAAGATAAACGTATTTAACTTAGAACAACTCTTGTATAAAAAATTCGGAACATAGATACTCATAAGAAAGGTGTTGTACCCACAAGTCATTTTACTTTCTTATACGTAGTATAAGGAAGTATTGTGATGACGAAAATTTTCGACCTCGAGATTTTTGCAGATGTCCACGTTTTGAAGTCCCCTAATACCGAAAAAGTGGTTTTTAAAAAATGTCTGTGTGTGTGTGTCTCTCTCTCTGTGTGTGTACGATAGCGGTCAAACCGCTGTAGATATCAATTCCAAATTTTGTATTTACGTGTATAATCTCCCTCTTGAGATCTGATTAGTTTTTCAGTAAAATCGGTAGACCGGAAGTAGCAGTTTACTTCAGTGAAAAAATCGCATTTTGCCAATATTTCGTCCAATGCTAAGTTTAAACAAATTTATAAAGAATTCATATGTACTTAGAATTAAGTTTGAAACAAATTGTCTTAAAAAAGTTTTTCGAAATTCCAACCGGAAGGAGGTCTTCTACTCTTATCGAAAATCAGTTTTTTGCGAATATCTCGCAAGTCATGCTTTTAAGACAAATACGTTACGAATATAAAAGTATTTAAAATATCATTTTCAATATCTTTTATATAAAAAAAATTTCAAAATTCAGACCAGTACCACTTTTACTCTTATCGAATAGCGATTTTTTGCAAATATGTCGTAAATTATGCATTCTATATATATTTATCAAGAGTACAAAGGTATTTAGAGTTAGATTTGCAATATTCTACCTGGAAGTAGGTCTTTTACTCTTATCGAAAATCGGTTTTTTGCGAATATTTCGCAAGTCAAGCTTTTTAGACAGGTACGTTACGGGTATAAAAGTATTTAAAACATACTTTTCAATATCTTTTGTTTAAAAGAAATTCAAAATTCGGACCGGAAGTAACAGTTTTACTTCTACCGAATAGCGATTTTTTGAAAATATGTCGTAAATTATGCATTCTATATATATTTATTAAGAGTACAAAAGTATTTAGAGTTAGATTTGCAATATTTTTTGTATACATGAAATTTCAAAATTCGGACCGGAAGTAGCACTTTTATTCTTAGCGAGTAGCACTTTTTTTCGAATATCTTGCAAAGTATGTATTCTATAGCGATTTATTAAGGGAATGAAAGTACTTAGAATAGGATTTTGAAAAATTTTGTATAAAAAAATTCTTAAAATTCTATAGTTTGAAACGGTCATAAGTATAAGAAAGTCGTGTGGTGGCCACACCTCATTTTTTATATTGTATTCGTTGTTACCTCTTATTTATAGTTTTAGAATATTTTATTCTTCTTTCCATTGTCTCTCTTTCGAAATGAATGTGTTGACAGTTTTTGTTCCTTGTAATGTAGGTATGCTTTATTATTTCTGCCCACCTTTAAGCATTATTTTACTGTCGTATACGTAGAATAAGAAAGTATTGTGATGATGAACACTTTCGACGTCGAAATTCTTGCAGATGTCCACGTTTTGAAGTCTCATGATACCGAAAGAGTATGTGCAAGTGTGACCGCGATAGCGACCGAACGTTAAAATATATCAATACTAAACTTAATAATAATTTTTGAATAACATAAATTTAAAAATTCGCACTGAAATTTTATCGAATATCAGTTTCTTGCAAATATCTCGCAACACAACATGGATTTGTTTTAAAAAATCAGAATTCGGACTCAAAGTAACAGTTCTACTACCAGGTTTATTAAGAAGATAAAATAAAAACATATAATTAAAATTTATTTAATTTGATTAGAATTTATGTGTATATCTTTTATGTAACAAGGGGCAAAAAACATATTTTTCTCCACTCATGTACGTGTCTGCGGAGTTTGTGTGACATCTGCGAATATATCAGATTGAATCCGTGATGCAACAGAAGTACCTGGGCGTTATCGTTGATGCCAATTTTCTATGGAGCGCGCAGATTACGGAAATTTCCAAATGCTTAAGATACTTAGCCGCGTGTTTCTACTATCTTAGAAAACTTGTTCCAGATAGTGTTACTGCTGACGATTTATCATTCCCTGGTGGAATCTCTTCTGTGCCATCACACTACCGAATGTATTCACTAGCGAAAAGTCAGAACAGAATCGGTAAGAACTTTAATAATAGAAACTTGGATACCGCTACAACTTATCACACTTACGGCCTCTTTACAATAAAAATGTTATATGTTTTGCGCCTGTTGACGATAGGTAATTATTTTAATAGAAGTCAATATCCACTCATAAATATGAGACAAGGAAAATAGTAGGGGGTTCACTGGTGGTACCCAAGACAATTAACAAATACTGAGGAAGAATTTTATCGGTTCTAATTCCCAGGATCATCAACAGCTTGCCTGATTACTTGCGTTCCCTCAGGTCTGTCAACGAGGTGAGAAGAGGTGTTGCCGGGTATTTGTGATTCGTCATTGATGATTGAGTTGGACTTAGGTTCGGTTTAGCGGTTTTTCGTGCTAGTAAGTGTATAGTCGCACTTTAACACACATGTGTTTGGAGGTCTACTTTCATTTCCACTATTATTACATCAATTTCTTGGTTCATTCTCTGATTTTTTGAGAATTTTTTTCTTTCATTGTCATTGAAGTCATGTTTATGCATATTAACTTCATATGATAATTTTACGTAATGGTATTTTTACTATTGTTATTTTAATTTTTTGCTTCTTTGCACAATCACTTACTACGTACTATCTGAGTAGTTTTTCGTTACCACTAGCACCAGATTACATAAACATATCACCAAATCTGTTCATGATTAAGGAAAATATGTCATAAATGACTTATATCCTGGACGACAATCACTCTAGCTTTCATTCTGACTATGCATTTGCTCCTTTACCGTGAACAATGAGATCAAATTTCCGACAATTCCCATAAAAAACCGCACAATTTTTAGAATTACTGATGTGTACATTTAATTTATTTATAAAGTTTAATAACTATAAAATATATAAGTTTATGAAGTAATTGTGAATCATAACATGAAGGATGAAGTCATGTTCGAAGAATTTAGTGTTCTTTCAAGAGATTCCAAAGATTATTTTACCTAAACTAACTCCATCTTCACCATAGCTTTTCCAGTATAGAAATCTTAATAAGTTGTAAAGATAAATTTGCAACTTATTTAGAAAAAAATCCTTACCACAATGAATATTTAATATAGGTGTACGTACAAGGTAGGCGCCCTAAATTCTCGGCCTGACATACAAAAAGGAAACTTGGAACAATATAAGAATTTTTATTTTTCAATGTAATCTCCCCCAACTTCTATACATTTATTACAACGAGTAATTAATAATTCCATACCCCTGTACAAATAATCAGAGTTTTTTCCGTCAAAATGTTCTATAACAGCTGCTTCCAACTCACTGTCGTCCTTAAAACTATGTTCCTTAAGGTCTTTTTTTTAAATTAGATAACAAACAAAATCACAAGAAGCCATATCCGGACTATACGGTGGGTGTTCCAATTCTTGAAATCCGCATTCGCGGATGGCAGCTTGTGAAATGGTGGCAGTATGGACGGGAGCATTGTCGTGCAATAATCGCGCACCTTTTGTCAATTTTCCACGACGTTTTGCACGACTACTGTCCCTTAATTTATGCAATAAAGACGCATAATATATGCCGTTCACACTTCTATTGCGTTCTTTAAAGTCAATTAGCAAAATGCCCTCACAATCCCAGAATATTCTGGCCATCACCTTTTTCGTTGATTGAACGACTTTCGCTTTTCCGGGACGAGGTTCATCAAGTCGCCGCCATTCCATGGACTACATTTTCGATAGAGGATCGTAAAACAGAACCATTGTTTTATCCCCTGTGGCAATGGACTCCAAAATCGGTTTTGGGTCGTCTCCACGCATGTTTAAAAACGACTGCACACATTCGACTCGACGTTCACGTTGGAGAGCAGAAAGAAGTCGCGGTACCCATCTAGCGCTAATTTTATTCATACCCAAATGGAGAATTCTGCGAACACTTGTTTCGGAAGTGTTTGTTATCACTGCTAATTCCTTCACTTTCAAACGACGATCTTCTAGCACTAAATGTTCAATAATTGAAATTTGTTGAGGCGTTATCACTTCAATTGGTCGACCCGACCGATCAGCATCTTCCAGGGATTCTTGTCCCAAACGGAAACATTTTGCCCACTTTTACTTTCTTATACGTAGTATAAGGAAGTATTGTGATGATGAAAATTTTCGACCTCGAGATTTTTGCAGATGTCCACGTTTTGATGTCCCCTGATACCGAAAAAGTGGTTTTTAAAAAATGTCTGTGTGTGTGTATGTCTGTGTGTGTGTGTGTGTCTCTCTCTGTGTGTGTGTATGTGTGACCACGATAGCGCTCAAACCGCTATAGGTATCAATTCCAAATTTTATATTTACAAAGATAATCTCCCTCTTGAGATCTGATTAGATTTTCAGTAAAATCGGCAGACCGGAAGTAGTAGTTTACTTCAGTGAAAAAATCGAATTTCGCCAATTATTCGTCAACTACTAAGTTTAAACAAATTTATAAAGAATTCATATGTACTTAAAATTAAGTTTGAGACAAATTGTCTTAAAAAAGTTTTTCGAAATTCCAACCGGAAGTAGGTCTTTTACTCTTATCGAAAATCAGTTTTTTGCGAATATCTCGCAAGTCATGCTTTTAGAGAAGTATGTTCCGAGTATAAAAGTATTTAGAACATAATTTTAAATATCTTTTGTATAAAAAAATTTCAAAATTCAGACCGGAAGTACCACTTTTACTCTTATCGAATAGCGATTTTTTGCAAATATATCGTAAATTATGCATTCTATATATATTTATCAAGAGTACAAAAGTATTTAGAACTGGATTTTCAATATTTTTTGTATATGTGAAATTACAAAATTCGGACCGGAAGTAGCACTTTTACTCTTAGCGAGTAACACTTTCTTGATAATATCTTGTAAAGTATGCATTCTATAGCGATTTATTAAGAGAATGAAAGTACTTAGAATAGGATTTTGAATAAGTTTTGTATAAAAAAATCTTAAAATTGTATAGTTTCAAACGCTCATACGTATAAGAAAGTCGTGTGGTGGCCACACCTCATTTTTTTATAATGAATACGAAGGAGATGAATCACAGTTAACGCCGTCTAAACGTTGTTTAATATGATAAGGTGTATGCCCTTCTTTTGTTAAAAATTTACTGACTGCGCGGTATTCAATTGTCGTTACTACAGACATTTTCGTGCGCTAGTCACGTTGGTTGGCTGGTTACTAAAAACTACTAGTCTTTGAATATTTGAATAATATTTATAGTGTACACCTCGCGTATTTGCATGCATGACGTGACGGAGGTTGAACACGTTTGAACCCGTATAAGCCTGCCAGGCCGAGAATTTATGGCGCCTACCTCGTATTTTGCCAAGTAAGTTGTCATCTTGAATGGTATAATTATTGGATTAACCCATTTGATCCCGTTGTACCTATTTGAGTACAAAACAAATATGTTCCAACTAGCGACCCCTGTTATTGTATGGCCATATTTATTGTATTACAAATGATGGAAGATGGTATATTACAGTATTTTTGAAGCAAGTTTGCTGCCATGTGCAGATTCATTACCGACAGATGGCACAATGAAACTTTATTTCTTCCGTTGCAAATTTGTTCATGCTCCTACTTGTCGCAGAACTTTTGTTTTTGCAAAATTGCTCATTCTACGCCGTTTTTTTTACTTTTTTTGAAAGTTTTCCTTTGAATAAGACGTCACTGAACGTAAGTACCTAATTTTCATCATTATTTTATTTTTGATTAGTTTTTCACATATCAATAAATAGTGGTGTACCTGTATGAGTACAATGGGCAAATTGTTACCTCTTTTGCAGAAAAATGGATTGTGACGAAGAAATGCAATTTCAGCCCATTTCATCAAATACTTTTTATGGAAAACGTTACAAGACATTGGCTAGTGCTATAGACAATATTAGGTCCATTGAGACGGATGAACCCGTTGATCTCGTAATAGTTCCACCGGAGGTTGTTGATTATCAAACAGATGAAGAAGAGTTTGATGACAACAATAATACTGAAAGTCAATCGCTCCAGCTTCTTCATGATGTCGCTGGTGAAATTGAAATTCAATATGATATTCAAAGCGAGGATGAGGATGAAGATAATGTTCCATTAGCTAGTCTCAAAAGACAGCTAATAAATGAAAAAACAAAATCCAAGGTAAGGCCAGAACCTAAGTGGACTAGGAATATTGGGGATATGGAAATGCCTTCTACCTCAGGATACAACGATCGTCGGGAAATTCTTGCGTCAGAACTTCAAGTCATGGAACCAGTTGATGTGTTTGAGAAATTATGGGACGAGAAAGTTACTGAACACATTGTTACAGAAACCAACGTATATTCTAATCAGAAAAATAACCATAGCTTCTTTATTTCCAAATCCGACCTAAAGCAATTCCTCGGTATTCTTTTACTAAGTGGATATCACAGACTGCCGCGCGAAAGATTATATTGGAGTCTCGACGAAGATGTTGGAGTAAAACTGGTCGCTGATGCAATGTCACGAAACAGATTCCAGGAGATAAAACGTTACATTCACTTGGCAAACAATAATAGTTTAGACCAAGAAGATAAACTTGCAAAGATTAGACCACTTATTGACCTTTTGAATCAAAGATTTCAGCAATGGGGTATTTTTGAACGGGACTTATCAATAGATGAGGCAATGATCAAATACTTCGGACACCACTCAGCCAAGCAATTTATTCGAGGCAAGCCTGTTCGATTTGGCTATAAAGGCTGGATGTTATGCAGTTCGTCAGGATACTGTTATTCTTTTGATATATACTGTGGTGCAAAACAAAAACCTCGTGCAAACCAAAATTTACCGCTTGGATCTCAAGTGGTACTAGATCTTCTAAAAGCAGTAGCCGTACCCAGCGATCAGATTGTATTTTTTGACAACTATTTTACCAGTTACGATCTTTTGGCTACGCTGAGAGAACAAGGACATAAGGCCACTGGAACAATCAGAGAAAATAGAACCAGAAAATGCCCTTTAACAAATGTTAAAGAATTTAAAAAAAAAACTCGCGGAACGTATGAGTACAGGTATGATTCAACGTCTAAATTATTATTTGTCAGATGGACAGACAATAATGTAGTTACCATGGCTACGAATTATGATTCAGTAACTCCTCTTGGTTCTGTTAAAAGATGGTCAACTGCTGACAAGCGAAAAATAGATGTACCACAACCATTTTTATTTCAAAATTACAATCGTTGTATGGGAGGAGTTGATCTGTTGGATCAAGCGGTAAACAACTACAGAATCACCATAGGTGGAAAAAAATGGTGGTGGGTTCTATTTACCCATATGATCAACGTTACTGTAGTAAATGCATGGAGACTCTATCAACTTGCAGTAGACGGATCAATGGACTTATTACAATTTCAAAGACAAATCGTACGTCATTATCTTCGCTATTATAACAGAAGTAATAATAGGCCTGCAGCCGTGGTTCCTGCAAGTGTTAGAAGACATGAAGGTGGTCATTTTCCTAAGAAATTGGATAAACCTCGACGCTGTGCCCACTGCCATATGAGAGTTCGCTGGGGTTGCTGCAAGTGTAATGTAACATTATGCATAGAAAGAAACTGTTTTATTACATATCACTCGCAGTAACTTTTCCACTGATTTGATTCTATATTGATATGTTACATTAAAATGCATTTTTTAAATAAATTTGTGTTGCGTGTTCTGAAACCGACATATTACCTTTACCGCCCAGTGTACTCATTTGGGTACATATATATATCTCATTTGTTTTTGTTTTTTTTTATATAGTGTCCTATATCAAAATGCTCAGTAAAATTAGTAGATTAAGACAACAAACTATTAAATTCTAATTAGAAAAAAAATATCTTGGGATCAAATGGGTTAAATGTACGTTATGTATTTTTATTTGATTCGTTTATTTAGCGAATTATGTGTATTAATATGATTCTAATACTTTAAATAACAAATACTGATTTTTGTTTTCTTTTATTTCAGGTAAGAACGTCTCCATTTTCGTGACGCTTAAGCAGAATCATCGTGATGCAAACTATATAAAGTGTACGTGAGTTAAACTTCTATACTTGATATTCAAGTCTGTGTTTAAAAATGGTTCTTTACTGTGAACCGGCTTATTTGTTCTGTATTACAAGACTCTTTCAGAATTACTAAGAGGTGTTCTTCACTTTGTATCATTTAAAACATAGTTCACAGATGACTCACACACCAGTTGTAATTTGAAAGTTAAGACAAAAGTGCTGTAGAATATTATTCCATCCCGTACAGTTTGTAGTCTTTAGTATAAATTTGATGTAACCACTCAAATTAAGAACACTTTTCCATTGCTGACTTCTTTATTATACCTAAGAGCCAATCTAACCCTTCTTTTAGTATGTATTTTGACGTTATTTGGAAATACGATATCTAAATTGATATATCTTTTATTAAAATTAAAAAAATTGCAAAATTAACAGATAGATATACGTGTATTATATAAATGTAAATTAATGTACCCGCGTAATCTAGGATTTTTTTCTAAATAGAGGGGTACTCAAGGAAGTGTTGTCCTCGCGCCCCCCCCCCCCCATTATACATATAAATATATGTCAATGACTTTAACACAGACCAAAGTGTCTTGTATGTTGATGACACGTCTTAGATGGTGAGTGCTACGACAAAATTGGGTATGATAAAAAAAGCCGAACTTGCAATGACTGTCATAATGGATTATATGTTATGATTATCATTGGCTTGGTTGGCATTTTGTTTCCAAATCGCTTTGCCTCTTGCCTTTCTTTTCCATGATCTTACTCACAATCTATTCAAGTCGCTCTCCATTTCTTCCAACCATTTCTCTTTGGCCTGTCCCTCTTTTTTTGCATTCCATTTCTTCCTCTCCACATCACTTGTTTTGTTACTCTTTCTTCTGTCATTCTTTCCACATGTCTTAACCATCTCAATCTCTATGCTATAACATCCTGCAATATTATTGGTCTAGATAATTCTTTATTTCTTAGCGACTTGTTTAATATCCTAGCACACTTGTTTCCCTTAACCAGTCCTTACTTGGCTTTCCTCTTCCATCTCGTACCGATCTGTCACTTTTACACCAAGGTAATTAATACTCCTCACCTTTTGAAAGCGGCACGTTTTGTCAATTATTTTAATTTTTAGTTCTTCTTCGTTTTCTTGTCTTATCTTATTTTCACATACTTCATCTTGCTTTTATTTATCCTAAGTTCCAGTTTCGCTGCTTCACTTATCAATTTCCTTGTTACTCGCCTTAGTTCATCTATATTTTTTTGTTATTATCGTGAAGTAGTCGGCAAAGGCCGAAAGGCCAAAGGAGTAATATCGATGGTATAAGGAAATTGGTAGCTATCACAGGTGCAACATACGTAATGGATTGATGCTTAACATTCCTAAACACAGCTTAACATTCTACCAGATCAGTCTTCAATTTTTGACTGTAAAAGCATATAACAAATTGCCTAGGCGTCTTACATCGGGAAGTAGTTATTTTTAGGAATCTATTAAAGAGTTCTTCTTGCAGAGGTGTTACTATTCATAACATTTCTTTATTATATATATGTTTCGATATTTTATTTTGTAATTGACATTATGACATAATCCTTACTACATATATTATCAGCTGGACTATTATATATTATTTATTAATTGTGGTCACTTATGATACCACAGTTTCTCTTACTGTATATTTTGTAGAAAGAGAATTAATTAATTCGTATCTACTAAGAACACTTACACGATCATTAAAATTGACCTCTTTACTTTTTTATACGTTTAGCTCAGGGAAGTATTGTGAGAATGAATATTTTTGACCTCGAAATTTTTGCTGATAGGTATTTACATTTTTAAGTCCCCTGTTCAGGAAAACGTGGCTTTTGTAATCATGCCTGTGTTTGTGGTCTGTGAGTCTACCGTAAGTGTGTATTTTACTCTTCACAGTTTTTTGGCAATATCTGATAAGTATTGAATTCTAAAAGTCATATAATATATCAACTCCAATGGATACTATTTTATAGGACAATGTACATGTTTATTGCATGAAATTAAAACCCCTCCTACTTTCCTACGAATAACTTTGATTTGCGTAGGCGCAGCAGGGCGCATCAGTCTAACCTCGACGTTCTTTGTTTACAATGTCGTGTCAATAAATACATTTAATAAGCTTCATTAATAAAATTGTTTTTGTTATTTGCAAGATTCTTGCAATTACTGCTATATAATAAGTTAAGTGACACAAAACTTTATTAATTTGCGTTTATATGTTGCCATGCTTTTAATCACTACGATCGCTTTCTTTTCTGTTTTTCTCTTTATTATAATACTTGTCAAATTGATAGTAGCACATAAGTGACATATTTCTATTATCCACTTTTTAAGGTTCTTTTTATTACGTTTTGCGTACCTAAGTAATTTTCTATTTAGACCTATTTGAGGTTATGAATGAATACATAAATATTTATATTTGGTTGAAACATGTATGGCGCAGAATCACAGATTTAAATGTTTTACAAGTTTATATGTAATAGCCATGATAAAGAACTCGGTTCAAATTTATACAATATTCTTGTACAAGAAAATGATAAAACGTTCTACACTGTACTATAATAGTATATTATGCAATGAGCATTTAATGATAGCTATTAAGACACGAGTAAGAGAATTACAATACTCGGCTTCGCCTCGTATTGTAATGAATACGAGTGTCTTAATAGCCATTAAATGCGAGTTGCATACACTATTTTTTCTACGACCCCATAATAAAACATATTTTTTGAACAATCCATTTCATAAATTGAGGTTAAAATTTTCCGTACGTTTTTGTGAATTTGGCTGGTAATAAATTGTTCGTGGCCACTAAGGCTTGTTCCACAATTTCTGGTGGAGTCAATTATTACATTTCACTGTCATTATCCCTCATTTTTACCGTTTATATTTTCAAAAAAGCACAAATTTTAAGTACTTACTTGTAAATTGCAGAGAACTGTCACATTTATTTAATTTGTATATCTGTCAGATATGCAGTCGCCATATTGAATATTGTTTGAATATTGAAATGTCGCATTCCTATTGGATATAAACTTGTATCGTAATGAAAAATCTGTATTCCTATTGGATATAAACTTGTAACATAATGAAAATCTGTATCGTAATGAACATCATTATAGTACAGGTTCGGCATATCTAATAATACAATTAAAGTATGGGAGTAGAAAAACTATTTTTTCTACTCCCATACTTTATCAAATTTTTCTCGTTTTGCTTTTACAAAAAGAGAAATTTTAAAACTAATTGCAAAAAATAGCATAAAAGACACGTTTCATTTGACATTAAAGCACTCATTCAGTTAAGAAACTCGTGGCTACGCCACTCGTTTCTTAAACTCTGAATTCGTACTTTGAAACGTCAAAATGAAACTTGTCCTTTAATATACTAATCCAATTTTGTACCACAAATTTATATTATATGATAGTCTAAAACGGGGTTAAAAATGTTGGAACATGATGCGGGAAGTAACATTTTTACTCTTATCAATTTAATAATAATTATTTGTTAATCTTTCCTTTAGTCCTTCTGATAATTATTTACTTACTTGCTTCTCATATATGTTTTAAATTTATCCCACGAACGATTTTTTCTTTCTCGAGTACTTCCTCAGCCTATGATTTTTCTTTGCCTATTATTTTTTGTGTTTTAGAACAAAACGCAAAAAGGCAAGTAAAGTTTCGACATTTGATATAAAAAAAAAATTTGGGTAGGTATAGAGGCATCTTGAAAATTAATAGAGGAACTTCGAAACGAAAATATTTGCTAGGAAAAATTTAATATAGATCAATATAAGAAACACACTTTTATACACGTTCTTAATATTCAAAATCTGGCAAATATTCAAGCTATTAAACTAATTTCAACGAAGTAAAAGTTTTGATTTCACTCATCTAAATCTAAATAAATTTCTAATGAAGATATTTCTATTTTATATATAATTTATGTGCATATATTATGATCTCAAGGGTAATAAATTAAAATTATAATAAGTTTAACGAACCACATTATTGAATATAGTTTCCCTTGAAATTCAACGAAACTACGCAGAAAATGTAACGTGAAATATTTCTTGGAATCATAAATAGGGTGTCTATAAATAAGTCTTTGTTTTTAGTGAAATTCTACTTAAAACGCTTTATTCATATTTAATTTTAAACACTTGAACGCAGTTTCAACTTCCTCATAGTTTTCCTCTTTGTAATATCGTCAATGTTCGTTATGGATTTGTTCTTTTATCTGTCATTTACTCATGTTACTGTTAATAAGAGAAGCTCTTTCTAATATGCATTCAAAATTTGAACTAAACTACGATGTTCTAAAAAAAAAAATAAGTTTTACTGTTCCACGTCGCAATATTTATTGCCTTATCAAATATTCAGCCACTCTGGCATCGGTAGTATAATTTGCACCTCCTTTAAGCCTAACATGTGGTCTACAGAATCGCAACTAAATGATCTTGTTAAGACAAAATAACTTTGTTGTACAGTATACTCAAATATTACAATAAACTGATATACATGCATGTACACTTATTAAAAGAAATATAGAATATTTCCAAATGAAATTGGTTAAGAAGGTAATATTCAATAACTTCTTTTTCTGTGTATATTGGTACATATTGATATACTTTTTTCCATTTTGGCACTATTACAATTTGCTAATTTAGTTACTTACAGTGATGCACTCTTTGGTGCTGCCTATACCAAATCCGTTAGTATTTCTACGCACACATTTCAAGACGGACCGAAATTTGTCTATAACACTAATCAGTTTCTTGTTGGCACTTCTCAACCTTACCATGATAACAAGGAGCATTATTGGTAATAATTAAATAACTAGAGCACTTTAAAATTACTATAGCATCTTTATTTATTCAACAGGCGCAAGTCTAATCACAGAACAAAAATTGACAATGTTCAAAAAAATATTCATAATAAATTCACTTGTATTCTCTTTACATACCTAATATTAATATTAAAGACCAAATAACGTGGTACTCCACGAAACTTCCGAAGTATGTTATAGTAAATATGTAGAACACATTAAATGAAACAACTGAATATGTGTAGTATTAGAATAATTTAAGTAGAAAAGAATATGGAATAGACAAAATAAATGTCGTATCAGTCAATATGTCAATAACAGTAGATTTGATATAATCCAATCATAATGCATATTTTTATCACGTCATTTTAAAAATGCTCAGCGATTACCAAGCATTTTATTGTGATTTGGATAGATGGCGCCACGTGAGGATCAATATTTTGAGGTTATAAGAATCAGAAAAATCTCATTACGTGACGGCTTTATATCGCGCAGCGATATTAGATACAGATGGCCTTGCATTTAGTTAAAGTCCTTAATTTTTTTTTAATAATTGATATTAAATTCTTTTTTATAACAATAAATAATGCAAATATTTGTTGATGAACGCAATAACAGAGATTAATGATGCTGTTATGTGGAAATGCGAAGAGAAATGAACATTCAATTCTACCAACAAAATAGCGCCATCTATCGGACGGCAGCATCTACCAAAACAATTTTGTTGACCACGCGATCTTATTGTGTACTTATAACATATAAATCATTTCGGTTTACAACATTTATTATTAACTTGGCCACACACAGCGCCATCTATCGGGTCCAGATTTTGTGATTTCCTTGTTTCGTACTAAACCAACATATATTGTGTATATGAATCATTTTGGTATGTAAATATAGAATTTGTTGATGACTTTGACTACGGCGCCATTTAGTAGATTCTAGCATAGCTACGAACCATCGTCACGACATAACTAATATATTATGTGATAATGACCTGAATCGGTCAAGTCGTTCAGACGTTCCACGATCACTAACAGACTCACCAACGATTATAGGTAATAAAAAAACGACTGCGTGCGCAAATGTCGTTTGACAGCTAATTGTCAAATTGTGAATTAAGCCAATCGGTTACATAGTAGTGACAAAAATTGATAGATAAATAGAAATAAAATAACTACATTTGTTGGACAAATCGCGAAACAACTCAAAAGTAAGAACAAATGTAATTTTATTTTAATTTAAGCTGGAATGCGTTTTTCCTGTTTTTTCTTCAGATCTGTTTTTTTCAATTGAGTTATGTCCATCCCGGGAGCATAACGAACAAAACAAAAAAAGAAGCAGTCAAATATGTCGTTCCTATTCTCAATTATGATCGAGAGTGCAGACAAAAATGGTGATTTTTGTAGTTTGTCCGAATTTTCCGACTTTCCTGTGCAATTATCCCGAATTTTTTTCTCTGTATCATAACGAACAAAACAAAAAAGAATCGTGAGTTATTGTCTTGAGTTCATACAAAAATCCTAAAGAAAAAAGCTCTTTCAGTTTTTCCTGAAATTTCCAATTTTCCGGGCAACTTTTCCAATTCTTATTTCCTAAAAACCTTATTCGAACTATTACGAACATTTTTTAAAATTAGCCAAATCTGTCCAGCCGTTCTCAAGTGATGCGCTTACCAACGAACAGCATTTAATTTTGATTTATATACCGTATGTGTCAATTTTCATTAGGTATAGGGATTCAATGTTTACGTGCGATTTATACGTATACAAATAATACGTGGCAACGTGTATCACCCCTACTGTCCGTCACCAATCCCGGCAACAATCGACATCAGAACGATTTTCTCCGATCTCCCCACCAGATTTTACATTCAATCTTTAGCTGCGAACACGTTGCGATCTAGTCTGCAATAAAAGCCGTCATATTACTGGAACGGGAAACATAAAATGGCCGCCGCGATCTCCTGATCAAGTAGTTTATTATTACTTTCAGAATTCTTTTTTATTTACCTTATTTTTAATTTTATTAGAATTACGCTTTTGTTTGTATCATGCAGCGTGAACGCAGCTTAATAATTCTCTGCATTTACTGAAAGGAAAAAGAAAAACAAATCCTTGCAACGCGTAAATACTATTTCTGAACGCATTACAAACACCCAAGTCAGTGGTCCAACAGTTACTGCTAACTTGAGCTTGTATCGGTCGCGCTGGCATTGGAGAGGAAAGTAGGGGTGCCATGTTGTCACGTATTGCATGAATTAATCGCCTATGGCTAATGAAAATTAACACATGCTGTATATTCAGCAACCTTATACACACACTAAATAAATGTGAGGGCCGGAACAGAATTTGAAATAAAAATGGTTTGGAAACCGTTTAAAAGCGTTGCACATGCAATTAAGAAGGGTATCTAAAATATACATATACCGTTTGACTGAAATAAAAGTAGATATAGGGAAACACAAACACGCACACAAGTGCATGCAAACATGAAATGGAGGGGTACGATAGTAGAGGAGTACAGGTTCATATCGGGCGTGATATCGGGACACCGGGGTACCGAGGCTTTAGTGCACAACGTGTCTTTTAGTATGCAGTGAATTAACACAACCTTCTGTACGAAATTGTTTCACAATCTTATGGATAGCTGGCACAGAGGGAGGTGGACGATTTTCATACGCCGCAACAAATAAATTTTGCACGTCTTTGTACGAATTATCCTTGGCATACCATAACACAATCTGTATTTTTTCCTCGACAGTTAAGGGCATTTTATTTTAATATTTGCGAGTCTGCTCAGATACAATGTACTTATGTACGTTCACGCTCTAAAGTTACGGAAAGAATGCCATGTCTGCGCGCGCTCTCGATCTCCCCACACCACCGGTGTTGTATACATACATACATAGGTACAATTGGTTTCTTTAGAAATGACCGGTGTGAGTTTAAAAACGCTGCCCGTATCTGTCGATAGTCACATTCTAATTGTATGGATGACTGGTCTTGAAAACACACTAAATAAATATCTCCACAGAATATTTATATTTGTTTGAATGCTGCTTATTGTATAATATTTTATTTACATTCCTCTCCTCCACTTCTATATTATTTCTTAAAATATATTCTGGATTATAAAACGAACTAGTTTAGCTTTCTAAAATAATTTAAATAACAAGGTGACCATGATTTACTAAATTTATTTCTATTTGCTTAGTACAACAGATAATATACCCAAATGCTTTTGAAAAATATCCTTAGTTTTATTAATATAACACATACCTTATTTTTAAATTAATTCAAATAAAAAAAATGAGGTGTGGCCACCACACGACTTTCTTATACCTATGAGCGTTTCAAATCACACAATTTTAAAAATTATTTTATACAAAAATTATTCAAAATTCTATTTTAAGTACTTCCAGTCTCTTAGTAAATCTCTACAGGATACATACTTTGTGAGATATTTGCAAAAAAATGCTACTCGCTATGAGTAAAAGTATTATTTCCGGTCCGAATTTTGAATTTTCATTTATACAAAAAATATTTCAAATCCAACTCTAAATACTTTTATACTCTTGATAAATATATATAGAATGCATAATTTACGAAATATTTGCGATAAGAGTAAAAGACGGTAGGAATTTCGAAAAACTTTTTTAATAAAATTCTTCTCAGATTTAATTTTGAATATATATGAATTCTTTACAAATTTGTTTAAGCTTAGTAGTTGACGAAATATTGGCAACATTCGATCTTTTCACTGAAGTGAACTACTACTTCCGGTCTGCCGATTTTACTGAAAATTTAATCAGATCTCAAGAGGGAGATTATATTGTAATATTCATCATCACAATACTTCCTTATACTACGTATAAGAAAATAAAAAAAAACGAGTTTAACACGTTGTCTTGTGGTTTATTAATTAAAGCAATATTTGCCTTTTTACTTTCTTATACGTAGTAAGGAAATATGATGCAGATGTCCACGTTTTAAGTTCGCCTGATACCGAAAAAGTGGTTTTTGGCAAACGTCTCTCACCTCATTTTTAGACTAAAAAAATGAGGTGTGGCCACCACACGACTTTCTTATACGTATGAAAGCGTTACTTCCGGTCCGAATTTTGAAATTTCATTTATACAAAAAATATTCCAAATCTAACTCTAAATACTTTTGTACTCTTCATAAATGTATATAGAATGCATAATTTACGACATATTTGCAAAAAATCGTTATTCGGTAAGAGTAAAAGTGATACTTTCGGTCCGAATTTTGAAATTTTTTTTATATAAAAGATATTGGAAATTAAGTTCTAAATACTTATGAATTCTTTATAAATTAGTCTAAACTTAGTAATTGACGAAATATTTGCAAATTTCAATTTTTTCACTGAAGTAAACTACTACTTCCGGTCTGCCGATTTTGCTCAGAATCTAATCAGTTCTCAAGAGGGAGATTATATTCGTAAATACAAAATTTGGAATTGATATGTCCAGCGGTTTGACCGCTATCGTGGTCACAGACAGACCGACAGACACACACACACACAGACCTTTTTTAAAAACCACTTTTTTGGTATCAGGGGACCTCAAAACGTGGACATCTGCAAAAATCTCGAGGTCGAATATTTTCATCATCACAATACTTCCTTATACTACGTATAAGAAAGTAAAAAATTAAAATATATTCTAAAACAGCAAAATTTTGCATTTCGTATTAATTATTACATTATAACATGATTTAATGTATGTCGTGATATTATAAACTTATTCTTACAAGTTTATAACATAAAATAATACATATACCGGGTGTTTGTTTAAGCTCGGCCACCGGCCATATCTCGGCAACCATTTATCGTACAACCTCGTGGAAAAAATCTTTATAGTAAAATGGACGACGGAAATTACAACTAAAATATTTTTAAGTTTCCAAAATGATCGCAAGGGGGCGCAATTCTCAAGATAAATTAAAAATTCGATAATTTTTCATTAAATTCTAGATTAAGATAGATTGACAATTTTTCTAGCAAAATTTTTAGACGTTTTTATACAACTTTCATTTGAAACTTTTTGATCTAACTCCCATACGAAGGGAACAGGGGAGGGGGGTATGTCTGCGTACAAGAGTCGGTATAATTTTGGTTTGCACAAACGGACTTTAATGTTTCTGGGCTCATTAGATAGAGAATCTTACAAAGAATTGAAGGGCATGTAGCACCAAATTACGTGATTGTAAAAGAAAATAACAAGGGGCGCTGTTCTCAATGTATCTATATATTACTTGTTTTTTCTTTAAAATTTTAAATGGAACGGCATATTTTTAATATAGCAATATTGAAGCACATAAAAAACTGAAGAGAATGATGAAAACCGGAAGTTGCTACCTTTTTTCTTGACGAAGATATAGTCATACGAAGACAATTCAAAAAAAAAATAAACAATTTTTAATATAAATTTATTTATTTATTGCGAGTAATAACTTTATTTTAATTTTAAGTGTCACTAGACAGTGTATAGTTCGCTTTCACTTGAATTTTCATCATAGTCTTCCATAAATGTATTTATTTCAATCTTCTCCCCGATTTTTTAATTCTTGCATATGTTACATTAGATGCTCTTCTTAAATGTTTTTAAATTCTGTAGCTATTTTTAAATTTCATGTCTTGCCTTTTTAGACATTGAAATAAAATAATAATAATAATATATCTTTATCACCCAACTGATATACGTAGATCTAATTATAGGAAAACAGCAAAAATAATTTCCATAACTCATGAACTAAGTCGACAATAAAGAGAGAAAAAACAATATAATATAATGCATAAGTTATAATCAAATCATTTACTCATTAGTAATGAAAGGGTACACAAATTGATATCTAAATCATCCCCGCTTGAAATGAAAGTAAATAAAAGAACCTATTATATGCCTAAACACAAATAAGAAAATATATTGACCAAGTAATATAAAGAAAAAGAAAATATATTTAAATCAGAAAGTACAAAAAAAAAACAAGAAAAAACTTCAACTTAACAAATGTTCAAAGTGTTCACCTTCATTTTCAATACACGTTTACTTGTCGATTAGTAGAGAGCAGAGTTACTTCCATTTCGGAGGCAGCAATTGTTGTTCTCAGCTTTTTGTGATAAACTATGTCTTTTATTCTGCCCCATAAATAAACATCAAGAACATCTGGCAAGGTGAATCAAAACTCAATAATGTCTTCTTTCGGGATAATTTAGGGAATATTTCCCCGAAGCAAGAATGCATTTTCAAAGCATTGAAAATACATTCTGTTCATGTCATAAGCTTCAAAGTTAGAACACGACATTTTACAAACTTAGTAATTATGTGCGGGCGTCCAAAAAGGCTTAATTTGCTAAATACGTACAAAAAGTTTAACTACAAGTGACACTAATATCTTTGCATTTCGATTTTCATGGCCTAACTTGGAACTCTCATCATAATGTAATTTAGTATCACTGTGCATGCCATGTTGTATGATGAAAATTTAAAAAAAGAAAGCAAACTACACTGTTCACTATTATTATTTTATTTCAATGTTGGAAAGGATAAGAAATGATATGTAAAAAATAATAGCAAGAGTATTTAAAAACATTTAAAAGGAGAATCTAACGTAACATAAGCAATGAATTAAAAAATCGATAAGAAGATTGAAATAAATACATTTAGCGAAGAGTATGATGAAACTTCAAGTGAAAACGTACTATACACTGTCTAGAGACCCTATTAAAATTGAAATAAAATTATTACTTCTAATAAATAAATAAATTTATATTTAAAGAGTTTTATTTTTCTGGATTGTCTTCGTATGACTATATCTTCGTCAACAAAAAAGGTAGCAACTTCCGGTTTTCATCGTTCTCTTCAGTTTTTTATGTGCTTCAATATTACGATATTAAAAATATACCGTTCTATTTGAAATTTTAAAGAAAAAACAAGAAATATACATACATTGAGAACAGCGCCCCCTGTTATTTTCTTTGACAACCACGTAATTTCGTGCTACATGTTCTTGAATTCTGTGTAAGATTCTCTATCTAATGAGCCCAGAAACATTAAAATCCGTTGGGGCAAACCAAAGTTATACCTACCTTTGTGCGCAGACATACCCCCCTCCACTCTCCCCTTCGTATGGGAGTTAGATCAAAAAGTTTCAAATGAAAGTTGTATAAAAACGTCTAAAAATTTTGCTAGTAAAGTTTTTAATCTATCTTAATCTAGAAACTAATGAAAAATTATCGAATTTTTAATTCATCTTGAGAATTGCGCCCCCTTGCGGTCATTTTGGAAATTTTAAAATATTTTTATTGTAATTCCAGTCATCTATTTTACTATCAAGATTTTTTTCGCGAGGTTGTACGATAAACGGTTGCCGAGATATGGCCGGTGGCCGAGCTTAAACAGACACCCGGTATACATACAAGGTCCCATGCTTGAACATCTGTGTTCAATTTCTCACAAACTCTCAAAACGAAAAGTTTTAATCTAAAATAAAATTAAAGTAGACGGGAGAGGACATTTAATAAAATTGTGAAGAAAATGTGCGGTCACGTCACATTTTACTTTCTTATACGTAGTATAAGGAAGTATTGTGATGATGAAAATTTTCGACCTCGAGATTTTTGCAGATGTCCACGTTTTGAGGTCCCCTGATACCAAAAAAGTGGTTTTTAAAAAATGTCTCTGTGTCTGTGTGTGTGTGTGTGTGTGTGTGTCTGTCTGTCTGTGTGTGACCACGATAGCGGTCAAACCGCTGTAGATATCAATTCCAAATTTTGTATTTACGAATATAATCTCCCTCTTGAGAACTGATTAGATTTTGAGCAAAATCGGCAGACCGGAAGTAGTAGTTTACTTCAGTGAAAAAATCGAATTTTGCAAATATTTCGTCAATTACTAAGTTTAAACAAATTTATAAAGAATTCAAACGTACTCAAAATTAAATTTGAGAAAAATTGTTTTAATAAAGTTTTTCGAAATTCCTACCGGAAGTAGGTCTTTTACTCTTATCGAAAATCAGTTTTTTGCGAATATCTCGCAAGTCATGCTTTCTAGGCAGGTACATTACAAGTATAAAAGTATTTAAATTATAATTTTAAATATCTTTTGTATAAAAAAAAATTCAAAATTCGGACCGGAAGTACCACTTTTACTCTTACCGAATAGCGATTTTTTGCAAATATGTCGTAAATTATGCAATCTATATATATTTATTAAGAGTATAAAAGTATTTAGAGGTAGATTTGCAATATTTTTTGTATACATGAAATTTCAAAATTCGGACCGGAAGTAGCACTTTTACTCTTAGAAGTAGCACTTTTTTTCGAATATTTTACAAAGTATGCATTCTATAGCGATTCATTAAGAGAATGAAAGTACTTAGAATAGGATTTTGAATAAGTTTTGTATAAAAAAATTCTTAAAATTGTATAGTTTGAAACGCTCATACGTATAAGAAAGTGGTGTGGTGGCCACACCTCATTTTTTACTTTCTTATACGTAGTATAAGGAAGTATTGTGATGATGAAAATTTTCGACCTCGAGATTTTTGCAGATGTCCACGTTTTGATGTCCCCTGATACCGAAAAAGTGGTTTTTAAAAAATGTCTGTGTGTGTGTGTGTGTGTGTGTGTGTGTGTGTGTGTGTGTGTGTGTGTGTGTGTGTGTGTGTGTGTGTGTGTGTGTGTGTGTGTGTGTGTGTGTGTGTGTGTGTGTGTGTGTGTGTGTGTGTGTGTGTGTGTGTGTGTGTGTGTGTGTGTGTGTGTGTGTGTGTGTGTGTGTGTGTGTGTGTGTGTGTGTGTGTGTGTGTGTGTGTGTGTGTGTGTGTGTGTGTGTGTGTGTGTGTGTGTGTGTGTGTGTGTGTGTGTGTGTGTGTGTGTGTGTGTGTGTGTGTGTGTGTGTGTGTGTGTGTGTGTGTGTGTGTGTGTGTGTGTGTGTGTGTGTGTGTGTGTGTGTGTGTGTGTGTGTGTGTGTGTGTGTGTGTGTGTGTGTGTGTGTGTGTGTGTGTGTGTGTGTGTGTGTGTGTGTGTGTGTGTGTGTGTGTGTGTGTGTGTGTGTGTGTGTGTGTGTGTGTGTGTGTGTGTGTGTGTGTGTGTGTGTGTGTGTGTGTGTGTGTGTGTGTGTGTGTGTGTGTGTGTGTGTGTGTGTGTGTGTGTGTGTGTGTGTGTGTGTGTGTGTGTGTGTGTGTGTGTGTGTGTGTGTGTGTGTGTGTGTGTGTGTGTGTGTGTGTGTGTGTGTGTGTGTGTGTGTGTGTGTGTGTGTGTGTGTGTGTGTGTGTGTGTGTGTGTGTGTGTGTGTGTGTGTGTGTGTGTGTGTGTGTGTGTGTGTGTGTGTGTGTGTGTGTGTGTGTGTGTGACCACGATAGCGCTCAAACCGCTATAGGTATCAATTCCAAATTTTATATTTACAAAGATAATCTCCCTCTTGAGATCTGATTAGATTTTCAGTAAAATCGGCAGACCGGAAGTAGTAGTTTACTTCGGTGAAAAAATCGAATTTCGCCAATTATTCGTCAACTACTAAGTTTAAACAAATTTATAAAGAATTCATATGTACTTAAAATTAAGTTTGAGACAAATTGTCTTAAAAAGTTTTTCGAAATTCCAACCGGAAGTAGGTCTTTTACTCTTATCGAAAATCAGTTTTTTGCGAATATCTCGCAAGTCATGCTTTTTAGAGAAGTATGTTCCGAGTATAAAAGTATTTAGAACATAATTTTCAATATCTTTTGTATAAAAAAAATTTCAAAATTCAGACCGGAAGTACCACTTTTACTCTTATCGAATAGCGATTTTTTGCAAATATATCGTAAATTATGCATTCTATATATATTTATCAAGAGTACAAAAGTATTTAGAACTGGATTTTCAATATTTTTTGTATATGTGAAATTACAAAATTCGGACCGGAAGTAGCACTTTTACTCTTAGCGAGTAGCACTTTCTTGATAATATCTTGTAAAGTATGCATTCTATAGCGATTTATTAAGAGAATGAAAGTACTTAGAATAGGATTTTGAATAAGTTTTGTATAAAAAAATCTTAAAATTGTATAGTTTCGAACGCTCATACGTATAAGAAAGTCGTGTGGTGGCCACACCTCATTTTTTTAAATGGATTGTTACATTGTAACATGATGAATATCCATGATGTTTGTGCACATGTGAAAGTATATCATTAGTAGCATCGCAAATTGTTTCTACAACTGATTAGCCAAAATAAATAGTTCTTTTAAAGAATTATATTCATTAAATAAATCGCTGCAATCGTAAATATTATATCGTGAAATTAATAAACATGCATCTTTTATCGAAAATTTTATTGAAAGTAAGAATACCTTAGACAAAATTTGAATAATTAAAATTAAAGTCTGGTGTAGTTGGAACTATGCAATTAATGGGTAATCATGTAATAAAATTTAATTAGGATTGTAAAATTAATTACTCTCACCTTTACCATAATAAATTAAAACAAGAATTGTAGCAGTTATCAAATTTTTAATAATTAATATATAATAGTAATTAATTAATAAAAAAATTGAAGAAAATGGTTATGCGATTTTGGTCTTATAGTTTGTTTCCTTTTCGCAATAATAAAAACCTTAGTACGACATATAAAATCCATTATCGTCCATATACTCTTGCATTCTTGATTGCATAGAAATTATTAAAGTTTCACATAAGTTATAGCTCGGTTAACATCTGATGGCACCTGGGATGCGCAAAGGTGTGGCTTAAATATATATCATGTGCGTTAAAAACATCGGTATCGAAAGTAATACACTACGATAGACAAAGTGCAACTAAATTAAATACGGACTAATGTTTTCAAGTTGGTCCTTAACCCTTCATATGTAGCGAAATCTATGTCTATCTCACTGACTTCATGCTGCTTTCTCCTTTTTTGTCTCAAAATATAGCTATACTTCCTCTGAAATGCTCCCATACAGATTGTGCATATTGAGTAATATTTTCTATATTAACTTGAACTCTATCATTATTAGCCCTCCTATTCGGCACCATAGCACTCCATATATTTTCAATGGGGTTCGGATATGGAGATTTTGCCGGCCAATCAAATACTTCTACGTTATTTTCGTTAAATAAATAAAAAAAATAAAAGAAAGTAAGAGTGTTACTTCCGGTCCGAATTTTGATTTTTTTTTATATAACAATTATTCCAAATGTGGCTCAAACAATTTTGTATTTTTAATAAATCTGACTAGAATGCAAAATTTGTGAGATTTTCCAAAAAACCGCTATTTGATGAGTAGAAGCATTACTTCCGGTCCAAATTTTAAAATTACTTTTATAGAAAAATTGTTCCAAATGTAGCTCTAATTACTTTTGCAGTTATAATACATTTATATAGAATGTATAAAAAAAACTGCTATTCGATAAGAGTAAAGTCTTACGTCTGGTTCGAATTTTCAAATTTCTTTTATACAAAATTCGGGCTCTAAATATTTTCGTATTCTAGAAAAATCTGTAAAGAATCAATAATTTGTAAGATATTTGCTAAAAACCGGTTTTTGTTAAGATATGAAGGCCTACTTCCGGTAGAAATTTCGAAAAAAAAGCCTTTCTAAAATTCACATTTTAGTACCTACTTTTGTATTCTTTAGAAATTTCTCTAAACTTAGTAGTTGACGACGTATTAGTAAATTTTGATTTTTTTAGTGAAGTAAGCTAATATTTCAGTGAAGTAAACTAATTCAAAATATCAGTGTTGATCGGGAAAAATATAATTTTTAATAATTCTAAACATTTCCTTATTAGAGAATATAACAATTTTTACTTTTTATAAGAAAAACATGGATTGTTATAATACCAAATTGTTTAAGTATTATTTTAGTATTCAGTTAAACGTTGTTATTATAAAGAAAAAGCTTCAACATCTAAAATAAATACAAATCACTCCCAGAAGAATAGTAACAAGTTCAAAGTTCCATAAAACCAAGATTTGAATGAAAAACAGTGGATCTCCCTGTTGAAATTAAAATAAAAGGCTAAAGAATAAAATAAAAGCCAGAAAGATATTGAGGAACATAAAAATGATATTTTCTAATAAAGTACCTAGCATGAACGTTATCAGACAATAAATTATTATGAATAAACACAATTATTTCAAATATATTGGCTTATAGTATATGGCCGATGTAGTTTCTTTTACAAAGCAATTTAATACATAGCGTAATACAATCTTTTTCTTTTATTTGTATTTAACATTTAATTATATTTGCATTCAAAATATGTGTTTCATTCGTTACTATAGGTATATATGACATGTATATATTCGTGCAGATTGTAGAATAAAGTCTTTAAAAACTTCAGAAAATATAAACCACACTCATATGAAGTACAATGGCTTATTCATGCTTTATAAGATTTACGACGCATGTTTTTTGCTTGTCCCGTTCTGAACTCGAACATTAGAATGTTACTATCGTAGAACTTGGGGATCTATTTTCAATTTACACCGGCCATTTCAAAAGAAAGCAATTGTACATGTTTATGTGTGTGTATTTGAAGATGCATATTAACTTTTAACTACGACAATCTGTATACGCAATTTATAGGGTTTTTCTACTACACACGTGCCTCAAGTCTATTATAACAAATGGCTCGTGATTATTATTCCTTACCTTTCTATCGTTCACTATTGCATGGAACGAATATGACATTTAAGCATATTTACATATTGGCACAATAATTAAAGAAGAAATTCATAAATAATTTACAATCGATTAATGGATTGAAAATGTTTGTATATTTATACGTGTGATACAAGAGGTGGTGTAATTTTACACATGAGTGAGCTCGAATGAGAGAGCTATTTTAAAATGAATCCATGTTCAGTTCATTATAATAGCAAAACGTTTTAATATTCATAAAAAAACTATTAGAAGTTGCGCGAAAATTGTTACGAACCATAACGGAATGCCAGATATGTGTGACCCAACACGGTTGCGCTGTTTAATTTGTATTTGTGATATATCGGACCGAAAATTACATAGAAAAACGGAGAAGTAGAGTTTTAACTACTAAGTACAGAATTGGTGATGTTGAACATATACATAGACAAAAATATTGTGAAGATCAATTAATTCTTACTTATATGCAAATATGAATACATACTTTAAAATTAATAAATAAATTACTTTTCACTTACATGGAAAGAAACATTATAATATATATTAACTCAGATATTGCACTCGGTATTTTTAGTACAAAATTTTCTTTGCTGAGTATTGAGTCAATGGTAATTCAAACGAACACTAACTTGTCTATAGAGCATCTAAACCTTAGTATTCAGTCCAGCATGGCCGTGGTTTGCTGTCCTCAAGGGACCAATCCACTAGTGTCACGCGTTGCGTCTTACTAGGGATGTTGACTCTGTGTGTGTATGTTTTTGAATTCAGAATCTTCTAAGGACTCCCTGTTCAAATATGTAAGAAATCGCACGGCTAGTTCCCGAGATACGAGTGTTTGAAGTTAACACATTTTAGGGGCGATTGAGTGTGATATTCGTTCTATAAAATCGGTCAAATGAGAGTCCGGGCTCTCGCACCGTGATGTATGAGATAATTTTACAATAATTCTACTATAGACTCTCCATAAGCTATAATTTAAAAACTAATCATTACATTAAGTAAAGTAAAAGATGCTTCAGTTTTTCTTAAATGGCATTGATCAGTGTACTTGCATATCTTCTTTTAAATTAATAGTAAGGCTTTACTCACAGATTTATTAAGAAGATAATACTATTTAATAGTATATTATGCAATGAGCATTTAATGATAGCTATTAAGGCACGAGTAAGAAAATTACAATACGAGGCGAAGCCGAGTATTGTAATGAATACGAGTGTGTTAATAGCCATTAAATGCGAGTTGCATACACTATTTTTTCTACGACCCCATAATAAAACATTATTTTTTGAACATTCTATTTCATAAATTGAGGTTAAAATTTTCCATGCACCTTTGCGAATTTAGCAGGTAATAAACTGTTCGTGGTTACTAAGGCTTGTTCCATAATTTCTGGTGGACTCAAATTTTACATTTCACTGTCATTATCCCTCATTTTTACCGTTTATATTTTCAAAAAAGCACAAATTTTAAGTACTTACTTGTAAATTGCAGAGAACTGTCACATTTATTTAATTTGTATATCTGTCAGATATGCAGTCGCCATATTGAATATTTTTTGAATATTGGAATGTCGCATTCCTATTGGATATAAACTTGTATCGTAATGAAAAATCTGTATTCCTATTGGATATAAACTTGTATCATAATGAAAATCTGTATCGTAATGGACATCATTAAAGTACATGTTTGGCATATCTAATAATACAATTAAAGTATGGGAGTAGAAAAAACTTAATACGGAACAATTTTTATATAAAATATTCGAAAAGCACATACGAGGTAGCGCCATAAATTCTCGGCCTGACAGGCTTATACAGATTCAAACGTGTTCAAACTCCGTCACGTCATGCATGCATATACACGAGGTGTACACTATAAATATGACGGTTCGAAGCCTAGTAGTTTTTAGTAACCAGCCAACCAACGTGACTATCCCACGAAGATGTCTGAAGTAACGAATATTGACTACCGCGCGGTGGTTAAGTTTTTAACAAAAGAAGGGCATACTCCTAACAACGTTTAGACGGCGTTTACGGTGGTTCACCTCCTTCGTATTCAACTGTAAAAAAATGTTTCCGTTTGGGGCAAGAATCCCTGGAAGATGCTGATCTGTCGGGTCGACCAATTGAAGTGATAACGCCTCGACAAATTTCAATTGTTGAACATTTAGTGCTAAAAGATCGCCGTTTAAAAGTGAAGGAATTAGCAGTGATAACAAACATATCCGAAACAAGTGTTCGCCGAATTCTCCATGACCATTTGGTTATAAATAAAATTAGTGCTAATTGGGTACCGCGACTTCTTTCTGCTCTCCACCGTGAACGTCGATTCGAATGTGCGCAGTCGCTTTTAAACATGTGTGGAGACGATCCAAAACCGATTTTGGAGTCCATTGTCATAGGAGATGAAACAATGGTTCTGTTACACATATTATGCGTATTTATTGCATAAATTAAGGGACAGTATTCGTGCAAAATGTCATCGAAAATTGACAAAAGTTGTGCGATAATTGCACGACAATTCTCCCGTGCATACTGTCGCCATTTCACAAGCTGCCATCCGCGAATGCGGCTCTCAAGAATTGGAACATCCACCGTATAGTCCGGATATGGCTCCTTGTAATTTTTGTTTTGTTTTCTAATGTAAAAATGACCTTAGGAGACGTATATAGTTTTAAGGACGACAGTGAGTTGCAAGCAGCTGTTATAGAACATTTTGACGGAAAAACTTCAGATTATTTTTGCAAGGGTATCGAATTATTAATTAATCGTTCTAATAAATGTATAGAAGTTAGGGGAGATTACATTGAAAAATAAAAATTCTTATATTGTTCCAAGTTTCTTTTTTGTATATCAGGCCGAGAATTTATGGGGTCTACCTCGTACATATAACGAAGTCATTTTAACAACTCATTCTTTGTCCATGCCTTTAAAGAAGAATGAAATACTATAAAAAGCAAGTTTGTATTTTACGAAATAATTATATGTGACATCCACTCTTTGTATATTACTTTTGTATTATGTGTGTTTTATCACTTCATATACAATAAGTTCTACATATAACGTACTAAATATTGATTGTTTTCTTTCTCCAAATTGCGGAAAAATCATTATATAAATATATTTTAATAAACATATTTCTTAGAAGAATATAATATATTAGAATATATACAATAATAAAATTACTACTAACCTTATTTTAACTGAATTAAAAATAATATAAATGTCATATGTATTTGCCGATTTTAATAAATAAGCAAATAGACAAATCAATAAATAAAACTAGGTTATCATCATGACCTTTACGATAACGGAGAAAATTTCATTAGTGTAAAATTTGCAAAACAAATACATCCATTCCGATACTGCCTTGCCGGCGGGCACGTTACTACTATCGTAAAGATTCCGCCGGCTGGTGGAACTCTCAGTTTATACTGGCAAGCCCGTCGGCGTACACTTAACCACAGCGTTTTTTTTTATTACATTGGAATAGTTTTTAATAATATTAGGTACAATCTATGTGAAATCTAGATCCTTAAAATACTGAAATTTGAATTACGTATCTACATTTTATTATTACGCTTGTTTTCCTTAAATTTTTGCAACAATAATTGCAAATATGAACTTTACTTTCACAGAGTGTAAATGATTTTAATAAAGCATACCTATATGTTTTCCTAAGTCTAAAATTATCAAACAAGAATGTTGTGTTATGTTAAAATTTAAATCTCATATTCAAAGTCTCCCAGAAGGAAAAAGATTACGATGTATTGACAAGTGAAATTAAGTGCATCCTAACGTTTAAAGATTAAATGACCTATTCATATTATAGATCACTATTAAAATCATATTAAAAGAGACCTAATTCAGAGTTGACCTAGACGAATGGATTGTTCTTGGTTTTCTTCGACTTGCTTTGATGACGACGCCGTGTTTATTGTTTTTATTTAGTGATCCTGTGTTTCCGATCGTCCATAAACCTCGATTAAAGAGCGCTCCCTATTTTGAAATTGCTTAATGGTGAAGACGCACCCGTCTCCATAAATGATTGTTCTCGGTCTACGGAACGAAAGTCGACGAACTAGACTACAAATAATTTTTAACAGTGATGGTATGCGGACTAGAAAAGAGTAAGCACGACGCTGTACGGGCTTTGTACTAGTTGTACCTTCTTCACACGAAAGAAAAACTGTTTACATAGCCTAGGAAAGAATTTTTTTACCGTACAAAAGTTGCTGTGATGTTTACTGGAGTTGCCAAAATTACAAGGAAAATTATCTAAACTTTCAAATGACGTCACTTTCTAGTATTAGATTTTAAATGAATAATTGAATCGTTTATTGTTTAAAACACCCCAAGTAACATTTTGCAAACTTTTCGGGATACGAAAAAACGTTTCACGTTAACAAACTATGGTAAATTAATTTGCAATTGTGTTTTACTTATGAACTCCTGAAAACATTAATTGGACACTAAAGAGACTTTGAAAAAGTGACCTTGGGTTGTTTCTGTATTAAACAAAAAATAAATTCAAAATAGCTTTATTTATTATTAATTTTTAAGCTTACAAAACATTATTTAGACTTCTTGTTCTTTTTTTTGTTTTTTGGCCTTTTGCGTTGGGCGTCAAGCACCAAATGCAACAAAGTTTTTATGTTGTCAAGTTTGACTGCTTCTATCGGTAGTGGTTCGTTGTATGCCTTATATGAAGGCATTTTAAGTACTGTTTCCGATGTTTAAGGTTGTCTTAAATCATTAAAAGTATGCCACACAAATCCATTAATGTATTCGGAGGCTCTGATAGCATTATATTCTTCATAGACTAAATTGTGAAACTTTGAAATAAAAACTTAATTTTGTCATTTCTGTTTTTTTTTTCCTTCTACCGCAAAGGAATTTTTAGCACTAGAAAGAATTATTAGCTCAGTATATTGGCGGACATTGTATACCCTGTCAGACCTTTTTAATTTTCGTTTTGTGGTACCAAATGCCCTGTCGCACGGTAAAAAGGAGTGACCTCATATGGGACAGTATTGTATAATTTTCTTATATCGACCAGTTGCCTTGAGAGCCATACACATTCTTATCATACTGTGGTTCTTATTTTGCCCAGGGCAATTGTCACAGAATAGGCGCAGCAACTCAGTGACTTCTGCAAGAATCACGTTCTCAGTGTAATCAAAAACAAAAGAACATTTGGGCCCTTAGCTGCTTACCCCCTATGATAGATGTTGTTACGCTCAACCCTCGCCTTTGGATCGTCCTGGCAGAGAGGAGGCGCAAATGGCGCTGACGATAACTAAATTAATGTCATCCGTTCGACAATTAAGGATGTGCCCGTTTGGAATTACAAACCCTGCAGCTTCGCTCAACAAAGTTTAAGAACGTTTCGGAGATTTACAGTGTGTCACCTTCAACCTGCCTTACCTTACTTCCCTAGTGTGCGTTGGAATAGATGGGGAGGAGCCTGTGCCTCTAACTCTCGGTTTTAGGGGATGGGTCACTCAGAATACTGACGGTGGATGACTCTTAGGCGGCAGCTATCATTCTAACTCAGGCCCACTCCAACATGTTAGTTATTCCGACAGCAAAAATAGTATTGGGTACACTAGGTATAGTAAGACATTCATACACAATATAATCAACAATAACAAATTTATTATAAGCAAAATTATGGATCAATTGTACGTTTCGGCAGACTGCCAAAAAAACAAATTTACCAATGATTATCCGTACAAAAAAAAACAATAGGCTTAGTCAATTTCAAAAATGAATCACAATTAAATATTAAACAAGCACGCCAAATATAACTAAATAAATCATGAATCAGGGGTCGTACTTGATCACCCTGTATATGGAAATTTACATGAGCAGAATACTAAGTTACAGATTCAAATCGCTCAATTTTGGCAAAGAAAAAAAAACATGACAACTATTATTGCAATCAGCTCGAGATATCTCGCACCCTGCAATGTGCTTACATAAAATAAATCACCCTGTATCTGAACAGTACTGATACAATTAGATATTAATTATTATTGTAATGTATAATGGAAACTAACAATTAATGTTCATGCGTCTGAGGGACTCTACCAGTTGACGAATAAATTCACTAAATGACACTTGTCCGAGAACCCTCGTAATTCAAAGATAAATCAGTCGTTACGACAGTCATGAACTATCTGTAGACTTTAAAAGTTCCTAAACAACTATTGAAATTGTAATTTCAATTCACCTTTCGATACTGAGGGTATGAAGCTGGCAATTAACTCAAGTACTTAAAATTTAACCGCACCAGGTGGTGTCGGCAGCAAAAGCTTATTGAAACTGTCTAAGATTCTATTAATTCTTAAGAAGCTAATTTTACATAGCCAATTGCCACTTCTGCAAATATAAATTAATTAAACCAATCATTTAAATAAATTTTAAATAAAAGAAAACAAACATAGCGGTATACATAGCTTAAACGGCGTATCAACAACATCCACAGGACTTGAACTGCACTAAATGCGTTTCCCGGTGAGGATTCAATTATTTCCTGGTGTCACTCGAGAAACTCCTGTACATCAGGCTTCTAGAATGCGGACATAAAGGCCGGACAAAATGGCTGCCGGAAATCAGCATCCACGTGCAATATAGCTCGATTCAAGTGGTATATTACAAAAAGTTAAACGTTACACGAGAACAAATACATTAATCACCACCAAGAGAATTAAAAATATAGAAACCTTACCGATCCTACGCACCACTCCAATCTCAACGAAAATCCTGCTTAAGTCGCAGTTAAAGTTTTAAAACTTCCCAGAAAAATAAAATGCTACCATTTAAGCATCCATCCTTTGGATGTATGTTACGTTACGATAAATTATAAATGGACAAACCCAAAATTATACAGTAGCATAGACTGGACTGGCTCAGATCGCTTCTCAAACGTGCACACATGATGATCGAGACGGTAAGAATGCAATAAAATGTCAAAGAAAGCCGTTGCGCCGGTTCTCAAGCAGATACTCTTGGCCGGTAAGTTAGACGTAATTCCATAACTACACAATTGTTAGACGATAAACTAATTGAAGGGTGAGGGAAAACACAAAACAGAAGTAATTATTAGACGAAATCAACGTAAGCCAACCAAAACATAAAATACAGAATGTAATTGAACAAATGAATTCTATTGACCGATAAAAGAGTTGTCTACCTAACAGTACCATCTAGACAACAATAGATGTCCTGTCATGTAGTTTTTCGCATAAAAGAAATAAAAATATGAATTAAAGCCCTAATATTCGAAAATAAAAGAAATACTCAATTTACACAGGGTAATTAGATAAAGATAATTCCAAATAAAATATCACATTCCCACGGAATATATTTAAATGCAATCCACAAAAGGAAACAACAGTAATTCTAGGCTTATATAACTACATGCGAAGAATTCCAGACACAAATATACAGTATAGCTCAAAGAAATGTGCCAAAATTAAATGAACTAAAATTTCTAAAATATTAATAAGGTTCACTAAAACGAAACGACATATGGAGTAAAAAAACAAGAAGGTGTAACAATGTAAATGCGAGAATTCTGGGTTTTCAAATCAGTGATACACAAAACACGCTCACGGTTAGTTCATACAAATAAAATTTATCTTGTACCAGAATCTCTGGCAACTGTAAATTTTGCATAAAATCAAACGAAACTGCAGCCAAGGCTTGCTGGCATTCTACAGTTGTTGTCTTAAGAGCATTGTCTCATTGTTCTCTTCGTTTGTACATAGATCAATTTGTTCAACACTAGCCACTCGTTTGGCCTCGTTGTTTAATTTAGAATTTTTAAGTTTAAGGGTCAGATCCTCAAATGTATTACAGACGTCTACTTGAGGCCTTCCGAAAGGACATTGAAAATTGTCGAAAACTTTTGCACCTAAAAAACATTTGGCGTCACAAATTGTGGGCCAACTTCACGCACTTAAATGTTGAACATAAATTTTAATTCCTTTTTAAATCGTATAAAAAACATCAGTCCGGTCATTTAATTTTTATCCCTATGCTATTTTCTTATTGAAAAAGAATAATCAAAATACATTTCTAACGTAACAAACAAGACTAGAACTGTCAAAATCCATCCTGTAGTGTGTATAATTTATTAGTTTTCAAATTTTCACATAATTATGTACTTCCTGAAATACAAAAGCGGTTTGTGTTGTCCATCAGATTGAAATGATATTATTAATTATGTAATTATCAGACGAATGCTACTGAAATAATGCATACATAATCTTGTCAGAAATTAATGATATTCAGCAGTGGTTGCTATGGTAGGCGAGCTTAAAAAGAAATTCGACGTTTTAAATCAATATTTACTTACATATTGCGTTCGGGACTGATTAGAACCTGAGTGGTTTACTAATACTACTATTAAACGTTGCTAGTTGTTAGCGTCAAGTTGTTTGCGCAAATTGCACAATCTACATACCAGGAACCTTCAAAAAAATTGTTTTGATATGGAAATCGTATGATAAAGAAAATATAATTATAGTACGTCTGTATATATGTATATGTACATATATAGAAATTCCTGTCAATTTTACGTTTAATAAAGAGAATATTATTACTACTATGTTAATTATTTTCAAAAATTTCTAAATACCACGCATTGAATTCTGTGTTAAAGTAACGCAATACGGAATGTAGATTTATTATAAACATGAACAATTGGCTGGATGTAAATTGGGCACTAACCTACCTGAAATTTTAATCTCGTTGGTAATTCGGGCACTAGCTAAAAATGTACTCGCAGAGGGTCTATGTAAACTGGGCACCGTATAAAGCAAACAAAAACAATAATATAAAAATAGTGTATTTCAAGTTGAAGTACAGCAAAAAGATAAATAAAAAATATGTACTCATATGAAAACAATAATAAAAAAATATTTAATTATACAAAAACATTAATATAAAAATAGTGTGTTTCAAGTTGAAGTACTTATTGTCAAATAGCAAAAAGATAGAAAATAAAAAATACTTAATTATATAAAAACTATAATAAAAAAAATAGTGTATTTGAAGTCATACTGATGAATAAAATGATATACACTTCACAAAGTGTAATCGTGATATTGTTCCATTATTTAGTTGTTCACACAGTTCATTTAGAGTTCTTAATTTTTGTTTTGCGCGTGTGTCTTTAACTCTTGCTGGTGTGTGTACACTTTAAATTTTAACATAAGTGCTATTTGAAATTCCTTAAGCTTTTCGATAAAAATATAAATAGATGGATGTGTTGAATAAAATGACTCATTTAGTTTGGAATGAAACGCTTCGCATGCGTGTGTGGTGTTAGCGATCGATGGAGTTGCAGTAGCCCACATATGTGGAGGAAAAGGAGCATCGTCTTCTATGTATGTCTCCAATAAATAATCGGCGTATTCGTCATCCTGTGCATGAGCAGGTTTTCCGGCAAACAAATCTAAGGCGAATCGCCTACTTCGTCAGGATTCAAATGCGTTAATCCAAATGTATATCGCAGCCTTTTTCCTACTTCGGAATCTGTGTTCCTAAATTCTGCTGTTAAACCCAAACTTTGGATTTTCCTGAACCACGATTGGTGCAAATGGAAACGACAACCATAGATTTGTGCTGATGGCCATATAGCGCGAATCGCTGTGTGAATGCTTTTCTCAAAATCTACAAAAACTTCAGCTGGTCGTAATATTGTAGAGTGACGTCGAAAGATTTCTTTTATTAGCATTTCAAATAATGTTGCATACGTTTCACTGCACTTTACGCATTCCACATAAACTTCTAACATTCGTTTCACAAGAAAACACTATGATATTGCTCACTGGACAGTTTATAAAAAGGAAACTTACATCCTTGCTTGTTTTAACATTAGCAGCTTCCACTATATCATGGACTTCTGTCTTATTTTGTGGTAACGGCCCAGGAAGAAATTTTCTCCTTGCATTGTACAAATTTCTTCGGATATAAGTGAAATCTGTTATCGTAATTGTTTCCGGCAGTTTCTTAGCTAGTTCACGACGAATAATTTTCGCTGGTTTTTCGGAAATATCATCAACGGCTTTACGTTTACACGCATTTGAAATCACTTTTCGGTTTAATTTACTCTGATTATGCAAAAAAGTTGTTTACTTTTGGTTGACCTGACATCAATTTGTTTTCCTTTTATGTCATAAAATCAAAATGAAATGTCAATGTCGACGCAACAGTAAGCTGTAAACTATGTTTTTAATAACAGTATTTTTGAATAATATAATTATTATGCAATAAATCTTTCAATAATTGTTTACACATTTAGTAAATTTCCTTACCGAATTACATTCGAGCTTCCTTTTACTTTCTTATACGTAGTATAAGGAAGTATTGTGATGATGAAAATTTTCGACCTCGAGATTTTTGCAGATGTCCACGTTTTGAGGTCCCCTGATACCAAAAAAGTGGTTTTTAAAAAATGTCTGTGTGTGTGTCTGTGTGTCTGTGTGTCTGTGTGTGACCACGATAGCGGTCAAACCGCTTGAGATATCAATTCCAAATTTTGTATTTACGAATATAATCTCCCTCTTGAGAACTGATTAGATTTTGAGCAAAATCGGCAGACCGGAAGTAGTAGTTTACTTATGTGAAAAATCGAAATTTGCAAATATTTCGTCAATTACTAAGTTTAGACTAATTTATAAAGAATTCATAAGTATTTAAAATTTAATTTTCAATATCTTTTATATAAAAAAAAATTCTAAATTCGGACCGGAATTATCACTTTTACTCTTACCGAATAACGATTTTTTGCAAATATGTCGTAAATTATGCATTCTATATATATTTATAAAGAGTACAAAAGTATTTAGAGTTGGATTTGGAATAGTTTTTGTATAAATGAAATTTCAAAATTCGGACCGGAAGTAACACTTTCATACGTATAAGAAAGTCGTGTGGTGGCCACACCTCATTTTTTATTTCCGGATAAGTTTTCCATTTTCAAACTCAAATTTAGTCACTGAATGGTAACTAAACTCAACAAATTGCCTTCTCGATAAAACGACCCACCCCTTCCTTCGGACTCGTCGTTTTATCGAGGAGGCAATTTCTTTTGTACAGTTACTCAGCAACTAAAATTTTCGTTATACACTAAGAATTTATCAGGAAAAATGAAAGCTCTCGTGTATCTATATATAACTACCCTCATTTTAAACACATTAAGGTTAATCCAACCCTCACATAAATGCGGACAGTAAATTTATTAAAAGGTAATTATTGCATTCATTAGAGTATAGCTATATGGGACGCAACGTGCGAATGACTTTTGAAAACCTTCGGTCACATATTAGGTACTTTCCAGATTAATTAAGAAAGTTGGGATGCAATTATTTCTTTCCGCCGTTATTATGAGCTTGAAGAGAATTAATAAGATTTCTAACAAAATTTCACTCGCCGGTATTACAAATGTTGTCAAACTGATAAATTTGTATTACATTATTGTGAATTTCACTAATTATCGATAATCTGAAGATAAAAATGTTTGAGTAAGTGGCAGTAATAATTTATTATGTATAACTTCTTTATTTCCTTCAGTGTTGACTTTGGTAGCTTTGTAGAACCTATCATTCTCACAAATAAAGTTACGTTATACGCTAACAAATTACATGAATAAATCTACAGGCAAAACACGAACCAATCTGCGTTTGTAAACATATCATCATGACCATCATTCATCGGAATCGCCTTCTGAAATGACTGACACCACTCAGCCGAGTTATATATACAACTGACAAGGCACCAAAATAATGGCAGATATTCTTTGAATGCATTCAGCCCATTTGATCTCGTTAAGTTGTCATATGTCTGTGATATATATGTATATACATATTATATATGCACCATTATTCAATATGTTGATGAATATATATGTACGGAGTCAGATATCATCTGTTGGACGTTTCACTATTTTTCGTTTGAGAATTCTACATATGTATGTATATAAAGTGCAACTCGAAACATGACGTGATTAGAGCATCATGAAGGAGGAGTTTCAATGATCGATTGCTTTCGGATATCGCCCAATAACGACTAACCTACGTACGTCGAATTTACCAATTAACGAATAGTTCTAGGTGTACTTATCTCCGCTTCTGTATTTGTGATTCTGTCATTCACGTGTATAGATTTCTCTATGTGTGGTATGCTGTACTTCATATTTAGTTACTGTTATTTTCCCGCAATCCCTACGAGGTGATTGATTTATGGATGTTTATTAGTGCACTTATGTTATTATTAAAATATGCACATTTGCAGATAAACTGGAACAGTTCAGGAATTCAACGAAGATTCCTGTACGGTTGGATCGACGAGTTAAGTAAAATGCAATACCATTTAAATTATAAGAAAATCATCTAATAAAGTAGGTACTTAGTATTCCAACTCCATACTTTTTTCGAACTAATAACGGTTATGAGTTCAGAATTACATAAAATTGAGTGACGTTATTGTATTAATTTATATTGAAATTAAATCAGGAGTACTGGCGTTACTTGGTTGAGATAGAAACCTAGAAGTAAATGATTAAGTTCATATACAAAATAAAGATCGAATGCCACAAAACGTAAAACAGTAATGGAATAATAATTAATATAATAAATAAATAAAATTTAAAAACATTAAAATTTGTTACATAGATCGAAGATACATACTCAAAGTATAAAAGATTCGACGAATCACCTGTTTCAAAGTCTCTAGTGACAAGGAGCTTAAAATTTGACATTGAATTTATGAAAAAATATTGCCAACATACAAAAATATGAAGGAATTTGAATCTACGAGGAAAGAATAGAATAGGAGAGATAATAAACTGGTGGGGGAATAGGTATTATTTAGACGGAAGTTACCACTTTAAGGCAGGTCAGTTATGGCAATATTGTTCAATCATAATTTATAAAATGAGTATTTTGAATAACTTTCGTAATATATCCGGTATGTTTGATTATGTGTTCAGTGGCGTAACATCATATTCTTGGCATGTTTTTTTATGTTTCCTTTAATACAGTTAGAATAAATGTTACTACATGAAAATGAACAAAAGGATTGAAAAGATAATGCACTTACAATATTACTTTAATTATTATTGAACTAAGAACCTATTTTAAATGATTTTCGAGAATATACGAAGTGTACATATACCCTATACAAAATATTTACGCACGCCTATGCATTGCGGCCATATTGAGTTACCAGTTTGGACAAATATTATTATTGAGACTCTCTCTTGTTCTATTCTTTCCTCGTAGATTTGAATATACAGGTCATCTCCGCGGGGAAGGTACATTGTGACTTTTTGAGAAAAAATATTTCGACGCAGTTTACTTCCTATGAAACCGACTTATTAGGAGCACATTTTAAAATTATTTTGTATTATACAGAGTGTTCCATGACTTGGTGATTGACCATAGTTATAGTTTTTTAAATGGAATACCATGTATATTAGTACACTTTTGTGTTCCCCATATAATTCATAATCAAAAAGTTATAAAATAGTATAGGTCTAAGATTTAAGGTTTTCGCCTTAACAATTTTTTTTTTGAAATATTCAAAGATTTTATAAAATTATATTTCTCGAAATCCACGTATTAAATGGACACAATTTTTGGTAGCATTGTACATAATATAAGCTCCTAATACAAACATATTTTATTTTTTTGCAATTACTATTTGAATTTGAAACCTTAAATTTTAAGCCTATACTATGTTATAATTTTTTCACTAAGAACCGTACGGGGAACACGGAAATGTTACAATATAGGTGTTACATTTAGAAATTATAAATATGGTCAGCCACCAAGTTATGGAACACTCTGTATAATACAAAATAATTTTAAAACGTGCTTTTATGAGTGGCTATCTTAGCAAGGAAACCGCTTCCAAATATCTTTTCTCATAAAATCACAATCTGCCTTTCCCGCGGAGATGACTCACCCTGTATATTATTGTATTTCTAGATGATCTTTTGCCATTCTTCCGCTAATTTATGTAATTATAATTAGGAGGCGGACACGAGCGGTTGATGATTCATCGCCCATGGGCGCACTATTGAAATGTTATATTTTTAAAGAGGTTTTAATTTTATTTATATAATTGGATAACAAGTGGCTGGTGATCTATAAAATACAAAATACCTTATTATTTGTTCATTTTCTCTTCTGTAAGACTTGTTCTCTTTGAATTAAGTACATCCTTGTAGATAGAAAGCGTCCTTTCTACATCGCAACTGGTTATAGGTGCGTACTGGAAATATTCTTTTATTTCAGCGTATTTAGCATACACAATTGCCGCAATGTTATTAAATCTGGATTTCTATTAAAAGCTGCGTCTAACTTTTGTCGAAGGCCACATCCTAAGTCACTTGGAATACTTATGAAATTATTAATTGCCACATCTTAAGTGGTTAATCCATTTTTTAATTTAAGATTCTATTTTCAAAAGATGTGATTAGTTTAGGCAAATTTCCAAAGTGTTCCTGAAGGAATAACAACTGATTTTTTCAATTTGGTATTTGTGTTAGTTCCTTGCACTCAGAAATACTTCGAGCATCGTCATTTAAATATGAAACGAAATTTTGTAAACTATCGAAATTCTCTGCATAAAAACTATTTCTGTGTATGTTTTAGCAAAGCTAAGTGACGAACTTGCGATATTTGGCAAATGTACGTGTATGTTATTGAAACTAAATAACAGTAAGTATATACATATTGACATTATTTCTCTTGCAAAATATAAGGTAAATATAAATTTTAAAAACCCCTCACGCTCCCATCTACGCCGATGTAGAATGGATTTTAATCATAAATTCCTTATTTTATGGGCATTTTTTGCTCTCATTTTCGGGCACTTCTCGGGCGTAAACAGATATTGCAGTTCACTATATGAATTAGTGCTATTCAGTAAGTGGGTGTTGTTTACATTATTTCTTTGCTCCATTGTAACTTCGTCGTAGTGTAAACCGGTCATGTCCGCCCCCTAATTATAATATACAAACATGGGTCATTTAAGTGTCAGTGTAAGAAAGAGGGATAAAAGCATACGCAAATTAAAAAAGTTGCAAAACGCAATATTTACACTCTGTACGCATAGTTGAACATGTGCACAAGCATAAGTCGGTATAGGTAGGGGAGTGTGATGAATGGTTCATTTGGATCTTTATGTTTTTTTCTGGTTTCCTTGTGATTGTCCTGTTATTAGACTGTAGAATCTGTTGGGCTAAATAAATAAAACAAGTAGTGAATAAGAAACAGAGATATTTAAAAAAATTGTAACTTGTTTTATTTGACAAGGATCCGGTATACTATGGAAATAATACAAGAATCAAACCATGGTTGAAATTTTTCGCGTGAAATGTCAAATTGATGGGTGTATACAAGACCCAAATTGAAAGTATGTATTTTCTATGAATTATAGAAGTGTATTCCATATTAAATTCAATAATATTTAGCTAGGTTGACATATACTATATATCTGGTCTGAAGAGATTATGATGCAACTAAATTTGCCAGATATGGCTGTGTGTATTTTACGATGCGACTTTTCGGAATTTAAGCCTGATTTATAAACTTGAAGTTGTCGTTACAGTTCGCATTTGCATTTTGCGTTCAATGTTGAATACACGGGACGCTGTAGTGCACTACGATAGTAACTCCGTTACTATCGTTACAGATTACTATATCTTGAAACAGACTATAACGACTTTGTTTAGCTATATAGATACGTGCAGTTATCGACTTTTGATATTTGTTTTCTTAATCCATTTTATTGAAAAATATGAAAGTATGAAATAATTTTAATCTCTAATTAGGGTCAAAATAGCAGGTAAGTATCTACCGGCCGAGTTTACCTATGAAGATTAAGGAAGAAAATTTCTGGCAGGCCCAGTTTACCTGTGGGATTAGTACATGTTCTGTTAAGCGGCCGAGTTTACTATGGCCCTCTAAATACACGTGATATCTCCGTCTGTTGGTTCACCCGACTATAGTTTAATTCGTTTCTGACAGTGTCTTATTGAAATCCTTCGAAATCATGGATTTATTTTTCCAAATTCGCAGATTAGTTTTATACTATCATTTTTTATTTAGTTTACATTAGGGATGCACCGGAATTCCGGCGGTACCACTAAATCCGGCCAGTTGGCCGGAACTACCGTTCCGGCCGGATCGCTTTCCGAATTTTCGGAACTTTTTGGAAATGTTTAAGTTTTAAATTTTTAATATAATTTAAATTCAAATATATGCAAAAATAAAGAAAATTATTTTAAGGTTTTTTTTAATTGGTGCCTACTTACCTATTGTTAAGTCGTTAATTAATCACAAATATTTTTTTTTTGAACAAAATATATTTTCTTTCCAAAAATTACAAAACTAAATAGTAAATGAAAACATTAACAGCCAAATTCTAACAGCAAAATTCCCTGTCATGGATAAGTCTTATAAGATAAGTATACAGTTTACATGAAAAATTAGAGTGAGAAAAACTTAGTATTCATAATTTATTTTATTAAGATTATGGTGAATAAATAAGAGCTTTTCGGCATTTTCAGAGTTTAGCCTACACCTATTATCAACATATATATTACCAATTTCTGAAAATAGTCGCTCTGAATAGACACTAGTTGCTGGGCTTGATAGGAACTGCCTAACTAAGTTAATTAGATCAGGAAATTTTTCACGGTGCCTGCTCCACCACTCAACTGGATCTGCCTTTCTATCTATAATTGGCATTCCATAATAAGTATCAAGTTGATGGAGTATGTCATTTTTTAAACCAGATATAGAAGATGCAGACGTTGAAGCTGTTACAAAGTCATTGTAGCAGTTCCATAATGTAAAAGTGGAATTTGTTGATGAATCAGTTGTTTCATTTATTCTTGCTCGTTTCTGAATTGCAGCTAAAGGCTCATCATCCTTATCTTCGATAGTAACACTAGTAACCCTTTCATCTTCTCGTGTTTCTGCTTCATCAGTGGTACTGCAAGTATCTTTTATTTTTCCCAAAAGAACGACTTTCGCGTCTGGGATGCCCCGACTTTCGACCAGATATATTTTGTAATTGGTCAACAGTGAAGGGTGTGCGTGTTTCCTTGCCTATGATAGACCGGCGGCTGTGGTTCCCCGACTTCTTTTTAATTTTTTTATTATTGACAGGTGGCTGCTATTCTCCAATTGAATGAGTAGAATTGTTTTAATTTTGTTAATGCTGATTAAAAATTAATATTTAAATAAACAGTAATTTCTATCTAGGTAAAATTAATAGTAATAAACACTCTGCATACTGTAGCTAGTTTAAAAAAAAGTAAAAATAAATCAGCCTCAATATTTTCAATGTTTTACGTATAAAAATAGGCATGCACATACATTTCAAATTTAGGTCCCGATCCGGCCGGAATTCCGGTTCCGGCCGGATCGGCAAAATACCCGATCCGGTACATCCCTAGTTTACATATACTACAACGAGAAGACCAAACCAGCACAAGTGTATAAAAACTTGACTTTAAATATTGTGTTTCTTCCATATCAACTTTTCGATATTGTTAACGCCACGTTTAATTTTATACTAATAATAAATTAGTATTATGAATATCTCCAACGGAAACCATGTCTACAAACAACAAACAGATAATTAATTTTGATGATATCATCTACCCAGACTGAGAATACCATCATTTCGTATAAATTAAGAAAATATCATCAAAAGAAACTTCGTTTTGTAGATGATTTTTTTTTATTTGCAAATTTTCCTGTAGTACTTTTTATACGCCAGTGAATATTGAGAAGGAATATAAACAAACGAATTAGAAAGAGATGGCGTCTCATCATCGTCAGTAACTGCACACACACACACGTTTCTTACAAAACTGTGACCGAAATTTTAATACGCGTACTTGGGCTTATAGGACGACCGACGTGTTATAAACCTGTTGATGCCAGGCGATTGCTTGCTTGCCCATCATCAATAGTTGGCGCACGCATACGCGCTCTATTCTTTTTAGCTTTGTCGTGACTATTAGCATAATCATAATGAGTGCTCGTAGTTTTATAACTTCGAAGTGACAAATGTGGACAGAGGCCCGTCAAGAAATAAAAAGTCGGTTGAATTTGTGGAAGTAAAATTAATAAGAAGGGTTCGTCGACCTTTCAAAAATGCAGAATACGTGTAATACGATATCTTGTGTAACGTAAATGGCACGAATAAGGTCCAAGGTATATATTATTAGCAAATGCTGTTGGTATTAATACGGATCGTATAAAGAATGTACGAATTCTTTAATATCTTCTGGTATATTAGCAAAATGAGTTACGTAAATGATGTTAATCTATTAAAAATTAAAGCGATCCTGATTCTATACTTTATCTTCAACAACTGTTTCAGTATTCGATTAGGTTTGTTATAACATAAAAAAAAGAATGAGGTGTGGCCACCACACGGCCTTCTCATACGTATGTGCGTTTCAAATTATACAAAATTGTTGCAAATAGTTTTATTTCATAGAAAAATAAGCCAAATTTTAGGAAATTTTTCATAAAAATTATTCAAACTCCTTCTATTCTCTTAATAAATCTCTATAGAATGCATACTTTACAAGATATTCGAAAGAAAGTGGTACTCGCTAAGAGTAAAAGTATTACGTTTGGTCCGAATTTTGAAATTTCATGTACACAAAAAGTATTGCAAATTCAACTCTAAATACTTTTGTTCTCTTAATAAATATATATAGAATGCATTTTTTACGACATATTTGCAAAAAATGGCTATTCGATAAAAGTAAAAGTTTTACTTCCGGTCCGGATTTTGAAATTTTTTTTTATACAAAAGGTATTGAAAATTAAGTTTATACTCGTAACGTATCTGTCTAAAAAGCATGACTTGTAAAATATTGGCAAAAAACTGATTTTCGATAAGAGTAAGAGACCTACTTCCAGTAAGAATTTCGAAAAATTTTCATAATAAAATTCTTCTCATATTTAATGCTGAATACATATGAATTCTTTATAAATTTGTTTAAACTTAGTAGTTGACGAAATACTGGCAAAATTCGATTATTTTACTGAAGTAAACTATTACTTTCGGTCTGCCGATTTTGCCGAAAATCTAATTAGATCTCAAGAGAGAGATTATACTCGTAAATACAAATATAGCTAGCTATAGCGGTTTGACCGCTATCGTGGTCACACATACAGAGAGAGACATTTTTAAAAACCACTTCTTCGGTATCAGGGGACTTCAAAACGTGGACATCTGCAAAAATCTCGAGGTCGAAAATTTTCATCATCACAATACTTCCTTATACTACGTATAAGATAGTAAAACATATACAGTAAATTTGTCTTCTATCAAATTATTAATTGTGCTAACGTCATGATGTTGAAATTTCAGCATTTGAATTTATGCAATATATCGGAGTAAAGATGATTTACTCATTTGTGATGGTACGGTGCACCAATACATCACACGCGAACATAATAAATTGCGCGTTTCGACACAGACCAGCAATGTTACAAAGCAGTATTCAGTATTATAGCGTAAAGCTATATAACCACCTGCAAAAGAACATAAAACAACTCGATGACATATTATACTTCACAAAGAAAATTACACAAGTAACTGAAGAGAAATATTTATTCCCAAGAGGAGTATTTGAGGGATGCCCCGGGGAATGACAATAAATAGTTCCGTTTTACACCCTTCTACATATTCATTGTTTTTTATATTTTCTTTCCTAATGTGTTGTTGTTTGTTATATACCTATTTATACATATATTTATATTTTACTAGCTGACCCGATAGACGTTGTCCTGTCCAAATTTCAATAAAAATGTTTGTCATCGTGTCGTGAGTTTGTGAAAAGCTGTGGAATCGTTTAAACACAGTAAAAACGAGAAGAAAACGTGTTTCTGAGCGGTTGCAATTTATTTCTCTTCCAATTTATTTTGATACATGCCCAAATGTCGTTTGACATCTGATTGTCAAACTGTGTATCAAGCCAATAAATAGAAATAAGATAACTAACTACATTTGTTGGATAGATCGCGAAGTAGCTTTAAAACCAGAAAACATGCCTAGCATGAGATTTTTCTTAAAGTACCGGAATGGAAAAGTTTATAGACAGGTTGTAATAATACATCGGTTTAGAAAAATGCCTAAAATAGTTGCTACTTATTTGAATTTGCCAAACCTGGTCAAATATACCGGCCATTACTTTCGTCGATCTTCTAGGACGATGTTGATTGACTCTGGTGGAGATACAGCCAGTTGAAAGAGGTTAGGCGGCTGGAAATCGACGAACGTCACTGAGGAATGTATCGATGAGTCTTTTAACAATTAGGTGGACGTGGCAGACAAATTACTTCCTTCTGTACTTCTGTTTCTAATGTTCATCTATACTCAACTGCTGTATTCAGTATTGTCAAATAAACGAAACTGTGACGGAAGAAAATAATACAACAATATCACTTGTATGTAGTGCAGTTCTTCCAATGTTCAATTACTATACTAACTGTCACATTAATGTAAATATAACAAACAAATAATTTTAAGATATTGATAATGATTGGGTTAATATTGTTAATTAAAATAATTAATTTCTGTGTTTATTGTTAATTAGTAAACTTAATTTTGATTCCAAAGATGCCTGTTCTCATTCATTTTTGAGGTGCACAAGTAACTGTAAGGAAATGGTATTTCTTTACAGCTACTTTTACGAGACCTGGCAACTACTGATCTCAAAAAATTTGTCCGACCGATTTGCGATAATATATATCCACACCTAATGAAATTATAGATATTTGAGGATTTGTGCATGAAGTCCAAAAGATACTGGATTAGCTACGTATAGGCTTATACTATAATGGGTGTCAATGAGACTGTTATCTATTTCAGGCATTTAATGCTCCGACTGTATTACTTCACCTTGACACCCCTAGAGAAACTAGATCGAACGTACTAGACCGCAAACGTTGGAACATCTGTTTTCGTGATATATCCACGTCCCACGAAACTTTTCTTTTGCACCGCGTATTTCAATTTTTTTTAGACATTGTACCTATATGTATGTTTATTAGTATGCATTTGTAGACCAACATGCAATTGTGCTATCAATTCCGTAATATGCCACTATTCCGCGCCATGTAATTACTCTCCAATTAGCACCTATTTACCACTTATTCACAAAAGTATTCAGTTCTATTCTTAACCATGTTTATTTCTATCACATTGTCGCTAATAATAGTTAGTTACGTCACTTCATAGGAGTTTTTATGTGTTCGTAAATTATGCAGCAATTATGTAAAACATAAGTAAGTATTATATCAATTTTATATTTGGAAATGATAAAGAATCCACACTGGATTTCTAGAAAATATCAATAAAACACATATAATTGTAAAGTAAAGACTTGAATTGATACCGAAGTTACTGTGGGAAAGGAACATTAGTAACTGGCATATTGCTTTAAATCAACTTCAGTTTTCCTCTATTTTTTCGTTGTTTTCTATTAAAAAATAGTTTAATTTTAATATGATATATCATGCATTCATTATGATATAAATACAATTCTTCCTTAGTTGTTTGATAAAATAATTCGTTTTCGTGGTTTAGTGGCTATCAGTGAGTCAAATGCTTACGGTTTTTTGTTGTTGTCCGATTCCATTAATTAACTATTCGTACACTGACAGTAGTACAGCTGGCTGGATACAGTGGTGTAAAAGTAGGACAATTCCTGTTGTGCACATAGATATGAGTTCACCCTTGCATTGGGTTACACACATCACTTCCAATGTTTTGTCGATTCAGTTGGTCAACATGGTATAAATCGAACCCTTTTCTACATGCACTAAAGATTCTTACAGTTGGCATCCATGGCTGTGATTCTTCTTGCGCCAACAATACAGATTACTTCCGCCAAAGATTAGAGAATACTAAAGATGCGACTCTCGAAAAATGAACTACATTTGTAGAGTAGGATAGTAAACATTCCAATGTAAATGGACTAAACATAAACAAAGCATGTACACATAACCTAGTCAGCAGACACCATTTGCTTTATACTGTTTAGTCTGCTTATTGTAATTATTATTGTATTTGAATTAGTCGTATTTCGTAATTATGAGTGTGATACCAAAACAAATTTGTCAAATGTGTGCATATAAAGACTGTAAAAATTATTTTTGTATATCTAAGGATGAAAAATTACATTTCTTTAGATTTCCTAAAGATCATGGCATGTTAGTAAACAACAAGTTATCAAGAATCTTCCTATTTTTCAATATTAATTCATATTGTAGTTCTAAAAAATAGGTGCAAGCATGTGGAAGATATAATTTATCGACAAAAGATCCCTTAGAATTTTATACAAAGTATCGGATATTCAGAAAACATTTTGTAGCAGATATGTTAATGGACGTTGAACGGAAGCGTATGTTACCACTAGCTGTGCCAAATGAGTTTTCATACAGTGTGCTCTTTGGAAACAATATGTAAAAATTATGCAATTAATAATAAACATTTAAGTAACAATTTTTTTTATAGCTGAGCCATTTCCATCATGTTCAGGATATGCTATTAAGTTTAGAGAAATGGGAGTGAAACGGAAAATACATGTCACAAAAAGATCAAAGTTATTTCTGATATTACCATACCATACCATATATTTAGCCTGTTTTACCTTCTGAAATTTTCTAATAACGAGTTTAAAAATACACCAAGTATGAATAGGAAATTAAGTATATTAATGAATATATAGATATCGAAACATGTCACATGAATATCGAGACTTTTTACACAGGTATTGAGACATGCTAGAAATGAAACAGCCTATGTTTACAAATGTGTCCTGTAAATTCATTTATTTCCACCTATTTTCATCAAATTCTTTGTAAAAGCATTTCCGACTAAAAGCAAATCAGTAGGAGGAACCAGATACTTTATAAATAATAAACTTCGTGAAATCAAAGAAACTTTTGATTTTATAGATGACTTGCAGAAAGTTCAACTTAGGCCTAGCGCACACGCATCGATTTTTATCGTACGACAAAATATCGTATGATCAAATTCTGTTAGTGGAACAAAGAAGGGATCTTCTTTTTTCCACTAACAGAATTTGATCATACGACATTTTGTCGTACGTTAAAAATCGAACAGTGTGCGCGGGGTCTTAGAATGCATGCAACAAGAAAAGAAACTAATAATTATGATGTAAATCTTGTTGGTGATAGAATAAATTTATTATTATTATTATTATTATTATATTGTTTTAGTATGTAAATATTTTTTTGTATAATAAATTATTCATTGTCTCAGCATTTCATTGCCTACCTTTTTAAATGTACATGTTTCAAATATATTTTTTTTTTATTTTCCGATCACATTTAACATGTATAACACATATGCACTTAATATTTTCTAAACACTTATTTTCTTATAATAATGTTTTATATTCTTATAATATGTAATTATTCCACATATAATTTGTATTTCTATTTTACAATATTGCAGATCCATACATTTATTTCTATGACAATAGAAGAATTGTGAAATCTGTTCTGTTTAAAATTCCCGCGCTTCTACATTCCAATTTAAATGTCCAAGGTTACTGAAAATTTGAATAAAAGATCAAAAGTTCCGATCGAAGCCTCGTATCTTTATTCTCTGATCTTTGCTTCCGCATTGCTTATGTATTTCTTTAAATGTACTTGCCATATAACTTCCATATAATTCTAAACAATTAACACGACTGTCTGCCTCCTAATTACTGCAGCAGTGTGCTAGAGAATTAATAGTCATCAAGGGTTTCCTAATCGTTATATATTATTTGTGACACTTCCATGATCATGTTTTCTTCGGTTGCCAACTATTGTTTGATATGATATATCAGCCCCAACTAATTTTAATAAAACTAATATGTCGGACTTCACCACCATTTTATACCTTTCTTCTTGACTACCAAATTTGCCTCACCACTTTTCGTTGTAAAAGGAACAGATTATAAATTATATTGCAGACTTTCGAGAACTGCGCGGTTAGAAATAACTAACAAAAAGTCTGGCAGAACCGTCTTGAATTACAAAACCATATACACCTTGGCGGTCATAAAAACATTGTTCGCGAGTGAGTCAGTTACACAAATCAAATAAAACAGTCGATCGAGAAACAAACCGATCCTGCTTTCGATTCGAACTAGCGCGGTTTAGAACGAAATCGCCCGTTCAGAAACTAAACATACAACATAGGATGTGTATTTACACGTTCCAAAAATAACAGCCGATCGTTTTGGCGTTTCGATATTTATAAAACAAGAAAATTGCATCATCCGCCTAATTATAACGGAAATTCCAATTTAGAAAATTTTGTTCGGCCGTAGATATGGTTTTTAGAAGTTTAGTACTTTTTAGAAAAATAAGTTTAATGAATACACTGATAAAACAAGCTATTTAATATAAATTGGCAGAGCTGCAGTACAATTGCAAAAAAAAAATTGTAGTATTCTATCCTAGAATTATTAGAAAAAAAATCTGATTTCATATATGTTCAAAGAATCTTCGTTGGTAATCACTAGTAATCAGTAATACGCAGTTATATGTAAAATTATGTCTCAAATGTCAATGAGATGTTCACCATTATAGGTATGTATATGTAAATATAGTGAAGCTTCTCTTTATCTTTTAATAGCGGTCACCTCTAATAACGTCCACTTTTGAACAAATTCTAAAAGTAGATATGGAAAAATACGAAATTTTTCATAGAAATTTGCTTGCAATCCAAATCCAACAATCATTAACAGCAGTTACCATGTGCTTCCCGGCGACTTGCGGATACAGCTTACTATAAGATAAAACGACGACACCGAGAGTTTGTATGAGTTAGTACGAGAAAGCAATAACAAACTGCAGTACAGCTGCTATCTATCCTTGTTGCCTTGATTAAACGAGAGTCAGTCTAGCCCGTCTAGCCTCAGCGTAAATGTACTCGAATCCCCTCTTTTCCAACACTACACTCGACCAAAAATCAGTTTGTATATTGCTTTCACGTACTAGCTCATACAAACTCTCGGTGTCGTCGTTTTATCTTATAGTAAGCTGTATCCGCAGGTCGCCGGCAAGCGTATGGTATGTGTAGTAGAGTTGGGCGAGTTAGGGGAATACGTGACTTTTTCAATGCGAGTATACAGGCTCGTGTTTTGTCGGCTCTCGGGGCCTACTGGTTTCCCCGAGAGCCGACAAAACACGAGCTTGTCTAGTTGCATTGAAAAAGTAACGTATTCCCCTAACTCGCCCATCACTAATGTGTAGTATATATTAATTACATGTTATCTTCTTCTATATACATATTTAAAAATCAAAAACATTTAATTTGTTAATTATAAACTCGCAAACTACATAATCAATTTTGATAAAATTATGTATATGTGTTCCTTATGTTGTGTGGAAGGTTGTGATCATATGTTTTTCCATATATTATCCGAAAATATTATAAAATTAACAATGTGTGAAAATACATGCATTTCTATAGGAAACGAAAGACAAAGTCGGCGCGTCACACTACATACACACACTGTCGTCGTCACTATACAGATGTCCGGCTGTGTGTATGATTGTGTTTTTTCTTATTTCATTGTTCTATACAACAGCGGGCCTGTACTGTTGAGTGAATGAGTGATTTTGAGAATTTTTTTTTCTGTTTGGACGTTTATTATTATTTTGGCCATTTGTTGTTAATTTTTTAATTGATTCAGACGTGGTATTTTCCACAGACAATTAGTTTAAGTTTACGAAAAAACAATAATATTTATGTGTTAATTAGTAAAACTATTATAAGTACATACTTCCATATTAATTCTAAATAATTTGAATTATTTTATGAAAAAAATTTACCTCACTTTATGTACGACACATAACTGCAATATTACGTTTATCATGTTTTGCAAAAAAAGTGAGATAAAATTCATTCATTTCTGTTCTCAACACATCACAGTCTATTACATATAAATAAGTTATAAAGGGACATGCGGCAGTGGCTCACACACCGCGCTCATTGTTAGGTGGGGCGTATAACATAACGTACTAAGAGTATTTCCCTATTTTTCTTTGCACACGATGTATTTGCTTCAGTAGATTATATATTTTAGCTTACCGCTGCACATATTTTGATATAGATAGAATCGATTCATCTCTGGAGGATAAATAAGCATACCAGTTTTTGTTTTTCTAAATAGAAGCGTTCGGGAGATATTAAAAAAAAACTAATTACAAGGCGCCATCTTCAAAGAGCTCTAGCTCCCTTAGGAAGCATTTTCGGACTAGGGTGAATTGGGTTAAATTGTCTTAAAATTATCTGAGGAATCTCCGGTCTTCGTTTGTCAGGAGAGTTTCTGGACAGCCTGTATATAATAACCATGTCGTTAAAAATTACACGTTTGTTTCTTAAACTAGTGTGTGAAAGTTAGTTGAAAAGTTTGCTGTTGGAAGGACAGAAGTTCATGAAATTAAAAAAAAACAAAGAAGGTTTAAATACAAAGCAAAGGAAAACATTTCCAAAAACTAAAGGTTCAGCCTTTGACTAAGAACTTTTTAATATGTTTTGTAAAGCTAGAAATAAAATCATATCCATATATGGACCTATAATAAAAGAAAAAAATTTGGAAACAGCCGAATGTTTAAAAAGTAAGTATGTATCTTAAAGATTCAAATGGGTGTCTTGAAAATTTTTGTCAAAGACATAGTATAGACTTGAAAACAATTTGCGATTGCGAAGCTTAGAAGGCAAAGCTTCAAATATTATTGCAAGGGTATTTACTAAAAAATGTTATTAACGGTGACGAAACAGCGTTTTTACCGTGCAATGCCTAACATTCGCTCTAAAACGCATTAAATATACTTGTTAAAGTGTTAAACAAAGATCGACAATTGTATTTTGCGCAAATATGGAAAGTGACAAGGAAATTTGGAAAAGCAAAGCCCTTGTTGTTTAAAGGATTTCATATCGACAAAATGTTGCTATAATGGGTGTCTAATAAAAAGGCTTGGATGATGACAGAGATCAGGACTTCGTAAACAAAAAATGAGGTGTGACCACCACACCAACTTTTTATACGTATGAGCGTTTCAAACTACAATTTTAAGAATTTTTGTATACAAAAATTATTCAAAATCCTATTCTAAGAACTTCCATTCTTTTAATAAACCGCTAAAGAATGCATACTTTGCAAGATATTCGAAAAAAAGTGCTACTCCCTAAGAGTAAAAGTGTTACTTCCGGTCCGAATTTTGAAATTTTTTTTATAGAAATGGTATTGAAAATTAAGTTCTAAATACTTTTATATCCGTAACGAACATGTCTAAAAAGCATGACTTGCGAAATAGTCGCGAAAAACTGATCTTCTATAAGAGTAAAAGACTTACTTTCGGTATGGTATGAATTTTGAAAACCTTTTTTAATAAAATTGTTCTCAATTTAAATTTGAAGTACATATGAATTCTTTATAAATTTGTTTCAACTTTGTAGTTGACGAAATATTGGAAAAATTTGATTTTTTCGCTGAAGTAAACACACACATACACGCAGAGAGATTTTTCAAAAACCACTTTTTTGGTATCAGGGGAAAAACGTGGACATATGCAAACATCTCGAGTTCGAAAATTTTCAACACAATACTTCCTTATAAGAAAATGAAAAAATGAGGTGTGGCCACCACACGACTTTCTTATACGTATGAAAGTGTTACTTCCGGTCCGAATTTTGAAATTTAATTTTACAAAAAATATTCCAAATCCAACTCTAAATACTTTTGTACTCTTCATAAATATATATAGAGTGCATAATTTACGACATATTTGCAAAAAATCGTTATTCGGTAAGAGTAAAAGTGTTACTTCCGGTCCGAATTTTGAAATTTTGTTTATACAAGAGATATTTAAAAGTACGTTCTAAATACTTTTATACTGGTAATGTACCTGCCTAGAAAGCATTACTTGCGAGATATTCGCAAAAAACTGATTTTCGATAAGAGTAAAAGACCTACTTCCGGTCAGAATTTCGAAAAACTTTATTAATACAATTTTTCTCAAATTTAATTTTAAGTACATTGAATTCTTTATAAATTTGTCTAAACTTAGTAATTGACGAAATATTTGCAAAATTCGATTTTTTCACTGAAGTAAACTACTACTTCCGGTCTGCCGATTTTGCTCAAAATCTAATCAGTTCTCAAGAGGGAGATTATATTCGTAAATATAAAATTTGAAATTGATACCTATAGCGGTTGCTATCGTGGTCACACACACACACACACACACACACATTTTTTTAAAACCACTTTTTTGGTATCAGGGGACCTCAAAACGTGGACATCTGCAAAAATCTCGAGGTCGAAAATTTTCATCATCACAATACTTCCTTATACTACGTATAAGAAAGTAAAAAAATTGACGAAAAAATGATAAATAGCAAAATAAACAATTCTTGAATGACATTGTAACAACATGACATAGCCTGCTTTGTCGCTTTGTTCAATACTAAAAATACAAAAGTAGACATTTCAGAAATTTACTCTAATACCCGAATCAGTATCTATTTTAGTCATTTCAGCCATAACCAATCTGATGAATTCACAGCGCCATTGACCGCTATTAATTACATTTAATAGATCTGCTATTGGTTGAGCTTGAAAGTGGCCTTTGATATGTTGATGCAAGGAAAGTAATTGAATGCAATGCTTAACTCAAAACAGCAAATTATGGACATTCGCTCTATTAGTTCCACGTCACAGAAATAAATTAATGCACAAAATTTACTGGATTGAAGTACTTTTATTTCTTTCCTTTTGTGATTACTAACTTTTCTGATACGATTTAAATTAAAAAAAACCTCACACGTAATTTGTAGGAATAATGCTTGATACTGGGCTATTCGATAAACATTCCATAATATTCATGTTAACATTATATAAGTAGTCATATTAATTTAAACACTCCAATAATTTACCATATAGAAGTAAGTAGATAAATCGATTATTAATTAATTAGTTGTATATAATCGAGATTATTAATTATTATTTCTTTTTTTATGAATTTTTGCTATTGCATTAATATAACACAGTAAAATTGTCATTAAATTTCAATATTGTTGTTTTCATCACTCAGTTAGAAATATTAACCTCAAATCGAATAAATTTCATCACGGAGACAATTTATACTAGCTGTCGACGAAAATAAAATCCAGTATTATAGTCACGTCAAGTATTGCATGCTTTTTACTTTTTTGATAATAATTTGTTAAACCATCGCATATTAAATTGGAGTCCAAAATTGGCAACACCACAACAATATATGAATTGACGAGTATTTTTTTTATATAAACCGCATTTGTCCATTTCTGCCGAAATCAGTATTCTTACAGCATTTGTTAAAAAAATATCTGTTACTGGTACTAGCATAGATGTCAACATACTGACTTTGAACATTTGGCGTTTCTGTAAAACCCGTACATGTATCTCGGTTTCTTGTAAACAGCTTTTACGAAAAAAATTCACGTGTTGATCACGACGTCGCATCCCAAACCAATATTATTTGCCATCAGAACTAAGTACTAAAGTAATGCATCACTTATTTGTGAATAAATATTTTATAAATATTCCATACAAGATGTACAAATTTAATATCAAAGGACCACTGAAATGTGGATATTTTGATCTCAATCACGCGCCTTGAAATGAGGATTATTTGAAACCATTCCACCAAAACGCTAACATAGCAAATTAAGCGGTAATTTGTAATTGAAAATTAAAATGTTCCATTTACTTTATATTAGTGAGAAAGAGCCCGGCAGATGCCCGACTTGCTCAACAAACGGCATCTACCGCGCTCTTTCTCCATAAGGGTTTTTATCTTTTTAGAAAATACATGTACGAGGGCTCGTTTTTATATTCCCGGACTAGACACTTTTCAATTTTAATATAATTTTTCATTATAGTGTTTTATTATCATACATGCCTTGGTAACGACTTTGATAATTTACAAAACAATTGCAGCAGTATTAGTTTTAATATCTATCAGTTTTTGTTGTCACGTATCAAAATGCACAAACTTGAATATCCAGCAGTTATAAAATTCTTGACAAAACAAGGAAAACCTCCAAAAATTATTCCTGAAGAAATGTTGGCTGTATACTAGCATGATTGTCCTTCAAAGTCGACATTTGTGAATGGTCAGAATTGTTTAAACATGGCCGAGAATCACTAGATGATGAGCCCCGTCCAAGTCGGCTTTGTTGACGTGATAACAGCCGATGTTATTGAAAAAACCAATTGTTTGGTACTGGAGGATGCAAGATCAAAGAAGCGAGAATTAGCAGCTTTATTAGAGTTTCAGAAAGCACGGTTTTCAGAATTCTACACGAATACCTTGAAATGACAAAAGTTAGTGCCAGATGGTTTCCGCGAATGCTATCGCCATTCCAAATGCGTGTGCGGATGGAGACGTGCGAACAATTTTTGGGCTTTATGGGGACTTCACGATAATGCACCAGTCCACAAATCAAGACTTGCAAAAGCTGCCGTTGCCGAATGTGGCTTCAGAAATAGATCATCAACCTTATAGTCCAGATCTCGGTCTGTGCGACTATTTTTTGTTTCCTAATCCCAAAAGAACTCTTAGGGGAACAAAATTTATGGACGACGACGAACTTATAACGAAGGTATTTTGCAGACAAACCAAAAGAATTTTTTTATAATGGATTAGAGATGTTATTAAAACGATGTAATACTTGCATCCAAAAGCAAGGGGGTTATATTGAAAATTAAATTTTTATTAATAAAATACTCGTCAATTATTCATTATCAATTACATATATGAATTAATGATAAACAGAATTTGTTATTGCTATATTATAAATAAAATAATATTGATAGTCATTCCAAATTCTTGCGGTTTAGCTAATTGGCGAATACAAAGACCACTTATTACATTTAAATACATACAAATTAAGAGGAGAAAAAAGCTATTTAGGAGTGATTTATTGTTTAATGATGATGTACTTAAATTATTTTCAATATATCATGCAATTAGAATAATAGGATACCAATGTAATGCCATTGATTGAAAGATAGATAGCGTGTAATACGTCAACTCCTTACCGACCTTTAACAATTCCCTCTGCAATCCGTAAATTAGCATCGACAACAATACGAAACAATTACAATTTCCATAATTCCCAGCTTCGAAATTATTTAAATTAGCCAAACAAACAGAATGATTCTATAAATATAAATAAACTCATTGAGATGTTTTTTTTTTATTATTCTTTATTTGTTTAATATGCAGTGAGTCATATTTGACGACTTCATGAAACACTACATTATAAATACAAGCGCATATACGTAGAGATACGTATCGGACGAACAGAACCAAGCCTGCCTGGCCTTTCAAGTATCATTAGCTGACAGTGTAACGCTTGTCGCGCTATTTTACCACAGTCTCATGCACTCTTGACTGCGTTATGTCATTGGTAATTTTATATTATGTATGCCGCTGCCTGTTCACTGCTTTGACCGATGTTGGATCACTTTACTCGATTACCTACTTTTTTTCCTCTTCATTATCAATACACAGACTCTTTCTATTTGAGGTATCTTTATTTTTCCAATCGGATCTGATTCTAATTCAAAATGTCATTGAGGGGATTGGTTTTAATGAATCATGTTTTGTGGAATTTGTGATATACTTCTGTAAAGGAGCTCATACTTGAAGTGCGTATTAAGACATAGCATAACATGCAGTCATCACAAATACAGAATGAACCTATTCACCGTTTTCTTTTAAACAACTACTGAATTTCAACAGATTTGGTTATTATTTATATAAATATTTTAATAAACCCATATTTTCTATATAGTAATTTATTATTATTTATTTATCTGATTATTAGGGAAGATGCTTTACTAGCAAAATATACCGTGCATTTTTTGTAACGCGAAACAGGGATTTACGTGCTAAAAAGTCTACCCCATGTTAACTTGTTGCGGATCTAATTTGAACGAAATTTGCGTTTCATTTAATAAATCAAACATTTTTCTACCAATTGTACGTTGTTTTAATGACATGAAGTCGTTCTTTTTAATTATGTTTTCGTTTTCAGTTATAATTAATTCGCACAAAATTGAGTGATCTAATTGTGACCACAGGGGAAACAAATTAGAAATCCATTTGCAGTTACAGAAGAGACCAAAATAAACATTTGTTTGATGGTTGAAAACGAGGGCTCCACAACCTTAAATATGCTTGCCGACCAGTTCCAAATTACAAAAACCAGTTGTTATAAAGCGTTGAAAACCGAAAAGTACAAATCTTATAATATTGAAAATGTTCACAAATTGTTACCAACAGATTTCTTCCCAAGAATGGAATTTTGCCAATATTGGGTGGAAAGAATAAATAATGATCCAAATGTTTTAACAAGAATACTGTGAAAGAATGCTCTGGATGGGATGGTACACAAGCAAAACCAAAGAATTTGGCAACGACAAAATCCTTATAAGATTCGAGAGGCTAACACGTAGTAGCCTCAGAAAGTTATTGTTTGGGTGGGAATAGTGGGGAATAACATGTTGGGGTCGTTTTTTATAGACGGGAATTTAAATCAATGAAAATATTTAGATCTACTTCAGATGGAAGTAGGTACCCCCGTCTGGATGAATTGCGAAGTAATGGGGAAATAATATTCCAGCTAGACGGAGTACTAGCTCATAGTGCTGCCACAATCACGGAATTCTTGAATCAAAGTTTCCCCAATAGTTGTATTGGGCGATATGGACCATTTAGATGGCCTGCCAGAAGCCCAGACCTTTCCCCACTCATTTTTTTTTTGGGGCCGAACCTGAAAACTTGGAAGAACTAAGAGCAACAATCACAGATGCTTGTAATTTCATTACAGTGCGACAATTACAAAACACTCGCAGAAATTTCTACGATCGGTTAGGATATTGTGCAACTACTGCAGGCAAACATTTTGATCAATTTCTTTAAATTATCTTTATGTTCACTAATTCAATAAATTTTTCCACAATGTGTAAAATTACATTTATTTTTATTATTTATACCGCAACAAAAGTTAAAAGTTAAAACTTTTAGCACGCAAATTCCTATGTTTCGCGTATAATCGTAAATAAATTTCTTGTTAACAGATTTGGATCATTATTTATTTTTTCCATCCAAAATTGGCAAAATTCTATTCTTGGGAAGAAGTCGGTTGGTAACAAAATTACAGAACATTTTGAAACTTATAAGATATGTACTTTTTGGTTTTCAACGCTTTATGGCAACTGCGTCTTGAAATTTGGAACTGATCGGCAAGCATATTTAAGCTTGTGAAGCCCTCGTTTTCAACCATCAAACAAATGTTCATTTTGGTTTCTTCTGTAACGGCCGATGGATTTCTAATACGTTTCCTGTGGTCACAATTTACCCAGACAATTTGTAATTAAATTGTCACTCGCATTTAACTCTGCAATAGCCGACCGATTTCGATAGATTTTCGTCTTCGCTAGGACCGTTAGAGATACCATAAAGTGGGGATAGACGACGCGATTAGCTTGCAAAAACCTCGTGTAAAATGTGTGTGACAATGTTTACTGTTTAATGTTTTTTATCTTTAAAAATAATTACAGAAATTTGATTTTTTCTTTATATCGTACATCAAATGTGCAGCTGGCGCGTGGAGGTCGTTTTTTTTTCTTTTGTGTACCCGCCTTAGTTAGTAGACATTAGTCAAATTCATGCATTTTTGTGGTTATTTGTAAAACACATAACTTTCTTAACAAAATAAATTAGTACAAAAACTGACCTTGACATTATAAATTGATGCCTTTTACATCACTAACCCAAATTTGAGATTCTAAAATTACAAAATGAGTTTAAAAAACGCGAAACGGCGATACCTTAATTTTCGATAGGTAAACGCCCCTCTTAATGTTTTTTTATCTTCAAAAATAATTACATAATTTTTTTTTATATCGTACATTAAATGTGCAGCTGGCGCGTAGAGGTTGTTTTTTTGTTCTATTGTGTACCAGCCTTAGTTGAGCTTGACATTATAAATGTATGCCTTTTGCGTCACTAACCCAAATTTGAGATTCTAAAATTACAATAAGTTTAAAACGCGCGAAACGGCGATGGCTTAGTTTTCGATAGGTAGGCGCCCCTCTTAATAAACAATACTACTAAATAATGCACACATTGCAAGAAAATATTTTTATTGTTGAAGCATATTTCCGAAGTGCACAATTTCTTAATGGAGAATGGCAATATTCCTACCCGGAATGTAAGCGACAGTTTCACTTGCAGTTTCCTAATAGAGTTGTGGATAATACCGCTTTATATCATCACATTGGCCTAGTCGTGGGGTTGTTTTGGGCTACAGGATCTGTGTTAAAAGGCAAAAGTTCTGATAGACCACGTATAAAACCTTGTTGGAGAAAACCCGTATACATCAGTTCGTCGTTTATCACTGCGAAGGAACGCATCTTCTACTACCGTTCATAGAAATTGGAGGCGTCGCTTGCATATGTATGCATACAAAGTATCGGTTGTTCATCAGATATTACCTAGAGATCACGGTAGTAGGCTTAATTATTGGAATTTCTCTTAAAAAACTGTTCTCCAGCGTGTGCGTACGTGGTTTATGTATCGTCGGGTTTAACTCGGTTTTTCTCTGTATTTAACAGTTATTTTAATTTTGAGTTTTATACAAGTGTATAGTTCTTCAGTTGCTCTAACTTACTGTGTAATTTTTGTTTACGTAAGTACCTGCAATGGTCCATATTTAGTTTGGTAAGTTTAATACCGTTTTACACATGGCAGCGAGTGGTCTCGCATATCGTGTCCTTGCTGTTTTTGTGCTGTTATTTATTTGCACATAAAAGCAAATATCTGTTTTATTTTCGTTGCTATTTGTGTAACTTTTTCCTATTGTTTCTGTTCGAGCACCTATCCGTTGCCTTTGCTCCTGTGTTTGTCTTATCTAAAGTCGTCGTGACAGGCAGCACGGCGTGAAGTGTGTGTCCCCGTTTTCTTTACTTTTTTTGCATTTATTTATACTTATACTGGTATCATTTGTATTTTATACTGGCTTATGTCGCTGTGCGGTATTTGTGCATCTTCAATTTCGGCAAGAAGGCCAAGCCTCTTGTGCAATGGCGTTTGTGGTAAACTTTTCCATATCTCCTGTGTCGGTGGTTCGCCCCTGGCGCAGGTACTGGGCGATACAGAAGGGTTATCCTGGCGATGTAAGGAATGTCGGCAGCGCTGCGTTATCGTTGATCAGCAGGAACTCATGAACCTTATCAATACTCAAGTCGAACAGGCTATGTCACGTCTAGTCGGCAGTTTTGAGTCTTTAAAAACTGATTTTTTGGACCTAGCACAAAATAAACTATCTACTGTTTCACCTACTGCGCGTCCTACCTATGCTGAATTATTGAGGAATAAATCTAAGCCAGCTGTAATTGTTCAACCAAAGAATTCACAGGAGAACGCTAAAACAAAGACTGATGTTCTAAAAGAAATTGATCCCGTCAATTCCAATTTACACATATCTAAGGTCAAGCATGTGAAGAATGGAGGTCTACTTGTGAGCTGTGTTTCGTCCCAGGATAACGACAAGTTTAGAAGATTGGTCAAGGAAAAATTATCAGATAATTATGAAGTTAGGGAACTTCGTGGTATTAATCCCAGGATTCGTGTCGTTGGCTTCACCGATGAATTTCATGAGAATGACTTTGTCGACTACATTGTGAAAATGAATTCTGAGTTATTTGGTGTTGGTTATGAGTGTAAATTGATTAAGCTGTATCCAACTAAGAAAAATTGTAATTTATTTCAGGCTGTTCTTCAACTTGATAAGGTTTCATACAATAATATCATGAAAGCTGGCTATATGTTTGTTGGCTACGATTGTTGCTCGGTCTTTGACGCCATAGAGGTTCTACGTTGCTTCAACTGCAATGAATTTAATCATTCGTCCAGAAACTGTAATAATAAATCCACTTGCCCAAGATGTGGTAATCAACATAATCTCAAGGAATGTAAGGCAACTGCTTTAAGTTGCATTAATTGCACCAAGCTTAACTCTGGGGAAACCGTTCAGGTTGGCGTGAACCATGCTGCATGGGATTTGAATTGTACTGCGTATAAGGTTTCTGCTTCTAAACTGCGTGAAAGTCTTCTGTCTATTCAATAGCAATTACCGGATTTACAGGCTAATTCAACGCGTACACACAATAAAAGATTATTACTTTATTATCAAAATACTAGAGGCTTGAAGGGTAAAATTTCTGATTTGTACCATTCGTCTTTCTCTTCTCAGTTCGATATTATCGCGCTTTCTGAAACCTGGCTTGATTCCTCAGTTGCTGACAGTGAATTACTTAGCAGCCAATTTACTGTTTTTAGAGCCGATAGAGACTTTCAGTCAACTGGTCGTTCGCGGGGTGGAGGTGTTTTATTAGCAGTTGACCGCAACATTTCAGTCAGTTTGCTCGACTTACATGCATTTAATTTCACCAAGCCAACTATTATTGACCTTCTATGTGTTAAACTCGTTTTCAATCACAAAAGCCTTTGCATTTTGCTTTTGTACATTCCTCCTTCCCTGCCTCTACTGCAATATCAACAATTTTTTGAGGCTCTACAGAACTTGGATTTTCTCCAATCGAGTGATGTTCTGGTCGTGGGTGATTTTAATATTCCTGCCTACGCTTCGCAACACAACAAATGCAATATCACTGATATGTATGTGGAAACGATACGGAACTTCTCCAGATTCTTTGGCTTCACACAGTATAACTTCATTTTCAATCGCAATGAGAGGTTGCTTGACCTTGTTTTTTCGAACAAAGTTTGTTGTGTCACTCAGTCTTGTGATGCTGTTGTGAGGATAGATGATCACCATCCCCCTTTAAATATTTCTTGTGAATTAACTGTTCTCAACAAGTTTAAGCATGAACATTCTCCTGAGAAATCATTTAATTTTCGTAAAGCCGATTTTCATCAGTTATACGACGTACTTTGTAACACCGATTGGTCATTCCTGGACAACATCTCTAATGTTGATGTTGCCATTAAAAGCTTCTACGATAAATTGTATTACATATTTGAACTTTGTGTTCCTAAAACTGTGAAGGCTTTAAAGAACCCGTATCCTCCTTACTTCACTGCAGACATAATCAACTCCATTCATCTCAAGAAGGAGGCCTGGCGGTCTTACAAACGCAATCATGATGTGCGATTATATACAGAGTTCAGTAGACTAAGGAGTTTGGTGAAGAGTATGATTGATGTGGCTTACAAAAATTATATCACTCACATAGAAAGTAGCCTTCCATCTGATCCTAAACAATTCTAGACTTTCGTTAATAGGAAGCGTAAGTCTGCAATGTTACCTCGTGAGTTTCTGTTTGATGATCATCTCATCTCCAATTCTCGCGACGTTGCCAATGCATTTGCCGACTATTTTCAATCATCGTTTGTGAGGCATTCTAACTCCTCGACTTGGATGGATCGCGATGATGGCTCTGAGAGTTTTAATGTAACCTACTTCTCGGAGAGCGATGTGTACGAGTCCCTGAGGAGTCTCAAGGGAAATGCAACTGCTGGCCCTGATGGCGTCCCTTCTTTTATTCTTAAGGATTGTGCTTCAGTTTTGTCATCCCCTCTGGCTATCCTCTTTAATTTGTCGTTAAAATCGTGTCAATTTCCGGAAATATGGAAATATTCCAAAATTTGCCCGGTGTTCAAAAAGGGCCGACGGGATTGCATCAGAAACTATCGTCCAATCTCGATCATTTGCAATTTTGCAAAAGCTTTTGAAAAATGTATTTACAAGCCGCTTTATAATTTCGTGAAGAATCGCCTATCCACTGCGCAGCATGGCTTCATGCAAGGACGCTCAACGGTCACCAATCTTCTTTCCATTACCCAGTTCATCGCGACTGGCATCGATAATGGGTCTCAAACTGACGTGTTGTACACCGACTTTTCTAAAGCTTTTGACCGGTTGAATCATGACATCTTGTTGGGTAAGCTATCGACGATTGGGATCTCACAGAACCTTCTTTTATTTTTTAATTCTTACTTTGCACAGCGTACACAATTTGTTTTATTTGATAGTTTTCGATCTCACAACATCACTGCAACATCAGGAGTACCACAGGGGTCTATATTGGGTCCATTATTTTTTAACATTTATATTAATGATATCACTGCGTCTTTAGATACAGGGCACCTGTTGTATGCAGATGATCTCAAAATATTCGCATACGTTAACAATCGTGATGACTGTTTAAAATTGCAGGCGAACCTCGACAAGGTATGTGAATGGTGTCTAATTAATGATCTGCCCCTGAATATTGATAAATGTTCCGTCATGTCATACACGACAAAGACTGACTCCCATATTTACGATTACAATGTTAACGATTCAGTTCTCCATAGGCCTGACACTCTCTGTGATCTTGGTGTCTCCTTTGATTGCAAGCTATCATTTAAAAATCATATAGCGTCCATCAGGTCGCAAGCTCTGAAAAGTCTTGGTTTCATTATTCGGCATACGAAGGAGTTCAATAACTGTTCAACGTTATCCAAGTTATATTTTGCATTTGTTCGGTCGAGATTGGAATATGCTTCTTTAGTGTGGAATCCATTCTATGACATACACTCTAATGCCCTGGAAAACGTTCAGCGTCGTTTTCTGAAATATTTATACTTTAAAGTTGATGGCCAATATCCTGTCATTGGTGTGGCACAGAGGGAAATGTTACGACGTTTTTTTATGGACTCCTTGAAGTACAGACGCACTGTTATGTCCTTACTTTTTTTATCTGATACATTTAAAAGCAGAATTGATTGCCCCGAAATTCTTGCACAACTGCCTTTATTTATTCCTCGGGCAGCTTCGCGGTTAACTTTTACTTTTTACTTTCCTACACCGCGCACTAATATCCTTAGATATTCACCTTTGCACCACATGTGTAACATTTGTAATGAATACCCGTCTCTTGATATTTTTAATTGTAACATCCGGGATATTAGAGCTGTCGTTACTTTTTAGTACAACATATACATTTATTGTTATTATTACTTTTAGTTATTATTACCTTGTGTTTTTATGTCATGTGTTTTTCCTCTTATTTTTAATATCATGTTTGTTATAATGTTTTGTGTCCCTAATCCGTAATTAGACATATGTCTGTGGATTAGTGTATTAAATAAATAAATAAATAAATAAATAAATAATGACGAAATTTTAGATCTAAGTGTTATTACTGATGAAGCATGGTTTTATTTAAGCGGGTTTGTAAATAAACAAAATTACAAAACATGATCTATAAATAATCCAAACAACGGCATCGAAGTTGCTTTATCTCGTAGAATAGTAGGACCAATATTTTTTTCACTATAACATTAAAAGCCAACGATACCGAGAACAGTAATTAACACCATTTTTAACTCAAGTGCAACAGGACGAATTCAATGAGCTACTACACATACAACTTGTAAAAATGTACAGCTTCTAGAACATCACATCGAGTTATATGCAAATGCATTTGGCCAGCGCGATCACCAGACCTTACTCCATTAGATTTTTCTATTTACGGACTGCTAAAAAATTAAGTGTATAAGACAAGAATTAATAACTTAAATGACCTGATGAATACAATTACAATAAAATGTAATTAAATAACACCAAATGTATTGCAGAATATTTTTTGAGAACATGAAAAATCGTATTGCATCGTGCATTCAACAGAATGGTGGCGATTTTGAACGCTTTATAATTTATATTAATTAAAATGTCTAGAATTAAGTTATTTACCTTTGTTGTTTGATTAATATCCCATCTTTAAAATTATCTTACTAAATAAATTAATAATCCAATTGTACCACCATATTGCTCGATGATAAATTTTGACAGTGACATGTGAATAACCTTTATACTATATCCACGAGTCCATCAAAAAAAAAATTCTAGCTGTATTATTGCACAAGTTGTTCAAAACCTTCCAAATTTTTCAAATTCGAACAAGCAAGAGACTATTGATTAGAAAGAAAAACTCGTTTCACAAAAATATATACGATTTATTTCATAAACTAAATGTACATTTCGTTTGCCAAGCAAACATCATCGGTAGTATACAGATTCATTCGTGTTTTTACATTATATATATGTTCGAACGTTTGCAGTGACAAACACTCTCATTGTAGTAATAGCTATAAATCTACTACTACTCAAACGTGAAAATTTAAAATGAAATATTCAACGTATAAATCAATGGAACACCAAAATATCCAAATTTAGAAAAAAGCAAGAATCCCATCATCTAACAGAAAGTCTTCACAAGAAAAGACATTGAATTCAATTTTAATAGTTGCAGATGCTATAATAATCTTTTTATACACTACATATTTGGTACCATTTTTAAAAAACAAGTCACTAAGAAGTACATATTTAAAAAAAAATTAATCTCTGTTAACATATTGTTTTCAATTAACTCTACTACGACCGCTGAAATTAACTGTATGTATAAAAATGTAAAAAAAAAGTACTACTATATAAATTTAAATTTGATGAGAAGAAACTCTACCACTCTGGCTATTCACATTATCCCTGTAGTACAAATAGGCCAATCTTCTGCTTTAATTTAATTTATTTAATTTAAATTGGAAACTCAATTCAATGCTACGGGTGAAAAAATATTTACAGTGTAGTATTTAAATACTGTTTTGAGTAAAAATTTAAATGTACATGGCGCATGCTAGAATATCGCTATACTCCGTCTCAACCTTATTATGCAGTACAGGTCTTATGGGAATTGATTTCATGGTTGCCAAATCGTCTCATTGTATAATGTCGTTACAGTTCCGGTTCAATATCTGACATTTTTTGTAATCAAAACATAACCTATACGACTGTTTGTCATTCAATTGATGCATACTGCATACAAAAAATTAATAGTAATTTGAAGCACTAAAAGGGGAGAATATATGGGAAGATGGATTAGTTAAAATATTTGTAATAATATAATCCTTTGGGATTGTTCTGTAAAAAATTATTTAAGATCTAACTGAATATAGTAAGCCAGAGTAAATGAATTAATATTTCAAAGAAACACTTAAGGTGCTTAAGGTATACAATTTTCTTCGTTACTGAATATTGACATCTTAATCAACTATCCACTATAAATTCAGACCAAGACAAAGTTAATCACAAGTTTATTTTACATAAAAAACTTATTTATAAAAACAACTTAAATAATACATATTTATGAAAAGAATAACAATAACCACACACAACATGTACTTTTATTTTTTAATATGTTACATGACATATAGTCTTATTGAATATTAATATGTTAACCTACATTGCATTATACACATTTAAAGACACAAATTCCTCACAAATTCATTTTGCAAAAACATATTTTCCCAATTCTAAGAACAAGTTAATAATACATGATAACATTTATAAAAAAACTAACCATGACCATACAAAGGAGTAGGTACACATATTATTTTATTTTTCTTCATCACTTAAAGAATCTTGATCTGATGATTAATGTGTGACGTTAATTATAAACTCTTCAACATCGTCTTGCAAGTTGGCAAGGTGGCCAATGTAATTCCGCCAGTTGTTCACTGTTACATTCTGATAACCCTTCACAATTAATTGTTCAATATCTCTTTGTTTGAATGTCGTATTGTGCATTTCAACGTAGTGCTTAACTTGTGCCCACACCATTTCAATTGGGCTTAATTCACAATGATAAGGTGAAAGCCGAAGAACATAATGCCCTTTATTCTTTGCAAATTCATCAATTTTGTTTCTCTCATACTGAGACCTAACCTCTGACCACAAGCCAGTAAATCTCCTTTTAACATGTCATTATCAAGTGGAATATTCTTCTCAGTGAGCCATTCAATAATTTGGTCTTCTCCGTGCTACTGCTGGAAACTTTTCTAATTTTCTCGTGTGATATGAGGCATTATCGAGACCAACAACCGAGTTCTCTAGTATATTTGGAAGCAATTTATTCTTGAACCAATCTCCATATATATCTGCATCCATTTCGCTATGAACATCAGCAGTATTTTTCTTACAAAGAAATGTACATTCAGCACCAATAACAAAACCTTGCTCGCCTCCAGCATGAATTAATGGAAATCGATGCCCAAGACCATTTGGTGATTTTAAACCAGTGCGGAGTCCTTACGTAAAAGCTTGTCGACTGCTTTGAACAGTAACGTCAGTCCACTTTTTATTTACCGAGTGTCGTGTATTCACTCATGATTCATCAGTATATATTGTAGTTCTACCTAAAAATAAAACAATCACAATCAAACACAAGCAAATAATAAATTGCGTAACGAACATAAAAGTATAACAAATTAAATGATAAACTATACCTTCGTCTCTGAATTTTCTGATGTCTCGTAAGTATTTATGTCTCCACCTAATGATATCATCTCTTTCAATAAGAATACTCTATCGTCGCACTTTTTAAAATTCAAAACTCAGATCATGTAGCAATCTGTAAAAAGTATATGTATATGTATATAGGTTATCACGTTAATCAGAATTATAGATCTAGGTATGCATACTTACCTTTTAAATGCTTGAAAAAGATAATATGCTTGCTAAAACGAACGATTTAACAGAAATTATATATAGATAAATTAAAGACAATATAAAAGTTTACACACTACGGCAAAAACTGACAATTGACAGCAACGATTACTCATATATCCATCATATACTTTGCATAATAGAACTTGCAACAAGGCAACCGGATATAAAGATGTCGTTATTAAGAGACTACTAAAGATAATAAGAGATGCAATATCCCTATTAAACCTGTACTGCATAATAGGGTTGAGACGGACTATAATAGGTATAGCAGTTAGTATCTCTGTTGTTATTGAAGTCAAGGAAACTAATGACATGAAAAATTACCTATTTGCCTCACTCCAGTTTATTACTAAAGCAAATAAATCGATGCATTCGCACATACGTAGCAAGCGCCATAAAATCTTGGCTGACTATGAAAATTATATTTCCATTATTTGTTATTTATTTAATCTGTTAATTAATAATTCGGTATTCCTGCATAGAAATAATTAATTAGTTTTTCTTTCAAAATGGGCCAGTCATTACAATTGTATGGCTCTTTGTTGTCTTCTTAAAAACGTTTTTTCCGAAGCTATCATTTTTAGCCAGCAAAAAGAAACCGAAATGGGGTATAATTAGACAAATTGTCAAATCGAAATAAAATAACCAAAACACACATCTGCACATCTAGAATTCCTCCTAATCATTAGTCGGGTGCGCTTGCCACCGGGCAACCGAGGGTGATAATTTCGAATCTTGAAATTGGATAATTTAACTTTTTATAAACTAACCTAATTACATTATTAGAGAATGATAATTTTAGTTTTCAAACATTGAGTAAAACTAATTTTAAAATTATTTCAAATTTAATAAATACGCATGATTGTTGGCTTCTGACTAGCGATTCGGAGGTCATGTGATCAAATGCCATCCGCCATTTTTATAATTAAATTTACCTATACCTTATTCTAAAAAGAGAGAGACAATATTTTGAACAGACGCAAGTGAGAGTTATTATTAGTTGACAACAAAGCGAAATAACACCATACTACATTCGATTTTTGCTATCAATTGTCAAATATTTTGAGATCTTTGACATTGTTTGTTTTTTCTTTTTATAGACACATTTATTGACTTTCATGTGATACTACATTTACCATTCTGTTGCCTTAACTATGGACTTATCTCTGAAAAATCTATATACAATTTAATTTGGTAGAGATTTCATATTTCAGAGAGATATTTAAATATAATTTTACCGACTAAAATTGATTTCACTAGTTTCAGGTTGTAATTTGGACGGGTGGGGGGCTCTGTTCAGAATTTCGTCTTTCTCTTTTTTGGAATAAGGTATAATTAAACTATCAGTACTAAGCAAAAAATTACAATTTCAATTTCATGACAATGAAATAACTAATTTTTTGTACTCACCGCCACTAAAGTGACATTTCGCGCATGCATAGCTCGACTGGCAACGAGTGATTCCCGGTTGACTAGACTGTAAAAATTGCAAAAAAACACTGGTTCTTTGGGAAATTAAACGGCAAATTTATCTTTATGGAAATAAAATTTAATCTATAAAATACTACTTCCCTGGATTTTTTCTTATTAAAAGCTAGGGAAATAGGAGTAATTTCTAAAAATGCTTCCATAAAATTTGTAAGCGCCATCTATTTGACGATCTCGCAAGCAACATTCACATTGACAGTTAATTGTAATCAAACCCAAAAACGGAAAATCCACTATACCTAAATATAAGAATAAAAACGCCATACGCAAAAATATAATAACTTAAACTTAACCGAAATGTGAGTAATAGGTACGTACATGAAGTGTCTAAATTAATAGGTAACGTGCTTTGTGTTAGGTGTGATACTAATCACTTTAATCAATTTTTTTTATATTAATGCTTGTACAAACCACTTGCTTGAAGACATCTTCTACGCATTCGCACAATCTTCGTAAATAACTATTAAAACTTTTAAAATGAACTAATGATCATCAAAGAATTGTTGGCTTGTTGAATGTATAAGAATATTTAACACGTTTCAACCCCAGTTACGCTCAAATGTACGATACATAAATTACACAATACAGAATAATATGTATTCTGCGTCTTTAGGTTTTGCAGATATCCACATCTTTTTATAATAATTTATATGACAAATTTCCTGGAAATTAAATATCTATTTCGTTTTAGAATAATTTAGCTGTAAATTAACTTTATGCGTCCTGTGTTGAAGTTTTTTAAAGTATGTCCTTGGTTTTCTTGAAATTATTAGTAATAATAGTAAACAATTAAATTTGTCTCCGCTTATGTTATGTCTCTACAATTTTGCCGTTCCAGTGTATTAAATGCATGTTCTATGCTGTAAATAATTTTGTCGACATTGAATCTCCGCCATCACCTTTAATATTTGCGTTTCTACCTTTTTTGTAGTTTTAGTGTTTGTATTAGGCTTTTTTTCAATTAAATATATTAAATTTTTAATCCTTCTCTAAAAAAATGTTTCAACTAGATGAAATTCCGTAAATTTTTAATAATGCGTCCGTAACTGTTCTTTTTTTCTTGCTCTTTCTGCCATGATAATTGTGTATAATGGTTCGTTGTAAAATTACTTGCCGTGAAACACGTTAATTACAAATTACCAAAATTACCAATACGAACCCAATTATTTAAAGCAAATTCCTTTAGTAGTTCTTTACAATATACTTTTGAAGGTTTTGTAATTATCAATTATCTCTTTACATAGTTTTAAATTAAAAGATTGCTAATTATTTGTTTTTGTATTGTTTCAGGTAAGCACTGTTGAGATCGCTAAAGTCTCTGTCTATGAGTGTAAATAATTACTCTGCTGTTGATGAAAACTAAATGGCTTACTAACCAGAAATGTATCGTTGTAAGTATAACAGCTGAAGAAACATACGAATATTTTATTTAAAAAAAATAATTTGTTTTTGTGGTGTGCGGTCCAGTTGGATCATAAGCTTGTGCTCCAACACTGCTTGATTTTATTATATTATTTGTGTGTTTAAATTGTTCTGTGCTCTTGTTACTTCACCCTCTCTCTTCGTGAAAAGAAATGAGCAACAAAATATATATATGGAAACACTGTCGTGAAGGTGAGACATTTATGTTATTGCGAAAGAATTATTAGAAGGTATAATCTTGTCAGTTAACAGTTTAACGTTAAAATGATTCGTACTTATATCTCTGCCGTAGGTTGGTAGCGCGCAGTATTTGACTATAATATCATTTAACGTGGTAGAGATCCTATAGTTATTATAAACGATAGAAATTCAACCTTACCACTGCCAATGAAATGTAAAAACATTTTGTTTGGAGTGCATCATTTGACATTTGTTGAAGAGTTGTTGCAAGCTTTTTACGTTCACGATATCAATGCAGTGTTCGAAGAGACATATTTATTTATTTAACCAAAACGAAAGGCATAGTAACAATAGACATACATATTACAATTGTTTTCAATAGACATTTAGCAACAATTTAATTTAAATTCTATTGTTAGTATTATTAAAACTTGCTGCTTTAAAGTACAATTGAAAATATGTACCACAAATATTACTTACATATTGAGTATATAATTTGCACATGCATTATTGACGATTTAGATAATAAGTTTTGGCAGTATCCGTATAAAGAGTGTTCAGATTACGCGTAAATACTCTGTGAACCACGAAATTTAATTTCATCAAGACCTAAGCGCAGCCAACCTTACCGCCGACCATACCGAACAAAAACGTTAATCCGATATTTTTACGCCTTAATTCAAGAGAGAGTGGAAGTCAAAACTGGTAAAAAGGGAATCTATGGCAATCCTAGAAAGATAATAATTAAATGTTCTAAACCAAATACTCCGTCATCAGGTGATGACGGAGTGATTTTTATTAGTATATCAACATGTATGATGATTCTTAGTATCTCCATTACTTTTGTAACAAGGAACAAATTGATCAAATTCTTATTCTGTTGTAAAAGTTACTACTACATGCATCAGCATTAGAGTAGTTTTTCAAAGTAGTCAATCTACATGGAGTAACGCGTCGTAAAGTGCAGGATAATTAGCACTGTGAAAACTGTCTTGCTTCTGATTACAATTGAGAAGGAATTCAATTTTACAAGTGCAAATGATAAATCCATAGACGAATGGTAAGCATATCTAGTACATGTCGCGCTTGGCTAATAAATTACATTTAAAATTAAATTCATATACATAGGATAGATTTAATGGAAAACAATTTATTAGAGTAATGTCAGTGTGGAGAAACAGCATCCAAATCAGACAATGACTATCAGTTTTACATTCAGAATCAATTTACTAGCTCTACTGTTGCATTTTGATAGCAGATTAGAATCATAAGAATCAGTAATACCTACCTATGTATGGGTGTGCTGTATGTTATGACTACTTTTTTTTTACCAATTTCTCGCGATTTTGCTAAAACTAGCATCCAATTTGACGACTGCTCATAATATTCTATCGAATTTTTTTGCAAGGAATTGCTGTCCTATGCTCTTGGATATATATATTATCATCAGTGGCATGTCATTTGTCAGTAGCCCTTTTTTTAATGTTTGTTTCAAAAGAAACATCTTATCTCCTGCAGATTACTTCTCTAAATAGCTTCCCCTTTGAGAATGCATTGCGCGCAACGCTTAGGCAGATATTTCATCACGCGCTAGCCTCCTAGTACTTCTCTTAGCGGCCTAATAAAATGGAAATCTCATGGCAATAAGTCAGGGCTGTATGGTGGATACTCAAGCGGTAGCAACTGCATTTTTTACCAGTTTGTTTTAGTTACACGCGTTGTGTGGACTCTTGCAATGTCGTGAAGGGGAAGCACCTTGCATTGGTGCATTGATGGTCTGACGTTCGCCCAAAAATCAACGAGTAGAACTCTTCTCCAGTCCTAGAAAACAATAGGTAACATTTCCCCCGCAGACAAGCGAGTTTTTGCTTTCACTAGGTTGGCTTAGCAGCATCGCATAAAGTCGTTGCACGATATTTTTGCTCTAGCCCATGAAAGTTTATCTTCCCTGTCTCTAGTCTACGATCAGTTTCAGTTGGTTTCGCGTTTACACTGGTGATAAACTTTATTATGATGTGTTGCGCAACAGACACTTGTCCATTTGCTTCGCTCATCGGGAAAACTACTAAACAAAACGATGGACGAATTTGCTGAGCTGATTCCTCCCACTCCGAGCATCCTCGTCTATCAAATTTAAATGCCCCACCACACACAGCTACCCTTCCAGACACTCAGTCAACAAAGGCTTGTTTGAATTTGATTTGCCCTCCATTTTAATACTGAATAACTCTTCCTTCTTCATATAACACTAATTTATTACATGTAAATTACAGATAATTCTATAGACAGGAACTCCTTGCTTTTGAAGAGATTACGTTTTGCTTTTCATTATATATATTTTAAACTCTGTTAAATTGTATAAATAGTTCAATAAATTCATTCTCTACAGTCTACAGTTTTAAAGTCATTTATATAATGTATATGTGTGTATATTAGAGGTACATCCAGGTACATATATATTCGATGGCAACATTTGCATTTTCTATCTGCACATCTTTGGCATGGAATCAAAATAAAATCTAACTTTGATGTCGTCTAAAACTGTCACGGGTACGTTAAAAATGTCATCACCGTCGAATTTACTCTTCTATAATGCAGGAAATGCAACGGTTCTTCGCTCATTTCTTCTTAGTACTACAAATTTCGATTGTTAACGCTTAGAAAATTGATGCCATTAATTTGTAACTCGCTGAATTGATCGTGATAAATGAGTTTATGTGACAGTTTACAAAACATTTACGTCGCGTCGTTATTTTAAATCATGCTTGCCGATGAATTATTATAAGTTACCACCGCATGCATATTTATATTTAAACATTATCTGTCGGCTACAGCATCTATTAAAAATCTGATTGATTATTGTCGAGTTTCAAAGTATTTGTGTTCAATGATAAAATTTCATAACTAAAAAATTTTGTAAATCTTCTAAAAAAAACTGAAATTCGTGCAATTGCTTTAGTTAGTTTAAAATGTCCATAATGAAATAGCATATATATCTTTGCGAAATCTCAAAAAAATTGATTGTTTATTCGTAGTATGTATTTGTTCGGTGTTCATTGATAAAATTTCAGAACTTAAACCAAAATTTAGATACTTTGGCGTAACATATTCATAAATTATGTTTTTTCCTAACTGGATTCAGCTGATTTTAAGTTTTCTTGAAAAAACAGCATGTGTATCATTGTGAAGTCTCGAGAAACGAACAGGAGAATTTTCTCTTTTTATTGCGCAGTTTTTCCGCATTTTTATTTTATATTACTAATTCATTCCTAATTGGGCCCACCATATTGGGAATATTGAGGATCGACCCTAAGTGTAATCAAATACATTTTTTTAATTAATTTTTAATTTTAAATTAATTGACATTTAACTATATTCTGATGGTTACACATTATCTAAATTGTAAAAGATTAAAAATCATTTTATTGGCTAATTTATAAATATTCTTGAATAACATAATCGTGATATGACAAATAATTATTTAACAAACTAAAGGGGTGATTTCTCTTTAAGACATAACCAAAGCATTTGTCATTAAGACTTAAAGCAATGGCTTTTTTTCGCCGGCCATGCTATATAATGTAGAACTGTTAAAACGTTTTTTTTGACATCTTTCCGCTTACACATTTTTTATGTTTTAACGGAAAGGTCTAGTTCGGTAATCCACGAAAAAAAGCCCGGTCGTCTGCGTTGAAAATGTTTTTTTTTCACTATTGCCTTCGTTTTTCGAAGAAGAAATCGATCTAAAAGTGATGTTATTATGACACAACTGTAATTTTTCGAACCACCCGGATGATGCACTGAATGAAATTTGTTTAACCTAAAGAATTGGCGATTTCCTTGGCTATCGCTCGCACTATTAGCCCTGATATGTTTTTGTTTCGAGCTTTCTCATACCATTCGTAACATGTTATCAATTTGCAGTCCTTCTTTTTTCAAGAAACTTCGTTTTGATTAACATTGATATTTGACACCCACTTGGTGTCCGCTCCTAAGGGATGTATGTCCGTTAGCAAAAAGTGTACTGTACTAGAAAATAGGTATTTTACCCCGATACATCACAGATGGTTTAAAGAACTTGCAACTGCTACCATTATTAATAGATGTCAGATATACTGTGGTGTTTCTTGAAAAAGCAATAAATTATTGCGAAACCTAGAGTAACATGAAAAGGAGTTACATTTCTTTTTTTATTACATGGATGTTTTGTAGTATTTTAAATTTTATACATAATGTCTTGTTTGATGCATTTGGAAAACTTTCGAGCTGTACGTGTTCCTACTGCTTTTTATGTCGCGGGTATATAGTTCTGAATTATGTTTTTTGTCTTGTCTGAACATTTTTATACCCCATCATTTGCTCATCAGATTTTTCGCCAGCCTACGAGAAGACATCAAATATTTTATATTTACATTTTTTTATATCTAACGCCCACAATTTCTTGTTGTGGTAATTTGTAGATACGTTTAATTTCCTATTCAACAAGCCACTTCAAACTTAATTTTGCTTATGGAGTCATATAAAACAAGTGGAACTAAATCCAAAAAAAGAGCACCACAAGTGTAGTCGGTAGCTTTATTTTTTCGATTTTTGTAAAGTTAGTACAAAGATCAGCTTATAATGTATTCCGCTATAATTATAATTTTTCAAATACCGATGTTCGAAAAATTGTATTTGATATCTAAGTTCAAGAAATGTATTTCTTTGTTTTAATTTATAATTGCGTTTTTCATATTTTCACTATCAAATTTGTATTTTTAGATGCATATTAAACTAATTGTACTAAATGGAAAAATAGTGGAATGTAATTACAATCAAAACGAAGATAAGCTTATAATTTTCCCGCAACACTTATAATATTCCCTAATTGTTTTAAGCGGTGCATTTCATTTCATGCATGAACTGAAAAAAATTACCATTTCTCTTCGTGTACTTAATTTCCTTGTGGTACTCGTAATAAAAGCAATTCTGTGTTTATAATCGTGTGAAACTCGAGTGTATATTTCCTGTAAGAGTTTTTACCTTTCCCTGTCTCAATAATTGAAACCAAACAAAATCGAAGAAAACCGTGTATATAACTAAGTTAGACACAGAACACTAGAATGGATTGGTAAGTCAATAATTAACCATTAGCCATATTTTTTTTTTGTATTTAGTGATTTACTAGATGATTATGTTTTCATAGAAATTGATCATCTGGTATTTTTTTTCTTGTTTTATAAGCCTGCATCTATTTGGAAGCGAACTTTAATTTATTTTTTAAATAAAATCCTTATTTTCTATTTATGCATTTTATTTACAATTTACTAAAATCATTGATTAATTAATTGAAATGTTAATGCACTACTTGGTGAAATGAAAGATATTTATTGTGTCATGATGTGTGAGGCAATTATATGTAAATAATAAAATGTTTTATTATTGTTTTTCATCACTCATTCTTCACTTTTTAGTAACCGCTTCTTAATACTTAATAACTCTGATATCATCAAAGCCTGCCTGCGCGAATTTTGTATGGTAAAAGTTTAAATACCAATGAATCGATGAAGTTAATAATAAATTAATGAATGGTTTTTCTGCATGGAATTTTCTTACATAACAAAGCACTTTAATTTCTATTGCAAATATTATATTTATAATTCTTTAAGGAAACTATTTGAATATTTCACACCATGTAGAAATTTTCTTGCAAATACTTCCATTTTCTTCAAAATTGACGAGGGCAATAACAGAAGATCACTTCTTAATTGGAACAGACACAAATATGTTTAGTTTTCTATCTGTATCGTTCATTATTCCATTAGTCCAGCAGAAAAAGTGTTTTTTAAAAAAGCCTGATTATGGGTAGCCCGGAAGCAGTAGCTTACTTCAGTGAAAAAAATCGAAATTCACTAATATTTCGTCAACCACAAAATTTAAACAAATTTATAAAGAAATCGAATGTACTTAAAACTGACTTTGAGAAAATTTTTAAGAAAGTTTTTTGAAATCCCTACCGGAAGTAGGTCTTTTATCGAAAAATAGTTTTTTGCGAATGTCTCGCGAATTATTCGTTCTACAAAGATTTATCAACAGCACAAAAGTATTTATATGTATTATAGATCTGGAATAATTTTCATTTAAAAGAAATTTTAAAATTCGGAAAATACAGATTTCTCAAGAGTACAAAACTATTTAGAGATGGATTTGGAACAATTTTTATATAAAAGAAATGTCAAAATTTGGACCGGAAGTAAAATTTTTGCTCTTATCGAATAGCACTTTTTTGCACATATTTTGCAAATTATAGATTTATTAAGGTATTAAAAGTACTGAGAATAGGATTTGGAATACCTTTGAATCATTTTTTTTAAAGTTTGACCTAAAGTAGCACATTTAGGTACTCACAGATTATTTTTTAAGAAGATAAAACTAAACGCAACTGACTAGAGATCGTGGGTTCGAACCTCACCCGTGGGTAAATTAAATAATTATCAGTGCTAGAGCAGAAAATAATTCGAAAACGGATAGTCTGACAGTTTTAATAAAATCGTCTCCGTTCTTAACATCTTTCTGAAATTTGGTAAGATTATTAGGAAACATCTACAGTAGACTCTCAATTATACGAAATGATTGGGACCGAACCTATTTCGGATAATACGGAGGTGGAAATAATTTACGTGTGTATATTTGGATACATATTTTTTTTATTGCAGTTTCCTTTACAATTTGCATTTATACATACCTATCTGGTGAAAACATTTTTTTTATTGAAAGTTTAATAATACCTAACGATTTACAAATAAATCCATTGTTAATTGCTTGGACTTGCATAAGTATTGATTTTTTGCCGCAATGTCTTCTAATTAAAAAAACATCAGTCGTGGTTGCCTCCGGTTGTTGTTCGATATAAACTAGTGCCTTGTCTAAACACTCTACTGCTTCCCGATGTGAAATTACTTTCGTTGAATTTCCTACTGTCCCTGCATCTTCCTCTTCCTCATTGGGATGTTCATTTTCATTTGATAGGTTAATTAGTTCTAAGTTTGACAATTCCTCTCCATCGTTCTTTTCTAACTGAATCCATGCATCAAAATCTTCTCGAGGAATATTATTAAAACCACTTACCTTTATTGCAAGATCATATAGTATATTTGTACCTTCATCTTCTCCGCATTCATCTTGCCTCAATTCTGCTAATTCATTCTGTCCATCAATAATTTTGTTCCACGACTTTTGTATGGTCGACTGTTTTACATTGTTCAAGGCATCGGCTATCCAATATATTACATCTTTTAGGTTAATGTTCTTCAAACAAACGCGTAGATCATCCCCTTCATTCTCTGCCTCTAATATAAATTGCAATAATTTTTTCCGATAGTTTCTTTTCAAGTTTTCCAAAGCACCCTGGTCCATCGGTTGAATTAAAGCGGTAACATTTGGTGGTAAGAATAGAACTTTAATTTCTCCAAATGTAAGTTCTTCTACAGACAAATGAGAAGGTGCATTATCCACCAGCAACAAAGCTTTAACAGGTAGCCCATTTACTTTAAGGAATTTTGTAACCGATGGGACGAATTCTTCAAAAAACCAATTCCTAAACAATTTCGAATCCATCCAAGAGCTTTTTTGATGTTTATAGTACAATGGCATCAAGTTAGGGCTCAGATTTTTAAATTCTCTTGGCTTTTCTGATTTTCCTATACACATTAGGCGCATTTTATGACGTTCAGAATAATTGCTGCAAGCGAGAATAGTCACCCGATCTTTATTTTTTTTATAACCAGAAGCAGAAATTTCATCTTTACTTGCTAAAGTTTTGCATGGCAATGCTTTGTAATACAGGTCAGTTTCGTCACAGTTATATAACTGATCGGGAGTATAAGAATTTTCGTCGATAATTGCTTTAAATCTTGTTTTAAAGTTCTCGACAACCATTGCGTTTGCAGATAATTTTTCACCACATATTCGGAGCTGCCTAATTCCGTGCCGATCTTTCCACCTGGATAACCATCCTTCACTTGCTGTAAATGTATCAGGAGCCTCAATTACAGGAAGCTCTTCACTAATTTCTATTGCTTTTTGCTGAAGAATTGGACCAGACATTGGAATACCACTAGCATGTTTTTTTTTAAACCATAAATATAATGCCTTATCCACTTTATCACACTGACTGGTTTTCATAACTTTCCGATTTGGTGCAGGAGAAGTTAACACACTGTTCCATTTCTCGATATCTTTCCTGTTTTTTCGCCACTCCGAAACTGTACTTACACTACACCGTACTCTTTTGCGATGGTTTTTAATTGTGCACCAGAGTCGAGACATTTTATAGCATTTAGTTTTTCGCCTATAGTAACCACATTTCGCTTTCGTTTTGTATCCATATTTTCGCTAACTTATATACTGCTCGTACCGCTCGTAATGTACAAAACTAAACCGCACGAAATGCAATACAACATAACCTAAACCACTGAACCACACTGAACTGAGCGACACAAACGCCGCCACATGTATTATGTACCTATTTGGAAGTATAAAAGCGCGCCATTTTCATTTAAGTTCAAATCATTTCGGATAATCGGGAACATCTTTGACCGGTGTTTCGGATAAAGCGGAGTTAAAATTCTATATTTGATTTTCTGATATTGCGGAATTTCAGATAATCCGATTTCGGATAATCGAGAGTCTACTGTACTTCCGGGCTACCCAAATTATACGCTACTACATTTAAGAGTTTATTTCTTTTTACTTGCTTATTTGGTAACATGAAGCAATGCACTATTTTTTATATGCGTATGAATGAATTCAAGGTATCAAAAACGTCTTTAAATGTGTCTTAAACAAAATAAAATGTATAAACATTTATTTCTTTTTTGTCTTTGTTTATTAACATAGAAGATTAAACTTTTTTTTGGTGTAATAGAGTGTTTGAAACCCTTGCTCTCTATTAAGCCAAATTTTTTCAAAATTGATATTTTCCTAAATATTTGATATTAAGATTAGGCAGCCCACATTACATTCAGAAAGTACATTTTCGTCTTTCATCTTCTAACCAATAGTGTGTCAGGTACAAATGTGTTAATATTCTGGGATAAATGAATTTTTATTCTCTTAGATATTGCAGTAGATAAATAATCTGACTGCTTTTACGGAGAATTTTAAGTGTGACTATAAAAAAATTAGTTATGATTTCCAATATTTATTATAGGTATTCTATGCTGGTTCTTTGAAAGATATACCTCCACTTTTTTGGCGCTAGAAATATTTATTTTTAAACAGAACACGCAAATTGTTTTTGATTCGTACGATGGGTAAATTAATTCTCTTTTAAAATGTATAAATTTTCAAAATCCTCTGCTAAATGTATTTTTTTAATTGTTCAATACGTAGTTACACAAACTGTACGCGGTAGTATGCACATTATTTTTTGTCTGAACTCTCCCGCCTACTTTTTTGCTGACCAGTTAATCTAAATGGTTTTTTTCTGCATTTCTTTTAAAACCTACGAAAGAACAAAAATCTAAAAGTATCTATAATAACAAAACAATGAATAAGTGAGAAAACAATAAAGAAATTTTCTACTAGGCGCTAAATTAATACAAAATTATAGCTTCCTGTAGTTATACCTTGTTTAAAATATTATATAATAGTAAAATAATATATAATTAGTCGTTTGGAAGAACAGCCACTTTGAATTCTTAATATCTATTACTAAAAAAAATATGGCAATATTGAACAAATAAGAAATTGAAAACGGGTATATTTCAGTATATGTATATGTAAGAAAACACATTTAGCTAACTTTTTACTCAATAACACAATATTCATTCCGAAATTAGAATTACTTACACACGTAAATACGTGTGTGTATTTCGCCACCCAACCCAAGACTGCCCCTCTTGCCTGTCTTCCTCACAGTCCCTTACATATAAGTATGATGTTATCGAATATTCTGTTAGAAGGAAGATTATTTATTTTTTGCATTCTCTAAAAGTAGGCCTCGCCACTTATAGGAGAAATATTAGCAGAGAGGTAGATACTGGGGACATTATCATTCTTTTAATAAGGTATGTGCTATGCAACCCATATTACACAACATCGCGATGCCCATTCAGTAGCCCGGAGCCTTAAATTTTTCAAAAACTTATAAAATTACATCAACTTAACGAACTCAAATATGCCTATACTCAATCTATTTTACCATGCATTACTTCCCTTCAAATTTGCAGAACCAAATGACCTGGCAGTTATATTCTTTTACTTACTAATGGCCATTGTTTATTAAAGTAATGATGTGAGTAAAGAATAATAATATATTTGATGTAAGACAAGTACAAGCTTGTATACAAATGCCAATTCGTACAAGATGTCATATCCTAACATAGAATGCAATAAGTCCATTTATATACAGCTTGTGTAATGAAACACTTGATATTACGAAGTAAACATTGCAACGTTTTATTATGTGGCCGTACTGGGCGCGCGACGAAAGACAGGAGAAGGTAGAGGTAACTCTAACATTGCCTGTCGATGCTTCATCGCTAAACGTAGCGAGAGCGGGGGGGATACAGTGCGCGACGTTGCAATTCTGATGTATTTTAGACTTGCTATATCAAGTGTTGCATTACACAAGCTGTATAATAGTAATCATTGTTTTAAAAATGAATATACGATAAAGGTATCATGTAAGGAAAACATGCACTACTTTTGTGTTTATTTTTTTTTTTAATACGACTGGATATCTCCTTGGGGGTGTATCAGAAGTGTTGACCATGGTAGTACGTACAGAGCTATTCTTCTTCTGTGCGCATTTGGAGCACGTCTTCAAATTTTGAAAATTTTTTATATTCCCCAGATTACAAATCAGTGTTCTTCGTGGTGTGGTATGGACGATACTTTGTATACAGACATTTATTCATAGGAACTCTTAAAGAATCCTCAATGCAATTTCCACTAGTAGCGAATGCTTTTCTTTGGTTGAGACAATTATTGTGTATACTAAAAATAGCATGAAAAAGTACGGCTATCTTATACTGACTTCATGTACAACTGTAATAAAAAAAACACGAGACGGAGGGACTACTTGTACAAAATCAGATTTTCATCACTTACTTTGTGCAGTATATTTTTACTTGTTTGTCGTGTGCGTTTTTAATTTTCCAACAGTTATGATTTCGAAAATTTTACGATTTTACTCAAAGGTTCGTTAATATTTTGGCAAACATAACACATCAACTTGTGCTCATGAAAAGCATTCAATTACGGAAAGTGATTGGTGACTCATCGCATCTAATTTTGTGCAGACATTCTGTGATTTTAAATTTAATTTTGTGTTTAACATAAACTTTAATTGAGCTGTATATAAACTACGTGTTATAATCAAAATATTAATCTTTATTTCATAACATAAAGAACAAAGAAACTATACAAATATGTCTATCTTGATGTTAGTGGCTTTATTGAAAAATATAGTACAAACCAGTAACAAAATAATTCGAAACAAAGCACCATATACTTGATGAACACTATGGACATGTATAAATTTTTGAAGTTCGGAATTCTAAAGGGTTACATTTTATATTACATATATTATTCAATGAACAAACAAGCACTTTGGATGCGCTGTAGGTACAGAAGATAACGAACGGTTTGTGGTCTACAGCTTGCTTCGTTCTTTAATTTACACATTCCGCGTTATCATAATTTTATATTTTATCACCCGTGGGTCTTTTAACGCATAAGTCTACGTTTTCTGCCTTGTGGTGAAGTTGGATGTCTTTTTTGATAAATCAAGGATCTTCCAATGGAACTGAAAATAATGGTAGTTTGCTTTTCTTTCTTTTATTTTGTTATTATTTTACTGTATTTGTTAACAGATCCCCTGCATTATTATTGACAATTTATTTTAATTTCATACGTTTTTTTTAATGTATTGGCTACGAACATTGGCTGCGACTTTTAATTTTACTGTGGGGGCAAAATTTGCCAACTACTGTTTTAGACTTAATAAACTACTTTTACCATTTATAAGTAGAAATTCACGCTAACTAATTATGATTGTAAATAACTTGAAATAAGTTTTAAACAACCAAACAAAAAAACATTTTTAATAAATTATAAAATTCTAATACAAAAAAAAGTTAATAAACACATAAGTTAATCAGTGGCGAATGTGTTTCTTCTTAGTGCATTGCGTCGTATGAATTCATTCGCCACTTTTTCGGTAACAATATTCGGTTTATGAACATGTAAAACAGCAATCTTATTTAGCCTTTGTTGACTAATGGTCGACCTCATATAAGTTTTTGAACTCACAGAAATCATTAAAATTAATCTAAATTATTTAAAAAATTCAGAATGTCAGGTGCGTGAAGTTGGCACCACAACTTGCGGCGCAAATGTTCTTTTTAGTGCCAAAAGTTTGCGCCTAATATGCGCCGTCGATATCTGAAGAAAAAACACCGGCGCATTAATTTGTTGCAAAGTTATAAACAAAAACAGTTTTTTGGTGCCAACTTCACGCCAGCACCACAACTTGCGGCGCAAATGTTCTTTTTACTGCAAAAATGTTGCGCCCAATATGCGCCGTCGATATCTGAAGAAAAAACACCGGCGCATTAATTTGTTACTAAGTTATAAACAAAAACATTTTTTGGTGCCAACTTCACGCGTGAAGTTAGCACCACAACTTGCGGCGCAAATGTTTTTTTTAGTGCCAAAAGTTTGCGCTTAATATGCGCCGTCGATATGTGAAGAAAAAACACCGGTGCATTAATTTGTTACAAAGTTATAAACAAAAATAGTTAATTAGTATCAACTTTTTACCTGACCAAAATTTCCGGCGCAAACTTTCAATATAGTGCAAATCTTTGGCACACAACATGCGCCGTCGATATCTGAAGAAAAAACACCGAAACACTTAATTGTTATAAAGTTATAAACAAATACAATTATGTAGGTGCGTGAAGTTAGCACCACAACTTGCGGCGCAAATGTTCTTTTTAGTGCCAAAAGTTTGCGCTTAATATGCGCCGTCGATATGTGAAGAAAAAACACCGGCGCATTAATTTGTTACAAAGTTATAAACAAAAATAGTTATTTATTATCAACTACTTACCAGACCAAAATTTCCGGCGCAAACTTTCGACTTAGTGCAAGTCGTTAGCTCACAACATGCGCCGTCGATATCTGAAGAAAAAACACCGAAACACTTAATTGTTATAAAGTTATAAACAAATACAATTATGTAGGTGCGTGAAGTTAGCACCACAACTTCCGGCCTTCTTTTGGCACTAAAAAGAACATTTGCGCCGCAAGTTGTGGTGCTAACTTCACGCACCTACATAATTGTATTTGTTTATAACTTTATAACAATTAAGTGTTTCGGTGTTTTTTCTTCAGATATCGACGGCGCATGTTGTGTGCCAACGATTTGCACTATATTGAAAGTTTGCGCCGGAAATTTTGGTCAGGTAAAAAGTTGATACTAATTAACTATTTTTGTTTATAACTTTGTAACAAATTAATGCGCCGGTGTTTTTTCTTCAGATATCGACGGCGCATATTGGGCGCAACATTTTTGCACTAAAAAGAACATTTGCGCCGCAAGTTGTGGTGCTGGCGTCAAGTTGGCACCAAAAAACTGTTTTTGTTTATAACTTTGCATCAAATTAATGCGCCGGTGTTTTTTCTTCAGATATCGACGGCGCATATTAGGCGCAAACTTTTGGCACTAAAAAGAACATTTGCGCCGCAAGTTGTGGTGCCAACTTCACGCACCTCTGAATGTCATTGAACTTATTTACTTGAACATTATTTTGCTTCATGATATCTAGGAATATAGACTTGTGTAATGTTAGTCGTTCAATATCAAAATCGTTACTATAAATGCGAGTAATAATTGATGTATCATTGTATTTTTCATCTATTGCGAAAGTTTCCAATGCACAGACTGAATCCATTATACTAGACTGAAATCTAAAAATTTCTGGCGATTGAACTGCTGAACATTGTCAAACTGTTGATTATTTTCATTCATTTCGTTAAATCGTTTTGGAGCTTTTCTTTGTCTTGGTAAATATGGTTCATCTAAATGTAAATCTTTAGTAACGTCTACACAATCCTTCTATAGTGACTCGAAACTATTAGCTCGTATATTTTTTATTACTTCTGTGATAATTTTTACATATTTTGAGGCTTCATTGAAGTGAAGTTGTATTTTTTGTAAAGCACCATTAAGTATTTTAACTTCTTCAAATATTAAAATAAATGTTTTTAGTAGAAAAAGTGTTTCAAATAACTGCAATTGTTTTAATTGACCAATAGCCCTAGCACCAACATCATCGCTGTTGTTCTTACTTCAGAAAATCCATTAATGATTTGTAATTTTGAGCAATACTATTCAGTGATTTTATTCTAAGACACCATCTAGTAGGACAAAAAGGTTTTAATGGCATTATATTTCAAGCTGTACTATCTGAATCTGCGTTGTCAAACTGAATATTATGGAAAATAGCGGAACGCTTTGGTGAGCTTTTAACTAAATGAATCAAATCTTTCATATTGGCTAAAAAATATCTGACCTGAGATGTCACTCGCACCGCATCTTGCACCACCAAATTTAAATTATGTGTAAAACAATGAACAAACAGTGCTCTAGGTTCTACCTCTCTAAACCGCGTTTGCAATCCTGTTGTATGACCACTAATATTTTTTACCCCGTCATTATACATGGGCGAGGTAGGGAAAGTGGAATAGATTTAACTCAGACTAGACCGACTCGTGTTTTGTCGGCTCTTGGGGAAACCGGTAGGTAATACGATACCCGAGAGCCGACAAAGCACGAGTCGGTCTAGTCTGAGTGAAATCGTACTACTTCCCCTATCTCGCCCATGTATACCCGTCATAGCACTGTCCACGACAATTATTTATATCTAAATCAAAACGCATCAAAATATCTAACAATTCCAAAAAGACTCTGCAGTTGTGCTTGCTGTATCAAAAAATCCCATAAAATATTCATTTACTTTTAAATTATTTTTTCTAGTCCCATACTTTAATTGTATTATTAGATATGCTGAACCTGTACTTTAATGATGTCCATTACGATACAGATTTTCATTATGATACAAGTTTATATCCAATAGGAATGCGACATTCCAATATTCAAATAATATTCAATATGGCGACTGCATATCTGACAGATATAAAGATTAATTAAATGTGACAGTTCTCTGCAATTTACTAGTAAGTATTTAAAATTTGTGCTTTTTTGAAAATATAAACGGTAAAAATGAGGGATAATTACATTGAAATGTAAAATTTGAGTCCACCAGAAATTATGGAACAAGCCTTACTAACCACGAACAATTTATTACCAGCTAAATTTGCAATGATGTACGGAAAATTTTAACCTCAATTTATTCATTACAATACTCGGCTTCGCCTCTTATTGTAATTTTCTTACTCGTGTCTTAATAGCTATCATTAAATGCTCATTGCTTAATATACTATTGATCAACTGTTCTAGTGCAAACAGATACTTGTTCTTTCTTGGAGATGTATATTGTTTCATCTAGAATTACAGAATACCATTTATTTAATTTAATTTCTGATAACAAATTGGACAAAGCGAAATCTTTGATAATGTTCAGTAACACATTTGCAATGTCTTTCGAAAGTCACTTATACTTTGTTTCATTATTTAACCATTCTCGTAATTCTGGCACATCATCGGAACCCAGTCTCAATAATTGAAAATAGTTTGATTTATCATCAGTATGTCCTCTTATTGCTAATCCTTGCAAAGTTAAATATTGTAAAGATGTTATAAATTTAAGCAATACTATGAGGGCTTGTTTCATTTCTTGATTTTTTTTTTGTATTTAAAATACTCACAACATATTTTGTTCCTTTACTAAGTGCATCTACTGAACTGCGATGTAATTTGGATTGTTCATGATTTGTAAATTTTTCACATGCTTTCTTCCAGTTAAAAGCCATCCTACACAGAAACACTGATGCGTCCGTTCATCAGAAACTGAATTGTATATTATCGCTTTCTTTTGGGAAGCTTCTTAACATATTTTTCAAAATACTTTGTCGTTCTCATATTTAATCCATGAAAATGTTGAACTCCAAGAAATTTTATATTTGCGTTTACCAACGGAAACTAGACAATCAAAGTGAAAGATACTTAAAACAATAACAATTTTTTTATATATTACTAGTGTTAACCGGGCTTTTTCGACTGGATTTGTCATAATCTTCTCCGTGCGCAGCGTTATTTGAGCTGTTATAAAGGTTATCAATGTTGTCAATGCCACAGCCGCTCGTTGAAGGAATTGAGGTTAAAGTCGACGGTAACTGATTTTTAGTTATTAAAAGTATCGCCAACACACAATTAGATTTCAAGTGTTAAATTCTTTCTAACACAAACACACCGACTGCCGACTGACTGATATGACATTTTACCAACAAAGCACAGAGCGATGCGAAATGCGCAGAGAAGAACAGTTTCGCGAAAAGTCACAGTATATGCACAGACACGATATGCAGTTTGCTTCGTGTGCTGTTTCGCGGAGCGCTCAAGTCTGGTGAACGCGCGGACCAGCCATTGCGGATTCTGGGCGCGTAAACAAATGAATGTAATAATTGTGCTGTTTGCTTATGTTGTTAGGAAAAATATAATTATAAAGATAAAATCCATTGGGGGCAATGCCCCCTACAAAATATGCTGTAGGGGGCAGTCGTCCCCGTGCCCCCTACAACTCGCCGCCTCTGGCTACGAATAATTAGTTTAGCGGCTGTTAAAAATTAAAGCGTTTCGATAATATTGTCAATTAATAAACAAAATTGTAGATAAATTGGTGGCAAATATACGATTTCGTGTAATAACCGCCATGATATTTTTTAAAAAATATTTGTGAAATATAATTTACAGTTTTATTATAACTTTTCCACCATGCACTATGTAAAGAGAATATAACTGAGTTACTATCGAAGACGTAACTTTAGTTATAACGACGCAAGGGAATCAAATACATTACATCCCCCTGCTGAATAATGATAGATAGATACAACATTTCAATACATAGAGAAAGGAAAGAAGAACAACCGTTGTGGTGTATGTTGTGTTGCATATTCAACATAATTACGCCTGCTTACATCCAATTTGACAGTTGACAAAACTTCACTGACTGTACTGTCAAAAAATGAATAAGTTGTAAATTTGTGTCTTTTCTTAATCTTTATAATGAGTGATAGTGAAATCAAGATGATATGTTCGAGAATACTGCTCCAAATTGTAAACAAACCGCTACCTCCACAGCAAACCAGTTACTCCAATAAAAATCCAAGGCAACACGGGAGCAAAGTAATATTACAGTCTCTACATGGTTACGCAATATCTATGTCTCGATTGTAAAATATTACTTTACTCCTTTGATACGTAAATAGCTGTATATTGTTGAAATTGATTCTGCTAACCTCAAAACGACAACGCTATTAGTTTCAAACAATGTTATTAGAGAAATATCTTTATATTGTTTTCAATATGTGCCCATTTTTACAGATTTCTAATAGATATGTTTTACATGCTAAAAAGGCCAATAAAATTTTCAAACGTTTATTGATTCCATATATAGTATTATTTCCGCTGTATGATGGATCCTATAAAAATTATAATTGTTTAAATTTCTCTTCTTAACTACTGCAGAGCATGTAGATCGCATTTTGATACATATTTATTACGCTAAATAGACAAATGCTTTTTCTTATCTTTCTCTCTTGTGTATTGAAGTTATATTAGATGGACTGAGCGATAATCATATTGTTATTTCATGTTATAAGTATACCTTGTCTCAGAATAAGAAGGAGTGATTTAAATATCGCGCCAAAATGGTACATATTTTTAAGGTAAGACTTTGATGGTATATTCTGCCGTTCGATAGATGGCGCTATTTTTTTGTTGTTGGTAGAATTGAATTTGGACATATAAACATCATTTCTCTTTGAGTTTCGACGTAGGCCATTTTTCGGTCCCATTCGCACTAACGATCTCTTCTGTCCAGACTTTCTTATACAGGGACTTTAACCAAATCAAACTTATCGCGCCACCCAACGGAAAGGGTAGAACAACGTCTGCCGGCTGGCCCGGCATACCGTAGTCGACATATTTTAATTTCTGATACGAAAGTAGAAAGAGGAAAAAAGCGCGACGAAATAAACTAAAGATAAACATAAGCGAGGCTGCCAAGACAGTACACTCGCGTGAGGGTCTCCCGACATCGACACTGCGTTGCTCTCCCACCACTGTTAGCAAGCAGGCATCGCTGCATATTATAAGGTCATATTCTGCATGCGATAGAAATGTAAACCGAAATTAAAATTTAACGACTACGGTATATAAATTTACGGTGTATATTTTAAATTCAGCCATTTTTTATAGTGCTTGTAATACCACTAACTTTCCGATTTATTTACTCCTTATATATTAAGTTAATTTGCAAGATACTGTACGTGTTCACTTCGTTAAACCTTTGTCTTTTTGCTTAAAGCATATATTTTACATACTTTGCTATTTTTTTCGCATATTTGTGTCCCTCCAAAACCTTTTCAAATGCAGCCTTAAATCGATAGTTTTTACATTAGCTTAATCCAATGTAACAATTTCAAACAGTACTATGGTTGAGAATATGATCTGTTTCGAGTCAGGTTTATCTACGAATTTTAACTACTACAAGCATTCTAGAGAACCGCACGGCGTGACATATGTTCCCAATTATAACTAATCAGTCTTCAATGTGTATTAACAAAGAACTACTATTTTTATACCAAGAATAACCACGGATTAAAACTATGAAAGAAGTTAAAATAAAAATTGATAATTGCGCACGTAAAACTCATGATATATAAGAAAATATTGCTGTTATATATATATATATATTGTGGTAGTACTGGGTACTGACCATCAATATTTATAGTTGGTTATGAAAAGAGTTGTATTTTGATATTAAAAGTTTAAGAAACTTATAAATATAAATAGTATTATGAAAATTGATGTTTATTATCCTAGTATTAATATTTACAATTGTTGATTTGATAATGTAGTAAAGTCCATTGGTTAAGGTCCATAGTTCAGCAAATGATACCAAAACCTGTAAAATAGAGATTTTGATATTAATCGTGTGTTTATTTTGTAATATAGAATTGTAAGAACTTGTTCAATTGTCTTAAATGATGAGAATTGATTTTCAAAAAGGAAACTTTGTATAAAAGTAACGTTAAAATAGATAAAAACTCCCGCCATAATTTAATTAGAGGAAAAGTCAGTGGTTGACAGATTTTGACATTTACAGAATTTTTGAGAGAGTATATTTTAAAATTGTTTTGAATACTGAAATACATTTATAAATTCATGGTGAAAATTGTTAAAATATGAATATTGTAATATAGAAAAGCATACAAGAGAATATTAAAATAATAGAATGTATTTTGAATATCATTAAGAGGTGTTGAATAGAGATTGGTCAATTCAAATATAGAAATTATCACTAAGGTAATTGGGGAGTAAATAAAGGGACTTCTTAGAAAATTCTGAGAAGAGAGTTGATGAAAATTCGGTACGAAGAATTTCGACCGTATTTTCATACATAAAAGTGCATAAAGAACATATGGTGTATAGGAAATCAATATTCTGTTACTGGGTTATATAAAATATAAATTTAAACTCAGTATTTGTACATCATTGCTGCAACGTAGGCAGTATAAAGTGATTTGGATAGCAAAAGAAGAGTTGAATGAATATAAAACATAAAAACAAATAAAAGTACTCACCATTAAAGGATATAATTTCTTGGGGAATTCCAGTAGCACGTTACAGTTGGAAAGAAAAAGGAGAAGAATATATCCATAGCAAGAAGTTCATTGTGAGAATATTCTTGAGCGCAGTTCACGAATATTAGAAATATAAGAAGTACATATCCAATTAAATAAATCCAGCCGAGGTAGGCGTATAACCAGTTTAACTATTGAGCGACCATAGGTATTGAAGATTTTCCTGGGACGAAGACACCGAATAATAGGATCCTTGTACCTGCATATCCAGTAGAATATCCAGCACGAACACTTGTAATAATTTTTCCGAAGCATAAACAGCTGGTAGTTTGTGGAATCCCAGTTCTAATGATGCTACAAAGAGACAAGAATCAACAAATCAAAAGGAACTCCATAATAAGAAGTTACACAAATAAATTATAAGGTTGTATTATTTGATTGTTCCTATTAATATGAAAATCTCTTTAATTTAACGAATTGACACAGAATAGATTAAAATTAAAGGACTAAATGTATCAGAAATTAAATCTTGAATTATAAACAACGGTTACATAATACTATTTGAATTAGAAATTATTGGTATACATTTTTAAAGTTTATTACATGTTGTAAATTAAACTTACCTTGAAAAATAGGGTTAGAATATCAATTCCTATCATAACCACAGATATAAATAACAAGATATTGGACAAGTTTAATAAGAAATTGTTAAATATACTGGCATTTTCATCATATACATGATAATTGTATGTAATTTCTCAACAGCACATTATATTTATTGTTACTCAACCATTTTTGATTTTATTTACGTAAAGGTATTTGATAGGTTAACATTCTGCAATTCTCATAGTATTTGGACCTCCTAAAAATAAAATAAACATACCAATTAATGTATTGGGAAGATATAGAAATAGTATAAAAGTAACTTACCATTCTATTAGATAAGAAATGATGTAAATTAGAACTTGATTTGAATATAAAAATATTTGTATCAATTAACGAAAACAGTTATTAAATTTATCAAAGTTAGTTCACATGAGTAGCGGTAAAATCGTTTAGTTGCGGATTACCAACGTTTAGAGTGAAAAGAACTTGGACAATAATCTTTCTTAGATATTTTAAAGAGACAGGTCCGGACTAAGATTTTTATAATTAATAATAATATGCAAGTATTAGAATTTTTTTTTAAACGACTGAGTTAGTTAGGGCATATAAATATTTGATTTATAAACAAGTAAAATATAATATTGAAAATATTCTACGTTAATTTTATTGGCTTACCCAACGTGTGACGTAGGAAGAAGTTGAATGTCTAACTTAGGGTGTAATTAAGGGATTATTTGGGTGATTGATGGTTATATTAGCTTGATTTTACTTAGATATTTTTATACACTCAGGGTTACGACATTAATATGGCTTCCGAACGTGGGGCGGTATAAAAGAAACTCGCAAAGATTGTGTTTTGATATTTTATTCTCCTGATTATAATTAGGTAAATACATTTTTCAATACACAAAGATTAACAGTATAATAAAACCAGAAACGTAAATACAAGTAATTTTTATTAAATTGTTGTTACATAAAATTATATAAACATGAATACTAGGTCTAAAAGCAGTTCTGTAATAAATAGGCCAGAGTCTTCAAGCGATAGTGAGGACGAAACACAACAAATAGGTAATATGCAAGATGAAGGAGATATACCACAGTTACAGGAAGAGACACGACAGTTAGAAGAAGGACATGATAGGGGTGATAAGACGCAGATACAAGGAGAAACTTCGAAAACAGAGATGTCGAATTCTTCAATAGACATGAGATTATTTCAACAAATGTTTGAAGGGTTGAAGGAGTTGAGTGGTAAATTTGATAAGACGAGCGAGGAAGCTAAGAAAAATAGAGAGGAGGATAATAGGAAAAGTGAGAAAAATAGAGAGGAGGATAAAATAGAATTAAATGGAAGATTAGACAAATTAGAGAAGGCAAGTGAGGAGTTGAGTGGTAAATTAATAAAGGCAAATGAAGAGAGTAAGAAAAATTTGGTGGATATAAAGGAAGAATTAAGAGGAGAATTAGTGAAGGTGAATGAAGAATTATGTGGCAAGCTAGATAAGACATATGAAGAATTTACCAGGAATTTAAATAATTTAAAAGAAGAAAATAAAGTTATTAGAGAAGAAAATAATAAGAAGCTTGAAGAATTGAAGGTATCGTTATTGAATAATACACAAGATAGTATTGACAAAGTTGTAGTAGATATGAACGAGAAATTTATTACCAAAGAATCAGAAGCTATAATTTTTATTACTACTGAAGTTCAAAGGGTAGAAAAAGATGTAAAGGAAATTAAAGGTAATTTAAGTCAGTTGGAAGTAGATAATGTTTCAAAACATAAAGAGATGGCTGAGAATTTAAAACAAGGATTGGAAAAGGTAAATAAAGAAACTACTGATCAGGTAGTAAGAATGGAAGAAAATTTGAATAAGAAAATAGAATCAACGGAAATAAATTGTATTAAAGAAATACAAGCAACTACATCGACTACTGATGCACAGAAGTCTTGTATGGAGGGAATTTTAAAAGAATGTGAAGAGCAGAAGAAGAAAATACAAGATTTGTTAGTTCAAGCACAGAATGTTAGGATTTCAAATGGTAATAGTATTCCAGTGTATAGTAATTTGAATACAGGAATTAGGATAGAGAATATCATGCATTTTAGTGGTGATAAATTATCTACACATCCTATGGCTTATTTGACGAATATTTTAAAATACGTAGAGGATTTACCAGATTTCAAAAGTCAAATGAATGTCATACGGGCTACATTAAGTAACGGAGCAGATGTTTGGTTATTACGGATGGAGGTTAATATATGGGTTGAAGAAAATTTGATTCGAGAAGAAACATATGGTACATTGAAAAATAGAATAAGATTAAAATTGATAATAGAAAAGATGTCTCGGATAATGTATGCTATAGTATAATAACATGAAAAAATATGGACATGGCGGATACTTTAGGGCAGTATTCGAAGGTACTAGCGACACCTTCCTACCATAGCTACTTCAATTTAACAGCCCACATTTATATATGGACATGGCGGATACTTTAGGGCAGTATTCGAAGGTACTAGCGACACCTTCCTACCATAGCTACTTCAAATTAACAGCCCACATTTAATAATAGACATGGCAGTTGTATACAAGGGCGACAACTGATGGTACCAGCGACACCATCTTACCAGAGCTACAACAAGATAAAAGCCCTCATAAAAATTATTATACCCGAATAAAGAATTTGGACATAGCGGATACTATAGGGTAGTATGTGTTGGTACTAGTGACACCAACTGTTACAAGAGCTACCACAAAGTACAAGATAATAGCCCTCATAAAATTATCTTTCCCAATTTAAGGACATGGATATAATATACAGATATTCCCACTCGATTATGAGATAGGGGCAGGATATAATTTTCAATAATAGAATCACTCATATAGTATGTTTACCAAGACAGAAGTATAGAGATAATTCTTGTAGGTGTTAAGCATCACCAATTATCAAGGATAAAATTAAGAATACAATGACCAGAAAAGGACAAGACCCTTATTACAATATTTCTCAAATTAAATGTTAGGAGCATGAGAGTTGATATTATTAGGGGCATAGAGATTGATTAAAAGACAATAAAATGATGGTGAATTTAGATATTTCACTTATAACCAGGGCGACTACAAATAATACGAGCCCATATATGAAAGGTTTCTATTTGATAATAAGGTAGGGGCAGGAATTTTTCAGAAACTCGTCCGGAAGTTTAATTAAGGTATAGAAATAGGAGCGTTATTAATATTAAATTTAGTATCATTATTTATTAAAAGTTATTCCCTTATTTCAAAATATGTGTATATAGTAGAAACAAAAAAAAAATGATGTAATATAAGTTGATAATATAAGAACATGTGTGTAAAAGAAAAGGAATTTAAAGAAGATAACTGGAATTGTAAGAAACTTAAAATAAAATAAAATTGTCTATGGAAAGAAAATATTATCAAGAAAAAATGTATAAGAGTATTTAAAACTAAGAAGATAGACTACGATGAGTTTGCACAATAAAGCAAATCGTGTGAAACATTAGGTGAATAAGAGAATATAATTATAAAGAAGAAAGAAAAAGGGCCTTTTACGAAGAAATATGATATTTGAAGTAATTATAAAATGCTTACTATAATAAAGTAATATAAAATGATCCATGAAAATATGGTATTATAAATGTAAAAATGTATGAGAAAGGGTAAAGAAACCCAGAGTTGTAAAATGTATATGACAAAAAAAATGACTACATATTATTTAAATGGTAACGTACGCCAATAAAACGTAATTATAAGTAAAAGCTTTCGTATGATGAAAGTAAGGGACAAGACGAAAATGTCTAATAAGGTATATAGGGGAAATGTTCGAATAAGAAAAAAATAGATAATAATTAATAATGTGTAAGTGAGCATGACTAAAGCATATTTCAGAGAGGCAATTTTAAGTTCCAAAGAAATAATGGAAAAGATGATTTAATATTCACCATAATGTAACAAAGATATTACATATGGTAGTTATAATAAAGTTTTCATATACCGTGTGGCCGCCGTTCATAGCGCGATGCATGTATTAGTAACTACTGGTCGACTATAAATGGGCGTGCCAACTTGAATTGCCACACCGACAGCGGGCGTATAAGTTATACGTATAAATGTATTCGTAGGCAAATCAAGTGAAGAGCAGTGTAATAGGTATTGCGTTCCCGTTGTAAGTAATTATTTGTAGTTGTTTGAAGCATCAGATAATCACTGATAATATGTCAGTGAAGTAACTCATCACAGCTTCATAAACAACATAAAAGAGCAAAAATAAATAATAAATAACTCCTTGACTTTAAAATAAAAAAAACTTCTTAACTAAAATAATATTTTTCAACAAATATTATAATCTAAAAACTCAACTATAATAAATTACTGAAACATAAAATATTTACTTCTTAAAACAGAATTGTAATTCAACATTGCAATTAACCTGTAATTAGCTAAAAAAATGTTATTCTTAAGCAATAATAAAACTCGAACTGACGCCCATATGTGGAAACGACTGCCCGACATGCCCGACTACACCGTATAAATCTGGATTTTTTGGACAAATACGAGTGCATCATAGGCATATGCGAATACTAGCTCTGTTGTAATCCAGTATAACACTGCGTCTACTTGTTTACCGTTCTAATACACAGATATCTCTATCTGTTTCGCTTACTCTACAGTTATCGCGATAATGCAGACGCACGCGGTCTTATGGTATGTTTTAAAATCATGATATAGAGGTATACAAAGAGAAAATATTTTATACAGAAATTGGAGACAATAAAGTACTTACAGATAACCAGATATTTTAAAAAAAAATTATTCTTAGAATATAAATAACATTTTTGAGAAAAATAATTTTCCTTATACCAAATACACGTAATAAAAAAAAGACAAAAAAGAAACTTATGTTACAGTCAAAATAGTTATAATAGTAATACATGTATATAGTTTTGCATAGAGAATATAGTGATGAATTGTTAAATAAATTTATGATAAAGTTGACATGATGAAAATGGCATATGGTTAGAATAATACAGACATAGTGCTAGAATATAGCAAGCATAATAATAAAAAAAATGTTACGTTAAAAGTTGTCAATAGTGTAAATGTTTTATATAGGTGACAGATATTTTATTATTACTTAAACAGAAAATTTCTTATTTAATAAATGAAAAATTATTCAAACCTGTTGAAATTTTACATTTATTAAAGGGGCAAAATGTGGTAGTACTGGGTACTGACCATCAATATTTATAGTTGGTTATGAAAAGAGTTGTATTTTGATATTAAAAGTTTAAGAAACTTATAAATATAAATAGTATTATGAAAATTGATGTTTATTATCCTAGTATTAATATTTACAATTGTTGATTTGATAATGTAGTAAAGTCCATTGGTTAAGGTCCATAGTTCAGCAAATGATACCAAAACCTGTAAAATAGAGATTTTGATATTAATCGTGTGTTTATTTTGTAATATAGAATTGTAAGAACTTGTTCAATTGTCTTAAATGATGAGAATTGATTTTCAAAAAGGAAACTTTGTATAAAAGTAACGTTAAAATAGATAAAAACTCCCGCCATAATTTAATTAGAGGAAAAGTCAGTGGTTGACAGATTTTGACATTTACAGAATTTTTGAGAGAGTATATTTTAAAATTGTTTTGAATACTGAAATACATTTATAAATTCATGGTGAAAATTGTTAAAATATGAATATTGTAATATAGAAAAGCATACAAGAGAATATTAAAATAATAGAATGTATTTTGAATATCATTAAGAGGTGTTGAATAGAGATTGGTCAATTCAAATATAGAAATTATCACTAAGGTAATTGGGGAGTAAATAAAGGGACTTCTTAGAAAATTCTGAGAAGAGAGTTGATGAAAATTCGGTACGAAGAATTTCGACCGTATTTTCATACATAAAAGTGCATAAAGAACATATGGTGTATAGGAAATCAATATTCTGTTACTGGGTTATATAAAATATAAATTTAAACTCAGTATTTGTACATCATTGCTGCAACGTAGGCAGTATAAAGTGATTTGGATAGCAAAAGAAGAGTTGAATGAATATAAAACATAAAAACAAATAAAAGTACTCACCATTAAAGGATATAATTTCTTGGGGAATTCCAGTAGCACGTTACAGTTGGAAAGAAAAAGGAGAAGAATATATCCATAGCAAGAAGTTCATTGTGAGAATATTCTTGAGCGCAGTTCACGAATATTAGAAATATAAGAAGTACATATCCAATTAAATAAATCCAGCCGAGGTAGGCGTATAACCAGTTTAACTATTGAGCGACCATAGGTATTGAAGATTTTCCTGGGACGAAGACACCGAATAATAGGATCCTTGTACCTGCATATCCAGTAGAATATCCAGCACGAACACTTGTAATAATTTTTCCGAAGCATAAACAGCTGGTAGTTTGTGGAATCCCAGTTCTAATGATGCTACAAAGAGACAAGAATCAACAAATCAAAAGGAACTCCATAATAAGAAGTTACACAAATAAATTATAAGGTTGTATTATTTGATTGTTCCTATTAATATGAAAATCTCTTTAATTTAACGAATTGACACAGAATAGATTAAAATTAAAGGACTAAATGTATCAGAAATTAAATCTTGAATTATAAACAACGGTTACATAATACTATTTGAATTAGAAATTATTGGTATACATTTTTAAAGTTTATTACATGTTGTAAATTAAACTTACCTTGAAAAATAGGGTTAGAATATCAATTCCTATCATAACCACAGATATAAATAACAAGATATTGGACAAGTTTAATAAGAAATTGTTAAATATACTGGCATTTTCATCATATACATGATAATTGTATGTAATTTCTCAACAGCACATTATATTTATTGTTACTCAACCATTTTTGATTTTATTTACGTAAAGGTATTTGATAGGTTAACATTCTGCAATTCTCATAGTATTTGGACCTCCTAAAAATAAAATAAACATACCAATTAATGTATTGGGAAGATATAGAAATAGTATAAAAGTAACTTACCATTCTATTAGATAAGAAATGATGTAAATTAGAACTTGATTTGAATATAAAAATATTTGTATCAATTAACGAAAACAGTTATTAAATTTATCAAAGTTAGTTCACATGAGTAGCGGTAAAATCGTTTAGTTGCGGATTACCAACGTTTAGAGTGAAAAGAACTTGGACAATAATCTTTCTTAGATATTTTAAAGAGACAGGTCCGGACTAAGATTTTTATAATTAATAATAATATGCAAGTATTAGAATTTTTTTTTAAACGACTGAGTTAGTTAGGGCATATAAATATTTGATTTATAAACAAGTAAAATATAATATTGAAAATATTCTACGTTAATTTTATTGGCTTACCCAACGTGTGACGTAGGAAGAAGTTGAATGTCTAACTTAGGGTGTAATTAAGGGATTATTTGGGTGATTGATGGTTATATTAGCTTGATTTTACTTAGATATTTTTATACACTCAGGGTTACGACAATATATATATATATAGTGTAATCTTTAAATATAAAAGTAAAAGCATATTTTTTTAAATTTTATTAATTACTTACACTTAAACGTTTCTACTAATGCCTTTAAATATAGTAGCACGTTCATAACATATCGTAATGACTACATAGCTGCAGAAAGTAATTTATATGTTATTTATAATAAAAAATTGGCAACGCTCGTATCTCAGATCAATGACCTATCAAAAAAACATCAATTCATAAAAACATGACTATCAAATTTTAGGAACAAAATTATCTGCATTTACCGTTAGTCATTTTTGTTTTATTTATTTTTTATTATCTACCTACTGCACGACAGTATTATACATGTTATTATCTAATTACAAAATTCCTAGTTTCATATCTTTATACTGTTCATTTCTTAATAGGTGAATGTTTTTATTAAATAAATGCAATTTTGCCTGTTATTTCTACTGAACTATAAACTATATATTTATTTAAGATAAAATTATTCAAAAATAAAATAGGCAGACATATTCTAATCATTCATCAAAATAAGGAAGAAACTTAAAACATGCAAGATTATTATACAGCGCTTATTTGACCCAACCCACGAAGGTATGTTGTACCACCGCAGACGTTTGGAATAAAAGTTATGGGATGGGCTAATCAGACATGTCTGAATCATGATGAATGTGATTGTATTATTCTTGGTGAAATAATTGTTTTATTACACGATGCCAGTTTATAATGTGGATTACCGTATGGTATGGAAGCATGACTTAATTTTACGGTACGTCATTCCGTTCTAAATAGAATGATATGCGAAGAATGAAGTAATTTTCAATAGAGTCAGTTTTATTTTATGTTGTGCTTGCCCACTAGATTTAAACTAATTAATTTCGGAAAACTATTTTTGCATTCTTAAATTCTGAGGCTCTATTGTTTTAGTCACTGATTTGTTTATTTATATTTATATATCAATAAAAAGAATACTTATTATGTATACAGCTTCATACAGGCCATTCCGGCCACAGCTTTGTGATTTGTTACCATTTCCTTATTATTTTTTCTATAATTGTTTTTTGTCATCGTTTTCTTGGCTCTTTTCCTCTTATAATTACGTGCTTTTCATAATGAGATTATTTACTCTTTTCAAAATGACCCAGCCAGTGCAGTCGTTTTGCTTTTATATACTTGCCTCTTGTTGGTTTGGCATATGTTTCGTAGACTTTTCTGTTTGTTCTTCTATCATATCCATCCATCAGTGTTCTTTCCTCCAAAAAGTCTTTTTAATAATTTTTCTTTCCATCTCATCAAGCTTTTTTCTGTTGTATTATTTGTTCTTCTAGGTTTTGCATCCATACGTTGCTGCTGGTCGCAGCATTGTTTCATAGAGACTGATTATTGCTTTTCTGGATAGATGCTTTGATTTCGATAGATAGTTTAGGGTTCCGGGGCTTGCTGTTATTATTCTGACGTCTATTTTTCTATCCTTCTTTATTTCCCTCTGACTGGCGGTTACCTTTATAATAGTGATGGTGTTGAGTCCGAGGTTCTCCTACTCCTACTATTTTGCTTTTCTCTTGGTTTACTTGGAAGCCTATTTTAAACGCACCTTTTACTATTTTTTTGTTATTTATTGTAGTTCTTTCATATTTCTAACTATTATGGCAAGGTCCTTAATAATTCTTCAAGCGTAAATAAATATTTTGTTAGTCGTTCTTCCGCCCTTTCCAAAACCTGTCTGATATTCTCCTAGCTGTGATTCAGCTGCTATCACTTCAATATATATTAATTATACATAATTTTTCAACCGCATACGAAAAGTAATTTGTATAAATTCGACCAAATATTATTATTAGGGCTTTACCTATACATATGCGAATCATTAAGTATAACTTAACTCAGATTATATAACTAATTTGAAATTGAAATTTAGCCAATAGCGATTACAAATTTTACATCGTTACCATGTATTGATAAGTGAATATACTCTTGACGACGTGATATAACCGTTTTGGTGTTTCGCTTCCTCCAACAATATGAATTTTGTCATGGTAACAAGTGTTTTGAAGTTTGTTGATAAACGTCAAAAATATATTCAGCAATTTTCATGTTTTTTTAATTTTTTCGACGCTTTGGTATAAGCTGGGGGGCCGAAATAGATAAAGAAATTGAAAATTTGACAACGCAAAATACCGTTAAAACACATAAATATGTTTGGAAACAGTTCACCGAATTTTGTGAATAGCGAAATTATAAACTTTGTGCTCAAACGTCTGACGAACAATTAGCAAGTATTTTGAATGATTGGGCATTCAACATGAAAGATGCAGACGGCACCGAATACAAAGAAGGTACCGTGAAAACAATTTGGAATATTTCCACTAAACTTGTCCAGAAAAAGTTTTATGAAGAGTTTAATCGATAAACAAATCCATTCAGACGCGTGATTTCTGAAGATGCAAGAAAGGCGTGGGCAGCTAAAAGGAAGAAGTTATAAGCAATTCCTGAAAAAAGAAAAACAAGTTCTGCCACCCTTAAAACGGAAGAAATTAGCAAAAGTGTGTCATTTTTTGACGAAAATACGCCAGACGGTTTACAAAAAAATTCTATCAAATTTGTTCTGTGGAACTGGCGTGGCGTGGAAATGAAGCAGTCTTTTGCTTAATTGACTATTTCAAAGCAGAATGCGACAATTATGGTCAGCCGACAGGACGTATTGAGTACAATACCATATTTTCCAAAGACAGCACAAGGTGGCGAAAAACATACAGCTGAATCTAAATAGTTGACACCGAATAAAAATTGTGAAAATTAGTGTCCAGCACGTCTGTTGAAGAAAATGTTAAGCAAAAGAACACCAAACATTAAAAGCAATCGTCTATTTTTAACACCTTATCCTGATTGGCAGAAAACTAAAATATGGTATAAAAACTGCCCTGTAGACCTTAATCAATTAAGTAAATGGACATGTTCAGCGGCGGAAAGTATAGAACTTGATACAAAGAAGCAAAAAATATCTAATCATTCCAATCGCTCTTCCGCTGTTAGCATCTTGACACAATCTGGAGCAAACTTACAAGAAATTATTAAGATAACAGGCCACTCATCATCTGAATCTCTGAAGTCGTATCTAAAGCTTACTAATGAACACCATAGCAAGATACTTGAAAAAATGATAAATAAACAAGATTCTGCAAACTTTACCATCACCAGCACCTCAAATTCAATAAAAAAATTTCGTTAGTTAATTCTTTATATAATCGTAACGAATACTACTCGAGCAAACGAAAATAATCCATTATATAACCTCTTCACTCGACGTATATCCTTAAAACACCACTCGAGTTACGCTCTCGTGGTGTTTCGCAGAATACGTCCCGTGACTTGGAAATATAATCGATTATTTTCTATGCTCTTGTGATATTATTACAGATTATATTATATTTATAAATTTTTAGGGGTATTTACCGAAATGGTAGTCAATCGAAACACAATTTTTGAATTAATTAAGAGAGATTTTATTAATCCTGAATTGATTCGTGAAATTGTCATGATAAATGCTGTGATAATAGAGTCTCTGGAGATTAGACGACGAGGGTTGCCGTTTTCATGGACAGTGTCATTACAGAAGTATTCTTCGGTTCATGTCTGCAACTGCGTTTGCATCGACGCAGCGCCCAATTGAGGTTTTTGATGCACTTTGTGATGCCGAAGTTTTTCTTGAGAAAACAAAAGCCACGGGTAGGCAGTTTTCAAGACACTTGGATTGGCTGTCCTGGCTGCCATCAACAATGTCACCTACCGGGATTCGATCTCAGATTACGGAATCGCTATGAAGACAAAAGGAATTTTTAAAACCAATAATTCTAGAAGAGTTTTCAGTACCAAATACCAAAATAGTGTTTCCGCTTGTTCTGATTCTAAGCTATACAACAAAATGTTTACCACTTGCTCATTCGTATTGAGTTTTTATGTTGTTGTGAAGGTTTCTATTTCACTGATGGATTTGGATGTGTTATTTGACATACTTATCTTTGAAGGTTCTATCAATGTGTAGAAATGCCAACGATTTATGTTTAGATATTGACTTGTTTAATATATCGCGTGTAGGGATGAGTACGTTTTTGAGGCATAAACTGGACTGAACCATTTCATTTTTCATTTATGTTGTTATCATGCATGTATTTACATAGATTTATGTATATCTATGTATAATAATTTTATTATTGTGCACTATTTTCTATTTCATCGTATTATCTTGTAATAAGTAGCTAATACTGTTGGACAATAAACTACTATTATTATTATTATACCATGTTTACAAAGGAGTTAAAAACTGCTTATATACTGCTTCACATATCGTAACTGTAGAGATTTGCCTTTCTTAAATTGACCGTACAGTAATAGTTAGACTTATAGACTCTATACCACGGAGATGTAGTGTCGTAATAATCGCCAACGATTCATTTGTTGTCCATCCATATTCTTCAAATAAACTCATAACTTACCTTCTATTGCTTAAATTTATCATAAAGTTCCATACATGATTTGCCTACGGTATTTATGAAGCTCGTAAGACAAACTATCCGGTATACCTACATACATTTAAATTATTTATCACTTAGAAAACTGTTGCTATATTTTTGGCCAATACTGTATAATATTATTACTTTTGCATTTTCTGACGTCCATATATATTAGCATTTTTTCAACTAGCAATAGGGTTTTTTAAATCTTCGAGTTTCTTTTATTTTATTTTTGGGATAGCTTAATTTTTTATTGTCCAGAAGTTTTAAATTTTGGGAGAAAATGTCTTGGATTCAAGGAGTAGAATAATCAAAAATATATAAAATGTACACATCCAGAGCATTTTATTTTACAAGTATTACTTCTGTTCTGTTGCATTAAAACATTATGTCCGTTAAATTAGCGAATATATTGGAAAATTAAGCCGACATGAACTGTTTCGATACTCTACGTCCAATTTTGGTATCGCTAATAGACGCACGCTAAAACAACTTCGTGATATCATTGTCGGCTATCGTGATGCGTTTTATCATCACCATCATGATGAACATCACGTATGTACATACATATATATCGCATGGTAGTTAGCCTTTCTTCATTAGCTCTCCACGACGTGTGTCTCTAATCATCCTACGAGACGGCAAAGATAAATACTTAATAATTTCAAGATTATACCATTATATCCAGCTCAACGAAATAACTATCAATTATCAATAATTGCCTTCCGTGTATACGACATGCTGGACACACAGAAATAAAAAGAGAAAGAGAGTGAGAAAATACAGACGTTAGAGACGAAAACAAAGAGGAAAATTGCATTTGTTTAGGAAGAATGATTTAATTATGTGATCTATGGAATATGTAATGTTTTAATTGAATCTTACTTAAATGGAAAATATCCATTATGAAAATATGTATGTTTCGAAAGTATTTATTAAATTAATTGATAAACCGACATGTGTGATCTTTCATCTAATAATCAATTATTAGTCTGTACTTAAATTTTGGTTTATTCATGAGATGTCTATGGCATTAATGTAATTTGCTTATCACAATGTTTGTTTTATTTTTTGTTATAAGGAAATTATAAGGTATAAATATATGATTGTTTAATAATTAATAAGTAAAAAACACAAATTTTAGTTTCAAAAATATTTAATGTAGAAACTACATATGTTTCACCACACTGTGGCTTCATCAGGTGCTGAAAGTATACTTTCATCAAGCTTCAAATACTCGTAAAATAGTTTTATTAGCAAATTTGTTTGTACTTGAATCTGAGAATAATACTATAAATCTGTATGCAACTCAACGTAAAGAGGAAAAGGAAAAGAATTTGCATTAAAAACTAAAAAGCAATTAATTGTGGCAAAATACAATTTATCAGTTTTTTTTTAAATTTGTGTCGTATTAAAAATCTGAGTTTTGTATATTGACACTAACGCTTTGTATATCAAGAGAGGGAGTAAAACAACCTGCACTACCCTACTCACTTACCAGGGTTATTTTTTCGATTTTACGGACACGGTTGTTTTAAACCGGCTGAATTAACGAATGCATTTGTGCTAAGCGTGTTGTAACCTCAGTACCCAGGTTTCCGAAAACGCCAAGTACTCCTCAAGAGCCGAGAAAACGCGTGTCTGACTAGTCGCACTGAAAACATTCGTATTCCTTTGTCTTGCGCATCCCTAGTCCAGCTCCGCCCACTCTCACCCTAATTCCTGCGTCCCTCTAGTAATGCAAGTTGCATAAATTTCATTTCACAGAAATGCATTTAGTAAATGCCGTTCTTGAAAACGCTCTCTCGTATGTACAAAATTTCGGAGTTTTGGGCCTTTCGTCTTCGAGATGTACTCCACTTTCTTTTATTAATATAAGCGGCGATGTAAGATAATAAAATGATCATAAAAAATATTTATAACATCAATATTTATTAACTATTTTTAAAATATAAACGAATAACCCACATTAATACGTCGAAGAAATCGAACTAAAAACCAAAAGGGCAAACGGCTACTGTCAGCTTACGTTTAAAGCTAACTTTTGTTTGTTTTTGTGTCTCTTTCTGTGGAACATTCATTCAAAATTGTATATTTAAATAAATATTCTGCAACATTGTGAAACAAAACCAATAAAAATAAATAATGCTTCCTTTCTCGTTTTTTTTTTGTCCAGGATATCCTTTACCATAAGCAAACATTTCCAGATGTAGGAACATATTTTATGTGCATACTATTTTTATTTGCAAGCGTTATTGTAAATGAATTTTACAATGAGCAGTCGCCGAACGGTCGGTCGGTCGATTGATAGATAGTCTTGCAAAATAGTCCCGTGTTCCGTAAAATGACGGTCAACTTCAATGGAATACTCGCATCGTTTCAACACAATGAACAATCACATTTGTTTGCTAATTGCTGTGACCTACTTGCTGTACTCATATAATGTAATCCCTTGTTTATCGTTGGTGTCTTTAAAGAAAACAGTATTTTGCCTTTTCGTATTGCTTTTTCTTTTTTTTTTTCAAATGATGGTCAGGGAATGAGGAAGTAGGCATCGGTAAACTGGATACAATCCACTTACTTATTTCATTTGACCGATGAACATGTTCAATTACAGAAACTATTCTGAAGGAAGTGTTTATGCATGTTTACTAGGAATACATGAATATTGATACTATTACAAACAATAGTTGATATTTCCGTTTATTTTTACTAACAGAATTAAAAATCATGGTCGTCACATTTAAAATTAATATAGGCAGCTAGGAAATCAATAAATTCCAACTAATCATTTGCAGTACAGGGATATATCAGGAAATAACGAAACTGAAAATTTTCTTTTATTAAAACATATTGCGATTCAAATTATTCTCTATTCTCCTTGATTTTATAGTTTCAGCACATCATTCACTTTTGTACATACGTATTTAATATAAGTCATTAACATCTGTTGAGCATTACCCGTAGTAGCTGGTGTGCTTCACCTCTCAATGAGTTTGGGATGAAACAATTATTCAACAAATTAAAAATACACGATCTACAGGTATGAATGAAATACCGAGCAGCTTAATTAATTAGTAAATTAATAATTTCAGAGGGGAGACTTTTCTAAAAAATTAAAAGTTGCTTGTATTTGGGCCCGTATACAAGAGAGGCTCTAGATTAGATATGGCCAATTATCGTCCTTTAGCGATTTCTCTCAGTTTTTCTATTGTTCTTGAGTGTGCCATGTTGGATAGATTGCTCTCACATTTAGATAAAAATAAAATTTTAACAAGCACGCAACTGCAACGTGTATAACTTTAACAGGACTTCATGCTCTGCATGAATATATTTTAAGACTTTGGACACAGCAAAACATTCAGAATTTTTTGTGATTTAAGCCGTGCCTTTGACTCTTGATCATGACATTTTGCTTGATAAACTGGAAGGGTACGGAATTCGAGGTGTTGTTGCGCAGTAGTTTGAGTCCTATCTGCGTAATAGATTACAATTGGTAAGGATAAGACATAAGGCTGATGTATGTGTGAGAAATATAAAATCTTCTACCTTGTTGGTTGAGAGAGAAATGCCTCAGGGCAGTGTTTTGGATCCATTTATTTTTCTGATTTTTATTAGTAATGTTGGAGATTTTCTGGAAATTTACAAAGGTGAAGGAATTAGCAGTGATAACAAACATTTCCGAAACAAGTGTTGGCCGAATTCTCCATGAGCATTTGGGTATGAATAAAATTAGTGCCAAATGGGTACCGCGACTTCTTTTGGCTTTCCAACGTGAACGTCGAGTCGAATGTGCGCAGTCGTTCTTAAACATGTGTGTAGACGACCCAAAACCGATTTTGGAGTCCATTGTCACAGAGGATGAAACAATGGTTCAGTTTTACGATCCTCTTCGAAAAGGGAGTCCATGGAATGTCGGCGACCTGATGAACCTCGTCCCAGAAAGGCGAAAGTCCTTCAATCAACGAAAAAACTGATGGCCGCAATATTCTGGGATTGTGAGGGTATTTTGCTAATTGACTTTAAAGAGCGCAATACTAGTGTGAGCGGTACATATTATGCGTCTTTATTGCATAAATTAAGGGACAGTATTTGTGGAAAACGTCGTGGAAAATTGACAAAAGGTGTGCTATTATTGCACGACAATGCTCCCATCCATACTGCCATACACAAAAAAAAATTAATAAAGGTGCCTGTTCTAAAACATTCTATGCCCAACTATAAAATTTGTAAAGGAATTTAGCATAATTTTTAATTACGAGGTTAGGAAGTTTTAGTATTGCTTCGTGTTTCTTCACTTTTTCCAAAACATCTATAAACAGTTCTGAAAAATTCCTAGATTAATTTCTTTTTCAAGTAGTTTTGAACAACCACACGCGAGTCTAATATGATGACACTTCGTTGCTTACTGTTCTTGCTGAATCTTTTTATTAGTTACTCGAACATAAAAAATGATATTTTCACAATATTAGACAGCAATTTAACAGAGTATATATGAAGTATTTATGTACTAATTCAAAATTTTTGAAATGTAACGTTGAACATGAGTTAAAAATAGTTTAATGTTTTTCTTAAATCGTGTAATGATAAGAAATGGGCAAACTAAAATTAAAATAACATTTATATATAGAATGGACATCAATATACGTAGATTTATGTATTTGAAAGTTTAAACATTTAAATCATTGCCAACACATAAAATGTTTCACACTTAATTTCCTAATCAATTTGCCTTTGAACTTAAATAGATTCGGAAAAGTATTGTATTTCATTGCTTCGTTTCTGTTAATGTTGATAAATTATGGTATTAATAGTGATTATTTACTGTTAGTAATTTATTTCATAAATGACAAAATTTATTTATATTTTCTTTCATACTTTTTAAGGCCCAAGAATATAGTCTATTTGGAGTCCTTGTTATCTACAAAGCTGTTCACATTACTGCAAGACGATTTTGCAATCTCCTAGTATGCTGTATGGCTTGTTATTTTGTACAGAGTTAGTCACTTGAACACTTTTTACACTTTTTATAATTTGAGACTTCATTATCATCGAAAAGCCATGTTTAGCTGTTCCCAGCAAGCGATGGAAGTAATTTGTGGTGTTGATCGTACAGCATTCGGATGTATAATCTACAAATGACACCTACAATGTCCCAAAACGATTTAGTCTATTTTAGTTGACCGAAGAGAAGTTTAAGATTCTAGAATTAAGTGTGTACAGATAACTATCTTACAAAGGCTTCATCTTCTTAATAATGTTGTCCGATACGGTATTTTCGACTGTTCACGTAATCACATTAACTAGTACATTGTTTGCAATGACATTATTGTAAACCAAAAACGAAACATTATGCATTACTGCGTTACTATTGTATTGTGGAAATACTTTGACGTTAAGAGCAAAAATCCGTCATCATATATGGAATATTTCGTATTTTTATCTGATCTGCTTGTAAGTTGAATTCTATAACTTTTACTATATTGTTCACAAACGCGAGAAAGTAGGTATTTTTAAAAAGTATATTTTTAGTAATTTTCAGTGGCCATTTAAGTTTCCTTTGGAATTTTTAACTAGTGGATAATACGCAAATCTAAGAAACATGTGTTGAAGTGACATTAACTTCACGCACTGAAATAATATCTCTTCTGATTGAGCCCGTAGAAGTCTTTCATCATTACTTGTTATTTCATAGCAATTTTTCAGAAGCTAAACAATTTTTAGCGAAAAACCACTATATCTCAGAAGCAGTTCAAGATAGGCTAATACTTATAATTGGCCAGTTTAATCTGCTCTTACAGAGTTATCATAAAATTTTGTATCGGTTTGTCTTTGTGGAACACTCTTTAAATGCAAATATTTTTAAATTTAAAGGTTACCTACAATTTTTTGTTTTAAAAATTTGTTTGTCATCTTCATTGTTAGATACCAATCGATTTTACCGCTTCGCTGGGACACACTGTATATTTCAGAGCAAATTAGTATTTCAGTAACACGTTAATATATAAAATAATGTCAGATTATTTTCTAATTTAATAACGAAGTACCTTCGTTATATAATTCAGACAGGGATTACATCTGATCGCTATTAGAATTCGTTCATGGGAAAATATACGCATTACATTGCAGAATACATGAGTAGTGAAAAACTAATAAGATGAAATAGATAACTCATAGTGTACTAGATGTAGAGACCAATATGTTTTATTAAAACTGTATATAGAAACGCGAACAGATCATTATCGTCCTATCAAGCTGGAGTGATATGATATTTATTATCGAATAGATAACCAATAAATAATCCAGTCTATTTGTTCTTCAGAAAAAGCAACCATGCATTTTGGGTAGACAGCGACTCTTTTGTAGAGATTTCGGGATCCTGAGTGTAAATGTCAGTTTTCGGAACTCCGCCATCTTGAATTCTAGGTTGTAATAAGTTTTTTCATTTTTCTAAAAAGAAATTTTGTATACGATTATCCATTACTTTGATTTGTAACTTTCCGAGGTAAAATTGATTGGACTAAAATCGCAAAATCAGAACATAAATCTTGCCATTTTAACCTTGTTCTAAAAAGCAAAGAAAATTGGTATTCTGCAAAATCCATGTTTCCTTATACGAGGCTAGTTCAAATTTAAACCGGAATTTTTGAATAAAGGCGCGCAAAATTTGGTGTCGTAAAAGTGGCTGCACTGGATGTTAGACCGGTCTGTTACGAGGCGTCGAGAACAGCCGGGACCGCGTAACCTCGTTTGTTAGTGTAGTTAGAGCCATGAGCGAGAAGGATGTACCAGTGTCTGTTGCGCAATGCATCATCATTCGTTTTTTGGTCAAAGATAATGTAAAATCCGCGGAAATTTATAAAAAATTACTCGAGCAGTTCGGGGATGAGTGCCTCTCCAAGACTCAAGTGTATGAATGGTGTTCCGCTTTCCGAAAAGGTCGAGAAGTGGTGGCAAACTTGCCACATGCGCGGCGTCCCAGAACAAGTGTTACCGATGAGAACGTCAGCGCTGTCAAAACACTCATTTTGGAAGACCGACGCACCACGCAATATGGCTAAAGAAGTGGGCATCAGCGTAGGTAGTATTGAACAAATAATTCATGAACGGCTTGGTTACCGCAAAATTTCAGCCAGATGGGTGCCAAGACTTCTGAATTTTGAGCAGAAATTCACACGCCGGGAAGTTTGCACGTGTCTCCTACAGCGGTATGAAGAGGAAGGAGACAATTTCTTGTACAGAATATTCACCGCAGACGAGACTTGGGTTCACTACTATACGCCGGAGAGTAAACGCGCGTCTATGGAGTGGAGGAAGAAAGACGAAGGCGCGCCAATTAAAGCGAAGGTTACAGTGTCAGCTGGGAAGGTGTTGAGTACCGTGTTTTGGGACATTAAAGGAATAATTGCGGTTGATTTTCTCACTGAACAACGAACTGTGAACGCGCAGTATTATAGTACCCTCTTAAAAAACACGGTGAAACCTGCCTTACAGATCAAAACGACGCGATATTCCAATCCGTAGTGCGATATTGCTGCAAGACAACGCCAGACCGCATACAGCTCGGCTTACGATGGATACATTGAACGAATTGGGTTGGGAACCACTGGAACGCCCTCCTTATAGTCCCGATTTGTCACCATGCGACTATTACTTATTTGGTCCATTGAAAGAGGCACTTGGCGGACTGCGATTCGAAAGCAATGTGGAGGTAGAATCTTTCGTGCGCGAATGGTTACGTGACAGGTCGACAGATTTTTACGAAAAAGGCATCCGAAAGCTTCCGGAGAGGTGGCAAAAGTGTGTAGAGTGTGACGGAGACTATCTAGAAAAACTGTAAAAAATTTCAGCTCTGTAACTTACTAATAAACATATTTATAGCAAAATTCCGGTTTAAATTTGAACCACCCTCGTATAAAAAAAAATTGTGTGACTTCAATTTTAACTATATTTCTGATAAAAGAACATACATATTTGCCTATAATAGTCTATTATATTTTTAAGACTTGAAACACAAGTCGGATAAGGAATTATTCAGCTTCAAATGTATCTCCTACGTGTGCCAAATATAAATCGTCTGACGGAGTAGATTACCCGCAATATGTAAACACGCGTTCTGCTGTGTCTCATTTATTTTTATAATTGCAAGTCATCCAGGATGTGGTAAATACACTACCGTTCAGGGAAGAATGGGCACTTAATATAATTTTATGAATTCATTATATTGGCACAATTTAACCTTATTAAAATATAAACGAGGCAAATAAAAAAAATATTTTAAATCTAGGGATTCCGTCAATATTTTCAATTATCGATCTACTTTACTTTGTAGACTGTATAATATCACCGTTGATTGAAGGAATACATAAAGATGCGCAACTAACTACACAGCACTGAACGTAGTCAAAACTGGGTCCGAGATCTATAGCGATGCATCAATCGTTTGGGTCCGAGATTCGAAACAGCCCGAGACAGCGATGATGTTTCTCGGCAAGGGGTTTGCGGGACGACTTAACGGAAAGACACGCAATTTTAGTATAGCGTTGCGCATCTTTATATATTCCTTCAATCAACGATATCACTCTATCAGAAATACCTACGCTAATGGGTTAATAAACTTACGGCAAAAAGTCTCGGCGGATCCTTAGACCAATGATAGGGGCAGTGTGTATACCTTGTCATCTGTAGTAATTTCTAAACATTTTCAACTAAATTACAAGAAATAAAGTTTGAACAAAAACATTACACTGGTTTCTAATATATTTCAGATATTTGTATAAAACTTTACCACTTGTTCATTATTAAATATCTCGCAGTGATTTGTAATTACTTTACATATCGAAGCTTTTTAATTAATAATATGAGGCAATATTTTATGGAAAATTAAAAATATATACAGTGTGAGTCATTTTCGCGGGTAAGGCCGATTATGCCTTTATGAGTAAAGATATTTCGAAGCGTTTTTTTTCTTGTGAAAGCTGCTCATTGGGAGCACATTTTAAAAATATTTTGTATTATACTGAGTGTTCCATAACTGGCTAACCATAGTTATAGTTTTTTAAATGGAACACGCTATATATTATTGCATTTTTGTATTCCCCGTATAAAGTCAAAAAGTAATAAGATAAGTATAGGCCTAAAATCTAAAGTTTTTGACTTATTCCCATTTTTCTGAAAAATTCAATGTTTGTATAAAATTATATTTCTCGAAAACAACGTATTAATAGACAACATTTTTTGCAGTAATAAAAGCATGTTTTATTTTTTTACAGTTACTAACTGCATGTGCAGAAAACTGGATTAAAGTTACATGACACGTTTTTGTATACAAGTCATTTTTTTTAAATGGAACACGCTGTATATCAGTTCATTTTTGAATTGTTTATTAAATTTCATGTCAGAAACATGTAAGACGTTAATAGTTAAAAAGTGACTATTACTGAGCCACTGTCGCTTTTTGATATATTTTTGTCAGTTTTATGGTTTTAATTAATATACGAGGGTGGGTCAATATGTCCGTGACTTTTTGAATTTCCCGCCTTTCAACTGAAAGGGCAACACTGCTCCGATCAACAGACATCTGTCAGTTGACTCCTGTCAAAATTTGAACAAACTGCGTCATTTAGTTTGTTCACCAGCCACTTGTTATCCAATTATATAAATAAAATTAAAACCTCTTTAAAAATACAACATTTTAATAGTGCGCCCATGGGCGATGAGTTATCAACCTTTCGTGTCCGCTCCCTAGTTATAACAAAAGTGTACTAATTAATAATGTAAACAAAATGGTTGTGGCAGTTTATCTTATTTTTTTACTACAAAATCGGATCATATTTGACAAAAAATATTGTACCAATCTGTATGTGTCTACAAAACCAATAGAATGAACTGCGCCGTTAATGAACTTACAAGACGGTATCTAGGAAGCTTATTTTTAGTCCAAATCAGGTGCGTTGGACTCTTGATGAGCTGTTAAAAATAAAGTCCGGCACGGGTATAAGCGTTTATGACTTGACAACTCGAAAACAAAGTTGCAGTATTGAAAAGTAAAAAGAAGGAACGCTTACAGCTGTAGTGAGTGAGACAATATTTTGAAATTTGGTCAAATCGAAAACCGCTCTTTCAGTCTAAACAATTTAAACACACAAACATTTTACTGGAAAGATGTAAGAGAAACGAAATAGAAATTGATTATGTTATAGCTTAAGATAATAAATTGAATCTGTTCTTTTCCAACTAATTTATTATAACGATTCATCTTGATAAAAATATATTTAAATTTACTTATTTTTGTTTTAAATTAAAAGTTGGATAATTTTTATAAATATGAAGAGTTTAAAGACAATGCGGGCCGATTTTTTATACAAAAGCTTTTCTAAAATTAAAGTCCAAATACTTAATGCATGATGAATTTTGATTTTTTTTTATGCATAGATCATTTTAAATCAAGATTTATGTACCTTTATGCTCTCATGTTCTTATAATGAACAGCTTGCCAGGAATTAAGTATATTTATTGTTGATAACACTTTTTAAAAAGGATTTTATTTTTAAATACAATGTTCACAATATAATACTTAATAATTTTGAGACTTATTTAATGTTACAACTTTACTGTACTACATTACAAATAAGAATGTCCTAACGTCTATCTATCTACTAGAAGGAAGCCTCGGGGAAGCTGCTTTGTCAGCGGTTCCCATGATCTGTTTATCATGTTCCAAGAATTGTTTACGTCCAAGCACATACATTGTAACAATGGAAAATTACCATATACAGGTGGTTAATTAATAAGTGTATAAATATATATAATAATGCAATAATTGATTTACATAACTCCTCCCTCTTTAAGTTCGAAAAATTTGGGTTCCGTGAACGTCAAATTTTGAGATTTGTCCTTTTCCAATGGGGGAGTCGATTTCTCTTTTTGTGACTTCGTTTTTAAGTTTATAAAATATTTCTTAAGGATATAATACATTGGAATACATATGATTATAACAATGATAACTATGACTAACACAATATGTGAATTATTAAAATACGGTATATTTCCTAATTCTAATGGCTTAATTGATTCAGACATTGTTTGAATATTCTTTAATTCACTAAAATCTAATGTCTTTAGTTTCACAAAGTTATTTTGTTCAAAGGTGCTATTTAATTTTTCTAATTCTAATTTTGGAAGTTCAAATGTGAGTTCTTCGTGGGTGCTGTCTTCTTTCTGGAAGTATTGATCGTTTATTCTTACAGGATATTGATCCATGGAGATGACTGTGGGGTGATGTATCTTGTATAAACCATTATCATCGCCTTGTGTTTGAACTGTGACTGGTTCGACTGGAACTATCAGTATTTGATGTCCATTGATTTGTTGAATACTGGTATTATTTAGTTCGACTTTCATTGTTGGGCATGTGTTAGTACCATTACGGAGGATATCCATTAGGCATTTTTGATTTTGGTGAACCATCTTGCTTTTACAGTAGTAGTAGTTTTCTATCTCAGGGCAGATTTCGTTCGATGTCCAATAGTTATAAGTGTTGAACATAAGGAAAGGATGTTCGGGTATAATAATTTGGTTTTCAACTGGTATTGGATATAATCGAAAATAGTCATATGGATGTGATACAATAGGAACATGAATTTTGAATAATATGGTATCATCATGTAAGACTACTTGAGTCGCAAATAAGTTATAATAGTAAATAAAATTATTTAAATTTGGAATCTGATACGGATTATAAATTTTATGTAATTTACTTAACATTTGTTCGAGTTCTTGTGGTTTTAAAATTGATATATGTAATGTATTTAATTTAGCGAACGATATAGCAGTTCTTATTTCTTCTACGAGAGTTTTAATAAAATTTAATTGCATAATTAAACCATCTATAATCGTTATGAGAGATAGAGTTTGTTCAAATATTTTAGTCGATTCAATATAATCTGTTTGAATTCGATTTAATTGATTTGCAAGAGTGTCTTGATTTTCTTTCAATACTTTAAATGCATCGTTATATTTGACAGTAATTTCTTGAAGAACATTTGTTTGTTCGTTAATTTTGTTTTGTATCGATTTTTCTGCATTTATGATGTTTTTGATATAATGATTAATTTCGTCTTTATCGTCTTCGTCTAAGGTTCCGAAGATCCATTTACTTACTTTTCCTACAGCGTTTATTAGCGCTCGTTTAGTTCTTTTATTTGAATATGTGAATATATTTAGTTTTGCTTCAATGTCTTTACTCAATTGTTTAGCATATTTTATTTTATTTATAACAATTACATGAAAGTGATTTAATTTTTCTTTTAAACTGCTTTCAAGAGAATTTAATTCCTTATTTATGTTATTTATTAATTCAACGGGATGTGTCATATTTATGTGATATTTAAATGTATGTCTGGAGGTGATTAATTTTACTTTACCTATTTGTACAGGTAGTATAGGATTTCGTACTTCTTTGATTTGTATAACACTTTCCAATTTATTCAGAAGGGTTATTGTTAGAATTATTGGGATGATTATCTTCATTTTCTTTATCTGAAACAACATGTTGCGGTTTTAACGTTTTAATATGATATTTTTTATTTCCTAAAATTATTTTTTGTTGTTCAGGTAATATTTCGTATGTGTCTAATTTTTTATATAATAATGCGGATTTATTTGGTTTTTTACTCACGTCGAGTTGCGTTTTTTGGTAGATTGGTTTACTTTGATCAAATCTGGGAATTGTTTTACCTATGTTACGTTTTTCTAAGGTTTTTGTTTGTTTTTGTATTAAATTTTTGTGAATTTCTTTTGATAAGGTTTTTAAAGTTTCTGCATGATCATTTATATAGTGAGTTACAATTTCGTTCTCGTTCATTTCAAATGGGGTTTTTAAATTTAAATCGACCTTTAATATTTGAAAGGGCGTGTAATTTGTGGAAGAATGAATACTGTTATTATATGATAACAATGTATAATTTATTAAATTTGAAATAGGTACTTTTGGTTTTTGATTTTTTAATATACGTAGGCTTTCATTTAAAGTGGAATGAAATCTCTCCACGGGACTGTTGCTGTTTGGATTAAATGGTGTAGTATAATGTATTTCTATTTTGTGTAAAGAACAAAGATCTTGTAGGACTTTGTTTTTAAACTCTGTGCCGTTGTCACAGGTTATTTTACGAGGAAGTCCGTAGTGACTAAGAAAAATTATTAATTTATCTACTATTTCTGTAGCACATAGGGAATTTAGAGGATACGCTTGACCGAATTTGGAGAAGCTATCTATTATAGTTAGAAATGCTTGTGAATCAAATTTATAAGTATCGATATATAAATGTTCTAAAGGTCTGGAACCTATTTCTGTTGGTTTGAAAATTATTGAATGAGGGTGTCTCTCGTATTTGGCTTTTTGGCAAATTTCACACGAGTTAACATAATTTGTTACATCTTGGTCAATATTAGGCCAATACAGGTGTCTTTTTATAGCAAGCAAGTTTTCGTTTATACCTCGGTGATTAGTTTTCGTTTCGTGATAATATTTCAGTCGAAGTTGTTTTTCTTCTTCGTCTGTTACATCTGTTAATAATTTATTCGAAATAGTTAATTTAAAAGCGTTACTGTGAAATAGTTCTGACATAATATTAGAAAATACAGTTTTTAATTGATCGTTTTTAAAATATAAACAATACGTTATTTTAGGTTTTAAATACTCTTTTGTCAATTGTACAATTGAATTTTGAATGTTGTCTTCTGATAATTGCCATAGAAGTCGATTTTTGTCGAATATTAATTCTCGTATGCAACGGTGTTGTGGATATTTAGTAGTAGATATGATTATTTGATTTTTGTATGTATTTAATGCTTTTTCTGTAAATGAAATAGTTAATATGGGATCTTCTACACTAGTATGCGCTGTTTGTGAATCTGTGAGATTCTCATTGTTATTGTTCGTGTTTATATTAGGTGAGTTAAGTTTAATATTTTGCAAGATTTTAACCTTTGGTTTGTCTATTATATTTTCGGGGGTTTCATTGTGTTCGTATAATGATTCTAATTTAACGTTATCGGGAATTGGATCTGTTGGGTCGATATTATTTATTAGAGATACTGTATCGCAATTTTCTTCTATTGGATTAATTTCGACTCGAGATAATGCGTCGGCATTGGTGTTATTTTTACCTTTTTTGTATATAATTTTGTAATCGTATTCTTCCAATTTGAGTCTCCATCTGACGAGTTTCGAATTTGGTTCCTTTAGTGAAAATAACCATTGAAGGGGTTTGTGGTCGCTAATGATATTGAACTTTGTTCCAAAAATATAGGGGCGGAATGTTTTGACAGCCCAAATTACGGCTAAAAGTTCCTTTTCTATAGTGCTATAGTGAATTTCGGCGGGATTTAAGGTGCGTGACGCATATGCGACTGGTAAATCTTGACCAATTGGACCTTGTGATAAGATAGCGCCTATTGCAAAATTAGAGGCGTCTGTTGTTACATTAAATGTTTTATTGAAGTCAGGGTATTGTAAAATAGGATCGTTCATTAAAATTTCTCTACACGTTTCGAAACTTTTAATAAATTCGTTGGTGTGTTTTATTTGTACTCCCTTTTTTAAACAATTAGTTAGGGGTTTAGTAATTTTTGCAAAATTTTTTATAAACTTACGATAGTAACCTACTAGTCCTAAAAATGATTTAATTTCTTTAGTTGTTTTAGGTATCGGGAAATTTTTTATTGCCTGTATTTTTTTTGGGTTCGGTTTTATTCCATCAGGGGTTATGACATGTCCTAAAAATTCGACAGTTTTACAAAGAAATTCTGATTTATCAATTTGGATCTTTAGACCTGCATCTTTAAGCTTTTTAAATACTAATGTTATGTCTTTTATGTGTTCCTGTAAGGATGTGGAAAATATAATAATATCATCCATGTAAACTAAACAATTTTTATTTAATAGTTCTCTTAAAATATTGTCCATTACTCTCTGAAATGTCGCAGGCGCGTTTCTTAAGCCGAATGGCATTCTAACATAATTATAGTGCCCGTTTTCTACAGAAAATGCGGTTTTTTCGATCGAATTTGGATGCATTTCGATTTGGTGGAAACCGGAAGCTAAATCTATGGTGGTGAAATAATTACAACGACCTAATTTGTCTAATATGTCCGTGATGTTTGGCAAGGGATATCGATCGTCGATTGTTTTTTCGTTTATTTTCCTGTAGTCAATAACCATTCTCCATTTTTGTTGATTACTTGCATCGAGTTTCTTTGGGACAATCCATACGGGACTGGACCAGGGGGAATGTGAATGTTCTATTATTCCATCTTCTAATAATTTTTGTATCTGTTTATTTATCTCATTTTTATGAATATAAGGGTATCTATATGATTTAGTGTGCACGGGAATTTCATCTGTTGTTTTAATTTCGTGCTTAATTTTATTTGTAAACGTTAATTTATTTTTACTGTCATGAAATAATTCGGAAAATTGGGAAATTACTTTTGCTAATTGACATTTCTCTTCATTATTCAAATGAGCCGTTCTTAAATTGTCTATGGAAAATTCTGATGTTTCTAATTGATTACTACAGTTTATTTCTGTTTGCAATTGTTCTATATTAAAACATTCAAATTCGTTTTCTATAAAATTAGTAGCGTACGGTGTTAACATATCTTCTCCGATACAGATTGTTTGTGAAGTTAATAATTTATTAGTTAATTCAACTATCGTCTGATTATTTTTTATTTCTAAAATTCCTGGTGAAATAGTGACATTATGGTTCATAATTCCTAATTCGGGGATTATAATTTCGCAATCCGGTAATTCAGTATTTATTTTCTTTAAAATTGAACTTTGAGGTGGTATTTCTAATACTTGTGTATTAAATTCGCTTCGATAATATAGCGGTATTTTTATTTTATCGTTAAACAATTTTTTATTTTCTAAGTCTAGGTTTAATTTTAGTTTTCTTAGATCTCTTATGCCAATAATACCATCAAAATACTCATGAAAGGGGAATAAAACGAATTCTATGTGTCCTTTTAGAGGGAAAAATTCATTGAAATAGGGTATTTTAGCTTTAGCATCTGCTTTACGGGATCCTGCACAAGTTTGTATAGGTGTAATAGATTTGAATATTGTGTCGGGATAATATTTTTCTGCAATCGAGGGTCTTAAAATAGAAGGGTGACATCCAGTGTCAATTAATAATTTAATAGGTGGATTCTTAATTTGTATATATGGCAAGGAGTTGGGAATTATATTATTTAAATCTATTCCTTTCTTTTGGTTGAGGCTGGTACGCGAAAATTTCCAATATCCTCTTCTGGTGTTTTCATTTGTTCATTGCCTTCGTAATATTCCATTTGTTCGGCTGTGGAATCATAATAAATTGAAGGATTTGGGTAAGATTGATTTTCATCGATATAATTAGGGAATTCGTCCATTTCGTAATTTTCCTGGAATTCTGCGTTGTCATTGATCTCGTAGTTAGGATCGTAATCGATGTAGGGGTTTATTTCTTGATTAAATAGTTCTTCAACGATCATAGGTTGTTGAGGAGCATATTTTTGAAATGGTCTATATTGTTGTGAAAAAGCTTTTGTTTGTCTACTGGGTAGAGAACTTGTGATAGACATCGGTTCTGGTTTGTTAGAAGGTATTTTTCCTTGTGGTTTGAATACATTTTGGGGCTTTCCGAACACTTGTTGATTCGTAGGGAATTTTTGTGTTATAGGCCTATTTTGTATATTGATGGGCCCTGTGGGAAATTTGGATACATTACTATGTGATTGTTGTTGAGAGAAGTTTGGTCTCTGTGTCTGTGATGGAAAATTTGAATAGTAATTTGGTTGATAAGAGGTTGGTCTAGCGAAATTTTGTGGGTGGTATTTATTCGGATTCGGAGTATATGATGTTGACGGCATGTTTTTCATAATTTGTGTTCTTGGGTTATTTACAAATGATTTATTTATTTGAGGTTTATGCATTTGAATGGCTTGGTTTTGTAAATTATTAAGTCGCTGTGTAGCGTAATATTGCCTATGTACAATTTGACAAGCTGCAGTAAAATGTTCTGGTTGTTCTAATTGTAAGAGATATGTATAAATTCCGTCTGTATTTATCATTAACAAATCTATCGCGTCATTTTCTAATTGTTCGATTAAATAATTTTTTCTGACATTATTTAGTGTATCATCACAAGAAATTTTTGTTGCTAATCGCGTTTTTAAGCATTTTATTCTATCCATAAAATCTAATATATTTTCGTTCTTATTTATAATTGTATGTTTAAATTCCTGAGCTAGCGTGCGTCTGTCTAATCTATCTCCGAAATGTTCGCGTAAGGCGATTTTTATATCAGGCCACTCTTGTATATTTCGTTGTAATATATAATCTAATACTTGATCTTTAAGTTTACAAATTAAAACATTTGACACAAACTGTTTTAAACTATCGTCTTCTTGTCGATTATATTGATTATAAAATTTATCACAAATAGTAATAAAGCTCTCTAAATGTAAAGAATTACCGTTAAAAGTAGGTAAGAAATCAGCGTTAACTTTCGCTGCCGTTATTGTGGGCGTTCTTTCTTGCTGAGTTTGTACTTGTGGTAGTAATTGAGGTACAGCTGTTGTCGCATTTAAATTGATAGGTACGTATGGTACATTAACGTTTGGTTCGGACATTCTTCGTGTTGTAAGTGAAGATTCCGTTTTAGGCATAAATTTAAATTTAATTCTAATACTAATTTAATTCTAATTTCTTAAATTTAAAATTCTTTCGAGTTTGTTTCAAATTTCTTTTTCAAATTCAATGATTCTTTCTTTGTTTCTTTTCTTAACTAATATGCACGACTTAATTTAAGAACTTGAACAAATATTTCTCTTTACATACGTTTAACAAGCGCGAAGAAATTATTTGCGTCTTAAAAGTCTATAAAGCAAGCGGACGGTCAAAAGGATTGTTCAACACTTACCTTGATGTAATTATGTTGCTCCGTGGGACCTCGGTTATCGGATAGTCGATTAAATGATTGAAATCAACGGTAGCTTCTGGGATTTCTTTTTTTCCTAGGCTGCCTTACTTCTATCCTACTGACTGCGCCAATTAAGTATATTTATTGTTGATAACACTTTTTAAAAAGGATTTTATTTTTAAATACAATGTTCACAATATAATACTTAATAATTTTGAGACTTATTTAATGTTACAACTTTACTGTACTACATTACAAATAAGAATGTCCTAACGTCTATCTATCTACTAGAAGGAAGCCTCGGGGAAGCTGCTTTGTCAGCGGTTCCCATGATCTGTTTATCATGTTCCAAGAATTGTTTACGTCCAAGCACATACATTGTAACAATGGAAAATTACCATATACAGGTGGTTAATTAATAAGTGTATAAATATATATAATAATGCAATAATTGATTTACATAACTCCTACTAAAATCAAGTTATTTTTTTTGTTTGGTTTTATTGTGCCATATTCTACATATTCTTTGAATTATATTGCTGTATTGTAAATAAGATATATCCATGTTTTTTGTCATTACCCCAATACATCATATCTCTAAGCTCATTTTTAGAAAAATTAATTATAAAGTCAGGCTTGACAACTGAAAAGCAACCTATTGAATGTAGTCTATTCAATTCTCAATTTTGCGACAAATATCATTGCTCACTATATCGTATTCAAATAAAACAGATAGAGTTGTCAAAATTATATCAGAAAACGACAATAGCTCAGTAATGGTCATATTTATGATAATAACATCTTATATGTTTTTGGTACGAAATTTAGTAACCAATCCAAAAATGAACCGATATATAGGATGTTCCATTTTAAAAAATGCTCTGTTAGTCAGTTTTTTGCAAATTCAATTAGTAATTGCAAAAAAATAAAATATGTTTGTATTAGGACCTTTTATTATGAACAACTCTACCAAAAATTCTGTTCATCTAATACTTCGTTTTCGAGAAATATAAATTTATAAAAGCATTGATTTTTTTATAAAAATGGTAGTAAGTTGAAAGCCTTAAATTTTAGGCCTATACTATCTTATAACTTTTTGACTAGGAATTATGCGGGTATTACAAAAATTAACTATAACTAAAACTATAACTATGGTCAGTCACTAAGTTATGGAACACTCTGTATGATAGAAAATAATTTTAAACTGTGCTTCTGATGAGTGCGTATCATTGGAAGAAAACCGCTGTGAAGTATCTTTTCTCATAAAGTCACAATCTGCCTACCCCGCGGAGATTACCCTGTATATGATTATTATATTTTTATTTAAATGTATTCGCTTCTTATATTATTTCTTTCACTAGCCTTTCTGGATTTGTATTTGATTTGTATGATGGAAAGTCAGTGGAGTACATTCGAAATATGAAGTCACCAAGATGTATTAAAAGTCATGAGCCATATGGATTTCTTCCCAGGCAAATGAACACCGTTAAACCTAAGGTAATACATGTTTGGTAGATGAAATAAATAAAAAATATCATATTCTAGATTATTTAATTTGAAACACTTTAACACACTGCTACCAAATATAAAATTCCAAACGTGTTGTGGCAGCAGTGGCACTTTAATTCAAATCACATTTATGTTTACAAAGTGGTGTCAACTCTTTGACGTCTATGTTTACGTAATTTAAAAATCGATTTTAAGACAAAACTAAAACAAAGTTACAAAGATAATATTATCTTATTATGCTCTACAAAGTAGGTATTAACTGTACAAATTCATATTTAAACATATAATTACTATGTATAATCTCTTTTAGGTGTACCACCGAATAATCAATGAACAAAATAGAAAGTTCATATAAAGTACCATTATGAATGTGATATACATTATTAAATGAATAAAGGCGATTGCATAAATAGTACAAAAATTCAAATTATTATATTACATAATGAGTTAGAGTACATCTAAAATAGTACAAAAATTCAAATTATCATATTACATAATGAGTTAGAGTACATCTAATGTTATTTATGAAGTATACTGGGTGTTCTATTTCAACATTCCAGCAAAATTAATTATTTATTCAGAGTATGACGCATAAATTTGAAGAAACAAAATTTCAAAATTCTTACCCTAGTAGCACACAATATCGGGCCAACGTTGGCTGCTGGTCGTTTATTTGTTGGCCTGACCTCGGCGGCTGATATCAATCCGATGTGAAAGTGTTAATATTTTACAACGTTGGATAAATATCATTGCATGATATTGGCCTAACATTTTGCATAGACATTTTTCCGATTTGACATAAATCTTCTCAGGGTCAGCAGCTGACAATGAGCCGATTTAAAGCAAAATCGGCTGATGATCGTAAGGGAATATTAGCTATTCATCTGCGTACGACATCGTATTGCTATCACGATGCGATATGTATATGATATTATTTATATACATATATATGATGTTACGAAGTGATATAAATAAAATAATATATACCGCCACTTTGCCAACATTAAATTTGTAGTAAATTTTCATTATATCGAGTATTTACTTGAAGACACCTAAATAAATATTAATAACGCAATAAGTAAAAATGCTTTTACCACTGATAGAGGTCATTACGATTAATATTTTTGTATATGATAACATTTTCAGATTTGACATTTATTGTCAACTTTTAAAGATATTTAAAAGAAGAATGAAAATTGCCGAAATTTTCAGGTATCCATATCTTCGTAACCATTAAAGGTACAAGAAAACTAAAAATGGCATAAGGTAATAATTTTTACGTAAAATTTAATAAACTTAGTTACAAATTTATGGCACACTTAATTATCAAGATATAACAAACTAAAGTTTTTATAAGACAACTATAGCAAACTCTATATCTATGAAATCAGAAAAAAGACAGTATTTTTAAGTATCTTACTTATAACACATTTCTCAAAATTGTATGTTTTAAAGCAGGTACATACTACGTCACATATTTTTGAAGTTGAATACACAATGTTTTTGACAGACTCTCTATACAGCAGATTTACTTCCACCCTGACAATTAAGGTGAAAATATGATATTATTACAATTATAATAAAATTCTTACAGACACTTGCAAATAAAATTATTATATATCTGTGTTGCTTTCAGTCTGTAAAAGTTGGGATATTCCATTAGCAGTGCAATTAAATTGTATTGTATCCAGATTTGTCGGTATCCGGTCAATCCTACCGCCTTCTCTATCACTTCCTGTAGCAAGCCATCAGCCAATACATTTATCGTTATCCATATCAGTAGCGTTTTCAAAACGACGGGGTACTGCATCTGCGAGCAAACGTAACATATTTATTAATATGATGGTAGACATAAAATAGATATAAAGGGTGAATCAATAGCCGCTTCTTCGATTGCTCTTTTACTGCACACCACCTGCCGTGTTCAAGCAACCTGTGGGATGGGGAAACACACTATAGATTTTTTGTTACTTACATTATTAGTTTCAAAATGTGAAATTACTTGTTACAGATATATTGTCCTATTGTCTTCAATATGTGTCCATTAACACATCTTTCTATTACATATGTTTTATCCTTTAAAAATACTTATAAAGTTAAAGAATTTGCAATTCCCACATATCAATTCTCATATTTTACGCAAAAAATTTCAAATCTTGTTTAATACCTAATTAGCGTATTATTCCTCAGCATGACATATTGCTGTAGCATTGCAATAATTGTAACGTTGTAGCCTTAACGATACAAAATTGCATATCTATTCAATGAATGCTGGGATTGCATTAATATTGTTAAAATATTCACCTATAAATTTATAAATCTAATCCCTATTAACATTCAATTTATTTTTGTGAGTTCTAACACTGGTCTTTCCTGCTTTCATCTGGTGTCTTTCTTATTTAAGTTTTATTTGGATAAGGTTAATAATAAAATAAATTCTTAAATTTCATAAAACATTTATATTCATCTTTTAATTTAATAAACAATATCAAAAGAAAATTTATTGACAACATGTGGCTGTTTAAAGAATGTCTCTTCACAATTATAAAACATAGAAAACATAATTTTTTTTCTTCATAAATATGCTATTGCGATTCAAGAAAAATATTATTTTGCTATTTTAACCTTTAATATAATATTTTGTAGATTCAAAGAAAATAACTTTTTCCCATACGAAGCTAAATTTTATTTCAACAAAGACATACATTCGCACATAGTGCGTTGATGATCTAAAACTTTGCAAAGAAGAAAATATCTTGAAAATGACCTATACCAATCGTCGAATGTAAATATTCACACATAGTACTCCCAATGGATTGGCGCTTGTCCATCAAGAATATTTTATTTGTTATTAATTTTAATCAAGTTTGACCATAACTATCGTTAATAATGCCCAGTGATACACAGGAAGCAAATATTTGCACATAGTACCTCAAGTGCTCTCAACACCATTAACGATCTTCCCTCAATTACAATAAAAAAATGTAATTTAGCAAAATAATACTTTATTTAATTATTTATGATGTTTAACGCCTTGCTAAAAGTAAACATTTCCACATAATACCCCTAGAGTATGTCTTACACCATCAATACTGTATATTTATTTAAAAAAAACTTACTTATATTCCTCATACAAATCATCAAATTCTTTTTTTATTGATGTCTACCATTTTGATATATATATTTGAAAATGAAATTATCAAATGCAGCAAATAATTAAAAATAACTAAACTAAAACTATACTGGAATTCAGAAATAAACTTAATACATTCAAACTAATATAATATAACGTAGTGTATTAAAACCCCTACTATTATTTTCAAACGATATCAAAAATGTTTACGTCTAGTAAATTCGAAAGTTCGGCTTCATCTCCTCTCATCTCGTGCTTCGCGCTCTTTTATAACTTTTCCCCTTGAAACAAAAGACGACTATCCACTTAGAGCGCCACGACTGCTACACTAACATTTATGTTGGCATTGTCCAGTTCATATTTGTTTTCTATAAGTTTTTCCACAGTCAGATACACCTATTCTATTTTTGACATATAATGAATACACAAAATGTCACCACTTACAAATTGTTTATTAAAAGTTTATGCACACTTGAGATTCTTCATCTTCAGTAGGTATATTCTACTTCTTGTAAATCAGCCTTTTACCTCTCTCATTATTAATTATATACTTCCTTTTCCCGTTAATTAAAGTTATTCGTACTTTCTTCTTGTAGATATCTTTGTTGGTTATGATCGGAAATACATTGTAAACCACTGGAATCCTCTTCGTTAGGACTGCATTACAAGGAATACCGACTTCTACAGCATCTCCTCTACGTTCTACCCACTCACTTTCGGCTTCTTGTAAATTGATTTGCATACAGCTGTCAACAATGTTGATGTTATTTCTTCTTGCAGATTATTAGAACCACACAAGATTTATCCTGCTATCTTTGATGCCCTTACATTTATGCAAATAACATTTCGAAGATGTGCTTTACCTATACATCTAGTATATACATACACTTAGTAATGTATTGTCTCGGATAAATAACACTTTTTTGTATATATCCCTTAAAATGTTTTTTAGATATAAGTATCAGGTATTTATTATATTTTTAAATGTGATCATAAAATTCTCTTTTAAGTTAAAATCATTGTGCTAATTTACAAACTATTTCTATTCATTTGAATAGGTTTTCATAACAAGCATGCCGAATATAGCCCTGCTCGTTTAATTTTACGGCATTTAAATGATTCACCCTCTTCACTGTTCCGTCTTTCAACAACATCACTCTCTCTGTGTTATTTATTTTTAGTAAATTTTTATTTTTGAACAGTGTACATTTCTTAGAATATTTAATGCTATTCTTACACATTGCGAGAAGTTTGGTTCTGTTTTTGTATATGCAAACCATACCTTGTGCTCGTCTTTTCTATAAAATATAGAATGCATAGATTTATTTTGTGTTTATTATTTTATTCCTTCTTAATATTTCTTAAACTTAAATTACTATATACATTTTTCATAATGACATTGCCCCTTAAAGGTTATGCAACTCATTATACACCTTTTCAATCTTTAACTTTGTACTTGGCATACCTTAAACGATATATTTATAATTAAAATTTATGTTCTTATTCTAAAGCTTAACTATTTAACAATTTTTCTAATTCTTAAACTATTAAAGATCACGGCAATATGCTAGTTAAATAAAACAAGTTAAGATTGCTTAAATATCCTCTGTCTCTTTTAAACCACTACAGAGTGAGTAGATTAGATATTTCATACTCCAAGTATTGTTGTCAAATATTTTTAAGTTGTATATGTTCCTATCGTTTTCTCTTGCATTTAAGTCATATGACATGGACTGAGCGACGTTGCATATTATAATTATATAAATTAACGGAAGTATGGTAAAGAAATATTGGACAGACTATATAATATTATTTTGTTCAAAGCTAATTAATCATTTAGTGTCACTTCTGTTTCAGATAATATATTGTATGAGAAATCCAAAAGATGTATATTGTTCCTACTATGTATTCTGCAATTCATTCATGAAGTTCAGCGCTACCTTTGAGGAAGGGGCGAAATTATTCTGCCATAATAAAGTGCCCTTCGGTGACTATATCGACCACTGCCTACCGTATTGGAGTAGACGACACGATCTTAACATCTTGATACTCTTCTACGAAGATATGCTGGAAAACTCAAAGAAAGTTATTAAAGTCATCGCAAACTTCTTAGGTAAAACACTAACGCAAGAACAGGTAGATAAAATAGATGACTTCGTCAAGTTCGATAATATGCGTCGTACTCCGGGTATGAATATGGAATCTCTATTAGGAAAAATGCAAGTCCTAGATGTTGCTGAAGGAAAACATGTGGATGCTTTTCTGAGAAAGGGCAAGTCTGGTGGTTGGAAGGAACAAATGTCTTCGGAATTATCGAATATGTTTGATGAATGGGTTAATACAAAAACTAAGGGAACCGGTTTAACTTTTAAATATTAGTGTAAGTGAATTGTATTTTTTAATAAATAAATAGCAAAAATAATAAGACCTTAAATATAAAGAATATAAATTATTATACTTATTTCTATATCGCCTCCTAAAATAAACAACTACTAATAATAATAATACGCAATACCCTATTATCTAAAAATTCATTTGATAATAAAGTATCTAGGGGCGTTAAATCGGATGATGATGGAAACTCATAAGGTCCTTTATTTCCGATCAAATCCTTCGCTTAATACTTCTCCAACAGTTCTAGTACTACGTGATGCTGCACCATACATCTGAAACCATACACTACCGCTTTTTCTGCTGACAGTGTAAGTTTAAATTTATAACGTTTCTTAAGATGTAACTAAATCGCTCACTATTTAAATTTCTTCACAAAAATAGAAAGCAAATATTTTGTCTTGTTTACTAGCACAAAATATATTGAAACTCCAAGACTCTTGGAAACGTCGTTGCCTAACAACTCGAGGCTTATCATCCGATCAAAAATGGCTACTGTGCCAATTAAATATTCCATTTTTACAAAACTTTGATTCGTCTGTCCATATAACATTTTCTTGTGAAATCGTCTTCTTCTTGTGATTAATTAAAAACATCTGACGATACTGCAAAATGTGGTTACTATTTAAAAATAACAAGATATTGATATTTTCTGGATGAAATGTTTAAAATTGTTTTTTGATCACCCTGTATTATTTTGAAGAGTTTATAATACCGCATTTTAAGCAGTATACTTTTCAAAATAATTACCTGGAATTTTAAATATGTGTTTCACAAAAATTGAAATTCTTCAATAGGCAATGATTATTAGACAAACAAGCCTTAAAATTAACTCAACTCTTATTGGTTTTCTATATTTTTTAAACGAAATCTCGTCGTGATATACCCTGTATAGAACGGTCCAAGCTTTATCAAGAAGCTTCCAGAAACATCAGATCTTGGTGTTGGAACGTCATTTGTGCTTGAATACGCCGGTGACTTGTAATAAAAATGAAAGAACCTGAGGTTCCATTTGTTCTTTGATAATTCTTTTTCTTCTGTCGTTCTGCTAGAAAATTTGAGAGAAAAATATATGATTGGAACCGGAACTATTAGTAAAACAAGTATGCAGAAATCCGACGTGGCAGCTACGATTTCATCAAAATTAGAGATAAAAACTTAATTTTCTTGAAACGGAATGACAACAATATTGTTAGTTTTTAATCGAATGCATTCCCTAAACTCTGTCAGACGGCATACACAAAAAGAAAAAAAATATTCAAGTTGAGCAAACATGTGTTATGAAATATTATAATAGAGCAATATTCAGATCGAAATATAAGTTTATACTGTATCGCTATACGTGTGGATATGGCGGTACATAGTACCTGGTAGATTCATAAACATAATAGGGGAAAATAAATCAATAATCTTTCAGGGGAAGTATTGCGAATACTATTCTTACTTATAATAATAATGAGGTGTGGCCACCACACAACTTTCTTATACGTATGAGCGTTTCAAATTATACAAAACTGATCTAAATTGTTTTAAATAGTTTTAGGCTTCCCAGCCTTATTTTTAAAAAAATAAGCCTGTGGGTAAGTGGGTAACTTCAAGTTCAAATTTTAAGAATATTTCTATATGAAAATTATTCAAAATTCTATTATAAGTACTTCTATTCACTCAATAAATCTCTATAGAATGTATAATAATAATAATAATATGCGAGATATTCGAAAGTAAGTGCTGGTAGCTAGTAGTAATGTAAATGTGTTACTTCCGGTCCGAATTTTGAAATTTCATTTACACAAAAAATATTCCAAATCCTGCTCTAAATACTTTTGTACTCTTGATAAATATGTATAGCATGCATAATTTACGACATATTGACAGAAAATCGCTATTCGATAAGAGTAAAAGACATATGAATTTTTTATAATTTTTTTAAAACTTAGTACCTAGTTGACAAAAGTCGTTTTTTCACAGAAGTAAGCTACTATTTCCGGTGTGCCGATTTTACTGAAAATCTAATTAGATCTTAAAAGGGAAGGGAGATTATATTTGTAAATGCAAAATTTTAAAGAGAGAGAGAGAGAGATAGAGAGAGAGAGAGAAAGAGAGAGAGAGAGAGGGGGGGAGATGTATACTACGTATAAGCGCCGCCTTACCAAAAGACATACCCTTCAGAAAGCCTAAATACCGAATACGTTATAATCGATTGGGTTTGTACTCAAGACAAGCAAACAAGATGACACGTTCCATGTCATCTGAAAACCACTACAAGAAACCCAAAATGCTATGTAGGTTTGCATGTGTAATGTTTTTTTACAAGTTATACTATATGTGTAGGATGATGTTAATTGTGTAAAATATGCCCATTTTCCAATATGTACGGCAGCTTCAAAAACAACTTTATCAATAAATCGTTCTAAACAAAAATATAGGTAATTAACTGCTTTTTATTCATAATTTTAACCCAATTAAAAAAATATATTTCAGGGGAAAAAACCAAACAGGAAGATTATGGGCATATCTGGGTTAATGGTATAATAAATTTTCTAACAAGTAGTAGTAGTTTGATGTTGCATAATGTTTATATAAAAAGTGAGGAATTCTCATTATTTCGCCATAAATAACCTTGAAGAGTTAATCGCACCAATTTAGTGTTTCAACATATCAAGAATTCTGTCGTAAATCTTATTCTTACAAACGACGAATTTATAAGATTATATTTAATTTATTCTTATCGAGTTATATATTTGTCAGATAGATGATAAAAGATATCGTTTTAGCACGACATCGGTATGTTATTTACAACACACCAGATATGTATAATTAGTTTCTTATTTTGACTATTATTCAGGGAGTCACTTATAGTTTATAGTGAGTCATACACTCATCACCTGCATGAAAATGTCTTTCACCTCGAAGATAATGGAAGAAAGTGATGTTAAACAAATAAAAGAATGGTTTCCGTATCGCCATTACAAAATCGAATATAATCCAGGTAAATTTATATTGTCCGAAAGATATGGAGAGATATTACAAGACATCTTAGACTTTGAAGTGCGAGAAGACGACGTCTGGGTGTCCAGTTACGTTAACTCTGGTGCGTAGTTATTTCATGTTTCGCTTAATTTTTTATAGAAATATTATCCCTACCTCGTATGTTACGTTTGCATATTATTAATAATAAAAATACGTTATTGTTCAAACCATTAAAAAATGTATAAGCTCGGAATATTTTATTTTCGTATGTCCTGCCGAAAGTTGCCATTTCCGATAATGTATGTAACCATAATATACAAAAATCCTTATACCCATCTCATATAACTTCAATGTAAGAGAGAAGGAAAAGAGCATTTGCCGGATGATTCAACGATCGGATAAAGCAAATTTACTCTTTATTACTTAAAATAATAAAAAAAAAATTGGATAGAGTTGTTATTCCTTCAGAATTTAAAAATATATACACATATACAGAGTGAAATACAAATTATTGCCACAAGAAAGATATATTTTGTAAAATTGAATATAATGTATAAATTGAAATTTTTCTGCAAAGTATTATTCTTGATCTCCAAACGTATTATTATTATTAGAGTTATTATAATGTTCCCTTCTAACGGTAATTATAACTTCCTGTTCCTGGTAATGTAGTTTCTGCATGATGGAACACCAGCGCATTACAATAGCAATGAGCGTTAATTTCTAAACTTTGTTTTCTCTGTGAGATGAATTGGCCAATACGGTTTCACAGAATAGTCGGCCACAACATATAATCTTACTCCCTTGAATTTATTTTATTTTAAGAGTTGGTCTGCCACCAAGTTATGGATACTCTGTATAATACAAAATATTTTTAAAATGTGTTTCTAATGAGCAGCTACCACAAGAAAAAACCGCTACGAAATATCTTTACTCGTAAAGGGTACAATCGGTCTTACCTGCGGAGTTGACTCACCTTGTATATACAGGGTGTTCCTAAATATCATGTACATAAGGAAGGGGGTAACTATTTGGTTTATTTTGTGCCTAAAATTTCATATAAACATAGGTCTGCAAACTCTTCGTTACCAATATGCAGGGTGTTGAAATTTCAAGAATTTTTCACTTTTTACTGTATAGCTCCTGCAGTTTTTGAGATATTTTGTTCAAATTTGGAAGGTAGGTTACGCTATAAGGCCTGCATCATTAGCCATGCCAAATGATTATGTAAATCTACAGGGTAATAATTTTTTCGGGGTCATGCCCTCTTTTCTCACCCTGAACTTTTTTGCGATGCACCGCTGCTAGATTCTAAAACACGCAATAAATTTTCTGTCTTGTTTAGAAACTTTTTGATCTCTTGTATTTTTTTCTTATCTCTGACCGTTATCGAGAAAAAAAATAGAAAACAATTTTCTGTAATTCACCAGAGAAAATTAAATTTTTTAAAATGGTCTAGTAGGCTCTGGCTTTATTCAGATAATCACTTGAGTTTATTACTTTTAAGAGTTAAGGTGCTACTACCTGTTAAAAAATAGGATGACCCGGTTTTCGTAGCATTGTTATTACAATACAAAATAACATAACTAATAACAATAAAAACCCTAAGTAATAATAATGACAATGAAACTATGCTACAACAATTGTTGAAAGTGTCCTCCTTCAACCCTTATACAGGCGTCCGCTCTTCTTCTCATTGATGCTCGCACTCTCTCAAATACTCCTGGAGTATTTCTTATCGTTTCAAATCCATCGATTATTCGATTTCGTAAGTCATCAACAGTATTCACAGGTGTTGTATACACTAGAGATTTGAGATGTCCCCACAAAAAAATCTAGACTATTTAAGTCAGGGGACCTAGGGGGCCATGGCTGAGGTCCACCTCGTCCTATCCACCTATTCTCATATACTTCATTTAAATACTCCCGAGCCAAAATAGAAAAATGTGATGGGGCGCCATCGTGCATATACCACATTTGATTTCTAAGTAAAAGGGGCAAGTCTTCAAGTAATAAAGGCAATTCATTCTGCAAAAACAGCCTGTATGACTGACCAGTAAGTCGACCAGGCAAAAAACAAGGACCAATCAAATTATCTCCAATTATACCACCCCATACATTTAATAAGAACTGTTCTTGAAAATGCGTTTCTACAATTTCATGTGGATTTTCATCTGCCCACGTGTGGTTGTTGTGGAAATTCATAATTGAAGTCCTTGAAAAATTCGCTTCATCGGTAGAAAGGATTTTACAATCAAAAATGCGGTCTACTGCTAGCTTATTAAGGTACCATTGGCAGAAATCAAACCTTAAAGGGAAGTCTCGGGGAAGAGGAGCCTGCACTCTCTGAATGTGGTAAGGGTATAGCAGGGAAACACGTAGAATACGCCAAACCACTTGATGACTAATATTTAAATGTTCACTGATTTTTCTGGTGCTGGTGCGAGGATGTCTGTCTATTTCATTCAGAACAGCCTCTTCGATCTGTGGTATTCTAACAGTACGTGGTTTACCTGCATCATTAGTATTCTTTTTAAAAGTTCCAGTTTCTCCAAGACGCCTATGAATATTTGAAAATATTCGATGATCGGGTATCATTCTATTGGGATAGCGCTCCATGTACAGACGCCTGGCTTCTCTTGCATTTCCATTCGCAAGGCCGTAGATAAAATGCATATCAGCCATTTCAGAATTCGTGAAATTTGGCATATTTACAAAATTATAACGAGTATTTAAAACACTTTTACACCTTACAGTTTGCAATTTAAAACTTTACTTATACAGACACAAGTTACGATTTCTAATGTCAATTGTTAAATTAATAAACTCAAGTGATTATCTGAATAAAGCCAGAGCCTGCTAGACCATTTTAAAAAATTTAATTTTCTCTGGCGAATTACAGAAAATTGTTTTCTATTTTTTTTTCTCGATAACGGTCAGAGATAAGAAAAAAATACAAGAGATCAAAAAGTTTCTAAACAAGACAGAAAATTTATTGCGTATTTTAGAATCTAGCAGTGGCGCATCGCAAAAAAGTTCAGGGTGAGAAAAGAGGGCATGACCCCGAAAAAATTATTACCCTGTAGATTTACATAATCATTTGGCATGGCTAATGATGCAGGCCTTATAGCGTAACCTACCTTCCAAATTTGAACAAAATATCTCAAAAACTGCAGGAGCTATACAGTAAAAAGTGAAAAATTCTTGAAATTTCAACACCCTGCATATTGGTAACGAAGCGTTTGCAGACCTATGTTTATATGAAATTTTAGGCACAAAATAAACCAAATAGTTACCCCCTTCCTTATGTACATGATATTTAGGAACACCCTGTATACACCGGGTGTCAACGAGATCATGTATCAGCCCTCCATTTATTTATTAGTTAAAATAAAACTTTGAAATTAGGACCGTATATATGAATGATTGGTGGGCTTCTTCAAGTACATTCAGTTTTTCTATAGCACTTCCGGTCAAACCGGAAGTGACGTTAATTTTTAATTTTTAAATACAATATTTATTATTTCTGTTCATATTCTGTTTCTTCTGAAAATTTGCCATCTAGTGCAGGTTAACTTTTGACATTTCTGTCAGAGATAGCGATATCTGTTAAAATTATCCATTAAAGTGAAACTGCTTCGCAACAATTGTCGAAATGCAAAAACTATCAAAGTTAGCTTTGAAAACAATTAAGAAACGTATTTTTCACATTTACACGCATTGGCGAAGGAAACATGTATTTCACGTTGAAATTACTAAAGAAAATATCTTTTTTCTTTCATTTTCAAATGACAGGTGCTCGTTTTTTTTTAAATAGTAACACCTATTTTTTTATTGCAGCGCCATATAAAATGTTTTAAAAGTAGTCTAATTCCAAAGCAACAGAACAATTACATTTCAATGAAAAAAACACAGTTATCATAGGAAATAAACGACTTCCATAAATTTAATCAACTACTAAATATTAAACAAAGATACACAGATGTTCAACGTTCAATATGGCACTGTAATAAAAAATAGGTGTGACTGTTTAAAAAAACGATTACCTGTCATTTGAAAATGAAGAAAAAAATCTTATTTTCTTTAGTAATTTCAACGTGAAATACATGTTTCCTTCGCCAATGCGTGTAAATGTGAAAAATACGTTTCTTAATTGTTTTCAAAGCTAACTTTGATGGTTGTTACATTTCGACAATTGTTGCGAAGCAGTTTCACTTTAATGGATAAATTTAACAGATACCGCCATCTTTGACAGATATGTCAAAAGTTAACCTGCACTAGATGGCAAATTTTTAGATGAAACAGAATATGAACAGAAATAATAATTGTTGTATTTAAAAATTCAAAATTAACGCCACTTCCGGTTTGACCGGAAGTGCTATAGAAAAACTGAGTATACCTGAAGAAGCCCACCAATCACTCATATATACGGTCCGAATTTCAAAGTTTTATATTAACTAATAAATAAATGGCGTGCTGATACTTGAGCTCGTTGACACCCGGTATTGAAAGATGTTTGAAATACTTTTATACTTGCAATGTACTTGCCTAGAAAACATGACTTGCGAGATATTCGCAAAAAGCAGATTGTTGATAAAAGTAGAAGATATTCGAACGTATATATGAGGTATTCAATTTAAGAAATATATATCTTTTTTGTGCCACTGATTTATGAATCACTCTGTACTAATTATAAACTTACTTATACGTACTTATTTAGCACATGAAGTAAGTATTCAAATGCTATCTACATATTCTGTCATATTACAGAAATAATACAATAATAAGTTTAAAATTTCAAGTTGATATTTGGAATTTGAAAATCTTTAAGATTTATCCATACCGATATACATATTGGAGGTATTGGAAAGATATTGAAGACCAAAATTGTAAAATAATAATTGCACTGTTTCAAACTAGTAATGTTGTTCGTGATAAAAAATGTACAAAATAATGATTTTTGAACATAAATAGCAACATTGATTAGTATGGGGCCGTTATTTCAAGAAAGCATCAGAATGAACAGCAGTCATTAAAGGCATTCTATAATCAAAAAGAATAACAACGGTAATTTAAATATGATCGATATAGGTTAATTTGATATTACAAGAGTAGATCCTGTGCAACGATGTTTAATGAAAATAAAAAGAAAGGATATTTGTTTGAAAAACAATTAAAGAAGAATAAATTGTTCCTAATGTCTTTATGCGCAGTGTGGGTTTTACTACTAACGCTGTAGTTATACTTGACACAGGATTTAGTCTTGCAAAACCAATTTCGTTTACAAGTATATTGAAATAATTAATTCGACAATATTAAAGAGAAAATTTGAGTAATAAATATAAAATCGAAAATAATATAATGATATATAAAAAATACAAATTGGAAATATTCATAGCTAAAAAAGTAAAAATAATATGGATAAATTTGGAGATTACAAGAGAAGTATGGTAATTGAGACAAGAGCAGAGGGGACGCTTACGGAAACAAAAAAATATAATGAATTTATTTGCTTATTGTTTTCGTTTTCAAGCATCTGTATAACGTGCATAATAAAACTTTTTATTTATAAAAGCTTATAGTTTTTCTATTTTTCAATTCAGAGATTCGGGATTTATCTGCCATAAAGCAAACAATTCACTATATCTTTACAATTATCCTGTACTATTTTATTAACAGTCTTATGCGTGTCAGATCACACTGTTACATTAACCCCATATAGCATCATCATTATCTGATAATACTCCCTTATATTACTTTTGAGAAAATTAAATGCAAAATAAAATCTAAGTAGAATATGGAGGTTTCACACATCATTATATGATCAAATCAACTCTGGACCTGAGTCTTAAAACGGCCAATCTCCATTTACAGTGGTCTGAGATATTAATTGCGCAACATTTAAAAGCAATATGACTATAATTTTATGTGTGTGATTAATTATTTTCAAGTAATTAATATCAACAAAACACTTCAAAATAAAGTATTTTTTTTAAACTATGTTGTTGATTAAAAAAAGAGATATTTTATGATTTAGATGGAGATTGACCCTTTTGTTAAATTTATTTTAACTAATTATAAAATTTGGTAGATAAAGTAAACGAAACTTAATTCTCTATTATTATAAACCTTAAAAAAGTTTCGGAACATTCCAGATATTTTTACAATTAACAAAACTTTAAAATTCATTGTCTGAAGTAGTGAAATCTTCAGGATTCATAGTAGACGAACGTTGAAGGTTTTGATAAAATGGCTTGTTGTAATCACTAACATAAGGCAAAAGGTCTCGTAAATTATTATATTTTAAATCAGCTATCGATAATGGTTGATCGTGCAGAGGTTTCAATTCAAAATTACTGAGGTTTTGTCGACTTCTTAACGATCCTCTTCTTAAATAAACTTTTTTAAATTCCTCATCGCTGAAGTCTGTTTTATAAGAAAACTGAAGTTCTTGATCTTTCTGAAACTTCATCCACTTAATTGTAAGCCATGGGATTGCGTTTCCTTCATCATCTTTTTTTCTATGGACCAGAGAAGATTTAAGGAAAGACCCATAATTTTTAAACTCATTTTGAGACATCTCAATCACTCTCATAGGCTTTTTTCTATACACAGATGTTTTAATAAAATTAATCCAATCATGTGGAACTTCTATATCCATTGTTGTCCTCTTCTTGGCTCGTGTCAGCCTCCATGTGAGTGTGGCCTGGTTCCATAAACATATGATTTATCTCAGCAATTGTACAGGTTGGTGGAAGTTCCTTTAAAATGTAATAAAACATTATGGTCATGTAAATATTTCTATTTTGGCCTGCACAAGAATCGCTGTTAAAATTCAAAGTTTGAATTTTCTTTGAATCAAAGAGCAATATAAATTTTCTTATGCAGGAAGCAATTTCTTGTCCGCCACGACCCCCTATCGTTTCGTTCCACAAAATATAGGTTGCCTCATTGCCATCTGTATCTGTTTTGTATGTTGTTAGATTATAAGTCCATAGCTGTCTTTTGTAAAAAGATACGCCGTTTCTTAAATATGGTGTTGGGAGACGTTTTTCCAAATCGAAAGGGATTCTTACAAAACTAGGATCTACTTTGCTTTTCTGTTTGTCCTCAGCCTTACATTTATATGCTTTTTCGGCCAAATCTAAGTCTTCTTTTTTTTTTAATTGTATCCTCTCCTTTTCTTTATTTTGTTCCTCTGTTGGATTAGTACAGCTGTCAATCGATTTAATTGTCAGATTATATTGGTAACATTTTGCACAGGTGTCATTGGCCGTCATTTTTCGATATTGAAATTCCTTCACTTTATCTAAATTATAAGTTTCGCAATATAAGAAATAGAGCCTATACATTTGCGAAATCGACCTGAAGTCAGAACTTAAATATTTTTTCGACGTTTTTTCGCGGGAATAATGACTAGTATAGCAGGTAAAGCTCTTGATATGTTGATGACCATTATCCTTAATCAATTCACTTATTTTAGGTTGCATTCCATGCTTACCCCTACCATCCTGTGGACAAACACCATTATTTTTTCTTTTTTTCACAAATAACTCTAATCTTTTTTAACGAAATGTCGAAGGTTTTTAAGTACATTTTTGGCATACTTGTATTCTGCTTCCTTCTATGTTTTTTAAATATTTTTTTAGAAAACTGTCGCCTGCTTTTTAGAAGACTGTCGGAGCTTTCCTTCTAGTAACCTTTCTCGCTCTTTCAAGCCTTCCTTAACAGTTTTTGATAAAAATTGATCCTGAGCATGTCTACTCAGTGCACAAAATGAATTAAAAAGACGAGTTCTTTGTTCTTCATTAATCAAAGTATGGCATTTTCTCTTACAGTTACAATGAGGTTGCAATATCTTATCTCTTCCGTAATATCCTTTTGCTGTCTTGTACTGTTTTCCCCTAGCTTTATTTTCTGTGCGTTGAACTTGCTTCCATGTATTTTCTTTTCTGACGGGTTTCTTAGATGTCGGCTTCTCTGGCAAACATTTCCTTCATCATTCATTTCTTCGCTTTCATTGTTGCTTTCATTTGGTCATTGTTGCTTTCATTTGGCACATAGTCAATGTCATTATCGTCTGAAACTTCTACGTCGTCGCTGACCTCTTCTTCAATGTTCTAAAAAAATATCTATTTAACTTTTCCTGTCGAACAAGATATTTTACTGCTCACGTGTCTAACTGGAACCTCTACATTAACATTATACGAGGTATTTCTTCGACTATTACAGAAGTCGAAGCAGACTGAGAATCTAAATAAATATGTACAAGATAATGAAATATTCATAACACTAGGTAATACCAAAACATTATAGCGACTATTTTTCTTTATTATTGCAACTTACCTTGAGGTTTCTTCTCACCACAATTAAGTAAAGATAAAGTCTTTTGTTCTTTCAGAATACGTTTTAATAAAAAGTCAAAAACCGCACCGTACACAAATTTTTAGGTTAGGTTTAATCAAGGGGCCAATCTTCATTCATTATTTTGTCGCGGTTGTTGCTAATTATTGCGTAAGAAGGACCAATCTCTATGTCAGTTGGACATTGGCCATTTTAGTTATTTCCGGTTTTGGATATAAGCCCTACACTTAAAATGGTATATCATGTACTCTTAGCAACAGGAGATTGGCTTTTTTTATATCGACAGAAATAAACTTGGGTATTTTGGTGTTGGAGATATCTCAAAATCGATGAAAGTGGAGATCGGCCTTTTTAGGGCTCAGGTCCAGAATTATTCGTCTCAATTTATTCAATCTGCTTACACACGTATAGTAAGACGTTAGAGATACGCTTGGCGACTCTTCTTTTTCTTAGATCTACGTGAAGCAGAAGTATATCGATGAGTTAACAAATTTGAGTTTTAGAGTTACAAACACTTACAGAATTATATTTTAAATAAAAATGATAACACCAGAACAATATCACTCACACTTTATAATAAAGTGAAAGACGAGTACCTACCTGCAAAAGAACACCACACACCAAGGATCTCACTTAAAATATCAAGTAAAGAAGTTCCTATTAATTTTGAAGAAGTAATCACGCCATTCTTTTCATTGGAGACCTTGTCGTGTATAGCAACACGGTAGAAATACCAACTGATTTTGTCCATTGATTGAATCTGCTTCCGTTTACCCTACCCAAATTATCATGCTCGTTTATTATGTAAAATCATATTGGCATAGCATCAAGAATTATTCAGGGTGAAATGCTCTGTTATTGAAGTACTTTTTATTAATATTTATGTAAACCGATGTTTATGTTTTGTTGATAGGTGCTAATTGGTTGCAAGAAATTGTCTGGTTAATTGTGAATAATTTGGATTTTCAAACAGCCAAAACAGTAGAATTAATGAGACGTGCACCAGTTATTGGGTATGTATAGAGATATATAGTAATGTTATTAATAATTAATAACATGGAGACTGAAATTCACATATCAAAATTAAATTAAACACGAAAGATAGTAAAAAAGATCATAGATAACCAATAATTGGTATAGCTGCAGCCAAGGAAAAAAGTAAAACTAGAATTTATAAGAAGTTGTTATAAAAGAAATTTGTTCCGTCAACAACAGGTAAATGCACCTGTGCAGATGTAAAAGTCATACATCAGTAACTAATTTCACTGTCACCTAACTAAAATCAATACCTAGCATGCCACAAGGTGTCGTGGCATTTTGAGTTGCACAGATTGCCTTTCTTCTTGCAAAGACACTTAGGTATTTGACTTACATGTCTAAGAAGACAGGCTAATGGTATCTTCGCTGTGTATGTAAGAACATACACACCGAAGATACAATTAGCCTGTTCCTGCTTCCTGTTGCCGCTTTCTTGGCAACAGTTCTTAAAAACAAATTTATCTCTGGTACTTTTTCTTTACCACCTCAGCTGAGGTGGTATGCACATCTGCGTCGAATGGAAGAAGAAAGATTACCAAGAAGCGTATGGAATTGGAATCCACCTCAAAGGAATAAACGAGGCAGACCAAAAAGGAGATGGATGGAAAATATAAAAGAAGAAATGAGGAAGAAATTTCTACGGGAGGAAGAGTGGAACGATAGAGATAAATGGCACTTAGGATGAGACAAGCGGAAATAACTGCTAAAACTCGCTATATACAAAAAAAAACTTTTGCTTTAGACACATCGAATTCCGACCTGAAAAAGCTATCTGAATAAAACGACTGTGATATTTGGCATTTGTTTAACATTTGACTATATTGAAACAAATTCAACAATACATACCTGCAATACAATTTGTCCGGTATACCATATTTCGTTCCGATCATGAGCAAACCTTCTTCATCCTTTTGAAGAACTACTCTAATAATACTGCGATCAGCTTTTGCTCTGTCGACATCGGGAATCGGTATAATCATGCTATCTTCCCTTTTCACAGGAGTATCTATTGTATCAGAAGCCAATTTCATTCACTTGGCCTATTTTGTAAAGTTTACATGAGCTTCTTCTCTGGCAGCTGTAATTTTAATGACGATTTATACTAGCTATGGCTTCTGAGTCCTCTTGTCACTCGTACTAGCTACATAACTGCTAACTTCTCGTCTGGCTGCTGTGATTTGAGACTGTCCACTCGCACTTCCCTGTTCTATCTAATACCACCCCATCATCAGATGCCGTACTTTCTTTATCTATTGTATTAATTTTATTCAAAGACTCTCTGAGATCATCTTCATCTTGTACCACCTTAATTGCATCTAGAGACAGGCTCGAAGTTATAAGCCCGATGCCACAATCCTTAATAGATACAATGATCACTCAGAAATATTAGTTTGTTCTATATTCACATGTGTCACATTTATAATCAAATTCATTTAAATGTTTTGATTTTTTATGTGCAACTAAACTTTGTTTATCGTGTGTTCTAAATTCACATGTATCACATTTATAATCAAATTCATTCAAATGTATTTTCATATGTCTAACTAAATTTGGTTTACTGTTTGTTTTAAATTCACAGTTGTTACAAATATATTCAAATTCATTCAAATGTTTTGTTTTCATATGTCTAACTAAAAGATAGTTATAGTTTGTTCTAAATTCGCATTTGTCACATTTATAATTAAATTCATTGAAATGTTTTGTTTTCATATGTACCTCAAAATAATGTTTGCAGTTTGTTTTAAATTCACAGTTGTTACAATTATAATCAAATTCATGGATGACTACATAGAATGGTTAAAAATTTGTGGTTATCCTGTACTTAACTATTATAGCCTAACAACACATGTATATGGAGGTGTAGCAATATTTGCAAGAAATGGTATAGAGGGTAATAGTATTGATGCAATCGAGAAACTATCAGTAGACTTACATTTTGTATGTGTAGCTTCAATGGTTTTCTGGATGCGACTGTTATCAACCTCTGCCATGTCACGCAATTCATATCGGATAGCTTGGATAATAGACATCAGGTTGATGTGGTGTATACTGATTTTGCCAACGCCTTCGATCATTTGGTCATGAAACTCAGAGCTTTTGGTCTCAGTGATGCTCTTGTTAACCTTACACTACTCTATACAAGTAATTGTTCTCATTACATTTTTGCAATGGATTCTCTTCATTCATTTATACCGCTAGGCTGGGATCCCGCAAGGTTCTAATCTAGGTCCTTTAATATTCAATATGTTTGTTAATGATATCACTTGATATCACATGATTTGAAGACTTTTTGTAGCATTTCTTAGATTTCAGATTGTATCCGCATTCAGACTGACCTGGATATCATCTTTCATTGGTGTACTACGAATAACTTACCACTAAATGTATCGAAGTGTAAATTGATGTTCTTCTCGCGTTGTGCGGAACCATTTCCATTTGTTTATAGTTTAATTATAGTAAATTTGAATAATTATAATATATTTACTTGTTATTATTAGTTTTAGAATTGTTTGGAATTATTCTGTTTATATAATTGTGACAGAAAGCAACGTAATTAGTTTGGTGTTAACAGAAGAACAGTGTGTATGTATATAAAGGTCGCGAAAAAGACAGAATATTATATCTACATAATTTATACGCTGTAACCCTACTTATTATGAAGAAATTAATTTAACCTGCATAGAATTAAACTCACAATACATTACATTATTAAACAAGGTACAAACATCAATCTAGTCTTAAAACAAAATAGAATAAAAGATACCCACCAGTTACAGGAAGAAAATTATAACGTAATAAGAGTAGGGATATTTGTGTTATGTCTGTTTCAAGATGTCGTGCGACGTCATAAATAAAACCATTAAGGATCAATTCTACTAATCCCTCCATAATACGGCGATGGCATACACAAATTTTATGTACCTGCTTAAGAATATTAAGACAATAAAAGAATTAATATTCATTTATAATTTTAACATTCAGTTCAGCAATAATATCTCTTACAATTAACAGAATAAATTAAGGAGCAAAATGTATTCTTGTATTTCAAATAGGGTTGTTGACATTTCCTATAAGTATACATTCATATTATAATACACGTTCACCTTTATCATTTCTAATCAAATCTTGACAATACGGGCCTGTAGCGTGTTTCTCACATCGATTACTTTTATTGCATTCCACCTGCAGTGTTTAACCATCTTTGCTTTCGCACTATATCTTGAAATAAGAATTATAAAAACTTTACGTTTAAAATTAGAAGGTATAAAGGAACATTATTTATAATTTTTTTATTTTATTAGTATAACCGGATTAACGGAACGTGTTTTGGATGGCAATTCGGTAATTTATGCACGAAATCTGAAATCACCAAGATGTATTAAGACACATGAACCATACGCACTACTACCCAAACAAATGGAAACTGTCAAACCAAAGGTAAGTTTCAAATTTATAACTTACATTCATATTTTATATACCGTTTGACTGAAATAAAAGTAGATATAGGGAAACACAGACACGCACACATGTGCATGTAAACATGAAATGGAGGGGTACGATAGTAGGGGAGTACAGATCGGGACCGGGTACCGAGTTACCGAGGCTTCAGTGCAAAACGTTGAAAGTTAGTATGCAGACGTTTGGTTTAAAGAATTGCTTCGCTATGTACGGCTTTTGTATAATATTTTGGTAACTGATGTATTATGTATTAACATTGAACTGAAACAAAACTATAGAATTTGTAACTAAAATAAAATTCTTATAAAAAATTAAATAAAATTCTCACATTTAAAACGAAACAAAATATTATACTTAATGAATTATACAAAATTTAATGTTGAAGATGTTCGAATGTCTGTCCCTCTTGCATCAAGCAGTACCCTAAACGATTATAAAACCCATTTCGTACATTCGATAGCATTTCAGACAGAGGGAGGTGGACGATTTTCATACGCCGAACAATTTTGCACGTCTTTGTACTAATTATCCTTCGCATACCATAAACACAATCTGTATTTTTTCCTCGACAGTTAAGGGCATTTTATTTTAATATTTGCGAGTTTGCTCAGACAGAATGTAGTTCACGCTCTAAAGATACGGAACGAATGCCATGCGCCCATGCTTTCGGTCTCCCCACTTTCTTGAACTGTTGTATACATACATACATAGGTACATGTTTATGTGTGTGTATTTGAAGATGCATATTAACTTTTAACTACGCCAATCTGTAGAAATATGTTACGTATGTGAAACTGTAACTAAGAGATATAAAATCTGTGACCTAGTTTGGTCTGCGCATGCCTTGAATCAAAATGTTTATTTTAAAAGATACGATATGACAACACAAAACATAAGTATGATTAACTTGGCAACTATAACCATGACATTACCCACAGCATCACCCATTATTTCTTTATTGAATTCGGGATTATGCAAGATTGGACATCACGTGTCCATCAGTGAATTTTTAAGATTTACACAGAAAACACGATGTAAAAGAAATTAAATGCACGAAGGTACAGACAAACAATATGAAGTATGATTTAAGTGAATTTTAAACAAAAAAACTTGTGAAACTATTTATCTACCGCATTTAGTTCAACGGTAGGTAGATTTACCTGAAAAAAAAATACGGGAGTTTTGAAAATTAGCAATTATATCAAGTTCTGTGACGTGAACAATAAACTAAATTTACCACATTGGCTGGTTGCCGCTGGCTCCGCTATTTTGGAAGATGTTGCCAAAATTACTGTTTTTTGACAATATTGCCCTTCAATAACGTCCAAAGCAAAAAATATTTATTACAAAAATTGTAAGGGAGTATAATGTTTGTATGAAATAATTGTTCTTTGATAAATTTCTCATTTAAAATGCGGTGTATTCTTTATACAACGCAAAGGCTGCCTTATCATCTTTAGAAAGTTTTTTTTTCCTTGGCTGAAGATTGCAGACGTAGTATCTCAACCGCTGTAGGCGTGTTTTCTGCCACCGCCTTTTCTACTTGAAAACATTGCGGCAATAAACTTGTTCTGCAGTTTTTCCTTTACCTAACTACTGCAGTGCATGTTTTTAGAGATATAATCCTTTACGTTAATTACTTGAGATATTATACCTAGCCTTTTTGGTTTCTGGGTTAAAACCGCGTCATTGTCACTGCTTTTTCTGCCGACGTTTAGTCTGCTATCCTAAGAGATATCTTCAGGGGTTCTACTACTACGATAACCTGACGCAGACTCAGTAGAAGTCTTGAATTATATACAGAATACAGTTTCAATATGTATATGGCAAGTTGAAAGAGCAATTCAAGAAATTTTAATAGAACGGCTTAATAAAGATGTGTTAATTAATATGATAACAGACTATATATGTATTTCCATTTGTTTTTAGTTAATCTATCTCATGAGAAATTCGAAAGATGTGTTTTGTTCCGATCACGCTTTTCTCTCTGCATTCGTAGGAATGAAAGCAACATTAGAAGATGTAGCGGAATTTTTTTGTCAAGGCAAAATGCCGTATGGGGATCATCTCGATCATTGTTTGGCGTATTGGAAGAAAAGGAACGAACCCAACATACTTTTGCTAAGTTACGAAGGACTATTGGCTGATACTAAGAAAGGCATCAAGGAAATTGCGAAATTTTTAAACAAATCATTGACAGAAGAACAAATAAATTTGATAAATGATTCTGTAAAATTTAATAGCACAGATTTTTTAGTAGGCAGAGTAGAACCTTATGGTAAAGAAGGACAATACATGGATGTTTTTATAAAAGAAGGGGAATGTGGGGAATGGAAAGGAAAAATATCTCCGAGGGTATCGAGAATATTCGATGAATGGATTGAGCGAAAAGCTATGGGAAGTGGTTTAACATTTACTTTTGAATAAACGAGAAAAAATTATACTAAAAATATTTTGTAAAATTACTACATATTCTTAATGATTTATTAATTAGTATTTGTATTTCTTTGTGTTTCTATTCATGTAATCTTCCTTACAATTGTAATATTAAAGAAAGAAAATAAGCATGTGGTGTGTAAATTAATCACATTTAGTTAATGACTAATTATAGAGTTTATTAAACATACGGTAAATATTCAGATCAATATTTTTTTTCACATACCGAAGGCGCATATTTGACACAATTTTTTAGCATTGTGCTGCCAGTTATGCTGCCAAATCTGTAAAATTTGCGCATCATTTGCTAAGCTACTTCTTCATTCTTAAATTAATGAACAGTCGTTGTACACTCAAAAAGCCTTTATCTATAGTAACTGTTTTCTAGTACTTTGTTGACAGTCCTAGTCCAATGAACGTATCCCTTAAATTTTGACCGTATGTTTAGTAATCGGACTGTATACGTCATAAAATTAAAATTAAAAATGAGGTGTGGGTACCACACGACTTTCTTATACATATTGCTGTGATTGCAATGTATCAAGAATTTCATTAATTTTTAAATTAATGCTGTGAATGCATTGAAAATTACTACCTACAACCCTATTCCTCAACAGCATATACTTTATAAGTTCTTATAAGTCTTGCAGTGTTTTTAGCTTCTTCGTTTTCTGGTATCTCTCTTATTCAATATTGTTTGGGATAAGGTTACAAATTTTAAAGAAAAGTCTAGGTTTTTATATAAAAATCATATATATATTGCTATAGAGGGGGATGGTACCCTTACAAAGCCCCAAGTTGCGGTGCCAGAATGCTATAGGGTATAGTATGCTCGTTACCGCCCCTAATAGTTAAAGTTCTTAAAGAGCAATGAGACTAATTAAAATAAAATTGAAAAACTGTCAAAAATGACGAGAGAAATGTTATCTAAGTTAAGTTTTACAAATACTAAATAGTAAGCAAGTGAAAGTCTAAATTAAATAATTCAAAGAAATGTGCCTAACACTGTTGTATTAAATTTAAAAGGTACTAAGTTTCGCGCTTGAAATTTCCTTCCTATCTCTTATGATTTTAGCCAATGATCTATTTCTAAAAGGAGTAGGGGTTGTTTCCGGCATCTATAGTGAATTATTCTCGATTACAGTTAGTCTTGTGAACGGTTTATGAATATTCTATCTCAAGGGTCGTTGGGGGGTTCATATAATACAAAACTACGCTACTAGAGTCACTCACATTTCCTGTACACTCACTTATTTCCGTGATGCTGTCGGGCGATTCCTCGGAGATGATGGAACACCTATGGGAAGAAGAAAATGCGCTTCCACGTTGTGCAAATAGTGGACGAAAATTTACGAGATTGATGGTGGGCGTTAAGTACGAAAATAACAAACACAAACACAGGTATATAAAATAATTCTCTATATTTTACTTTAAACAGGTTACAAATTGAGTAATTATGTTGTAGTTGGAGTATCTTTATTATGAGAGAAAATAAAACATTTGTATGAATATTATCTAACAACGTGAAGAATGGCACACAGTTCCACCATAAATTGTACAAATATCCACCTAATAAGAACACAGCGGTTGAGTGCTAATATGTGAAATGTACGTGGACAGAAATGATGTCCCAAAATTATCTAAAAATGTGATCTTGGAGCTCCGATAAAACTAATTGTGACTGGAGAACCAAAAATTTACTGTACGTAAGTTAATTTTGATATTTTGTTTGTTATTGAGCCCTATTTAGTTGCTTGTTTATCTAGATAGGTTAGGTTTGAATACATAAAACGTGATTGACTGTATAATTAAATAATGCCTTTAATATCTAGTGAATTAGAACACCAAACGATTTATTACAAAATAAATTCAATCTTGTTGACTATTAATACTAATCTGACTTTGAACGAATTGATATTGACTTTAATCTTAATAAAAAAACTACAATTTTACACTTAAGTTCGATATAAATACTGTGGCTTTGACGTTACACCTCTTTGGAGGTCGTAAATACTTGTAAAAACTTTCACAATACCTTCAGTTTAACATATCAAAAATGTTCGTTAGCTTTATGGAGGGTCCGTATGGTGAACTGGAACGGGCTTTGTAGCTGGTTCTCCCTTGGATACTTCTGAACTTCCGACTGGATGAAACTCGGGATCGAACTTCAGAAAAACGCCTTCAGATATCTAAGTTCTCGGTAGCGGTGTTGGATTTGATCAACAGGCGGGATCTTCAGCTCGGGGATGCTCTTTCTGCCGGTCTTGGTTCGTGGTCTTAAGTATCGGTAAGTGGATTTTTCTTCCCCTTTATTTTAATTTTATTTATGTGTCCGTCTCGATTTATTTGAGGTTATGATCTTTGTTTATATTCTCTTCTCTTTTCAGCTCCAGTGGCGCTTATCTTCGCTCGTTCGTATTGGTAAAGCAGATCTATTGCTGGATTTATTTTCAGTGGCGTTCACCTTGGCGCTGACCCACTGACTTACTAACTGTATGATGACTCACAATACAATGGTCTGATAATGAATCAATCAATGAAAAAATATGAATGGCCCTGTCTGGTGTATGTATACCTTATATATAGGTCAAGGTTGTCTCTTGTTTAAAGCCTCGAACCCAAAGTGGTTATCGATTATATTTTGATTGATTATAATAATATTTGATTATTTTACAATGCTAAAGGATGTTATTCTGTAGTTTTTACATTTATAATAATTAAATAAAATATTTTCAGTACGTGCAAATCTCTGAATATTAATTTTAGGAATTTTTAGCGTCGCTTTTTGATACATTTGTACAGTCATGTGCAAAAAAATAATGAAATGTTATAATTTTTGGATTTTATCCAAAAATAAAGATATTTGGACTTTATGTGGAGCTGGTTTACATATTAACTTAATTACTAAATACATTCAATTTTATTTCTGTTTTTTATTTGATTAAAATCTGTGCATTAAAAATAAACTGCTTAATGCGGTTTTTAAATTTTCAATTCAAAGTCAGTTTCCTTTTATATTTTAATAATGAATTATCTTGCTCAATGGGTTATTAAAATTTTATCAAATCATTCACATTTAACAGTGCAAAGGATTATTTTTATATATCCCTTTTTGGTATAATTGTAGCAACACTTATTCAGTTTTTTACATGTCAAATTAAATATTGATTTTAGTAGTAATTTCTTGCTAATGGCTTTAGTTTGATAGGGCACTTAATTATGCATGTCCTTCGTATCTGTAATTGACCCAACATGTTTATATTTTAGGTGTTTTACTAAATTTTACATATTGATGTTTGACGTTTATTCATGATGGCTACTTGGTCTAAGTTAGAAATGATGCTTTCGATAATTACTCATTTGTCAAGGTGCAATTCATGACAAATCCTTATCCTAACTGTGCTGTGATATGTGCAGTTTGAGTATTTAACTTCATATACCAGGCAATTACTAAATTTAGTCACGAAATTCTAGCTTTAATATGACATGTGATCTAGGTCTCTTAGTGATACTTCAAATGCTGTTTGTACTTAAATTAAAGTCCTATTGATATTCATGCCCTAATTCAAATCTGTTCTACATATAGAGAAGGCTGTAGTTAATTTATGTTTTCACATTAAAATTGGTTTCCTCACCGAGTTAAATTGTATTTGACTTAATAATGGGCGTTCATGATGAACGTACATTCCTTGCATTAAATGATGCTATTGAATATTTCTCGGTCAATAATTCTATTTGTGCTTTTAAAAACAAGAGATATACAATCAAAGAGCTTTGGAGTGTCACTCCTAGTATGTACAATTCATGATTATGTTCTGATTTAGTCCAAATTGGCATTTTTATATCGGCCATATTTGTATGTTATAAATGCATGTGTTGTGTGTGCTAGACAAGATGCTTTGTCAAAACTCAATGTGTAATGATAATGAAAGATTGAAAATCATGTATGCTACATAAGTATATGACTGTATAGTGCGTTTCTGTTGTATTTAAATTTGTTCTCACTAATATAGTCATGTTTTTATGCTAATTTCTTTAATCTTATCTTTTCAAATAAACTTTATGACCAAGATATAATTGTTTGCTAAATCGATTATATGGGATTAAATCTGTGTGCATGGTGGATTTGTTATTTCTCTCCTTTATTTAAGTAACTCAATGGCAACTACAACATTTCAACATGTACCAGGGTTCGTCCCTAATAACAAACTTAAAAATAAAAAAATGAGTGTTGTAACTCGTAACTAATTATGTGTATTTGAATAGTCTAGGATCATATACGAGACTAGTTCAATATATTTACTAAAACATCAACCATAAATAGCATTGGTATACTGTATCTATATTATTTTTTTTGTATTATAAGTAATTAAAAGAAAACATTTCTACCCATCTTTTGGTTATAATGTTTCTGTAAAGCTAATATATCTATAATGATAGTCATAGAGTATTTATCCTGTTTTTAAATATAAAAGAAAACTTCGATTCCTGATAAGTAATTTGTAAATATTAAGCTGATTCTATTTTACCAAAAACATACATTTTCACGTAGTGCCGTGGTAACCTAGAACCTTGTAATGGTGAATGTTCGGAAACTGGCCTATATTAATCACTAGCTGCAAACATTTTCACGTACAACCGCTAGCGTCTTAATACCTGTCTACAAAAAAACATTTCCTTTCTATTTATATTATTTGGTTTGAGAATTTAAATCAAAAAAAATTTAAATACAATAATTAATGATGCCTAATAATATACTGAGAGTAAACATTCACACGTAGTACTCTCAGAACATCCAACACCATTAACTATCCCTTCGTTGCTATTATAGATTAATGAATTATTATTACTAAACAGGATAATATTTGTCCAAATTAATAATGCTCAACGTCTTACTAAAAAGCAAACATCTTCACGTAGTACTTTTTAGAAACGCACAGCACCACCAATTATCTCCAAAATTGAATCATTTATTTATTAACTTACTTTATTTCATCATTTATCTTTTCAAATTCTGCCTTATGTATATCCTCCATTTTAAATAAACAGTATTATAAAAAAAATATTCAAAGAAAATTCTTTTAAAAGAAAACTAAATGAAAATTAAATTCTAAATCTTAATAGGTACAAATAAACTAATCATGAGTCGAAATGTAGTGTATAAACCCTACACTCACATTTGCTATTCCAAAAATTTTATTCTCCTTTAAAAATTCGCATCTTAATACTTCGAAGTTCAAATTCAATCTTCTTCAAGTTCATTCCTGTTTTTCGATTATATACCAAAACAATTGACTATCGGCATTGAACGTATCGAAGCGCCTGTGATGAAATCTCTTCTGTTCATTTTCTGCAAGTTGCCGCGTCTACACTAACACACACACATTATTTTTGACAGTTCATTCACTAATGTCGGCCCCCCGAATTGTTTGTTATTAAAAAGTTTTTCACCAACTTGCTGTTTCTTCTACGGTAGGTATATGTTTTCCTTTCTTCTTAATACAGCCCCTCCTTGTACTTGTTTATAAACGTATTGCCTTTCTTATTATTCGTTACATATTTTCTTTTCCAATTCGCCAACATAATCCTTATTTTCTTTTTAGGAATATGTCGATTAGGTAAAACTGGGAACACATTACAGACAACTCTAATCCCTCTTACAAACTTTGCATCATGAAGATCAGTCACGCCTGCTACGCCGTCTCTAGACTCTATCCAGGCTCTTTCCCCCGTAATACATTTATTTGCAAAAAACTGTAAACAATATTAATACTATATTTTCTTTGCAGGTTTTCGAACCATACAAGATCATTCCCACAGTCTATTAAAGTTTCTGTGCCACACATACAAAAATTCATGAATGTATTCTTGTATTCATACAGTTATTGTTTACACAGAACATTGTCATCGAACATATCGTATTATAAATGTTCAACACATATTCTTTTACTATTCATTAATATAAGTTTAAGGTATTTACTATGTTTTAAATATGATTATTAAAAATCTTTCTTATAAATTGTCACATTATGCACGTCTAAATTTACAATTATATTTTCATCTCGTGCATGTCTAATGTGACCCTGCTCATACAATTTTATAGCATTTAAATGAGTCACTCTCTTTATCGTTCCATCCCTCAACATAACTCTTTCTCTGTTATTAATTTTGAGTAACTTTTTGTTTTTAAATCCTAATGGTCCATTACTTAAGATGTTTAGAGCTATTTTTACGCCTTGTGAAAAATCACTTTGCGTTTCTCTGTATTCAAACCATATCTCATGCTTGTCTTTTCTACAAAAAATATAGATTGCATATTTTGTGTTTGTTTTGTATTTATTTTATATTTAATTTAAATACTTATTCAACTTAAAATATACTAATAAATTATGTTTATTTTCATAAAAAAGATTTCTCTTTAATATATTGGCAACCCATTGTACCCTTGTGTTACCTGCATTGTCTAATGATTAAAACTCAAATATACATTTTTAAACTTGGAATTAATGTTCTTTTCAACACTTAGCTAATTCTTAATATTATGATAATTCTTAAAGATACAAAGGTCACAGCAATATGTGCTTTTCAAATTATGCAAAGTTGTTCTAATATAAGATTTAAATACTTTTATCCTCTTAAAGAATATGCCTGTGAGTAAATGTGTAACATCAGGTTCCAATTTTGAAAATCTTTTATACAAAAATTATTCAAAATCCTATTCTAAGTACTTCTAGTCTCTTATTAAATCTCAACAGAATGCATACTTTGTGAGATATTTGCGAAAAAATGCTACCCGCTAAGAGTATGACTTCCGGGCCGAATTTTGAAATTTCGTATATACAAAAAATATTCCAAATCTAGCTCTAAATACTTTTATGCTCTTGATGAATATATATATACTATATAGGATGCATAATTTACGACATATTTGCAAAAAATCGCTATGCGATAAGAGTAAGAATGTTACTTCCGGTCCGAATTTTGAAAACATTTTTATACAAAAGGTATTGGAAATTAAATTCTAAATACTTTTATACTCGTAGCGTACCTGTCCAAAAACCATGGTTTGCGAAATATTCGCAAAAAACTGATTTTCGGTAAGAGTAAAAGGCCTACTTCCGGCTGGAATTTCGAAAAACTTTTTTCATAAAATTTTTCTAAAATTTAATTTTGAGTACATATGAATCTTGATAAATTTGTTTAAACTTAGTAGTTGCGGAATAATTGGCAAAATTCGATTTAGTCACTGAAGTAAACTACTACTTTCAGTCTGCCCATTTTACTGAAAATCTAATCAGATCTCAGGAGGGAGATAATTAAAATAAAATATTCCGGTTCCTCACGAACATCAGGATATCTGCCAACTATAAATGAAATGTATTTATTTGATTTGAAAATTATTCTAAGTTCGTAATAATGACTTCCTAAAACTTTCAAAGTTCTACAAAATCAATTTTTAAGAAAAATTATTAAAATAAGATTTTAAACTAAAAAATATTCCTTTATGAGATATCAAATGAGAAATTATTATAAATCTCGACAAGTTCCGACAAATATTATTTAAAATTATTAATATACAGACACCGAATGTTTATTTGTATTCTAGAGCGATGTTTCACATACTGTAGCATTCCAGAAAATTATCCTGCACCGCATTTTATAAAGATTATCCTAAACAAAAAATTTAAGCATGCCCAGTGAGAATATTCTTCCCACACAAACAAATGCATCTTTTAATCGATGTGATTGTGTCAATTTAATATACGAAATTTAAAGCAATTACTGCTATATCTTCATTCAACAAGGAAAGTACGATACTATTCTAACAGTTATTACATCATTTACATTATAATACATCATTACATTTCATAAATAAGGTTATAAATTTCCTTATTACTGTTTTTATGATTTTTAAACCACTTCCGCATGTTGTCCGGATATTTATTCACGTTCGTGATTGAAGAAATGTGTTTTCTAATGAAGAATAGTTCATACATGGTTTGCATGGCCTCTGATGAAGAAGCATTGTTTACTTTGTTCTCATTATGTGATTCCACCCACTGGATTGTATTGGGTGACTGACACACCATACCAAAGGTACAAATAAACGATTAATTATACAGGGATTATTCCAATATTAATTTCAGAACCTTTCTACACCTGCAAACAAAAACTATACTGCCGTCTTTAGGCGTTTGCTCAATTTACTTTAAATTCGAGTGAGCGTTAGTGCATTTCCCGATCAATAAAACTCTGTTAACTTTAAATAAGTAGAGAAAAAACAGTTGAAGAAATAAGAGAAAATAAAAAAATCTCGTAATCTTAAACATCGAATTCCTGGTACATTAACATTAATCTTTCTGGTAGAAGATAATTGTGAGAGTACGTTTTACTTTGTAATAGTACGGTCCTTTAAAATTAAATAAAAATGAATAAAATGCCCCAAAGTGGGGTGTTCAGATGTAATAATACAAATTTAAATAATATAATTGAAAATGACTCAAATAAATAAAATGACTTATTGGATGTTCCGCGTAACTAGCTCAGTTCAATGGTTCGGCTTCGCACAAAACTCTTAATTTCAGGTCGGTTCAAGTATCAAAACACTAAAGTTATTTTTCAGCACGTACTATTACTTCTATTTTATATTCCAAATTTCCTAGAGTGAGGTAGACAAATAACACGCAAAAGGATACTTAAATATTATTAATATATTGAAAAGAAAAAAAACACTATCAACACAGATCAAGTCACAAATAAAGGTTATAGCAACAAAATACAATTCAAAAGGTACAACACGATACAAATTATGCATTAAATTACAACATGGCACATATAATAAACGACAATGCAATGACGCTTTATTTCTACAGTATATCATGGATTTAATTAGATGCTCATTGAATTGTTTTGTAAAATAAAAACATGCATGATATAGGCCTTTAATTCAAATTATGTTGGGTACCTTATACTGCAATGACGCTGGAAACAGTGTTTTCACGGGCAGCTTTCCCCAAAGTAGACTGAAATCGTCGGCTTCTTTTGTCTGGAGATACGGCACACACTTGATTATTAATAGCACTTTTACTTTACTTGACCCACTATTTGTTTCATTAAAACTTATAACAGTTTTCTCAGTAGGCTTTTTCCTTTACTTTTTACTAGTGCGTAGAATTACTGGCATTCGCACTGTTGGCCTGTGAGAAGCGTTCCCTTTTTCTGGGTGCGGTCTAGTGTTATTGTGTTTAACACAGCCTGCGGACCTCTTCATGCGTCGGTTAGGGAACGTCTTATACGCCGACCAGGGAGCGTCTGTCTCTGCCTCTTCTTGCTCAAGGCATCGTTACACCGTATTCGTTCAGGGAATCCCCAGAGCCACTTATGTACTTTACCTCTATTCGAAGACTCTCTCTGTGAGAACATGCACTCGCAAAATATGTAGCGTTCAAGGTTGACCACGTGTTGATTTTACACAAACCGTTTCTTGTTTTATGTCGCATAACTTGCTGACTGGCGCCGATATCATTGTCGCCACTTATGTTTTTACATCGATATACCTCCGCACTATTTCTTTCTTACATATACAGAATTTACATAGAAACATTTTACACAGGAATATAATAATTTAATACAAATAAATGAATAATACATGTTTCCTGATCTGTGTTGACTTATTATTTACCATAATATCATAGTACACATTACCCTCCTACAAATACTTTGGATGTTCTATTATATTTATATTTTATTTATTATATACAGGGCCTACCGTTACAACTTGATTCGCTGACATGTTTCTCAGGATTTCAAATACTTTTAGTGAATTATTGGCTAGTTGTTTTTCCATTGACTCTCAAACAAGCAAAATTATAATTTTTTGGGAGATATGCAATTAGCATTTATTGCAATTAATATTTAAATATCTCATAGGGCCCATGCTATTATTGTATTTAGAATTAATAACTCCATTACTAATTTTATAAAATAATATTACTTATATTATGTACAGATAATAGTAATGTGCAAAAAGGTACATTATGAAATGTTATTGGATGTCCGAAATAATGTAAACAGTAGTGTATGTATATAAGTTAGATCATTTTTCCTGCGTGTTCGTAATCAAAATATAAAACTATGCCTAGATAAGAGCTTGTTTATTTAGAGATAATCAGGCCAAGTACACCAAATACCAGATGTTAGGCACGCCATTTCAATTGAAGATGTCTTTCACGAGTAAACCAATGGAAGAATGCGATGCCAGACGAATAAGGGAATGGCTACCAGAGCATCATTTTACTGTCGAGTACAATCCAGGAAAATACATATTGAAAACAGAATATGGTAAAATATTGCAAGATATCTTGGATTTCGATGTTCGTAAAGACGACGTCTTTGTAGCCAGTTACCCTCGGACAGGTATGTTAGAAACTCCTTTCAGGAATTCTATGTTATATTTTGAATTATATATCTATACTTATAAAAATATACAGTGTGTAAATAAAGCAAGGAATAATATTAATATTTTGCTTATTATCGCTATTTGGGAGAAAAGCTCGGACAGGCCAATTTTATTTTGTTCCTCGGGATTTTATGGATGTCAAGTTTTTTTCTTTAGATTACTACTCTGGGACCTATGACGTCATCGACTTCTTTTTCAAATCTAACCTCCTCATTTTTTTGCTAGAAATAAAAAGTATATTTTTACTGTGACTTACATATATACCTTTATACGTAAAACGTAAATGCATATATGCATGTGTTTGAGAGTATATTTTTTTCTGAATTCAGCAATACCCCATAAGTGGTATTTAAATTCAATAGTTTTAGAGTATTAAGCATGCTAATAATGATAATTGACATGTCAGAGTGCAGAAATATCGACCAAGAAATGAGAGATAATGTTTTGGAAGAATTTCAACTCCGACTTTATCATTGCCAAGAAACAAATGGGCGGCAATTTGAACATTTATTAATGTAAAATTTTTTAATCTTCCCAAGAATACATTATCACTATTTGCTCTTTTGATTTTCAAGTTTAATTATTGTTATCATTTTAATACCTCTGATCCTCCGTATCTCTAAAACTACTAATTTTAAATACCACATATGCGGTATTGCTGAATTCAGAAAAAAAATTACTTTTTATTTCTAGCAAAAAAATAAGGCAGTTCCATTTGAAAAGGAAGTCGATGATATCATAGGGCCCAGAGTAGTAAACCAAAGAAAAAAAATTGACATCCATAAAATCCCGAGGAAGAAAATTAAATTGATCTGTCCGAGCTTTTCTCCCAAACAGCGATAGTAAACAAAATATGAATATTATTCCTTACTTTATTTACGCACTGTATATTAGTTTGAGAGAAAATGCATGCATGGATGAAATTTATATATTTATTACTAATAGGTTCTAATTGGTGTCAAGAAATAGTCTGGTTGATTGTAAATAATCTGGATTTTGAAACATCAAAGAAAATAAAACAGGTAGAGCGTGCCCCACGTATTGGGTGAGTAAAAACGTAAAATTAATTAAAATAAACAAAGTAAAAAATAACTTTTTGTGATATTTAAAATCACTTATCTTTTTTAAAGATTTCTAAATATATTCAAACTTGTCTTAGACTAGAATAACAATAAATATTCTTCCTTTTCCTTTTAACTATACATATCAAAATATAAATAGAAATAAGACACAAACAATTGTTTCAGATTTACACTATATTTAAATTAAAAATATAACAGCTGTTATAGTCCATCTTTTAATTTGAGATTTTGATTTTCAAAATATGTGATTAGTTTAGGCAAATTTTCAAAGTCTTCCTGATTTTTGAAAATTTGGGTTTTGTGTTAGTTCGTTGCACTCAGAAACACGTAGACCATCGTCATTTAAACATGTAACTAAATTTTGTAAAGTATCGAAATTCTCTGCATAAAAACTAGCAGCCTCCAACCATGTTCCCCATCTAGTTATTTCTGGCGAGTGAGGCAGTGACAAAGATGGAAGATTTACCCTGTAAAGTGCTACTCTCGATGGTGCTTTTCTGAAAACTTTTTTAAAAGCGGATACACGTCTATCAACTTCCGGATAGGTGTCTCTGATATATTCACAGATTCTGTGGAGAGTATGTGTTACACAAGTAGTATGCAGAATATAAGGATGTGTTTCCTTTAATAATCTGCGTATTTTTAACATATATGCGGCACTGTCCCTGACAAATAAAAGTATTTTTTCCTTGTACTTGTCGTCCGAATGAAGCATTTGTACAAATTCTCGTCAATGGTTTTAGTCATTGTTTCCGCATCAACTTTATTTATAACTTTAGATGCTATTACCTACATATGCTTTATATGGAATAGTTGGATGTAGTACACGAACCACAACATTTACTAAACAGCGTCTCAATTTATCGATAGCTTCGTCGGCACTTATCTATAACGTATATGAAAGATGTCTTCTAATGCATTCTACTGTTTTCGTGAAGTACTTAGAAACATAATATTTGCGTAAGGTGGATTCAATGAAAGTGGGATTGTCAAGTTTATTTAATGGGATATTAGCCGCCATTAAAGCTTCACAGAATTCTTCATTAAAATTGACAGATTTCAACGCGTCCACTTTCTGTGTATGTTTTAGCGATGCTAAGTGAAGTTATAGGCTTTGCAATAAATTTCGAAATCATGGACAATGGACATACAATGAGTATCTTATTCGCCATTATTTCACGATGCCATTCTCGACATTCTTCCATATCATATCTGAAAAAGTAACGTAAACAATGTTCTATACCTAAATAAATGATAACTATAAATGTATGCGTATGTTATTGAAACATAACGAAATCCAATGCACACTTACGTCAAAAAAATATGGAGAAGTAGATTCAATGAAACGGTATTAAACAGGAATTATTACAAAAATTACGAAATATGTAACAGTCAAAACAATGAAAAAACGAAACTAACTCCCCGTACTTTATTTATCTTACGAAATATAATTTGAATATAATAAATTTTAAAAACCCCTCACGCTTCTACCTATGCCCATGAAGAAAGGAATTTACCAGTAAAATCCACTTTCTTTTGCGGTCGTTTTCGCGACAACGACAGATGTTGTCGCCATATGAATAGTGCTATTCAGTAACTGCGTGTTGTTTACATTATTTCTTTGTTCCGTTGTGATTTAAACCTGGTTCGTTCGGTCTATAGTTATGACTTTATATAGAATATTGTGTAATACATTTTTTTGTTTCATGTTTCGAATTAAATATTCGTGGCGGTTTCTTCGTTGGTTTTAATAAGTTCCCCTTTGTATATCAAATATACATATTATTGTTGTGTGACTTTATCGTTTTTATTAGCTTTACAGGATTCGCTGACACAATGTACGATGGTGATTCGGTGGGATATGTGCGAAATATGAAATCACCACGATGTATAAAGGCTCACGAACCGTACGTTTTACTACCTAAACAAATAGAAACTGTTAAAGCAAAGGTATTATTATATATATATATTTTATTATTCCTAATAATTAGCAGAAAATACTTTTTATAAAATTTGTAATATGTTGAATATAACATATTTTCTACTCAACATCAACGAATTCGTCAAATTAATATCAACAAAATTGTATTTTATTAAATTAAAATTAGTGAATCCTTGACCTCTCCGCAAATGTATAAATGTAGCACAATATTTCTTATTGAATTATTCAGTGGTGAGCTATTGCTAAATTTTGTTTCTCTTTATTCATTTACAGCATTGTTGTGTTTCTTTATTTAAATTAGATCGAGAATATTTCTGGTTTTGTTAGTTAGTTGATTACATAACATCAAATTGCAAGTTATGTAACGTACGTAAATAAGGTCTTTAGAATATTTGTGGCCCTTTATTCTATTCGATAAATATTGCATGGTTTGACCCACGTATGTATACGCCATTACCATCTCAGCATGGAATTTTGCATACTATATGCATTCCTTTATTAAAAAGATCTTTTCCTTTAATTATTTCAAACGACTAAGAAAGGAACATATTAATAATTATTAATATGTGGATTATAATCCAAGTGATGGTATGAGGGATCTGTGCGATATGTATGAAATCACCACAAAACATACGATTTACTACCCAAAATTTCTGTGGTAAATTTCCCACAATATTCTATTTTAATTCTTCTAATTGCCGGATTGTTTCTTGTTTCCTTGTAGTTATTGCAATTTTCCTCTGTCAACACACTTTTATATCGAAGGTTGCTTTCCGTTTTTCTTCTGCCAACTTCTTCACCTCGTGATTAAGCGATTGGCGCTAGGTTTACTAATTAGTTTCATTAGTACCACTTGATTTACATCCGTACTTATGGAACAACTTTAGGGGAACTTCTTCTATAGCGATAACTTAAAACTGATTGTTTCAAGTAACCAAAAGGGTAAGAAGGCATGAGAATATTCCTTAGAATAGTGGACGAAACGCTAGCATTAGAAGTAAAAATGGCAACCCAGAATCCAACACATTATCAATAATATACGTGGCATCTTATACATATTACAATTTACTATTCGGTTCTGTTTAGAGAAATCAGCATTTCCTTACATTTTTTGCTATTTTTGAAAATGCCTAAGCATTTATAAATTAGCCTGGCCTTCCATCTAATTAATACATACATCCATTGTCCTAATTTGAAAGAGTTTTTAAGGTACATTTTTATCTTCTGAAGCGGCAATTTCTATACAAGGAAAATAATGTCAAACACTATTAAAGTTAATGTAACGTAATTTTTTATTTATCTAAACTATATTTGAAACCCAATCTAACTATGTAAAGTAAGACCAAAGTTTTTGCTTAAATTAAGAATGTTAGTTAGTACTGACTTTCGACTAACTCTGTATAAATAAACAAGTGAAAAAATTTCAAACGGAAGGAGCACGATCTATTATATCGTGCCAAATTTCAAGTTTCTAATCAATTTGCCAAAGCACGGAATATTATTAAAAATCGTTATTTGACAAAACAAAATTGTAAAAAAAAATTCATAAAAAGGAAAAGTAAAAGTAATTTGTTGGTATTTTGTCTTTAATTTATGGTTAATTCTGTTTTAGTTGATTTATATAATGAGAAATCCCAAGGACGTGTATTGTTCTTATTACGCCCTTCTGACGTCGTTTGGGAAAATGAAAGCAACGTTCGAAGAAGTGGCGGAATTCTTTTGTCAAGGTAAAATGGTGTGTGGAGATTACCTGGATCACTGCTTATCGTACTGGAGGAAACGGCATGAATCTAATGTTTTCATATTAACATACGAATGGCTATTGGCTGACACCAAGAGGGGTATTAGTGAGATAGCGAAATTTTTGGAAAGGCCGTTGACAGACGACCAGATAGATAAGATAGATGTTTTCGTCAAGTTTGAGAACCTGAAGAAGAATCCTAGTGTTAATGCGGATTTCCAGCCAGCTATATTTAAAGAACAGGCTTATATCGAAAGAAAAGGCGAAGGATCTTTTATGAGGAATGGAATATCTGGAGATTGGAAAGAGAAAATGTCTCCGGAAATGTCAAAAATGTTTGACGAATGGGTTGCAAAGAAAAGAAAAGGAACTGATTTCACTTTTAATTATGATAGAAATTAGAAAATGTGTTTGTGTTAATAAATTTGAATTTCATTTAATATATTACTGTAAACAAATTGTAAGAACTGACGAATGTTAATAAATGTTAGTTTAAGTTGCTTGACAATAGTTTATTTATTTGTCCATAAAAACGGGCGAGCGTCTTTAAACATCTGAACTAAATTTTGGCGTAGTAATGATTAAAAAGAGACCATGTAGAAGAGATCACTTATATTTTAGAGCACTGGTCAGTACTAATTGCATTCTCTTCCCAAAAGTTTATGGTAGTGCAGATGCAAGATGAAGACTTTATTTTTCTGGCTATACCTTTTGACACGTATTCAACTCTTTAGATGAAATCCAATAGAGCTGGCAGAGCTTCCTATTGAGACTGAGAAACCTAAGCTGAAATATAGAAAGCTTGCAAATCTTATGGAGCTCTTGCAGTTTGTGCGACCAATATACCACGAATTATTTATGATTTTTCTCATCAGGACAAACCAGTACCAAGCAGGAACAATGACACTGCTCAATCAATTACCTCAACTAAAGACAGCCAGGAAGTTCATGTCCAAGAAGATAATCTGTATTCTACGGATGAGGATAAATACATTCTTTTTATTTTCAATACCTACCATTTTAAATGCACTCGTCTACATTTTTTGAAAATAAAATATGTATTTCAAAGTAAAACGATATATATCCATTATTTTTTACGACAAAATTTATTAATATATCCATACCTGATGATGCATTGCTACGTTTACAACGCGTTGGCCAGTAGTAGCACCATGTCATGGTGCCTTTAGATGCGTTAAAAAACATAACAAAACTTAAGATTGGTATAAAATTCCCAAAAAACCTTTCTGGCCCACCTACCTGTAACTTTCCTATCACGAGAACTGCCGCCAGCTCAGCAGGTGATGGTCGGAGTCAAATTTGTTTCCAGTGAGAAGCCGGCTAAAATAGTTTGGTTTTCGCAAAGATATAAAGTTTATTAAAATGTCCCTACCTGATGGTGCATTGCTGCGTTTAAAACGCGAGAGCCACTCTTAGCAGCGTATAGTGGCGCATTTAGTGCGTTTAGAAACATAACATAACAACTCTAAAAGTGAAATAAAAATACTCAAAAATCCTTTCTGGCCCACCTATCTATCACTCGAACTGCCGCCGGTTCAGCTGGAAATGGTCAGGGTTTCCAAACGAGTAAAATATATTGACACCATACACATGAATATCCATCATGTGTAACATGGCCAAATTAAAATTAAGGTTTCCAGGTAAGATCAGAAGATATTTATTAGTTAAAAAATGCAAAAATAAAAGTAGAACACACATAAAATTTCAACCAACAGCTAAGGCTTTTTGTAGAGATATTCAATAATAAATATTAATTCCGTAATTTAAAGAAAAATGAGGTGTGGCCACCACACGACTTTCTTATACGTATGAGCGTTTCAAATTATAGAATTTTAGGAATTTTTGTATAAAAAAAATATTCAAAATCCTATTCCAAGTACTTCTATTCTCTTAATAAATCGCTATAAAATGCATATATTCGTAAAAAGTGCTACTCGCTAAGGGTAAAAGTGTTACTTCCTGTTCGAATTTCGAATTTTTTTTTATACAAAACGTGTTGAAACGTATGTGTTAAATATTTTTATACTCGTAATGTACCTACCTGGAAAGCATGACTGATTTTCGATAAGAGTAAAAGACCTACTTCCGGTAGGAATTTTGAAAAACTTTTTAATAAAATTCTTCTCAAATTTAATTTTGAGTACATATGAATTCGTTATAAGTTTGTTTAAACTTAGTTGTTGACGAAGTGCTGGTAAAATTCGATTTTTTCACTAAAGTAATCAGATGTCAAGAGGGAGATTATACTCGTAAATACAAAATTTGGAATTGATAGCTGTAGCCCTTTGACCGCTATCGTGGTCACACACACCTATAGAGGCCCCATAATATTTGTGACAACTCATGAAATAGACTAAATTGTGGCACTTTCGTTCAAACATATGCTAACTAGAGCGCCATCACTTGAGAGTTTTATATATCTTCGAGATTTATTTTTACCTTACATATAAAGGGATCTTTCATTATTTCTCGATTATGGTATCATTGTCATAATACTTGTATGACATGAACTGTGTGATATTGGCGTCATTATTATTTTCTCAGTAGAAATGTGTAAAATTAATACGCCACAATACTTTCCTTCCCGCATATTGTGCAACTGCGCTGTTGTCTAATTTATACATACAAGAACGATACAATATTCTAAAATGATATGGGTACCTACGTTGATGTTACGCCCATATCCCGTTTACATCGTTATGGTTGTATTACAAAATATATTTGTGAAATATTTTAAAGAAATTAACATTAACATTAATGAATACTTGATTTTATGGATAGCCTTTTTATTTTCGTACAAAATATATGAATTTGATTGCATGAACTCTACAACTACTACAGGTATATTTATGGTTAGACAAAGAACTTCGAGCTAGGTTTATTACAGTTTCCTGTAAAATCAAAAAAAATTATTTGTAACTCATCCAAAATTTATACATTTTTAGGGCCAAAACGTTGTCAAACTCGGTCCATAACTTTGTTTATCCTATACGCATTTACGTAAATACCACAATTGAAAAGATTTTCTCTGGCGATTTTTTTTTTGTGAATAGCACGCCCTTATGCGGTAAAGCTCGACAACCTCTGTGCATTACCATTATACACCGGACGTACCAGGTTTAAATTACGACAGAGCAAAGAAATAATATAAAAAACACGCAGTTACTGAATAGCACTATTCATATGGTGAACTGCAACATCTGTTGTTGACTCGAAAACGACAACAAAAAAAGTCCATTTTACTTCTAAATTTCTTTCTTCATCGGCGTAGGTAGAAGAGTGACGAGTTTTTAAAATTTATTATATCTACTTTATATTTCGTAAGATAAATAAAGTTATATATGTATATACCTATTCATACGTATGTTAGTTTCGTTCTTTCATTATTTTGACTGTTAATTACATACTTCGTAATTTTTGTAATAGTTCCTGTTTAATACCGTTCCATAGAATCTATTTCTACCAATTATCTTGACGTAAGTGTGCTCTGGATTTTGTTAAGTTTCAATAACATACGCATACATTTTTAGTTATCATTTATTTAGAATTAGAACATTGTTTATGTTACTATGATATGGAAGAACGTCGAGAATGGCATCGTGAAACAATGGTGAGTTGGATTAAGGGTCATACTTATTATATGTACATTGTCAGTGACTCCGAAATTTATTGCAAAGTCTGTAAAATATAGTTACACAATACCCAAAGAATCGCACGTACAACGTCACTTAGCATCGCTAAAACATACACAGAAATTGGACCCGTTGGAAGCGGACAATTTTAACGCAGAACTCTGTGAAGCTTCAATGGCGGCTAATATTCCATTAAATAAACTTGACAATCCCACTTTCAAAACATTTCTCCAAACATATACGAAATGTTCCTGATGAATCCATCTTACGCAAATATTATGTTTGTAAGTGCTTCACGAAGACAATAGAATGCATTAGAAGACATATTTCAAATCAGTACCTATGGATAAGTGCCGACAAAAATGTCGATATATTAGGACGTTGTGTGGTAAATGTTGTAGCTGGTGTACTACATCCAACTATTCCATATAACAGTTGATGAGGAAACAGGTGCTAGAACTATTGACGAGAATTTGCACAAAATGCTTCATTCGGACGACAAGTGCAGGGAAAATTACTTTTATTTGTTAGTGACAGTGCCGCATATATGTTAAAAACAGGCAGACTATTAAAGGAAACATATCCTTATATGCTGCATATTACTTGTGTAGCACATGCTCTCCACAGAATCTGTCAATATATCAGAGACACTTATCCGGAAGTTGATATATAGTCTTGTATGCGCTTTTAAAAATGTTTTCAGAAGAGTACCATCGAGGTAGCTCTCTACAGGGAAAAGCTTCCATCCTTGTCACTGCCTTACTCGCCAGTAATAACTAGATGGGGAACATGGTTGGAAGCTACTAGTTTTTATGCCGAGACATTCGATAGTTTACAAAATTTTGTTACATGTTTAAATGACGATGCTCGAAGTATTTCTGAGTGCAAGAAACTAACACAAATTCTAAATTCAAAAGATCAGTTGTTATCCCTTCAGGATCACTTTGGAAATTTGCCTAAACTAATCGCATACTTCGAAAATCGAAATCTCAAATTGAAAAATGGATTAACCACATTAGATGTGGTTATTAATAATTTCAAAAGTATTCCAAGTGACTTCGTATGTAGCCTTCGGCAAAAATTAGACGCAGTTTTTAATAGAAATCCAGATTTAATAACATTGTTGCAATTGTGTATGGGAAGAATGACACAAAATATCTAACTGCTAAATACGCTGAAATAAAAGAATATTTCCAGTACGCACCTATAACCAGTTCCGATGTAGAAAGGACGTTTTCTATCTACAATGATGTACTTCATTCAAAGAGAACAAATCTTACAGAAGAGAACTTTGAGAAAATATTGCTAGTAAATATTAATACACCTTTACTCGACTACTGACCTACAAAATGAACAAATAATAAGGTTTTTGTATTTTATAGATCACCAACAACTTGTTATCCAATTATATAAATAAAATTAAAACCACTTTAAAAATACAACATTTCAATATTGCGTCCATGGGCGATGTGTCATCACCCTGTCGTGTTCTATCTGTAATTACCATGTTTATTTTTCGTTAAATAGAAGTATATTGTTTGGAAACTTAAATTCGTCTACATCAAAAATAGTATGTTCTATATTAACTGCGACAGGCTAATTCAAGGGAAAAAAAATCAATTTCTCGTCACTGCGTGCACATTGGACCGCGATTTTTTTTGTACGGGCATTACTCATATTTTTCTTTCACCCCCTTTTTTTAATGACGCTATTTAAAACTAACCCTGTATATAGGCATATACATTTATTATTATATTATATATTTAAAACCAAACTGAAATAGACACAAATTTTTTTAGAAAAATAAGTGGTTAATTAATGCAAACGTTGTTTTCACATTACCATTCTTCATTTTTTGTATAGTGATTCCAAACTAGACTTTTTCAAACCATTCATTTTCAAAAAGTAATGTTTTCTTCTTTGAATAGCCACAGGTTATAACTAACAGAAACTAATAGAAATGCAGTATACAAATAAAAGTGAAAAAAAGAAACAGATCTCATCTAACCACAATGAAAATTATAAATTACTTTTGGGATTTTATTTAAAAATAGCAAAAAGTTTCCAAAGAATTTCATTTCAGTTTGGCTTGTATTTGTATATATATATATATATATATATATATATATATGCAATCAGATGTCTCAAAAAACATCTGTTACCCGGCCGGTTCTTTTATTTCGTTTTTGCTTCTAAATTCATCAACACTAGTATTTTACATATAGCCATTCCTCCAGCATTATAATTTGTATAATTAATTGCATATACTGTCATGAGGAATATCTTATCTCCTGGTGAAATTAATTAATTTCAATTAAAGTATCGATAGTCAAAATTGTCTACAATGCCCACAACTATTTAGGATTTCGAATTTTCAGCAATAAATTTTCACAAAAGTACATGCTACGAACATAACCATCTCGGTGTAACATTTGCAATTTTATTAATAAAAATGAATGTCGTTTTTGGCAGTGTAAAATGGCTTGTATTGCAGAGTATAAAAAACCCAATGTAATGACGCTGTTCGTATTCAGCTTTAAGAATAAATCTGAATTTATCCCAGAACGATAATTTAAATCTTCATTGCCAGTAATAGGTTTCTCTTTTGTAATTAGTGTAACCACATTTCCGAACCGTATAGAATTAATTTGATTTATTAATTTTATCAGAATGTTACTCACTGAATTACAACTTTTGTTTTCGTTGAATACTTGAAAACCTAGACATTTCTCGGTAAGACAAATAATTTTTGGATTTTTATTGTATGAGATAGGGATGAAGGCAAGTATAGAGAATGCTGACATAACACACCCTATGCTTCTTCTTTCGGATTTTGTTAAAACAAACAGTAGATGCAATTTTGAAATTTTTTGTTTGCAATATTTGAACATCTCCTTGAAATAGTACAAAAGTATTTACAGGTGGATTTGGAATATTCTTTGTATAAATGAAATTTCAAAATTCAGACCGGAAGTAACACTTTTACTCTTCGCGAGTATCACTTTCTTTCGAATATCGGCAAAGTATTCATTCTATAGAGATTTATTAAGAGAGTAGAAGTACTTGTAATAGGATTCTAATAATTTTTACATAAAAGAATCTGAAAATTTGGAAAACGCACTTACTTACAGGCTTATTTTCCTAAGACAAAAGTATTTATAAAAAATGAGAACAATTTTGTATAATTTGAAACGTCGTGTGGTGGCCACACCTCGTTATTCTTTTTTGTGAGTACGCTTACAAATTTCGAAAAACTACCATGTCTAAAACTCTTATTAAAGTTGTAAATTATCTCTTCTTATCAATTTTGCATTTTTAAGGACTAAGTACTTTTTTCTTAACAATATCCCATTTCGTCACTCTTGGACTATACTAGAAATAATTGAACTGGAAACACGGTTTGGTAGGTTTTCAGGAGATGCCGGTTTTGCCAACTTGTTAATCAGTAAATTGAACAAAATAGTATCTAAACTCTAGCTATTATACTATCTCCAAACAACAAGAATCACGATTTTAGAAATAAACTTTCAAAAGTTAATCAGCAAGTTGTGATAGTCAAGTATGCAATAAAATAAAAAACATACATTTAACAAATATATTGTAAAATACACCTGACTTACATGTTTATGAGGTTTATTTTATCACAGAAACTTTTGTGATATTTCAGATATAACAATGCAAGAAACGTGCGTATATTACAAATTAATAATATTTATGACTTTTTCAACAGGCAACCAACAAAAATTTTTAAAACAAATGTGTACATTAAAAATGATTGAATATATTATATTTTAAATTTTGATTTGATATTTTTAAGGCTTCATTACTTTTTCTATTTTTAAAAGCCCGTGGAAGTTAATTTTTATTTAGAATTTTATTTATTTCTATTTTAGAATCTGAGATTTCTGTGTTATAAATTAGTACTTTCTTATTTAATTTTATTATTGCTCGACTTTTGTTTCTACATTTATTTCAGTAGTTTTTAAATATCGCACGTTCTGGAATCTTTTTTTGTTTTTATTTTTAATTCAACTTATCAACCCCGTCCGTGTGCCAGACATATGCGCGCATGCTCCGGTTTTACCTCTGATCGGAGAGTGTTTTAAGTTTCACTTTGTCTTAAGTTACGGTCGCAAAGATATCGATTCCCCTTGCTGTTAACCCATACCAGCATATTTGATATTGGAATGTCGCCAATACCTTAGTAAATCGAATAAGTAGTGAGAGGTTAATGTCTATTGTGGTTGATTCATTTTGTTGTAAGAAAATTTCTGGATGCATACTACGGATCATTAACGAAGCTTGGGATCAGGTGAGTTTCTGTTTTAATTAATTTTTCTGGACACGTTATATAAAATATAATTTTAATTGTCATTTTTTACTCTCTTATACCCAGTATAAAAAGGTCTTTTGATGACAAAAATTTTAGACCTCGATATTTTTGCAGATATGCAGGTTTTGATGTGCCCTGATACCAAAAATTTCTCTCTCTTTGTCTCGTTGTATCTCCCTGTGTGTGTTCACGATAGCGTCCAATCGGCTAAAGCTATCAATACCATTTTTTTATCTTTTCTATTTTTTTATCTCGCGTCTATGAAAGGCATTCTTTAGTAAATTTCAATTTTGTTATTCATTCGTGCTATTGACAGAGAAATTTTATATTAATAAATATTATCAAAAAATGAATAATTCTATTTTTGTGTAGACACTTATTATAAGATATAAGTCAATACATTTATGACAATAATTATTAAGCTTGAAGTTGTGTTACATTCCATCGTCTAACAAATCAGCGGATTGCTCTTTTTCGGGTAAATACTTCCAAAAAGGTCTTCGATTAGTTTGCATTTTTGGAATAAGATTCTTTTTCTGTTTTTGATTCACTCGTGGAACTTGAATTTTAGGAGGTAATTCTAAATTCACTTTCTTTTTCAAAACGTCACTACATATTGTATATTCGGATTTTTCAAAGTTAGTTTTGTAAAAAAAAATTGTAGAATTTATTATGAATTTAACGGATACAATATCGTTAAAATATGGCATTTCATTATTACCCGATTTTTTATTCAGTGTTTTCAATTTGTTTTCAAATCCCATCAAATTACTACACTCCATCTTCTTTACACTCATTCTTTTTGTTGCTTTTTAACAGCAACTTACAAAATCATTGAAATCTTCAACGTTCATAGTTTTCCGAATTACTTCTTCTATTTTACCATGCAAACCATCCGCTGCCATGTAAGAATGTCCGTTCATCAAATAATTTACAGTGATCGAAATAATAGTAGAGAAATTCGAATTAACGTATGTCAAAAGTGAAGAAAAGAATATTGAATTTTTATTTTGGCCGCTACAATTATCCAACCAAAATATTATATATTCTGCATCTCTATTTAGATCTAGCATCTTAAGAAAAAAGCATGTCATATCTTCAGCACGACGTCCAGCCACAGATTCGTGCCATAAGATGCAAAAGTGTTGCTTATTATTTGATAAGGAAGCAAAAGTTTCATTAAAAAGTATAAGCCGAGAAATGAAAAAACTATCTTTTACTTTTGGCATACGAGGAAACATAAACACCTTTATATATATATAATAAAACACAAGTGTATAGTTTCAAAATTATTATAATGTTTAAAACACTACATATGTTTCGCCACACTGTGGCTTCATCAGGTGGATGAAAATACAATTTCAAAATATAAATTAGCTCCTATATATATCAATACAAATTACAAACATAATCTCATTATAAGAGGGGGTGGACATGTTTAAATTTTAGATTTAGTAGGGGGGAGTTATTTAAATCTAGTTGATCATTTAATATTATACCTAAATTATTACATTTATTAATTTCTAAACTTTCTAGCATATTAAGTTTTTTACTTTTTCCTAAAACATGTAAAGTTGTAATATTAGTATTGAATTTATGATTATGTTCTAAGCAATGATTAGCAAAGGTTGAGTCTGTCTTCTTATCCCTATAACATCTTTCGTGTTCTTTCATTCTAGTATCGAATGTCCTTCCTGTCTCTCCTACATACACTTTTTTACAGTCTTCGCATGTCAACTTGTACACCCCTGAGTTTAATCTATTGTCCGTTTTATCTTTATTGTTTTTTATTGCGTTTTGTAAGGAATTGTTGGTTTTGAATGAAATTGTCTCTTCTCTACTTGTTTTAATTAAGTTCCCTACTGTGTTTGAAATTGTACCAATGTATGTGATGGAATTATAATTGTGCGTTCTATTGTTTTTTACTGTGGGGTAAATTAAAGATAGCGTTTTGGATTTCTGTAGTTTTTCTAAAATATTATTAATTAAATCTATAGAGAAGCCGTTACTTAACGCTATAATGTATATTCTGTTTAATTCTAAATCAAAGTTTTCTTTACTCAAAGGGACATTAATTAGTCTATGAAGCATTGATTGATAAGCAGATAATTTTTGTGTAATGGGATGAAACGAACGTGCGTGTATAGTTATATCTGTATGTGTAAGTTTGTGGTAAATTGAAAATTCATGTTTATTAGTTATATGTGTTATAGTGAGATCTAGAAAGTTAATAGTTTTGTTTTCTTCTATTTCAATCGTAAATTTGATGTTTGGGTGAGTAGTGTTAATATAATTATGTAAATATGTTAATTGCCTCTCTGTACCGTTAAAAGCAACTAATATGTCATCCACATATCTTACCCAGTAAATGCAATGTTTGAACAAAGGATGTTTACTATCTATTACGTCATGGGGTGGAATGCTTGAAAATAGATTAGTGACGTCGAAAGATAACAGTTTACAATTGTTAGGTAAATCTTTGTTTGAAATTTTATTTATTAATTCATGCGAGTTCTTAATAGAAAAATTGGATTTAAATTTAGTATGTTCAAGGATAAGGTTTATTAGATATTTTGACAAATTTCTACATGGAGCTTTTACATAAGATACTACTGGTCGTATCGGTAAATTGTCTTTATGTAATTTAATTAAACCGTATAATTTAGGTGGTTGTGGAACCATAGTAGTTAATTTTGCTCTTAAATTATTATCAAGCAGTGCTTCTGACTTATTTATAGTAGTTATTGTTTTAGCAATAGGACGTAATAGATATAATCTCCTTAAAATTGAACAAAAATAAGACAAATCCCATCATTATAACGGAACTTTTAAATTTACTAGAAATGTGTTTAGACCAAAACTATTGTCAGTTTCAATACGAATTTTATAAACAGACAGAGGGTTTAGCAATAGGAAACCCCTTAAGTCCTTTACTTGCCGACATATTTATGAATCATTTAGAAAACGTAATTAGTAAACATCCTTTGTTCAATTAACATCTTTACATAATTATATTAACACTATTCACCCAAACATCTAATTTACGATTGAAATAGAGGAAAACAAAACTATTAACTTTTTAGATCTGACTATAACACATATAACTAATAAACATAAATTTTCAATTTACCACAAACCTACACATACAGACATAACTATACACGCACGTTCGTTTCATCCCATTATACAAAAATTATCGGCTTATCAATCAATGCTTCATAGACTAATTAATGTCCCTTTGAGTAAAGAAAACTTTGATTTAGAATTAAACAGAATATACATTACAGCGTTAAATAACGGCTTCTCTATAGATTTAATTAATAATATTTTAGAAAAACTACAGAAATCCAAAACGCTATCTTTAATTTACCCCACAGTAAAAAACAATAGAACGCACAATTATAATTCCATCACATACATTGGTACAATTTCAAACACAGTAGGGATCTTAATTGAAACAAGTAGAGAAGAGACAATTTCATTCAAAACCAACAATTCCTTACAAAACGCAATAAAAACAATAAAGATAAAACGGACAATAGATTAAACTCAGGGGTGTACAAGTTGACATGCGAAGACTGTAAAAAAGTGTATGTAGGACAGACAGGAAGGACATTCGATACTAGAATGAAAGAACACGAAAGATGTTATAGGGATTAGAAGACAGACTCAACTTTTGTTAATCATTGCTTAGAACATAATCATAAATTCAATACTAATTTTACAACTTTACATGTTTTAGGAAAAAGTAAAAAACTTCATGCCTTTACAGCCATAGTTAGGTGTCTGAAAATGATGTTTTTTTTTCAATTTTAGCATTCTTTCCTCAATCTTTCTCGTTCTCTTCTTCCGTTCGATGTCTTGCACATTTTCTGGCTCTTTATTTAATTCATTCACACAGCAATGGCTGTCTTGTTTTCTTTCGTATAAATCATTTTTATTAACTTCTGCTTCAACATCAATTTCATCAATTTCTTTGTTATTCTTATCACTTGATTACTTTTGCTATTAATTTCTCTTTCAGTTAATGTGAAAATATTTGTCGTGTGATTAATGTCGGTTTGATAAATGCTATTTTGTGGATCATTAGCTGAGTTTGAGTGTGATAGTAGATTCATCAGATTTCTTCTAACTTTTTGTATTTTAATTCTTCTGTATTTTTGATAATCAGATGAATCTGAGTCTGATATTTGCCCGTGAAGAAATTCTTTATCTGAATCGTCACATTATTCTCTAGAGTCTTCCCAAAATTCCAGTCAACCGTTAAGTATTTAATAAGCTAATGTAAAAATATACGTTACTTACGTTACATAAAATTTGCATTTTTGCTAGTTCTAACAGCCCCTTCCCCTTCCCCCTTGAATTCATTTTACCAAATTAGACTCAAAATCAACAAGCAAACAGACTTCTAAACTGGGATCAAAATAAGTTTATCATCGTTACATTGAGGTTAGAAAATTGCAAAATAATGTATTATATGATAGTACGTTGTTTTGCCATTTTAAAAGAACTGTTCTTCCAATGGCAGAATAATGTGCAATACAGTACCTTGTTTTTCCTTACCAACATACTCAGTATAAATACACTGAATACCATAACACGTTATGTTAATTTGTCGATTACATTCTTTTGCCATAGTTTGACCCAATCTGATGAGTGAGTACATCAATTGGTCATGAAAAGTCCTCAAAATGTAATATTCGTCAAGAACTGATTTAGATACCTGTCGATAGTACTTGAAAATTACTACGCTTACATTACAAAAACGTAAAATCGGCATTTTTGCGATTATACTGTTTTTTGCCTTGGCACTGTATACTTGCGTACTGATAGATATTTTGGTTTGTCTGTGGCAAAGGGTTCAGCCAGGCATTCCCAAAGTTCAGGACTGCACAGTCTTTCCTCAGAGTTTTACTGTCTCAATGTTTTCTGGTGTTCAAGTGGTAGGTGCGTTTCCTCCGCGCTTTTTCATCAAAAAACTATTTCCTCTAAAGTTCGATACCCATAATGTTCTGGAAGTGCCGCTCGAGAGACAAGCTGTGTGTGGAAAAAGCACGCTGTGGAACAAGACCGGAATTACCGTTTTTGAGAAATTGTGCCACACTATCGTTGCTATTGAACATTGGCAAGGAACAAAACTTTTCTCTCTGGCGTCCCTTCCCAACCGGTACCCCCCTCTCCCCCCAGAACTAATACTACTCGGTTAACAACGTACTGGAGAATATAGTAGAGAAGAAACAGTAGAAGAAATAACAGTAAACAAAAATCCCGAAGTCTGACGAATATGAAGACATCCTATTGCTGCTACGTTCGTTGGTACCTTGCCCTCTCTGGTAGAATATAATTGTGAGCGAATGTTTTACTTTATTAGCTGACTTCTTTCTTAGGATTTAAATACTTTTAATACATTTAATGGCTAACATTCCATTGACTCTCAAAGAAGTAAAATAATAACTATTTGGCACATTAAGCAATTTAATGTGCATTTAACATTTTTTGCAGTTAATATTTAAATATGTCATAGGCCCCATGTTGTTATTGTATTTAGGTGTAATAATTGCTTATAAAATAATATTATTTACATTTTGTACAAAAAATCGTAATATGCGAAAAAGTGCATTATGCAGTGTTATATAATGTTCGAATTAATGTGACAGTATTTTATATTATTATAAGTTAAGTTAAGTTAAGTAGTATGAGTTAGGTCATTTTCTCGTGAGTGTTCGTAACTAAGATATACAAATATGTCTAGATAAGAATTCGTTTATTTAATCAGGCCAAGTCTACCAGACACCAAGTGATACCGACGATATTACAAATGAAAATGTCTTTCACGAGTAAACCAATGGAAGAATGCGATGCCAGGCGGATACGGGAATGGCTACCAGATCATCATTACACTGTCGAATATAATCCAGGAAAATACATCATGAAAGCAAAATATGGCGAGATATTGCAAGGCATCTTGGATTTAGATGTTCGTAAGGATGATGTCTTTGTAGCCAGTTACCCAAGGACAGGTACGTTACAACCCTTTGTCAGGAATTCTACATCACATATTGAATTATATACCGTATGTGTCAATTTTCATTTGGTATAGGGATTCAAGGTTTACGTGCGATTTATACGTATATAAGTAATACGTGGCAACATGGCACCCCTACTGTACGTCACCAATCCCGGCAACAATCGACATCACAACGATTTTCTCCGATCTTCCCAGTTCTACATTCAATGTTTAGCTGCGAACACGTTGCGATCTAGTCTGCAATAAAGGCCGTCTTATTACTGGAACGGGAAACATCAAATGGCCGCCGCGATCTCCTGATCTAGTAGTTTATTATTATTTTCAGAATCCTTTTTTATTTACCTTATTTTTAATTTTATTAGAATTAAGCTTTTGTTTGTGTCATGCAGCGTGAACGCAGCTTAATAATTCTCTGCTTTTACTGAAAGGAAAAAGAAAAACAAATCCTTGCAACTCGTAGATATTATTTCTGAACGCATTACAAACACCCAAGCCGGTGGTCGAATAGTTACTGCTAACCACGCTAACTTGTATTTACGAACATGCATCGGTCGTGCTGGCATTGGAAAGGAAAGAAGGGGTACTATGTTGCCACGTACTGTATGGATTAATCGCCTATGGCTATTGAAAATTGACACATGCTGTATCTATGCATATTTTAATAATAAAATATATTAGTTTAGAAAAAACGCATGTTTTGAAATTTGTATATTAATTACTAATAGGTTCTAATTGGTGTCAAGAAATAGTCTGGTTGATAGCAAACAATTTGGATTTTGAAACATCAAAGGTAATACCACAGGTAGTGCGCGCCCCACTTATTAGGTGAGTAAAAGAAAATAATAGTATATTAAAATAAACGAAATAAAAATAATTTTACGTGATACTTTAAAATTACCAAGAACTAGAACATGATATCATCTTCTTCACAACCAACATCGCTACAAGATTATTTCGCTCAAAACGGAGAGTCTTCTAACTGGAGCTACAAATGACAGTGTGTCACCTGACGGTCTTTTGTGTATGCTTACATCTCCAAGATTATCCCACCTTATTTCTTGGTTACACCGTACTGATGATGACCAATGATCCAGAAACACGTGTCTATTTCATGTTTTTTAATGTATCCGCGATCATTTCTTTTTTGATTATCTTCCCTGTGTGCTGATGGGACACAGAATGTTAAAGTCTTTCTCGTGGCGATGCTGGTTGTTGTCCTCTAAACCGCGGATCTTGTTACTGAAGCTACAAATGGCAGTCTGTCACCTAATGGTCTTGCGTGTAGGCTTACATCTCCAAGGTTATTCCGCCTTATTCCTTGGTTACACTGTACTGGTCATGACCAATGAGCCAGAAACACGTGTCTACGGTTGCTCTAGAGCGAAATTTACCAAATATCTTCCTATTTCATGTTTTTTAATGTATCCGCGATCATTTCTTTTTTCATTATCTTCCCTGGGTGCTGATGGCACGCAGATTGGCAATGACTTCCTCGTGGCGATGCTGGTTGTTGTCCTCTAAACCGATGATCTTGTAAGTGAAGCTATAAATGGCAGTGTGTCACCAAATGGTCTTGCGTGTAGGCTTACATCTCCAAGGTTATCTCACCTTATTCCTTGGTTGCATCGTACTAATGGTGACCAATGAGTCAGAAATACGTGTCTACGGTTGCTCTACAGCGGAATTTACACAATATCCTTCTATTTCATATTTTTTAATGTATCCGCGATCATTCCTTTTTTAATTATCTTCCCTGGGTGCTGATGGTACGCAGATTGACAATGTCTTCCTCATGGCGATGTTAGTTGTTGTCCTCCAAACCGAGGATCTTGTAACTGAAGTTACAAATGGCTGTCTGTCACCTAATGGTCTTCCGTGTAGGCTTATATCTCCAAGGGTATCCCACCTGATTCCTTGGTTACAGCGTACTGATGATTACCAATGAGTCAGAAACATGATCTACGGTTGCACTACAGCGGTATTTACCCGATATTCTTCTATTTCATGTTTTTTAGTGAAATAAGAACAGACTTGAGTGCGGTAGATTTTAGGTTTAGTTAGCAATGAATATCGGTACATAATTAATAGAACTAAGAAATAAAAATAAATAATCCGAAATTACATATTAAGGTTAATTTCTAAAATTCATGCACATGCAATTTTGGGTAATTTTGCGTTGTAAAACATATTAATCACGCAGTGTTCATTTTCAAAGACTTTTTCTAATTTTGTTGAAAATTTCAATCTCTAAGAAAACTAAAACCACAAAGCACTATTAAAACATACCTATCACTTTCTCTTAACTAAATTAAATATTGTTATAATCAATTTAAGAGTTAGGTCACCGAAATATTATGTATTATATTACTATTATATATTTTGAATTTAATGTTCTTGGCGTTTTATTAGTTGGTTTAAATAGGTCTCCTTTCATATATCAAACATAATTATTTTTCTTCTGTTACCTTATTTTTCTTATTAGTTTTACAGGATTCGATGACAAGATTTACGATGGTGATTCAGTGCGCTATGTACGAAATGTGAAATCACCAAGATGTATAAAAGCTCATGAACCGTACGATCTACTACCTAAACAAATAGAAACTGTTAAACCAAAGGTATTATTACATACATATATTATTATTTCTAATAATTAACACAAAATACTTTCTTTAAAATTCATAATATGTTATATTTAGCATATTTTCTATTCTAACATTAAATCAATAACAACATTTTATATCGTAAAATTTAAATTAGTGAATCCTTGACCTTGACTTGCACAACCATATTAAATTACTCAATTGTGAGCTATGGCTAATTTTAAAATTGTCATTGGTAATTTACAATAGTTTTATGTTTTTTTATTTAAATTAAATCTAGAATATTTCTGGTTCTGTTGTTTTATTGATCACATAATTTTATTTTCCATCAAACTGCAAGTTATGTAACATAAAGTAAATAACGTCTTAAGCATATTTGTCCTATAAGTATTGCACGATTTGACCGGTGTATAAACCATTACAATCTCTGCATGGAATTTTGCATACTACATGTATTTCTTTATTAATAGGATCTTTATCTTTAAAATTATCAAACGAAGAAGAAAGGATGCTCCGTCCTTCAAATTTTAAATTAAATATAAATTAAATTTCAAAATCAACAAAGGTGCACAAAAATGGCGCCGACGTAAAACTAAAAATTATTCATCCTTCATATTGATAGCAAAGTAATGGCCAAGCTAAAATAATTGTATCGCCGCTTATTAAATCACCAAAGTTTTCTTCAGGAATGCCTTACCTGTCACTACCCTTGCGTACAGATAATAAAGATGGTGAAGGAAACTGCCTCTAACTCAATCATTTGCGGGTCGTGGATTTTCACAGAATCTCAGATGGATGATTTACGGATGTCATCTCCTTATGTGCAATATTCCCTACCCCAAAATGGTCTTTGATCCAGGAGAAAAATCAGTTGAAATACTCACGTAGCAAAAGATAAAAGTACAAATTTCCAACAACAAACAATTTAATATATTCTATATTTTTGCTTAAGTTATAAAATTTAATTATACAATTTTGAAATTGGCAAGTTAAGTGAGCAAACAACAACAAAAAAAAGTTAGATAAAGTTACGAGAGATATTAACTCGTTCTATTTAAAAAAGAATATGTGACAATCTAAAATTTAAGTGACAGAGGTCCCCTACTTCTGGACTATATCACACATGTATTATAAATATAAGTTTCAAGTTTGATATTTAATGTTAGCACGAGATCTCTGCTTTCCAAATAATTTTACAATTGTGTCAATACGTGAACACACGGTACATAAATATAAATGTACTTAAAATTAAATAAAACTCTGACAAATGGTTGTAAAGAAAAACAATATAATGAAATTTCGGCTTAAGGCCTATAAAATTTAAATTGAAGTAACAATTAAATGACAAACTTATACGATAACCCTTGTAAACTCAAAGAACTCTATACCAACACCGATTAGGACCTGGCAATAGATTCTAAAATGCTTAAATGAAAACTTAAGTGAGAATTTAATCAATGTTCTCAAGCTCTGATCAACGCAAACTTACATTGAATGGAAAACACACCCCAGGCTTCCGAGCACAAAATTGCCAGGGGGGTAAACTATTATATTACAGAGCAAAGAACCTTATAATATAATAGTTATTTATGTACCAAGTCAGTAAAGTGATACTTTATCGAACGAGTCTGATTTACGAGCCAAGCGAGTGAAGCGAGCGCCGCGAGTAACAGACGAGTTCGGTAAAGGTACTTTACTGACGTGGTGCATACAAAATTTTATCGCCAACCGTGAAAATTGTTAATTTAAGAAATAAAGATATAATAACTTATGACAGTTTATGACAGTGACAAACGATTTATGTTTAAAGTCATCAGTCATGGCTACGCTGACAGATATTAGCGGCAGGTAAAGTACTTTATTGTACAGTACGATAAAGTGTTTCTTTACCTCCGTAAAACGCTATGGTAACGCATCACTTTACTGACGGTTGGCGATAAAGAAATTAATTTAAGAATTATACAACAAACTAGGCTATAACGATAACTTACAGACTAAACAAACAATTAAGAGAAAAGGTGATACACTTATCTGATAAGTAGGCGTGGCCTAACACATATGAAAGAAAAACCTGGAAATAACTCTTCATACGGGTTTCTAGAGAAATTAACTTCGTGCAAGAACAACCAAAATTCTTAGCACATCGGATTCGGTAAATAAATTCGATTCTCCAAGACAATTACATAAAAATTCTCAAGTACCAAAAAAGGGATTCAAGATGGTGGTCACCATGTGCTCTCAATTTCCGGTCACCTATGACGGTATATGCGAGAATTTCTGCATAAAATAAGAAGCTAAAGAACAAAGGACAACGACAAACATTTTAAAGACAATATTACACGACGGAAAACTAAGAAAAAAAACTTACCAGATATGGAAGAAATCGATCGAAACAATTCAACCGACATAAAGTCGAAAAAACAATATATATGAAATAATCACTGTCTCATTAATCCGCGAACAGCGTAATTACTACGGAACGCTATCGGTATAAATTTACCAAAAATTAACAGTGAATAGCGATCGAAACAATCTATTTCATTATTTTAAAATTATTATGTTTAAAGTATTGTTTTATAATTTATTTCAATAAAAATTCAGAAATCATTTCTTTTGAGTACTACTAGATGGCGTTACATACGGATCAATATTTTGAGCTTACCAGAATCAAATTCATCAATGAAAATCGAAGTCATATAACAGTCTTACGTCGCGCAAAGATAGCGAGATGTAGTTCACCTTGCCAACTCCAAGGCCAACTGTATCAATATCGCTGCGCGATATAAGGCCATCACATAACTTCGATTTACAATGATGAATTTGATTCTGGTAACCTCAGAATATTGATCCTTATGTAGCGCCATCTAGTAGTACCTAAAAGAAATACGTTCTGAATTTTTATTAAAAAATAAACATTAAAATAACACTTTAAACGTTAACCTTAATAATTGATATTAATAAGAATTTTATACATCTACAAATATTAAGATATAAATCTAACATAAAATGGAAAAAGTCGTAGCTATTTACCAATAATTTTCTTTGTAATACATTTCGCATAATCACTTGTTATTTTCCGAAGTACCTTGCGAATTACTTGCCTTTATTTTAGTAAGAACTAAATGACCCCGAACAGCTACATTTTTTCCGTGAGAAAGCTAGATATAGTTTTCTATTGGTACTCGACTTCCAAAATATAATGTAGCACACATTACATGAAATTGAATGTGTGTAATATTAGAATAATTCAAGTAGGAAAGAATATGGAATAGACAAAATAAATATCAAATCAGTCAAATGATTTTAAAAATGCTCATCGATTACCAAGCAGTTTACTATGCTTTGGAGAGATGGCGCCACTTAAGGATCGATATTTTGAGGTTATTAGAATCAGAAAAATCTTGTGTTGTGACGGCCTTATATCGCGCAGCGATAGCAGATACAGTTGGCCTTGGCCAAATGAAACTCATCGCGCCACCTACCGATAAGGGCAAAACAACGTCAGCCGGGTCGGCTACTATCCATATATGTATCTGTTACAAATGGTTATAAATACATCTTACTGACAATGTTGATATGCTATTTAAACTGTCTAAACTATGAAATTAAAGCCGAATCTGAACATGTGAACAAACACAGAACTTTGAGTTTCAATTAAGATAGTTAATGACTGACTCTTGACATACTGTGTATAAATAAAGAACTGAAAAATTTATGTATATATGCCACTACTACCAAGAACCTTTTGAATTTTTCAATACATTTATATATATATATATATATATATAACTAACGGAACTTGTTCCGAGATACAGATGTACAAATATCTTTCACTTCCGCCGTTCCATGCAGCAGATTCTACACCAAACTAAAGACACCGACTCCAAAAGAACAAACCAACAACATGGTTTACGCAGTTAAGTGCGATTACTGCTCCAAGGTATACGTAGGACAAACAATTCAGAGATGGCGGGAAAGGAGCACTCAACACCGCTCCGATGCCAGAGTAAACCCTAAAAAATGCTCATTGGCAACTCACATTAATACAAAAAACCATAATGTAAACTTTAGCGATGTAAAGACTATTTTTAGAGAAACAAATTACATTAAAAAAATTTCTTGGAAGCCTTAGCCATTAGAATCTTCTCAAACAATCTTAATACTAAGGAGCAGTCACGCATGTGTAGCAATATATATAGTAACATAATGAAATACATCAAAATCAAACAAGTTTAACGAAATAAAAAAACATAACCGAAATTAACTAAAGATCAAACTGTTTGTATAATTTCTAAACAAAACAATTAGACAGTCCTGTATATCAACGGCCGTGATCGTTCTGGCCGCGTGTCGAGGTTATTTGCAAGAAATGTTAACAAAACGTAAATGGGGAAAAAAGGCTTTTATGAATAAGTTTTTCGATACCTGCACACATTTGTACAAACAACGATATCTTCTTGAAAAGTTATGAGTTTCGCATTTACATACATATAACTAACACTCATATCCAACATAGCAGTGTAATAATTCAAATTAAAGAAGAAATTCTTAAAAATTAAGTTATTTTATATACGGACGAAATAAAATGTATTATATATCGTATATACAAGTGAGAGCAACAAAATCATTGAATGTTCTCTGAATTAACACAACACTACTATCTAATGTAAGTTGTTTTGATTGTATTTTTTAAAGTGTTAAATGTTAAATTCTGTAATGTAATGTGTTGTTGTTTTATATATACAGGTCTGAAGAAGGAAAGATTAAATTTCCGAAACGTCACGTAGATTAATGTGTTTTATTTTCAACATCTTTTAAAAATAAAAAAAAAGGAAAAAACCCAAATTCTGTTTGTAAAAAACAGTAATATAATATACCAATAGTAAATCGAAGAAGTCAGTGAAAGTGGCTGATTGCTGCCTTCAAATTAAGTTAAACTTATATATATATATATATATATATATATATATATGATTTTTTAAATTTTTAGTGACCTTTTAAAGGTCACTAAAAATTTAAAAAATCACATATATACAGCACATGGACGTTCAGTGCTTAATATATACATTCTCATTTCCATCTGTTATTTGATATACATATTGTAATGGTTTGCCGTTTACTATGACTAGGCAACAATATGGTTTATAAATAAATTAGAGGTATTTAATTTAAAGTGTTTTTTTTTATATAGCAGAATTTTAATATTAATAAAATATTTAAAGTATACCAAATGTATAAAGATGTTAATGTTATCAAATGTGTAGTTTATTCTGTTTTCTTCATGCATTTGCATAGATAGATGTGGCAGGATACTTTGATGCATTGTTTTCTTCAGTCTGAAAGTAAAGATTTAAATATTACTTGATTTGTTTGTATATATAATATAATGTTTGTGAAAACTTGTTTAATTAACAAAGTATATGAGAATAGTAATAAGTAATGAAATTTAAAAATATAAATGCAATAAAATAATGAATAGCTAACGCGCCAAAATTCAAATTCTGGAACTGTCAGATTTTGACATTTATAAAATTATTACTAGAAATGGGTATTAATAGGTAAAAGTGTAGCGAACAAACTAAAATATTCAATTGAGATTTTATATAGTAAGGTATTGAAATTATATAGGTATTTAATACATTCAAAAATAATGTAGAAACTTTGTTGAATAAATAAACTGTGTGGAGCAATATAATTGGTTAAAGAAAATTAATTTATAATCGTCAAGGAAATGGAAGATGAAAAAAATAACAATTCTAATTTTTTTTTGGAAAAAACGCGAACGTGTTTCTCGAGAAGAGAAAGAATTTCCTCATTAAATACAGTTATTGTACTTAATTTACGCTTCAAAGAGTAATAGAAGTGCTTATTAATTAACGGAGAAGATAGTGACATTTTATTTCAGGAAAATTTATAATAAATAGAAATTTTCCATTGATATTTCTGGTGGATAATATAAAAGAAGGAAGAAAGGATAAATATTTAGAACATATAGTAAAGAGGAGAGAGATTTATTACGAACTTACCTTATAATCGGATATTTAAGAAGTATAATCCAATACAGCTACAACCATTCCGTCAGAATCGTTTATGAGTTCCTGCATATGTATCATTGAACCAGTTGAAGTGAAGAATTAATATACGTGTGAGAATTTATGGTGCACAAGTTTGTCAATCCAGGAGTGTGATTTTCCGAGGCAAATAGTATTATAAACCGTCCCAGTTCGAGCATTCCAAAAACGTAGAAGTCCGGAGAACATCAAGATAGTGAGTGTTTATTACAGGTATACAAGAGTGCAGAGTTTTCATCCAGGTACGACAGGATAATAGTTCGAGGTCCGAGGGTTCCAGTTTGTTATACTAACATCATCACTAGAGTTAGAAGAAAGCACGCTAGAAGGAGAGACATTGAAGAATAAGAAAGAAATTCTATAATAATTATATCAGGTCGTATAAACATTGGAATTAATTTCGGAGTTAAAGTAATATTTATTGCCTAATTTCTGTAGAGAAATTATAAATCGTTGTAATGATCGTGTGAATTATTGTATTTTATCTGTATTAACAGTAAATATAAATCTTTACTTTACGATATAAAATCATAATCTCAAATAAGAATTTGTTTGAAAAGCAAGAGGCTTTTAAAAATAAAACTACATAATTGAATGGCAAAATTTAGTTTTACCTGAAATATTAAGGTTCTGCTTATAAATACTTTATTAAAATTTTGTGGATAACAGAAACAAACAGGTTTCAGATATTGTATTAAATAATAGTAAAAGTTCATACTTACGTTATTGCATTTATAACCATTTTATTCAAGTGACAATCTCAAATTAAATTCTTCTCATATTGTTGATTGGACGTGTTGAGGAAAATTTCCATATGTATTCTTTTGAAAAATGTTTATAAATTTCGATAATCACTTTTATATAATTTCAACGAATTAAACAAATCTATACTGATATTTTCTTTTATTTGGCATAGTAAACAAAGATTATTTTGCGTTGAGAAGGAAAATAAACAGAGACGCTTGCAACATTAACCTAAAAGGAGAAAATATATGTCAGTAAATGTAAAGGGTATAAATGGCTATCGAAATACATACCTTGTTATAGTTTTGCTAAAAATTGATGTAATTAATCCGAATAGGTACTTGAACAATTACACATAGTTTCGGTATTATTTAATTGATATAATTTATTAATTTTAAAGATCGGTAAAAAAGCTATCATATAAATTTATTGAACATATTAAGATATAGGGATCTGTTTGAATTATACAAGTCACTGAAAGTCAGCAACCCAATTAGTACAAGTAATATTTGCTTATTAATTTGAAAATTTTAAAAAGATATAATATCTGAGCTAGTTTTGGGATAAAATTATATAAAAGATTTTAAAGTCAATTTATTTATCTGAATGTCATGATACTCTATATTAATTAAGAGTATTGTCACAATATATCAGTACGATTAAGAAATTCGAAGTCAGACACCGACGGTAGCTCAGTTGGTAAAGCAACCGGCTAGTAATCGGTATGTCCTGAGTTCGAATCTCAGCCGTGTCGGTAATTTTTAAAAAAATTACCTAATTAATTAATAGTCAGTGGTAAAATTAGAAAAAAAAAAAAAAAAAAAAAAATGGTGTAATTCATTTAGTTCCTTTATGGCCGCTAATCCCAGGAAAGAAAATTTTTAAATTATTAACTATTAAGGCCAGGACAAAAAAATATTTTAATTTTACATATATATATATATATATATATATATATATATATGATATTAAATTTTTATTGACCTTTTAATTCATATATGTAAATATATATTAATTTTTATTGGACGATTTGTAGGTCATTATACTAGTTTTAAATAATTTTAAAACTCGCTAATTTGCAGTGTTTGAAAATTACAATTTTCTAATTTTACCACTGACTATTAAATTAATTAGGTAATTTTTTTTTAAAAATTACCGCCGCCCAGCCGTGTCGGTAATTTTTAAAAAAAAATTACCTAATTAATTTAATAGTCAGTGGTAAAATTAGAAAATTGTAATTTTCAAACACTGCAAATTAGCGAGTTTTAAAATTATTTAAAACTAGTATAACGACCTACAAATCGTCCAATAAAAATTAATATATATTTACATATATATATATATATATATATATATATATATATAATAAATAATTCTAAATTTTTCTTGACCTTATTCACATATTCATGTGCATATATATATATATATATATGAAGCGTTGTTCTTCGGGATATTTCGCCGCGTTTGGATGATTTTGCCCTGATAAGGACATCTTTCTTCCTGACGTTTCGGTGACATCACTTTCACCTTCTTCTTGAGGATCTTCTAAGTTCGACGGTTTCTTCAAGAAGAAACCGTCGAACTTAGAAGATCCTCAAGAAGAAGGTGAAAGTGATGTCACCGAAACGTCAGGAAGAAAGATGTCCTTATCAGGGCAAAATCATCCAAACGCTGCGAAATATCCCGAAGAACAACGCTTCAACAAACGACCGCGAAAATATTCGAAGAAATATATATATATATATATATAAAAAAAGTAAGATGTGAATAACTATTCACTGGGATTGTTCGGTCAATGAAATACAATAATAGAGTAATCTATTTATTCATTGGTCAATATTTCGGAAACATTTTTTTCCATCTTCAGGACCTCTACAATGTTGACAATTATTTAGTGTAATAAACTGATGTTAATTAATAAATTACTTACATGAATCTAAGACATTTATATTTTGCTAACCTCTGTGACACGTGTTCATATGCAAACTCAAGCACGTTGAAATTACTAAATGCAAAAAGGATCATAATACTCACAACAACAAAATTGAAATGTAGTTAATATTAAAAACCATAATTCGGTGATAATTGTTATCATATTAAAAGTAAATATCAAAATAAAATTGCAAACTTTAAACACATTAAAACCTGTCAAGTATTTCGAACTGCGGGGAGTAGAATGGGATATCAATAGCAATGTGATTGTCACATCGGACAAACAGCCGACGGGTACGCGCAACCCAAAATACACTAAACATCTACGGGGGTCGACCATTAATACTCTTCCGTGTACGGGTGATGTTAAGTAAATTGGAATATATAACGCTTATGTTGTCTATGTCCTGTCTATTGTTCATAGAGTGTTCTTGTTCTCGAATATAACACATTTCCAAAAATTCACGCTTCCGGTTATTGCTTTCGGTTGCGAGGACCTCCACGGCCGACCACTCGGCATTATGATCCATCTCGTTGATATGTCCCGCCAGCGCACAATACTGAGGCTTGCACCGAACATCAGACTTGTGCTGTGTTATTCTATTTTTAAGACGCTGCCTCGTCTGGCCCACGTAGACCTGCTCGCAATCCAAACAACGCAACCGATATATGACATTCATTTTATTTACAGTCTCAGTACTATCCTTGACCTTAGTTAAAAATGTTCTACCCGTTTTTAAGTTATATTTAGCAATCGTTAAAGTATCATGGTTCGGCAACGTCTTTATAAGTTTATCTGTAAGATTGGGGATGAAAGGTAGTGATCTGTATACAGTTAATGACTGAGGGGCTTGTTCTTTAGGGGTGTATTGAGTATGGGAATAGTTGATATTGTATGAAAGCCTGTTTAAAAGGGTGGATGGATAAGAATTTTCTAACATCGTGTCATAGAGTCTCCTGATGTTCCGTTCACGAAAAGAGTGATGGCAAATGCGTATGATGCGGTTTTTTAAATTTAAAACACTGTTGATTTTCATTTTGTAGGGATGATTAGAATAGTAATGTATATAACGTCCCGACGCCATAGGCTTTATATAGTAATCAAGTATAATGGTGGTATCATTCCTGATAAGTTTTGTGTCCAGGAACGGTACTGAATTATCAGTTTCATGTTCAATAGTGAACTTTATATGGGCGTCATAGGAATTAAAAACGTCTAAAATTTCTTGGGAGCAACCTGCAGGTATAGCTGTGATTATATCATCAACATACTTCTTCATGAAGGGAACATCAAAAGACAACCTAGCAATACAGTCATCCAAGAGGTCATCCATGATATGGATGACTGTATTGCTAGGTTGTCTTTTGATGTTCCCTTCATGAAGAAGTATGTTGATGATATAATCACAGCTATACCTGCAGGTTGCTCCCAAGAAATTTTAGACGTTTTTAATTCCTATGACGCCCATATAAAGTTCACTATTGAACATGAAACTGATAATTCAGTACCGTTCCTGGACACAAAACTTATCAGGAATGATACCACCATTATACTTGATTACTATATAAAGCCTATGGCGTCGGGACGTTATATACATTACTATTCTAATCATCCCTACAAAATGAAAATCAACAGTGTTTTAAATTTAAAAAAACCGCATCATACGCATTTGCCATCACTCTTTTCGTGAACGGAACATCAGGAGACTCTATGACACGATGTTAGAAAATTCTTATCCATCCACCCTTTTAAACAGGCTTTTATACAATATCAACTATTCCCATACTCAATACACCCCTAAAGAACAAGCCCCTCAGTCATTAACTGTATACAGATCACTACCTTTCATCCCCAATCTTACAGATAAACTTATAAAGACGTTGCCGAACCATGATACTTTAACGATTGCTAAATATAACTTAAAAACGGGTAGAACATTTTTAACTAAGGTCAAGGATAGTACTGAGACTGTAAATAAAATGAATGTCATATATCGGTTGCGTTGTTTGGATTGCGAGCAGGTCTACGTGGGCCAGACGAGGCAGCGTCTTAAAAATAGAATAACACAGCACAAGTCTGATGTTCGGTGCAAGCCTCAGTATTGTGCGCTGGCGGGACATATCAACGAGATGGATCATAATGCCGAGTGGTCGGCCGTGGAGGTCCTCGCAACCGAAAGCAATAACCGGAAGCGTGAATTTTTGGAAATGTGTTATATTCGAGAACAAGAACACTCTATGAACAATAGACAGGACATAGACAACATAAGCGTTATATATTCCAATTTACTTAACATCACCCGTACACGGAAGAGTATTAATGGTCGACCCCCGTAGATGTTTAGTGTATTTTGGGTTGCGCGTACCCGTCGGCTGTTTGTCCGATGTGACAATCACATTGCTATTGATATCCCATTCTACTCCCCGCAGTTCGAAATACTTGACAGGTTTTAATGTGTTTAACGTTTGCAATTTTATTTTGATGTTTACTTTTAATATGATAACAATTATCACCGAATTATGGTTTTTAATATTAACTACATTTCAATTTTGTTGTTGTGAGTATTATGATCCTTTTTGCATTTAGTAATTTCAACGTGCTTGAGTTTGCATATGAACACGTGTCACAGAGGTTAGCAAAATATAAATGTCTTAGATTCATGTAAGTAATTTATTAATTAACATCAGTTTATTACACTAAATAATTGTCAACATTGTAGAGGTCCTGAAGATGGAAAAAAATGTTTCCGAAATATTGACCAATGAATAAATAGATTACTCTATTATTGTATTTCATTGACCGAACAATCCCAGTGAATAGTTATTCACATCTTACTTTTTAACGTAGTCGGTCGTGGATTTCCACTCAACTCTCTATATATATATATATATGTGTATATATACTCGCCTCGCGGATGATACGCAGCCCGGTATATAGCGCAGGTCTCCTGCAGCCCGGCCTTCAAATTAAGAATTAAGCTGTATATTATGCAATTTCTAGCACTCTAATTCCCTACAATGGCGAGCATAGTGAGAGGGGTAAAATTATATAAAATAAAAATTTGATTAGATTTGTTAAATCTTGCGAGTCCCGATATGTATGACGGTCTTCCAGAAGCCCAAATGTATATGCTTATATAGTCCGCCGATTTTACGAAGCCCAGCGATGTTGCCAAATATTACTTTTTCTATTCCTTGATAGGCTCATAGAGAATGCATTGTTAGATCAGCTGCAAAATATTTTATATTGCCTATCTTAAAATTGCTGAACAGTACTTACTTATTCACTTTTGGAATATTGTAGGTATTTATTTTAATACTATCCGAGATTATTATCGACTAATTCAATATAATTTATAGTTAGTGTTATTTAAATTTTTAACTTAAAAGACACAACTCCATAAAAAATAAAAATCTTTCTATTGGAACTAATGTATTGTATTGGCAAACATGGATAAGAATAATATAAACTATTGTGTGTGATACTGGGTACAGTAAGAACTCGAGAATTCATATCAAAGGCTGAATAAAATATTAACATTCGTAGAAGGCATAAAATTCTTACTAAATCTGTTGTTATTCATTTAGTTAGCAGTTGGTCAGTAATTAATTTTAACCAAATTGAAGTACGTACAAGCGTTTATCTGCTTACTATGAATTTTTCAAAAATGTGAAAGGAAGAAAGTATCTATTAGTAGCGACGTAGTACTGGTCATTCAAATATCAGTCCGAAAATTATTTGGTTTATGATCTTAGAATATTTTCTATTAAATAACGATACCACCGCAATCATGAATAACAATAATTATCTCATTGATATGTTTAATGTGTAAAAATGTAATAAAAATCGGAATCGGTCGCCCCCCTGTTGATGGCCGCTTTTCGAAACCTCGTTAATTTAGACGACTCAAAGAAAATTTAGGCCGCCACGGCACCTTTAAGAAACCGACGCAAGAACAGCACCGATTTAAAGAAAATTTTGAAGTAGATACTCTTCTCAGTGTGCATGAAAATCTGGCTATTTCATACACATATCTAAAAAAAGTGAAGGTAATAAAGGAGACTGATGAGGTTGGAGAGAAATATTTTGTAATTCTTATTTAAACATAAGTTCGAGAATTTGTGTCAACGGATGAATTATAATATTAATATTGGTAGAAATTATAAAATTCTTTCTAAATCGGTCCTAACTATGGCAATGATTTTCAATCGAAGACAAGTTTTTAATATGAAGTTTCTAAAGATAGAAACTTAGAAGAATGACAACTTCAAATGATAAAGAAGCGATTACCGAATCACTAACTATGGCAAAAAAGAATAAGTAACAATTTATAAGAGTTGCAACAGGTGGTGAAAGTTCAAAATTTTCTTCCATGCGCATTCAAAAATATATAAGTAGCTTACTCAAAATTTGGCAAACTACTGACTTTGTGCCGAGTGCAATTTATACATGTTCACACATTCAGTTTCTGAAAATAAGTGGATGGTTGAAGGAAACGTCACCAGCTGTTTAGCTAAAAGTTGTGGCCAACGCTCTTAACAGCCACAAAATTCAGAAAGCATACTGCAACCTTGTAGTGAATGAGCACACAACCGAATTAAGTAAACCAAATGTCACATGAGGCACACTGGAAATTATTATGTAAAATAGTGCTGTAGATTTTTACTTTCAAATTACGTCAGGATGTTTACTAAACGGCAAATTCTGCCAAGGTCCTACTTTTGCTTGAAAGGGAATTTCGAAGAAAAAACTTGAATTAGACAAAAGCATTCTATAAGTTTCGATTCCAAGGAAAATGAAGACCTGTGGAATATAGAATACATCCCAAAAAGGGTTTTATGCTCTATTACGGTTGACAGAGGGTATTGAATGAAGAAGGATTAAGTGTAGAGCAAAAGCTGAATGAAAAACATGCATTTGACTTGCCAGTAAAAAAGCATCTGGATGCTTTCGATGGTTAGATAAGTGCTAAAATATGTACTTCCAATTAATTGCGTTTAGAATATAAAGTAACGCCCAAAAAGTGCGAATGTGATCAAAATCTCTCAAACCACAAAGAATGTTTGATGAAAATAATAAACACTGGGCAAGAGTGAAAACCCTAGTTATAATTCGTTTAGAGGAACATAAATTATTTTCTCATAACATAAACAGTATACATCAATACGACAATGCTCGTGCTTCTTGCAATTTTAAATTTTACGTTAATCTTAGTGAAAACAGATAAAAATTTGATTTTAAAATGTCACTTGTACCCTATATTAGAATACAGTTTTTATATTTAAAACAATGCAAAATACTAAAATTTTAGACTGATTTATAATATACCTATACAACATCTACGAAAATAAGTATTCATATTTTTTACCCATAATTAAAACTCCCTGCTTGAAATATTTTCTCCTTAGGTATACTAAAATGCACGAAACAATCCACTTCGTGATCAAAATTCATTATGATCGACGACAAAAATTTACGAATTCTGAAGTTTACTTTGAGTAAATTAACTAGATTTTTGTCAAAAATAAAACAGTATTTTCTGTGGGTAGGCATCGTTAGATGGAAAAAGAACTTTTAGTGATAATAAATAACAAAATAACCAAGAACCGTAACCTGTAATACTGTCAAATGTTATCAAATGACTAGCGAAGTTTAAACCACGTTTCATGTAAGCCAACATCCGATGTTAATATTTCTAGTAAAACTCGTTGAAATAGCGCTAACATTATTATTTTTAATTAATATTAATCATTCAAATAATCCTGTAATTATTATATACATATAATATATTCTATATAATAAAATTATAAATTTAGTAATATAGAAGGAAATTATTTTCGTTGTTATGAAATTGGAAATACAGACGGCATTATTTTTCGTTTATGACGAAAGTAGATTGTTTCCTGCGTTCCACTATAACATGGTATAAGAATAAAACGTTCAGTTAAAACATAGGGCCTAGAATGATTATAATACGTTCAGTTTGGAGTCTCCACCCATTCGGTAGTTGAAGCTAAAATGCACTATGCAGCGCCACTTTCCAGTGGGTTAAATAAGCAGAATTGGTGAATGTAAGGTTTACGGTGCCAACTGATTATACATTTATTAAAGCATGTATTTTATTTCTGATTTTTGTAAGATATTTGCAAAAGACAAATCTATGCTTCTATAGAAATACTTTCTCGATAAAGTTATTATTTTATTCTTAGACACACGTTTGAATTCAGTTATTTTAGCACATTGTTAAATTAGAATTTCTCTTAAGTGGGGAAAGTTATTGAAAATCTAATTCTATAGAAGCGTAGAACCAACTTTCCTTTTATTACAGACAAATTTACGTCAAGAAATATCCTGCAGTAAGGGCACAATCTATTGGCAGCACAACCCCTGCGCGTCTTCACAAATCCGACCGTATGAACAGCCTTAAGTGTCGTTTCACCTAGCTGTTTGTCATTCTCTTCAAAATGTTTGGGACAGCTATATATCTTCATACACCGTGTCAAGGTTTGTCTCTGTTCCTTAGCTAGATGTGTTCGCGGTTGTAACAACTCATTCCGTTCATTAGTGCTAATACGCTGCGCATGATTCACCTAATTCTTTTTAAAAATGTGTATTCAGTAATTGGGCAGGTAGTCGTTCAAAAAATAGGAAACACTGTTGTTATAAGTTAGTTCTTTACCAACTACATTTGAAGTAAATATTACAATACTATACCTAAAACCCACGTTTCATTTTGTTATTAAATATTTCCATAAGTTCTAACTGAATTTCTGTGTTTCTAATAAATCTTTGCACTGTTACTGTATATTAATGAATGTACAGGGTTATTGACTATATTTGGACCAATAGATAACTTTGTTATTTGAAGGATTAGAAAAACGTTTAAATTAGGAAAGTTGTAGGATTTCACTCAAGGCGCTAGAATTTGATATCAGAAAAAACAACCGAACGTCGTAAAGCCGTCAAAAACGGCTAACTTAGTTTTCTTGTAATGGAATACCCTATATAATGTTACATAATCTGATTCTAAATAAAATTTCGAGTATATTCCATTTATATAACATATACCTACATTCAACTGTTTTCGCGCTATCGCTGATTGAAAATCGTACTACTACATACTATGTTTCCATAGAAACCCCGTAATGACTTACGTAAATTCATATACGAAGGGTGTAGAAAACATATTAGTAGTACGATTTTCAATCAGCGATAGCGCGAAAACAGTTGAATGTAGGTATATGTTATATAAATGGAATATACTCGAAATTTTATTTAGAATCAGATTATGTAACATTATATAGGGTATTCCATTTAAAAAAAACTAAGTTAGCCGTTTTTGACGGCTTTACGACGTTCGTTTGTTTTTTCTGATATCAAATTCTAGCGCCTTGAGTGAAATCCTACAACTTTCCTAATTTAAACGTTTTTCTAATCCTTCAAATAACAAAGTTATCTATTGGTCCAAATATAGTCAATAACCCTGTACACCCAAACATTTTCTTTCCTATTACTATTAGTGCGAGGCTTACATTTATTAACATTCAATAATAATCTGCTGTATCTACTTGTGAAATAGTCGTATGATAAATGGAACTCTAAAGAATTGTGTTTTTTTACAATCCTCTATAATTTAAAAATCAGTGCAGCTACATTAATAGATAAAACTTTCATTTTCAGATCGAGAAATACTAACTGAAGATTTGTCAGCAAAGGCTAATAAAGAAGATGTACTTTTGTATACAGTACACAAAGTATTTAACATATCTATTGCAAAGAAAGAAATGTACTTAAAAAAGTATGAACAATGAACAAACTTTCATGGTGTTTGTCTTGCAACTACATTTTAATTTCTTTTTTTTTACATTATCAATGAAATTTGTAAATATCATATATATTCTTTTTTAAGCATTGATGTCAAATTTTTAATTATTCTCAGTTCGATGATGTTCTTTTAACTTCCATATCACATGCAATTTTGAAAACAAAGAGAACTGCGGAAGATACAATTTTTGTGTGCTTTGTTTTCCATTGTACTACTTTAAAGGTATGTATGTCTATACCGGGGTCGACATATTTTAATTTTTGATACGAAAGTAGAAAGAGGAAAAGAGCGCGACGAATTACACTAAAGATAAACATAAGCGAGGCTGCCGAGAGTACACTCGCGTGAGAGTCCCCCGACATCGACACTGCGTTGCTCTCCCACCACTGTTAGCAAGCAGGCATCGCTGCATATTATAAGGTCATATTCTGCATGCGATAGAAGTGAAAACCGAAATTAAAACTTGACGACTACGGTATAGTAGACGTAAAGAATATTTATACTTCAGCTAAACAAATTGTTTATTAAGAGTAAGTATGAAACCTATCTATTTTCAGTTAATAGTTTTCCCAACATTACTGTGCAATAAGTTTAACAGTTCGTTTATTTAAGCTAGCAAAATAATATTCTTGTTTTTAATATATTGATTATTAGGATTGAGGATACTTCACATTTAAAATAAAACTAAATTTTATTAGTATCTACAATAACTTTGCTTAACATTGCTAATATTTTATTTAAAATCAAACATTTAACTTTATTAATTTAACAATAAATTTTGCTATTTTTGAGCACTAGCTTTTACTTTATTTAAAAAAAGGTATATTCGTATTAAATATGGTTTTAGTTTAACGTTTAAGTATATAATTTTTTTTAAAATTTACAATACAGCGTTGCTGTCCTATATACAGCAACATTTTATATTAAGCGTACTGTATAAATATATTTGATTCTAACAAATATTTATCTCAGTGTATGGTTTTTGTCCACACTACTAATGAATTCCAACAGTAACATCAGTCATTAATTATTTTAATATCATTTACAATCGAGGATTTCATTTCCGTTGCAGTATGAGTTGTTACAATGCAGAATCATTGTTTTAGATCCAGGTGGTGTGTAAAAATGCTATATCTTATTACAAAAATGCATTTTAAACTCTAAAAGAAGTATTTTATTGACAGTTTATAATATCAAAACAGTGCAATTTAAATTTAAAACACTCTCACGACCTCGAAATAATGTTTGTTAACGTAGCTTTACACCTTTTAAAATAAATAAATTAATAATTTTAGTTTTTATCAAAAAATATGAGCGCTCACCGTATTAGAATCATGTTATAAAATTTGATAAGACCTTTACCTTGCATAAATCGCAATTAGTAAATTTCGCGAAAATTACTGTACGTAAAAGTAGATTTTGTTTTATCTCTTGATTAGCATTTTAAAATTGATAACGTTATTTTTATTTTTTTATTATTTTTTGATATTCATTTGACATTGTGTAAACAAAGTATGTGCAGCATACGTGTAATGATTTTCGGCTGATTTCGTGTTTCGTAATGTCCTATATGTACAGACCACTAGATTATTGGTTTCCGAAGAGAAGCAGTCTGGGCGAATACAATCCTGGTAAAGTTTTCATGCCGCTAGAGTTCTCGACAATAGCACCAGACGTGTTAGAAACTGTTGTCCGTAAAGATGACGTTTGGCTGTTAGGATATCCCCGAGTAGGTATGTTTCCTTAAGTATTTATTTTTGAATTTAGCAGGCTTGCGCTACAAGTCTATGTAACTGATTAATATAAACGATTTATGTTGGTCATACGCGTAATTTATCTTATCAAGAAAGCCAAGGCCAAGTTCATGTTTTTTGATTTATGAATGTTTAATAACGAACATACAGTTTTGTTCAAAATATACGTACAAATTTTAATTTGTGCGTTAATTTTCAATTGTGAAATTTTAGAAATATTGTTATGAAATTAAGGATGGAATTCTGAGCTTTTCTCGGGAGGCTTACGATTCTCGTAAGTTACGAGAAATACGTCAGCATCCAGACAATATCCATGCAACATAAATCATGTAATATTTACACAAAGTAAGTTTTCGAAAAAATAAAACTACTTCAAATTTTAATGTTTTAAGCTTCAAAATTTAAAGTCGGTAATGTTCTAATAGCATTATATAAATTATTGGAATACACACATACACATACACGTGCATTCCTACGGCTAGTAAAATAAAAATAATTTGTGATGCTGAAAAATATTCAGACAAAGTGTAAGCTCGTTTTTCAAGATTGAAAGTAATCTATACCGGGTGGTGCAATAGTGTGTCGGCGGAGCTTAATATGTAGTATGTGACTGTGCATTTTCTAATCTTATTTACAAATATACAGGCTGTTCCAAATTTCCGCAACCACCTTCAACTTTCTTATTTTAAATACATTGCTATACGTTCTAGATATTATATTGATAGCCATTCAAATTATCTTTGCAATGATATATGGATATGTGCACTTCAATATTATATTTTGTGTAATAAGTATTCACTCATTTGTGATTCTATCTTTTTTCTACTCTTTTGTTAAAAATCGTCAATGGGCTAATTAATTTTTTGAATAAACTTTGCTTTTTTTTGATATGTAGATATTATTCTCCTATTTTTTTAGGTATGTTTGATATTCTTTTTCCCTATTTGTGCAAAGTTGCTATTGATTTCTTTCTTCTGTCTTTTTGGATTTCCTCTATTAGATATTTTTTCCTTTTTGTGTACATTTCTCTTGTGATTACGTTCCATGTTTTCGATGGGTTTTGTTTATATTTTTCGAACTGGTTTAAGTAGTATTCCTTTTTAGCCTTCTTGATTGAATAGTCTCATCTTAGTTTCGTTGTATCTAGTGCGGTACTTTACTTTTTGCAGATAGTTTAGATGTGCTTTATACGGGTTTCTTCCGTTTTCAAGCATAAAATTAAAGTTTTACATTGCCTCTTTTCTTAAGTTGCCTTAGTGTGAAACAAACCTTTGATAGGCTATTATAATAGTATTTGATATGTGAATGCTTTTTAAGACACGGATACACTGATAAATGTATTTAATACTATCTTTTTTCAGGTCAAACATGGTGCCAAGAAATAATATGGTTAATCGTAAATGACCTAAATTTCAATTTGGCCAAGGCATCCTTGCAACATTTACGTGCCCCACGACTAGAGTAAGGATCATTCGTAATTATTCTGTGCACTTCCTAGTTGATTGAAATTAAAGCTAATTTTAAATATATTATTAAAGTTTAGTTTATCACTTGTAGATTCGATAAATAGATAGAATAACATTATTTGATAATTATTCTCTTGCCAATCAACATTAATATTTTAAACTAACGTTATTAATTTATAAAAATTTCCCCATTCATATGATTTCAACACACGTCTCGAGATTTACCTGACGTGCGTTGTACCAACTGCACTACAGCTAAGAGTTTGGTCTTAAATTACATTAAGGCGGTGTTAACGTTGTCACGTAAAAAATGTCAAGAGGACTAAGTGTCAGTTTAGTCAGGTTGCGTAATCAAAATTAATAATAATTTCAAAATAACAAAAATCCCAAAACTCTTTAACCACGTACCTGAGACTCATCTTATCATTCCAGCTACCGCCGTCTCAGAAAAAGATGGTTTGGGTTAAAACACTGTAAATACAGTGCGCCTTCACAAATTAAAAGCCAGTTAAATCATAACAGTGTAGTCCTAGACGAAATGCCAGTAGTTAAACGGATATAGGAATTGAATCTCAACAAATAAAAAAAGTGGAAAATGTTGAATAATAAGAAAAATGTTGATCAGTGCCACTGATGATAACAACATAGTTGTCGAAATGTGTATCTGTCTGTGTTTTAGTTTGGTGAAGGCGTGTTTATTAGTGTTTTTGTTTTTATTTTGTTAACAAACCTGTAAACTAAAGTGCTATTTCAGACGAAATTATAAAATTCTTTTTGTACAAATCCAACTCTAAATACGCTTTTACACATAATAAATCTGTATAGAGTGCATAATTTGTAAGATATTTGCAAAAAAATAATATGCGGTAAGGATGAACGTGCTACTTCCGGTCCGAATTTTGAAACTTCCTTTATACAGCAGTTATTCAAAATCAAGATTTAAATGCTTTCATACTCGTAATATATCTGATAGCTCTAGCCCGCTTGCCTGCTATTGCGGTCACACACACGCAGAAAGAGAGAGAGAGATTTCACATTTCAAAAATTCTAATTCACAAGCACCATCTGGAGATGATATTTTAACTATGTGACTGAAAAGAATGAGGAGAAATGAAAACCTTTGTTAAAACTTCAAATACACGGAATTGTACCTAGATCTGATCTTGTATATAACCAGTAATTGGGTCCAACAAAGCTATGAGTGAACACATTATTCCGAAAACGGCCATCTACGATAATACGGGGTCTTTTGGGCACATTTTTGATTGCAGCAACAAAATAACCTTTAAGGTTTTCAAAGAGTCAGAAAATGTGTCTTCATTCAAAGTTTTTTTTCCGATTAATGAAGTAAGAAGAGCTTATAAACCGGAGATATGGCCCTATGGTTCAGCGGTTTGAAGAATTTCCTTCAAGAAGTCAAATTTTTATGGAAAAAGTGCGACGAACCAATAGAATTTGTAGCAATTTTTTTTTTGAGGAGGATTAGGTAAGTATATTTAACACAAATGTACAGAATCCTTCAAATAAAGTTGACGAATTTTCTATGTTTCTGGACGATCAAAGATTTTCTTTAGTATGTCCTCCTGAGCATTAGCTGGATTGTAATTAAATTTTAGTAATTCATTTAGTCGCACCTGAGAAACTGCTGGGTTTTCTTAAAAGTGGTTAATTTAGGCAATTTATAGTATCACTCTCATCGAGAAGTTTATAATTTACGTTAATTTTTTTGTTTTCAGAAAAATTTCTCATTTCATGAATAGCTTATCACTATGGGCAAATCCTATTAAATAGTATAAAACTTTAAAAGATTCGTGCATTTATCACCAATGTGATGCAATTGGTAGTAAATAGGTACGGGAAACTTGACTGCTAAACGAAATTTATATAATTTAATTTCACTTATTATGATTATCAGTATCGACTGTAAAGACATTTCATATTTTCATATTATTTTATTATAATGTTTATGCACTAGAAAAATGTTTCATTTAGATAAATACTTATATCTATTTACAATTTTAAACATTTTTTTTGCCGAAAATAGATATACCTCTTCAATAAAGTAAAATTTGCAATTCAATTGCAATTGTTTTACAAAGTATTTCAATCAAATATACATGTACTCCTAATTGCCTTTGAAGTAGAAATTGGAATGCTTTCATATTGATTTTAACAAATGAAAAATGAATATACCATTAAAAGATTAAATACAAATGTTTTTTTTTTCATCTGTTTTAAACACATTTGTTATATCCGTTTTATCATTGATGTTTTAATGGAAGTCTTTGAAATGGAACTATTTTACGATGACTACTCTAAAGTGATTGGAATTAAGCTGGGGAAGATAGTATCACAACAGATTGACATTAAATCTGAGTACTGGTAGTATCTCCTACCATCTCAATATTACCGATTTTATTGAAATTAAGTGCTACATAGATTTCTGGGATATATCTAAATACATAGTATCAAACTGTATAGAAATCCGCTGCGATTAGAAATAAAGCATAGATTCAATTATTGGTATCTAATAATGCAGATAGCAAATATTTTTAACAAAATAATTGTAGCTAATGATGAGATCTCCAATATAAAAATATTTTTATTTATACAGAATGTTCGACAACGACGATCAAACACAAACTTATATTGCTTTAAGTGAAATGCCGTGCATTTTGTATACTTTATGATTGCCCTTTTAGAGATAATTAAATTGATATCAACATGTACTCCTCGATTTTCAACTGTTTCTGAGATATGGAGATTTATCGTCAAAAATTGTACAACTTTTGAAACATTGCTATGAAATAACGATTAATTATGGACTCAATTGGCAGAGATGTCATTTTAGTACGTGAATTTAAAGTATATTTTGACATTTCAACGCATATACTTTGGAATTAGATCATTTGCTAAAATAAAAAGTTTTAAACAAAACTTAAACGGATCAGTCTATATATGTACTTTTTATCGACTTTAAATTTTGAATTAAAAATAAAGCTTTTCGTAATACACCCTAATGTCCAATAATATATATTAATTAATATTTAGGAATATTAACATGGACTAATAATATCTTCTAGCATAACTGTTTCATATAGACCGCTTGTGAGCTAGAACCTAAAGACAGATGTCAAATTTAGTGTAACAATGGATTATAATCATTGATTACTAAACCATAAACTCAGATATAGTTCCTATTAGAAGAAGGAGAAAAAAGAAAATAGTAATTATATTGCGGAATTTATAAAATTGTACTACCTAGTTATTGTTTTTTAAGAAGAAAATACAATATTTTTGCGTACTACATATTACGAGGGACACTATTTATGTATTGAGAATTGGCAACACTGGTATTGCCAGGTGAAATTTGAAATTTTCATCGTAAAGTTTGACATGTTTGACGTTATAGGTAGTCAGAAAGTTTTGACGTGCGAGCAATATTTGTGTTTTTTGCAATGTTTAAAATTTCTTCTCGGCCAAAATATGGAATTAACTCGCGAAAATGTTTGAGCTATGATTTATTATGACTTTCGACGTGGTCTAACTCAAGAACAATGCTTCAATCAACTGAATTCAACTTTTGGTGATGAAGCGCCATCCACACCCACTGTATATCGCTGGTACATTGAATTCAAACGTGGACGTAGTTCGCTCACGGACGAAGTTAAAGAAGGTCGTCCAAAATCGGTCGTTGTGCCGGAAAATATCGATGTTGTGCGAAAACTAATTGAAGAAGATCGTCATGTGACATATCAAGAAATCGAGAGATATTTAAGCATTAGTATGACCAGCATACATAAGATTTTGCACGAACATTTGTGTGTTCGGAAGCTGTGTGCGCGTTGGATTCCACATTTGTTGAAAGATGCTCAAAAAAATGCTCGTGTCGATTGGTGCCGTAAAATGATTTCAAAATGCAACTGTGGTGCATCCAAAGCGGTATACAACATCGTCACAGGTGACGAGTCGTGGATTTATTCTTATGAGCCAGAAAGAAAAGGCCAGTCGGCAGTTTGGGTGTTTCAATGTGAAGCAAAGCCAACAGAAGTTGTTCGTTCTCGCAGCGTTAGGAAGCAAATGTTGGCGTTTTTCTTCACGAAAACTGGTCCTGTGGCAACTGTGGCTCTCGAAAATCAAAAGACCGTTAATTCAGCGTGGTATACGACCATTTGTTTGCCTGAAGTTTTCGGTAAATTGAGAGAAACCAACCCAAAACGACGAATCATTTTGCATCATGACAATGCGAGCTCACACACATCACATGCAACAAACGAGTATTTGGACACACAAAAGATCGGATGATGGGTCATCCGCCTTACAGCCCCGACTTGGCTCTCAATGACTTCTTCTTATTTCTAGTAATTAAAGATAAACTGCGTGGACAACGATTTTCATTGCCCGAAGAAGCGGTTGAGGCCTTCAAAACGCATGTTTTAGAGCTACCATCTTCTGACTGGACAAAGTGCTTTGAAGGGTGGTTCAATCGCATGCAAAAGTGTATAGATCTTAAAGGCGATTATTTTGAAAAGCAATAAAGGTATTTTTCATCAAATTCATTTGTTTATTCTTTCTATTCTCAATACATAAATAGTGTCCCTCGTACAATATGGCTATTAAATTATAGTACTGAAACGGTATACCTTCTAGTGGTTAAATCTCTAACAATTGACACTGTTATTTGACATAAACATTGACGTTTGATTTGGTTAGATGTACTGATATGTTTGTAAATTCGTAAATAATGTTATCTACTAAAGAGAAGGTCGTTTTAGTTGAGCAGAAGTTTCGCTCATACGGTATAGGTTATAGGTAGACAAAATGGTCCAAGCTTTAAATTAGTCTGCAATCAATTTTCGAAACATTTCAATAAACAGGCATCAAGTAATGCTATTGTACTGAACATTACATCAAATTTCGAAGAACTGGAAGTGTGCTACAACAAGGGAAATCTAGAGCTGAATGAAACAGTGAATACCAACGAAAATCATAATGAGTATTCAATCAAATTATGGATTCACCACGTCGTAGTCAGCGGAGATCTGTTGCAAAATTGAATATGAACAGAAGGCATATTTAGAAGATATTGAAACAACTTAATTCCCATTCATTCGTTATTCAGACGACCCAACAATAGAGAATGTGGTGATTATGTTGCAAGCCTTGAATACTGTGTCAGAATCCTTGCTTTGCAATATAATAATTCCAGTTTCACCGGTAACATCTTGTATAATTACGAATGTCATTTTTATTTGTCGGGTTCATGTAAATAGGCGTAGCAATACTTTTTAAGTTACCAACGAGCAGAAGAGTTGCAAGAAATACCGTTGCATAATAGAAAATAACCATCGTGTGCGCATTTTCTGGACGAGAAATTATAGGGCCTTACTTCATTGAGGAAAACGGACGTCCAATAAATTTTAATCAAGAGTGCTATATTACTCAAGTTCTCTCACCGTTTGAAGATGACTTACGGATGTTTTGCAAATCAAAAAATTTGGGTCAACGTGCCACACAGCACATTATAAGAGCCTTTCTGCGGGAAACATTTATTTGAAAGCAATATAATTTCACGTTTCACCTATTTTTCTTTTCCATCTCACTCTCCGGACTTAATATCATTCGATGCATATGTTTGGGCTTTGCTCAAACTGTGGGTTTTCCAAAATAATCCTCCGTCTACAATACAACAGTTAAAAGAGAAAACTACAGCGGCTATACGACAAATGAAGCAGCCTCTATTTTCAGATATGGTCACAAATATGCAAGAATGATACGAGCTGTGCGTTCAACGTAATGGAAGGCACTTGGAACATGTTATTCGTAACGCTATTACTTAAGTATTAGTTTATTATTACATATTATTTTAATTGAATTAAGTTGGAAAGTTTCAGTACTATAAATTAATTGCTGTACTGTATTTCTAATTCATATTGCATTACTGATGAGGAAATATCCATATTGTAAATTCTACTTACAGGAGCTCTCTATATGGTAATGTTGTCTTCGATAAAGGAATTGGTAATTCTTCAGGACAATATCTCAAAACTATGCGATCACCAAGAACAATTAATTCACACCTACCAATGGATTTACTTCCTACACAATTGAAGACGATCAGACCTAAGGTAAGTCTGACAGTACAAATTTAATAGATTAAAATTAGTATTCGCTGGGGCTAAATGCCCGCCTGTGGTCTTCTCCGTATAAACCTTATGATTTGTAGAAAGAAAACAATCAATATTTAGTAAGTTATAAGTAGAATTTCCTTTATATAAATTAATAAAACGTGTTTTTCTTAATACGAAAGAAATGCAAAAATACATATTATATATCGTCAAATATTTACAAACATATTTTTAATAGAATTTGATTTCTTTTTAAAAACATAGACATAAAGTTAGTTGCTAAAACGTTATACATATACAGGCTGTCCGAAAACATACCTACAAACTTTAAGGAACGGTTGAGGACATCAAAACAAATATTTTTTATTTAATAAAGATATGTCTGTAAATGAGCCATTTTAGCATAAAATAGAAAAAGTTGTTTTGGTATTATTTTACAAAGAAAAAGTTTCGGAGGACATTTATAAATCAGTTTTTGTTCATGTGAGCCTTTGTTTTATTGAAAAATAAATGATGGTAACAAAAATTGTTGAAAATGTCTACTTGTGTACAACTCGCCATTATCTTGCTAGGACATCTTCATCATTACGAATAGGTGTTTTGTAAACTAAAAATTTTAGATAATCCTATAGGTAAACATCGAGGGTGTTGAGATCAGGAGAGCGCGCGGACCAGGCCACTCCTTCCTATCTCTCTTCCTATCTATTTGCGGGGAAAATGCTGGTGCAGTTACTGGCGCACGTTTAAACCTAAATGGGGAGATGCCCCATCATGTTGAAACCACATGTTATTTCTGATGTTTAAAGGAACATTTCCCATTAATTGAGGCAAAACATTTTGCAGAAAATTCAGATAAATGTTTGCGTTCAAACGAGCGGGCATTAAATGAACTATTAGATTCTCTCCAACAATACCAACCCACATATTAACACTAAATTATTGCTGGTGCCTTCTAGAGACCACAGCATGAATATTTTCATCATGCCAAAAGTGACTGTTTCTACTACTAAAAAAACCATCGCGTACGAAACATGCCTCATCAGTAAACAATATTACTCTCCCAAATCAGGGTCGTGACCCAAAAACGATTGGCAAAAACCCAATCGATGCGGATAATCTCAGGATTTAAAGCTTGTACGCCTTGCAAATGGTAAGAGTAAGTTGGTCATGAATGACACGGTGTACCGTCGACTTGGGGATTCCCATATGGTTTGCAATTGTGCAAACGTTTGTAGATTGGTTTTCTTCCACACGGTGTAGAATTTCTTCTTCAAATTCGTCGATGGGTGGAAGCAAAGGTTGTATGATGAGGTTGCCTACGTTCCAGATATCTCTGCTCATATAAGCATGCTGCTTCTATTCCATTACACTGTGCTGCACCATAAGCAAGGTGCATAACGGCAAGTTCTACTAACGAGATATTATCATTCATTTTTAATTACATTTTAAATTAACAATAAACAAAGTAACTATTATGTTGACAACTAAATGTCACAAATAACAACTACGGTCTCAAAATCGGCATCTGTGGAATGATTATTATGATAAAGAAATATTTCTGCTGCCCAACAAAAACCATAGTTGCAATAAAAAATGTTTAACGAAAGACAGTGGTGTCCAACTAAATAAAGAATTTCTTTATTTATTTGGAAATGATTTAAAAGATTTTATTGCTCTACAATACAAAGGAATCATTTGTGGATATATGTTTATTTAACCAAAAATGTTTGTGTTGATGTCCTCTACCACTCCTTCAAGCCACTGTGATTATTAAGATAAAAATGTTCTTTTTACAGATCATATATTTAGCAAGAAATCCGAAAGATATATGGTGTTCATATTACACTGCGCTTCGAGCATTTTTCGATTACAACAAATCGTTTCATGAAGGATCCATAAGCTTTTGCGAAGGTAAAGTTATAATGGGATGTCCAATAGACCACGCCTTACCGTTTTGGCATAGGAGGAACGAGGCTCACGTACTTTTCTTGATGTATGAAGACATGAGAGCGAATACCAAAGCCAGCATAAAACTTATTGCTGATTTTTTGGACAGGCCACTGAAGCACAAACAAATCGATCAGATTTACGATTATGTCTCCATGGAAAATATGAGGATGAATCCCGCTGTTAATTTAGCGCAGTATGTGAATAAGTTAAAGAATGCTGATGATAGATATACCTTAAATTCTGATGCTATGGTTGGAGGATGGAAAAATCGTATGACGCCAGAGATATCAGACATGTTCGATGAGTGGATTGCTAGAAAGACTGACGGTACAGGTTTAAAATATAAGTATTGCTGAAAGACAATTAATTGTACATATTGACAGTTTAAGTGATAATAAGTCTGTATATAGTGTATAAATTTGAAATTTTATTTGTGATATTTAGTTAATAAAGAATTTTCAATTTATTGACGGTCAACAGTAACCAACATTTTCTTCGGAAATGAGATTTATGCATATATACGAGGCATGTTCGGAAAGTAAGTACCGTTTTAGAAAAAATATTCAAATATTTTCCTCAAAACAAAATTTATTTTTTGTACCGGGTGTTTTTTTTATCTTTGATATCATTTTGATCACCTGCAACTTTCTTGTTTTTAAAAATATCAGAATGAAGCAAAAAATCATTTTGCATAGGTGTCTATGAAGTTTTTTACGTTTTAAAAAATAAAACAAAACACTAACGTTTTTCCAAGATATTAACCTAACTTATATTTTTTTAAATGGAAAGCCCTAAATATTTTCGGATATTTCGATTTTACATGAAATTTCAAATATATTTTATAAAGCATACCCCATACCTATCTTCAACGGTTTGCGAGAAAACGGCGTTTAAACATGCCATTTTTAGAATAATTTAATTTTGTAAAATTGTTTTTTTTAATAATTTGTTACTTTGTTAATCGTTAATCTTTTGTTTTATTAAAAATAAACTTTCTAAATAATTATGAAAAATGATTTCTGTTTGATTTCGACATCTTTAAGAACAGGGTTACAAAACTAAATTTTTCTTTGTTGCATGTTAAAACGCCGTTTTTTCGCAAACCGTTGAAGATAGGTATGGGGTATGCTTTATAAAATATACTTGAAATTTCATGTAAAAGCGAAATATCCGAAAATATTTAGGGCTTTCCATTTAAAAAAATATAAGTTAGGTTAATATCTTGGAAAAACGTTAGTGTTTTGTTTTATTTTTTAAAACGTAAAAAACTTCATAGTTACCTATGCAAAATGATTTTTGCTTCATTCTAATATTTTTAAAAACAAAAAAGTTGCAGGTAATCAAAATGATATCAAAGATAAAAAAACACCCGGTACATAAAAGAGTATCTCTTACACTATTTTTCTACATAGTTGCCATCATTGTTCAGACATTTGTCGTAGCGGAAAAGCTAGTTCTCTATACCGTCTTCATAAAAGATGACGCCAGTGAAGACAACCACTGCAGAACATTTTTATATGTCGTTATAGTTGTCAAAGTGCCTTCCTCCAAAATAACGCTTCAAATTTAAAAATAAGTGGTAGCCTGAAGGTGCGAGATCGGGGCTCTACGGCGTGTGATCGAACTCTTCCCATCCGAATTGTTCAATAAGGTTTGTGACACCTGCAAAATGGGGACGCACATTACCATCAAGCAACAGAATGCCTCGACTGAGCTTTCTACGTCTTTTGTTTTGAACTGTGTGCCGAAGTTTTCTCAATGCTTCACAGTAGCGTTCTGCATTGATGGTTTCAGTTCTGGGATGGAACTCAACAAACAGATTGCCCTATCTGCCCCAGAACTCAGTGCACATGATTTTTCGTGCGGACAACGTTGTTTTGAATATTTGTTTTTTGGGGGAAAGTGACCGCGTCCTCACCATCGACTGTTTCGATACTGAATTGACTTAACAAACACAACTTTTGTCACAATACTGTCAAAAATCCATCTCCTCAATACGGTATCGGGTAAAAAATGTTAAAACACTGCCAAGTTGCTTCCTTATGTGGACATCCGTAAGCATTTTCAGAACCCAATGGGAACACAATTTCCCATAATTTAAGCGATTTTTGACAACCTCATGCAAAACAGTATTTGAAATTTGTGGATATAGTCCAGGCAATGGGTACTTTTAAAGTTACAAAAAGTCAAGGAGAGTTCTTCGTTGGTAAATTTATTACAGTTTGCGATCTGGACCGACCGCCCGTCGCTCGTGCCGCCATATTGAAATAATGGTACCAAAAATTATTTTTTCGATAATATCTTCTCTCCAGCACCACCTAAGTTCTCTTCTTGTTCTTCTACTACTTAGAGATCTGTCGATCTGTTAATTCTGAAGTTGCCCCTGCGTCTTTTCCTGATAGGTAGATAGCCAGCTATCACTCCATCTCTTAGGTGGCCTTCCGATAGATCTGTAGCCGGGCGGGTTGTTCTCTAGGACTATCTTCGGAAGTCTGTTCTCGTCCATCCGTCTTACATGGCTGTACCACTGCCTCTTACGTTGTCTTCCCCATCTCACAACATCTTGTATCTCGCATTGTTCCTTGATATCCGAGTTTCTCACCCTGTCTCTTCTTGTCTTCCGCACTATTGGTTCTCAGTGTTTTCATTTCGGCGACCCTTAGCATGTGTGTCGTCTTGTTGGTATCTTCGCGGACTTCTATACCATACGTCATAATCGGTCTGATGCAACTCTTGTAGATTCTAATTTTGCTATCTTTTCGCATGTACGGGTTTGACAAGACTACATCTCGTAGGCATTCTGATAGTGCGGATGCTTTGTTAATTTGGCTCCTCAGGTCTTTAACTGGGTCGTGGGTACTTGATATGTCTATGCCCAGATATCTGAATTGCATCACCTGTTCTATGGGATCATCCTCCACCACTAGCTTGCATCTGAGTGGATCTTTCGTGATTGTCATGCATTTGGTTTTGTTGATAGAAATGTTCATATTAAGTTGGCGGCTCACTTGGAAGAACCTGTAGAGTTGTCTCTGTAGGTCGTTTTCTGATTCGGCAATAATTGCCGCATCATCGGCTTAACACACCATCCCAATTCTTACCCAGCCTGTATCCGAGGTTAAGATTTGTTACCTAAGTTAAATATAGCTATTACAAAAATTATAGAGCATAAAATTTCCTGCAACTTCTATACTAAATATTTTTCAATCAGATAAACAATTCAAGAGTTACAGCGGAATCAAATGCAGAAAATGTCTATAATTCGCAAAATCGCTACATTTTTCTCGTAATTTGAGTAAATACCGGTTACTTAATACGTATTACCCGTTTTTTAGTCATTTCCACACCAGCATGGTTAAAAGACTATTCCATCTGGTTTTACAGTCCAAAAGAAGTGAACAGCTCTTTTTCATGTTCAATCTTCACATATTTATGAAGTACTGTTTCATTTTTCACACATTACAACTTTGCGGATTTTCTTTATCAGCTCATTCATGTTTTCATATTTTATTAACTCTGGTATGAGTTCTCGCTCGGGATCAAAAACCGGCCGGTATCCCGAGATCCCGGGATTGTATTCTCTACTTAAGAGCAAAGCAAAAGTTGTATTATTTGAAATATGTTTCACTCTTAATGCAGAACATTACCTCTTGCCGTCAAATTTCAACTTTCCAACTCTTTTAACATGATCTTGTTATAGTGCCATTTTCAAAAATCCAAGTCTCTTCCAAACACATTTCATTGGACTTTCAGACTGTAAATTATTCATATATTTTCTTAGAAAATTAGTTCGAGCAAGCGCAAGTTGTGTTTGTTCCATTAATCTTCACCGTGGAGCCTTTCTTATATTTAAAACTAATATCTGCTAGCACTCTACCAAGGGAATTAAAAGAGCCATCAAAGATATAACACTCTTTTAGCAGTGGTAATAAAGAAGCTCTTGTATAGAGTTGTTCCACAATGACATAATCAACATTGTAACACTATTTTTATGTTCATTGAGTTTATATGTTTTATAATATAGGTACTGCTGAAAGATTCAACGCTTATATTTAAAGTCTGCAATTCTCTATGTCCAATCGAACATGTATGAGACCTAGAAGGTACAGGCATTTTGACATGTTGACCACAGACCTCATATGATATGAGATAATAATATCCTGAAATATGGTGATACAAGAAGAGATCGGCCGCTTATGGGAATTTATCATGGTGCATCGATTATTGTATAAAGAACTTTGAAGGAAAAAACAAATTTTTCATAACATAACTGACGTGTTTTACAATTCTTAAATAATTGGTAACTTATAGAAACATACTTTGCAGTGAAATATTTTCTTTTGTTTAAATTTTTAGGTGGTATGCATGGAGATAGAGAACTGTGAAGATGAATAAAATAAAATTGAACTTTGTTCATTGATTGAATAACATAAAACAAATGTATTCCTATTTTATAAGAAATAATATAAATTGTATGCATAGTTTCATTTCTAGTTATCATTTTGGATTGTGAAATATAAACATCAGCAAGAAAAAGATTACTTAAAGCTAGGATAGTTAGGCAAAATAAAGTCTCGAAAAAGGCAGCCAAAAAGGCAAAAAAAAAATGATTTAAAAAAGCACTACAAAGGCAAAAATAAAATATAGTACGTATGTACAGTATTAAGTATTTATTTATTGTAGGTAGGCACATGATTCTTTAAACATTGGTCTTAGTACACTGCCAACTAGTCACCAGTAATTTCTCTGTGTTCTCCAAAGTCAAACAAGTTCTCTGGTCGCTGACAATTTGTATGTAATTTGGAAAGGACCTTTCTACGTCACATGATGTTATCGGAGCGTATTTCAGAGAACTGATTTGTTGTGGTGGCAGTATGTCAAAGATATGATTTCGAGTGGAAATCCCCTGGTGAATTTCGGAAATTATTTTTAACTTTTCTAAAGAAGGATTTTTTTGCAAAAAAGGTTTAAGTTTATCCTTTATTTTTATTCCTGCTGGTCCTGTGTCCCTCAGGGTATCCTGAGGGACACAGCAACGTCGCAGTACTGTATAGTACGTTGCAATTCTGATGTATTTTGGACTTTCTATATCAAGTGTTCCATTACACAAGCTGTATACGGTTTTTTATAATTTATTTCAGAAATTTGAATTGTGTTTTTTTCTAAAAAAAATTGCTAGTAGGATTTTTTTAAATTGGAAATTTAAAATCTAAATTTCTTAAATTTTTAATTTAGTATACAATAAAAGGCACAAAAAGACAAGAAAACAGGCGATTTCTAAAAAAAGGCAGAATCCGAAGAAAAGACAGAATCCGTAAAAAAGGCATAATAAGGCAATTTGCCTAATTATCCTAGCTCTATTGATTACCAATATACTGTTAAATGGACTGAAGAAATTTAAGTGTATCAAAGTAATGTTCAGTATACATTCTTTGCTAACATATGAGCATAAATAGGTATGCCTATTGTTTTATCTGTGTTTGATCTCCATGTCGTGATTTACTTTACTTTCCTGTTATTTTCCATCCATCTTATGCGGCCTTACCATCGGAGTCTTTTACTTTTATGTACTTCACGACCTCTTCTGCTTTCAAGATGTTTTCTATTTCGAAAATTATTAACCTTCTGTATTCTCCATCTGCCAATGTTTTCGAGGCATATATTTTTCTTACAACTGTCCTCTCAAACCTTCTTAGTTTTTCCTCTTCCACATTTATCAAATTAATTGTCTCTGCCCCATACGTCACTACTGGTTGGATCGCCGCTCTGAATAGAAAGTAATTCTTGGAGAATGAGCTCTCACACTATAAATCACTTAAGGTATATATACACGATTTAGTTCGCATATGAATAAATGTATGAATGCACATTTACACCAAGTTGGCATTGCGAACATCAACGTACAGACAGTTGTTTTGGTCTTACTTAGATGAATCTCATCAGTGTATGAGCGTGCTGTTCACAATGCCGTACAAACATGGACTACCTGCATATATTGTCGATTTCCGTGACAAATGCCTATGAAAGATTGCCTGCGGCATCTACCTTACGTTGTCGCGCTTAAGTCACAGATGCCGCGGGGAATCTCTCATAAGCATTTCTCACGTAAGTCGACAATATATGCAGGTAGTCCAAGTTTGTATGGCATTGTAAACAGCACTCTCGTACACTGATGAGATCTATGTAAGATCAAAACAGGTGTCTCTACGTTGTTGTTTGCAATGCCAGCTTGGTATAGACGTGCATTCATACATTTATTCATATGCGAATTAATTGATGTATGTATTCCTTGGGAGATTTTGTATTTGTAACAAGCTCTATGGCCTACCTGTACTCTATGATCTATCTTCATGCTTCTGTCATGCTCACTGTTTATCATTGCTCCTAAGTACCTACTTAAAGTTTTCAACTATTTCAAAGTTGTAGTTTTCTATTTTTTCTTCCTTGGTTGTTTTAAAATATTAAATACATTAATTATATTTGCATTTCTAAATTTAAATATGCATAAAAAACTATACCTACGTCGATGTAGTCCCAAATTAATATGTAATTTGCTTTCATCAGTAGTTTTCAGCTATTTCAATCACAGCAATTTCGTTCTCTACCCATCATCTTCCTTGGGTGCTGCTCCTCTTTCCCAAAATCAGTTTTCATATTAGAACGTAATTTTCCCATAATCGATGCGAGTCGGATAGAGAGCATGTGTAGATGAAGAACAGAGACAAATATAATATATGGAAGGCGAGGCGAAATCCATCGGCTTCCGATATTGTCCCAGTTATTAAATCTAATATTCGAACGAAGCCCTATTTTGCATAAATGCCACTAATTTTCCTCAATCATAATCGATTAATGAAATTACGTGGACAGGGATTTCAGTTTGGGAGTTTTGATTAATTATTGAAGTTGATTATAGCATCCGAAATACACGCCTTCTCGCACTTACCGATTTTGGGTTTGACGCCCATGTACATTCATGTGTACATATGTCTCAGTGTGTGAATGTGTATTTCCACGAGGCACATGTTAAATCTCTTGGGGCAGTTCGAACCGCAGTAATATGTTGTTATTGCGACAGGCGTTCATGTGATCGCTTACCGTATGGTATATCCCAGGTTAGTTGTACCTATGAGAAAACGGTTTACTCTGATATATATGTCACTGTGAACTTTGCGTTAAAAGTTGATCATACAAAAAGTAGTAGCGATTTTAACTAATAAATTGTTTCAATATATATTATATAAATATTATTTTTCGCACTTTTTTGTAATATTTTCTGTTTGGGACTTACAAATTAAACCTGAAGAATCACAGATTTAGTGAAAGCGCCAACTAAGTAGAAAGATATAAAAAATTTAAAAGAGATATATACAGGTGGCGCATTAATATGTGGAAGCCCGATTTATTTGACATTATAAACGTTATGAAAAATGTATTAAGGAAAGGTGTAGGCATTTTTCAGCTTCATCTTTTAAAATTACATACACATATACAGTGTGTTTCATAACGCAGTTGTAGACTTAGGTTATATTTTTTTAAATGGAAGGCTCTACCGGTTTTTGCGTATTTAAAACTTGCTTACTTTTGCGACCTTCCTCATATAGAGTTTGCCTGTTCTATTTTTTGTGTCTAAAAAAGTTATGACCTTTTTTACGTCTAAATTAAGGTGTTTTAAGAGGGGTTGGTTCTTGCTTATGGTACACGTCTTCTATTTCCGCTGGTGCGTGAGGTTAATAAAAAAGAAATATCTTGTTTACAAGGTGAGTCAAAACACGGATCCTTAATTTTTTCATTAAATGTAAATAGGACATCCTTTATTTCTTATGCGATATACATTTATCGGCATCTTCATTTTTGTTAATTCCCTATTCCTAACTGTTACGGTTTACTAAATATTTCGAATGAAAAATGAAAAATTGCTTTATTACCTCACAAACGGGGGTTAAATGATTACATTGCTTGCTATATTTAAACTTATTTTTTTCCAGGAAACAGTAGCAGGTATAAGTTGACCAATAACTGGTGAGAGCTAATGACGCGTTCTGTACGAATCTCTGCATATGATGGAACAAGTATTGCTAACCTCACAGGATATTACCTAAATCCCACGAAAACATCAGTTTAATGTACTATTCGTTAGCTTAATATACTTTTTCTTCCTTTATCGATAACGCACAGTGTCTAACTTGTTAATTAATAATACCGCGCGATCATTTAAATTCTAAATTAGAGCAGGCTGTGAAATTTAAATTAAGTTGGTATATAAGTACTAATTTACAATTTGAATTGTCAAAGTGACGTTTCAAAATGTTAATTAATCAATAATTGACATTCTGGACAACCTAATAAAAAAAATCCCGCCTGCTATAATTTAGAATTTAAATGATCGCGTGGTATTTAAAAAAATAACAATTTTTATTTTTAATTCGAAATATCTACTAAATCCTAACATTTAGGAATAAGGAATGGTTAACAAAAATGAAAGAACCGATAAATATCTATCGGAAGATCATAAAAAGAAAGGGTGTTCCATTTAAGTTTAATGAGAAAATTAAGGATCCTAGTTTTGACTCACCTAGTATTTTAAAGATATAAGATATTTCATTTTTATTAATTTCCTGAACCAGCAAAAATAGAAGATTTGCCCAAGACAAGTTACGGTGCGAAAAAGGTCGTAAAATTTTTTTCTTACCATAACTAACACTATTAAAACACCTTAATTTAGACGTAAAATGGCCAACACTTTTTAAACATTCGAAATAGATCAGGCAAACCCTATATAGGCTTGCAAAAGTAAGCAGGTTTTAAATACGAAAAAAAACGGTAGCATTCCATTTAAAAAAAATAAAGTTTAGTCTACAACTGCGTTATAAAACACCCTGTATATGTGTAACTGATTTTAAAATATGAAGCTTAAAAATGCCTACACCCTTCCTTAATAATTTTTTTTTCATAACGTTTATATTGTCAAATAAATAGGGCTTCCATACAATAATGCGCCAACCTGTAAATGATACGCCCAAACAGCGAAAATGCTCACTGAGCGAAAAAACAACCACAACGCGTTGTGGTCATTGTAAGATGACCAAACACCGAAATGAGAAAACTCTTCGCGTTGTGGCCGTTCTTATCGATCACAACGCATTGTGTGCAATGCAACAACGGTCATGCAGTGGTCTGGCCGATTGAGAACACCAAACACTGATTTGGCATCATAGTTCAGACACGTCCAGGAAAATATAAATATGCAGGATGCGTTTAAAGAAAAAATTAAAAGCATTATCGAGAACAGCACCGATGGTAGTGATTATTTCACGAAGGACCGTTATAACAGAATAGTAAAAGAGGTGAAGGAAGCAAAACATTTGAAAGACACCAAAATGTCTCTGTCGACCAAACAATATCGAAGACTGCAGAGGTATGACACAGTAACATTTCGAAAAAAACAAAAATTACTTAAAAAAAACCGATGCAACGCCGACAGAACATTTTAAATATTACTGCAAAACTGAGAATACTTGCCCATATTGCAACTCGACATAAAAAATTAAGAGGTAGGCCCTTTTTTTTAGAATATATACGTAGGTATTTCTCTGTTACTTCTTTTAGTTATGGAGACTGTAATTAAGAAGAAATATTGTAGCGTCACTAAAGCCGCTGTTCAGATCTATTTGTCGCTCTATGACAAGGAAAAAAGAAAATAAAGAAGAAGGAATTAGTTGTTGCTCCTATTCTGTCAAATCATATTAACTCACGATGTCAAGTGGATTTAATCGATATGCAGACTGATAGAGACGATCGTTTTATTTTGAATTATCAAGACCATTGAACAAAATTTACTTTAGTCAAACCACTTAAAACCAAAACTGCTGAAGAGGCCGCATATAACTTAATAGATATCGTTTGTATTTTTGGAGCTCTGCTTTTTCTACAAAGCGATATCCGAAGAGAATTTGCTTATAAAATAATTGAAAGCTTAACCTATATGGCCAGGTTTGAAACTTGTAGATGGGAAACTTTCACATTCCCAGAGTCAAGGATCGGTAGAGTGGTCTAATCAGGATGTAAGAGACATGTTGGTTGCGTGGATATTGGATAATAGAACCAAAGAATGATCAGGGCGTTTAAGACTTATTCAAAGTAAAAAGAATCGCTCTTTACATGAAGGCATTAAAAAAGCCCTTTCGACGCCATGTTTTGTAGTAAGCAAAGAACTGGATTGGCAGATTCTTCGCTGGAAAAGGAAATACATGAACCTATGAAAACCAAATCATATGCTTATTCTCCAAAGCGATAGCAGAAGAGAATTTGCTAATAAAATAATTGAAAGCTTAACCTATATGGCCAGGTTTGAAACTTGTACATGGGAAACTTTGACATTCCCAGAGTCAATGATCGGTAGAGTGGTCTATTCAGGACGTAAGAGACATGTTGGTTGCAAAGAATTGGATTGGCAGATTCTTCGCTGGAAAAGGAAATACATGAACCTATGAAAACCAAATCATATGCTTATTCTCCAAAGCGATAGCAGAAGAGAATTTGCTAATAAAATAATTTAAAGCTTAACCTATATGGCCAGGTTTGAAACTTGTACATGGGAAACTTTGACATTCCCAGAGTCAAGGATCGGTAGAGTGGTCTAATCAGGACGTAAGGGACATGTTGGTTGCGTGGATATTGGATAATAAAACCAATGAATGATCAGGGGCTTTAAAACTTATTCAAAATAAAAAGAATCGCTCTTTACATGAAGGCATTAAAAAAGCCCTTTCGAAGCCAGGTTTTGTAGTAAGCAAAGAATTAGGTTGGCAGATTCTTCGCTGGAAAAGGAAATACATGAACCTATGAAAACCAAAGCAGATTTGGAAGACATTTAGATGGGATGACGCGCGAACCTGACCATGAAGTAGAGGAAGAACTAACTAACACAGTGCTATGTGCCATATGCGAAGATTATGGGATGCCCTAGCCAAGTAGAGAATGCAGTCTGAAGCTGTGGAATTGCAATTGGAAACGAAACCACATGTAACCGTTGTAACAGAACTGGTGCTATTACAGAACAACATAAAACCGCAAAAATTGGACTCGAGAAAAAAGCTGAAAAAATTTTAGCTTTGTCCCGTCAAAAACTACGTCCTGCTGCAGTCGGTCAAAACGTTATGTTCAAAATTCCAGACGTTGACAGAGGACGACATTACAAGATTCTCTGTATTGAAGAATCGTCACGAAAAATTCAGTTCATTTTACAGACTTGAAAGAAATTTTTTCTGTGACTGTACTGATGTAAATCAATTTTTGGATGAAATGCCTATTCAATACAACCCTGCAGAATGGCGATTGTTTATCGACTCGTCGAAAACAAGTCTCAAAGCCTTTTTAATTTATAATGGTAACTCGGAACCATCAATTCCAATGGATCATTCTACAAACACAGAGGAATATATGACTGTTTTAAATACTTAAGAGATAAGTTTCCAAAGATGTCTGATGCGAAATTTTGCGAAGGAATATTTGTTGGTCCACAAGTTAGGAAACTCTTCAAAGATGAAAACTTTCAACATAAAACGAATGATTTAGAGCTGGCAGCATAGACTTCTTTAAAAAATGTTTGCATGTATTTCCTGGGAAATCAAAAGAATGAAAACAATAAGAATTTAGAGTGCCGAATGTCATATTTGGATTTCTTTCTTGCTAATTTAGGAAAGACGACTGATGAACAGGGGGAAATGTTTTATCAAGAGACTGCAGAAATGGAGAAACGATATCAAGGTAGGTGGGATCCCGTCATGATGGAAGATTTTTGCTGGTTTATTATTAGAGAAGGCAACAGGCGACATAAAAGGAAGAAATAACTCCATTTAAACAAAACTTTGATATATCAGTAATTTTCTTTTGTGTGTAGTTAAGTGTGTTTGTATTCTTGATACTAAATAAACATCCAAGTATTTGTTATGCCAAGATTTTTTCTTTTTATAACTTATGTATATAATATATTTTCTAAATACAATATTATTGTTTATCTACTAGCAGAGTATGATTATAATTTTAAAACTGGACGTGGTGCAAAGATTTGGTTTTCGGCTATGCTTTCATTTAAAGACTGTAAGAACATTACATTTTTACAACAGTTTTAAAAAAAAATTGTCGGAGAATTGGAAGTTATATTGAAAATTCAATATTGTAATGATAATTTTGTATGCCGTTTTGAATGTAGGTTAACATATTCCGCGACACTCAGTATAATACATCAATTAGGGATTATGGATGGTGGTAAATCCTGCTTTCGTGGGAGGCGCAACGTAATCAAAGTGATTGTATCACACTCAGGGGGAGAAATTGCCTCCATTTCACGCCTCCTACTTAACCGGAGGCATGCATAATATAAACGCATTCTTCCAGCTGTCGATCTCAGCAGGGAAACTCTTAATCATATTTCCTTATTCTGACGGGCGTTTGCACATACAGTCAAATTTAATAAATTCCGAAGACGACGTCTGTATTTCGGATGTGAGAACATGAAAGATTGATCCATATATGTGTTGGTGAGATTGTTGTGATGATGCAAGAAATACGGGGCAATCAATCGATATTTCCGGTAGATATTCTATGACTAAAAAATATAGACATCCACTACGTATTTGAAATTTGATTATATATGAAGTAATTAGTAATAAGTATGTGTAATATATTGGTATAATTAAGCTTTATTATAGATAAGAAGTTACTTAGTTAAATATAAACATTTATAGTAAAGTTTAATACAATATTAATAAGATTATAAATAACAAATATGTTTTGTTTTGGATAAATAGTAAATGGATAATAAATTTATAATTAAATATCTAATTATTAATCACATCTTGAATTTTAAACTTATTATAAAACTATATATAAAAATAATGACATTTTCTTTCTCCAATGTTACATTTTCAAACCAGTATAATAATGTAAAGGACGCGTAAGAAACATTTGCCTAATTTAAAAGGTACAAGATATTCAATGTTAAGCATTATTATAATGAAAGAAACCAACAATATCTACATGTCATAACATATTCAAATTTAAAATGACAGTCACAGGAAAATAACGGGTGTTCTATACTTTTGCGGTTCAAGACACTGTCGACCGCTTCGCTGGAAGGTTCCCCGTCTATTTTTTCGTATCACTTCGTTCTCTGGGTTGTCCCTACTATCCCCCTTTATTTCACCTTATATTCCCACGTACCAATAGTGATAAAACGAAAACAAGGTTGGCATACATTTAAATAAACAACTTAAAGAAATTGATAGTCAGTTTCGAACACACATGTCAGCAAAAGTATTTTTTATTCGTTTTTATAAATGTAAAATATTTGAATTTTGCTGTACCGCTACAATCTTTGCTAGTACTTTTTTAGCCCAAGATCAGTTTTTTTTCCAACGTTTTTATTTTCTCACCTGTTACATGATTTATAGAATTCAAGATCTTTAATAAACAATCAAAAAATGATTTAAACAAACTTTTAATATCTACAATCTGACCTCTTGAGACCAGCAATTTTTAGCAGTCATACACACAAAAATTAAAAAAAAAAAGGCTACGACAGTACATGTTATTCAGCTGACATTGAGCTTCTCTATTTTTTAAAAGAGCTTTTAAGCTGAATATAATTGCCTGGCTAGAATGTTTTTATAAATGAGCATTAAATTGGTATATAAAATAGTATGAGTTGTTCGACCGTGAATGAAAGGGGGAAAAAGTTATTTATCCAATTAGAACTAAAACATTTCTAAGAAGAGAATTTATAATGAACTCGTTTTTCAAGTGCATCTGTGCTGATATTGAACTTATTTTTTTTTTATATCAAGACTACGAAACTTATAAATAATTTCACACGCTAATGGCCGAAACCGGTTGAACTTGTTTGCATAAATACGCGACTCATGGGGTGGGAGGGTTCATGGGACACAAATCATTTGAATTACAAATTGGGGAAATTCGGCGAATACCGTTGATGCGGAAAATTACGCCTGCCATCCGATTACTCCCTCAAGATCATTCTATAAATTTCGGCAAAGATTCAATATGCAGCGTTTCCTTTGTCATTGAAAAAAACTGCGTCCATTAGGAGACGACGGAAGAAAGTTATGTTTTCGACAGCTAAAGTCTTCTCCGATTGTGATCCCGAAACATTCTCCCATCGATTTCTTTTTTAAATAAATTCGTATCAGGTTTCAACCATTTCTAATTTCAATAGTGTATAAATAAAATAATTGTTTATACAGAGGTACTATTAAATCATGCTAATAGAATGGCATAAATGTATCAAACGTCATTGACATAAATGATCGCACAGTGTTGTAGGCTAATTACATTAGAAACCTTTTGTAGAAACAATTATTATATATGAGACCTGTAGATGCAAAACTTGGTAAATGCAATTTTGGTAGGTTTTGATATGCGCATGTCATGTTGTTATAAAATGAATGCTTTCTCTAGTAATGTAGAGAAATACGTTCAAAACACGGTATTTAGTGCAGAAAATATACTTTAAAACACGCGCCCAGTTGCAACACTCGGTATCTGTTCTGAAGTGCAAGATGCAAAACTGTTTTTGCTTCCAGCCAAGAGGAGTTTAGGATTATTACCATGTGACGCTGCCATGTGTTTGCCATGCATTTTTCTTACGACTGTCGTTAATTGGTGAACATTATAAGTGCGTCAAAAGGTGTCCAAAAAGTACCTTTTTTTTGTAAAATAATGGTTAAAACTGTCCAAAAAAAATTGTACCAAGTGATCCCGGAAAAGGAAGGAAAAAAATTCGTATTTCTGAAAATCATCAAAAACGCCAACTCAAACAACCGAGGTGTATACTGCCCTCCTAAGGAAGATGGTCCCATCTGCAAAATTTGTGTTTTTCAGATTTTTATTGCTCTGTATATAGTGCAATGTGTTTTATCTATCTACTAAAGAAGATAGTCCTAACTACAGCCGATACCTTTCATAATTCACTAAAAAGTTTGTCCTATCTACAATAACTAATCGGGTTACTAAGTAAAAATGTACTATCTTTCATATGCTAAGCAAGTGTGTCCTATCTGTGAAATTATTTGCACTTCGGACTTTTTTCCTTAGTAGGCTAGTTATAATAATAGTGCAGTAAGGACAACTGAAACTGATATTGCGCTATTGTTTAAAATTAACATAACCTAAAAACTAAAACCTCCTGTGTTTTTTCTTTGCGTCTGTAGTGTGAAGTTATTAAGTGTTAATTGTGATAGTGCAAAAATAAGACAAGTGAGCTACAAAAACTAAATTCAAGTAATAAAAACATGTAAACTATTAATTTTTTTAGAATGTTTAACAGAGGCAAACATTTAGTCAGCCTTGCTTTAAATAAATCGTTCCAAGAAAAGGTATCTGCTGTTCGTAAATGCTCCAGTAACCGTAAAGAAGTAGAGGAAGACCCTGATTTTGTCTTAGAAAGTGAGGAACGTCAAGATACTGATTCCGATCCTGAAGTTGACGAGTTTGAGCATACAGACATAACCACAGATATTATAATAGAACGTGAAAATTGCGCAAGTATTGAATTCGTTGAAAGAGTTATTTTACCAATTTTACTTGAGAATGTTATGGCACACATTGAGCATAAACAAAAGATGACATATACCAAAAAGGGCCAAATACGCAAGAGGAGGTGTTTTGACACCACACCTTCTGAAAGAAAAAAAGAAAACTAGCCAGTAAAATTGAAAAGTTTCAAGTAAAGGAACCTTGTAAAGATACCTGCAAATTCAAGTGTGCCTCACTTCTCAATAAAGACCGACAAACCGCCATTAACACTCAATTTTGGCAACTTAAGGAAGAAGCACGAAAAACATTTATCTTTAATTCAACTAAAAAAGAGAACAAAAAAAGACAAACAGCAGGACCAAACTCTGCAAGACAATTTTCATATAAATATTTTTTAAAAACCGCAAATGCTCTTGATGTTCAAGTGTGCAAGAGATTTTTTTTGGCAACTTTAGGATACACCTTTAACAACGACGTTTTAAAAAGCGTAAGAAAAACGAATTCGAAATTAATAACGCCCAAAGCAGATGGAAGGGGATGCCAGCCGTGTCCTCATAAAATTGATAGGCAAGTTATTGTGGAACATGTAAACTTATTCAATCCCGTTCAGTCGCACTATCGGAGGGAACATGCTCCGAATACAAGGTATTTACCATCAGGTATTACAATACGATTTATGTACAACGACTTCAAAGAAAAAAATAAGACCTTAAAAGTTTGCTATGAATTATATAGGAAAGTGGTATCAGATGACCTTAAAATCTCTTTTGCAAAGTTAGGTCATGAGGAGTGTTGGCAGTGCGAAATTTATAATCTTCACAAGAAAGAAAATCATGAAGAGGGAACTTTGTGTGAAGAATGTCAAAAATGGAATGTGTATCATATGAAATATGTAACTGCTCGTGAGGAATATAAAAATGATGCCGACAAGAAGAATGGCCTCTTTTTTTCAGCAGACCTTGAAAAAGTATTTTTTCAAATTTGTAGTTGTTTTTATAATTTTTTATTAATTAATTGAATTTTGCAGGTTATCATGATTCCGCGAGTATGTTCAAAGAAGTTGTGTTTACAAAACGCATTATTGTATTTAATGAAAGCTTTGTCCCCATCGGAAAAAAACAAAAAAGAAAACCTTTAGCTATTCTTTGGCATGAGGCTTTAGCAGGAAGATCCAAAGAAGACTTAATTTCGACCTATTATGCGTTTTTTCAATTGTACAGAGACGAAACTGAAATAACACTGTGGCTAGATAACTGCTCTGCCCAAAACAAAAATTGGACCATTTTCAGTTTTTTTGTTTATCTTGTTAATTCGCCAGAAGTATCTTTAAACAAACTTAATATTAAGTATCTTGAGACAGGACACACTTTTATGTCTGCGGATTATTTCCACCACCAAGTGGAATTATCGCTAAAGAAAAAAGGTAAAATTTATGATTTTGGTGATTTTGCAGATGCCGTAAAATCAGCAAATTTGTCAAATGTTGATATTGTCGAAATGAAAATTGAACAGTTCTATGATTGGCCAGATTATTGTTCCAAATATAAATTGCAAAAATTGCAGCCACGTGTATATCTTCACGATATGGTTTGGGTGTCTTTTGAAAGAGGAAGTCAATTGTTAGAATATAAAATTGATTTTAAAGGCGATTTTGTTAAACTTAATTTTCTCACGGCAACAGCTATAAAAACAAATCTACCAAAACCACAACCTCGCACACAATATAGAGGCATATCGAAAGAAAGAAAAGAAGGACTTTTAGCAAAGTTGTCACAAATAATGCCCAAAAATCGTGTGCCTTTTTGGCAAAACTTACCAGTTGCAATAAATGTACCTGAAGAAATTTAATGCAATAATAATGTCTTTTCTATTTAAAAAAGAAGTTTTTTATTTTGTTGAATTTGTAGCGTTTAATTTAAATTTTGTACTTCAAGAAGTTTTTTTTGCATTTCTTAAATAAATACTTTCTATTAAAAAGCAGTTTTTTGTATTCTTTTTAGTCTTATCTACCACATGAAAAAGGTGATGATAAAAACTAATTACTTTACTAAGGATAAAAGTCCTATCTATCATAAAATGAAAATTCGGCAAATATTAGAAATGTAAATTATGTCGGGTGATAAAGCAACATGTTTTACAATGTTGTTCGAAATTTGGATTGTGTGCAGTAAAAACTGTGGACGCCATTGAAGAATTTATAAAAGTTAAAATAACTCAAAAAGAGGATTTTGCAGATAGGACCTTTTTCCTAAGGAGGGCAGTATAATCTGTTAACATTTTTAGTAGTTTTTTTATTTTATAAATTTTAGGTATAAACTTAAACAGCTTTCCGTATTTCCAACTTGCGGACATAATGGTAAACCAGAACATCGGTTCAATATTAACAATGCGAGATATTCAAAAGTTTCATTCTATACTTTACGCAAGCTCTGATAAGATTAAGCAAAACACTTTTCTATTAAAATGTTGTCACGGTAGTGTACCTAAAAGAACAAGTAACCCGTCAAAGAATGTCAAAAATCATATGGTTTCAATTACTTACAGTATTTTGGTTGCCAATGGAAAGCTAGTTCGCGTATGCAAAGACACTTTTAAAAATATCGCTTGTATTAGTAGAGATAGGGTTGAAAGAGTAGTTAGGCATTTTGTTCAAAATAAAAAAGAGGCGGAGACAGGTTGAGAGAGAAGAACATGTAAAGGTACCACCCCAAAGTTGGGTGCACAATCTAGAGAAACCCCTATCTCTAAATTAAGATATTTAATTTAAAGTTAAACTTTACAAACAAAATGTAAAATTATTTGTTTTGCCAGCTCAACTCAAATTATCTCAGGGCGATTCGAGTTAAATGAAATGATTAACTGTACATTAATAAAAAAAAATAAAATTTAAAAATTTTAATAATTCATATATTAAAATCAATGAATCCTGTATCTATAATTTTACAGACAACACAAGAAGTAACATATATTTAAAAAGCAATTCTAATACATTTGAATTTTTTTTTACAAACATTAAACATTTCTGTAGGTCCTTTGTTCGAGTCAATCTTAAGCTATAAATGCCAGAATTTATTACATACAATACACATTCTATATTATACGTGTTTATATCGATACTTGTGAACATATCAAATTACTTTACACATATATTTGTTAGACGATATTTATTAAATTACTTTCTGTTTGAACCTCTATTTTTACTGTCTCTCGTCCTTTATTACATTACAGTCATTAAACAATAATCATTTAAATAATACCTTATCTAAATTCTTCTCATTCATCTTCTTTTTTGTACAGTTTCCAGCAGGAACTTAGGGCTGCTTATTATCGACGAAATCTTCTTTATTTCTACGATGTTTTCAAAGACCCCATCTGCTTGTTCTGCCACTCGAAATACACTCTTTATTTTAACAATATAACACGTTGCACAATTACTTCTTAGGTGCAACTTTGACCCCTACTTTACTACGTTTTCTCGGTAATAAATTACTTATTGAAGTTATATTAACAATGACTCTCATGCGTGGTCTCATGTTAGGATTTAGCCTTTTGATACGATATTTAACGTATATTGCTGTCGACTCTCTAAATTCACTGCTAACCGACTCTACTGGCCGTTGGCCTCTCTACTTGGAGTCTTTCTTTGCAGTTCACTTTCTGACTCTCCAATTTCTCACGCGTATTTCCCTTTTATATCAGAATGTCTGGGGTTCCCCGCTTTCCACAAAGTTCAAGGGTTCCCATTCACATTTACACGCACATACACGTTCATTTAGCCGCGTGATTGTATATTGCTCTTGAAGTGTGATCACGTTAATATAAACTTTCGGGGTCACTTTTTTTTTACTCATAAATATATACAAAACCGATGACTAATATCTACTTAATAATACAATAACACATTCATTGATTTTAAATATTATTTCCCTTCAAAGTATTAATAAAAAAATATACTTAATTAAATCATTAAAAAAATAATAAAATTTTATAAAATTAATAAAGTGAAATGGGCTGTACCATTACAAACAATATGATGAAATACGCTATAAAAAAGTTTATTGAATCTTTAAATAATACTGAGCCGCATTATTGTTGGAACAAGACCGGCCACGATCGTTTGTACCTTCCATGTGAGCCTAATTTCAAGAAGTTATCGCAGATGTACCAAAACAAAGTTTCTTCTGATCGTCACGTCAAATTGGAATATTTCTGCAATTTTGTGAAGAAAACTTATAATTTTGGAACACCTTTATCTGACGTGTGTTCAACATGTTTAAGATACCACGAAAATATAAAAGCAAAGAATTTAAAACAGAGAAAATCGTTTCCTTAAAAGCTGAACAAAAACTATTTAAAGCACGTGCATTTTATACAGCCTTAAAATCAACACCCGAAAACACCGAAATGTTCTCATTTGATTGCCAAAGAAATTTTTAGTTTTCTCGGTCTTCTTCTTTCATGTATTTTGCTGGTAGTTATTGATAAAACATGTATGACACATATAAGTAAATTTTGTGGTTTGCTTGTTTTTTTAATTCATGCCGTACTTACTTAACAGTCATGTTTGTTATTATATAATAAAAATGGGTCACTTCAACGTATTATTTCCAATTCAATTAATTTTCGTATATTATCCTTATAGAAAGTTATCCTATATTAAATCTACCATCTTTAAATTATTAGATGCGTTGACATTAGTTTAATCTTCATTACGATCCCACAAATTAATTCAGAATATAAATATTCTCAATTACGTATTATCAAAATATTTAAAATTACACCTCTAATTTCTAATTTATTTTAATACACTTATCATTATTAGTTTCCAAAACTTAATAGCGTCTTTCGATTGTATTCGTTATTTGTCATTAACTGGACTCATTATTAAAATAATTGGTTGGTAGTAGCCACTATAACAACTATCCATGATTATCTTTTATTCAAGAGATGTTGACACCTCCGTATACTAGCCGTAGATATGAACGTTTCTACCTTATTTGGTTTCTTCAGTATGACACAACTCAGAAGGTGTGTGTTAATAAAACAATTTCATGTTTGACTTACACAATTCTACATTATAGTATGTTTGACACATAGACAGTATTATTTGTGTGATGAGATTAGATGGTCGTCTAAGATAAATCTAGACTTTTTATCAACTTATATGAATAGTATGCAACAGCAGTACTCCTAATTTTTACAATTACTCTTTTAATTACACAATTTGCGTAGATATTATTTGTGAGGTAAAATTGAATGTTGTCTAAGATGAATCTAGATTGTTATTCATAACTTTGGTATAAAAACTATACAATCATGCTCTTGGTGTATGGATTTGCATTGAACACAATTCTTATTCAATATTGTTGTTAGTATTATTTAATTTTCAATAAAAAAATTCAATTAGTTTTATACAAAATCCTTATTACTATAAAACTCCTGACGATGGTTATAGGAAATCCTAATGCATAACATGGCAGTAAAGTTACAATTTTTAAAATGAATATTATATTACTTACCGAGGCGAAAACCGAGACAAATAACTACTATGAGTGTAGTAAAATAACTTTACGTCTAGTTGCACATTAAATTTTATATAAAATCGCCCATTGTGATAGTACAATCATTATCACGTCTTGCTGTCAGGTATCAGGTAGTGACAACTTATGCTAGCCAACATTCACAAAAATCCTACAATAATAAATGACTTACTTTATTGTCGATTTCAAATAAATAATTATTACATCCAATAAAATTGTGATATTCAGAATGTACTATGTAAAATAAGAGTGAACTATCCGAGAACTACGCGAATATTTTTTAACACTCGGTATAATTTTGTGAATAAAATTTGTTTTAATATAATAGTCCAAGTTTTTTAATAAATGTTAACTGGCTTTGTGTTTGTTCAATGTCACCTGTTAAAGAGAGCTTTAACTTTATATTTTACCCTGTAATTTTGAAATTTTGAAAATATTTCTAATCTTATCTGGAAAACTGATATATGTCATTAAAACAAAATATAACATTGATATATTATTATTTAAAATTTACACATATATCTTCTCAAACACTTTGCATAGTTTCACATAATTTTCGATTGTTCATATGATGTCGTATTTACCACAATAGTACACTTTATCACAGCTGTGAATCACCCTGTATACCGTTTTCCATTGTAATGACAAAATGTAATTAAATCAGTCATTAAAATTTATCGCATATATAACAGTTCATTTGCAATTAGAGACATAACTTAACGATTATTTAAATAAACTGTAAATGCTTTTTTATGTGACATCCAATATAATCACTAAAGCTATAAATAATTTTTATTATACGCGCTGTAAGCGTAGGCCATCTGTGTATATATTTTTGAATAATTTCGAAAAATCAAATTGTCTCCTGCAGTTTACGTAGAACCGATTCATATATAAATTTAAAAATTATAGGCAATAAAATTAATTATACGTTTATGTGTACGGGGAAGCAATTACTGCGAACATATAAACCGCATGGATTTAAACATTTTTGATAGCTAATAAATATAAACTAGCTGTTCATTCGATCAATATATGTGATAGTTAATATGTTTCGGAAGCATATTTGGACCACTGTTATTCGTATCTTTTATTGAATTTATTTATTTAAATAATGAGTCACAGATAGATTATAGATACTTTCTGGATGAAATTGAATGTTCATTGGATGTTGCATTTTCTATTACGGATATAGTGCTTTGCTGCAGTTACTTTTATATAGACTTACTCAGGCAGCAGGACATACCTGCCTGATACTTTAGAGAGTGTATTGGTTCTTTGAATATGAAGCAAATTGTTAGCCAGCCAACGCGCTTAACTAAATAACAGTAATCATAATACTATAAATAATATATTTTTGTCATAAATTCTGAATTGAACATTGACAAGTCAATCAACATACATAACAAAAATTAGAAACAAATGTATAAACATCAACATATCAAATATTACAAATAATCAAATCATTAAAATTAGAAACATTAATTTAAGTATCCATTTAATCCATACTGTTTTCATGTAAATACTTTTTCAATTTACGCATGAAAATCGCGGATGACCCAGCGCTTTTTCAATAATTTGGAAGCCTGTTGTAGAAAATAATGGCTCTGTATCAAAGGCTCTCCTCAAAATGACAGGTCCGATGACAGGGTACTAGCAGATCCAGTGACGAGCGAGTCCCCATCGGGACAGATATATCACAGTTTCTGACAAATGTGGATCCATTCTTTTTAAACCACGTCAGGACCTCCAACATATAAAACAATGGTAACACGCGTCATTTTCGAAAAAGCGGGTAACAAGATGTCGCAGATGGCACACCCATAACGCACCTAATAACAAGTTTTTGTATCAAGAATATTCCCCTAGAATGGGGCGAGGAACCCCAGAAGGTTCACTCGTCCCACCTGACTACACTTAGGTATAAGAAGAAGACTCTTGCCGTCATACCATCCACCTATCCCATCAACAGCAACAACCTCCATTGCTCGAGACATGTCATCAAAGATACGGTGAGAGACAGATGAGTCGTATAGATGCAAAACCCGCCAAGTCACTTTTAATTGGTTTTGAGAAAATCAAGAAAAACCTTCATAAAGCAAGGTATACTATTTATTGGGTACTTTGTATTTTTATAATGTGCTGGGGTAGTTTATTAGCAAAAATAAGTATTTTGATAAAATCTAAACATGTTAGATGTATTAATATCAAATTTTCAAAAAATGACTTGGCGGATTTTGCATTTGAACTTAAAGAAAATTGTTAAACATTTTTGGTATACTACGTTTATTTTACATGAAAAGGAAAAAATATTGGAAAATGTCTAACAAAAGAATAAAGAAACTTTAATTTGAAAAAAAGAACAAATTCGTAAACTAAATTCTAAATCCTTAAATCAATGTCTATTCCAAGACCATCGTTCTTTTGGCAGCAAGCATCAGTGTCGCCATTATCTTCTATGGGCATTTGCATAGCATCTGGTTCTTGATCAATTACTTCCTTATAGAACTTTAAATTTGGCAACATTCTCCACTCATCTCCATAATGATTACTTAACAAATTGGCGACAGATGCCGCTTTGTGAGGATCTACAGGTTTTCCTACTTGCATAATATCAGGATTTAACATAATTATTGTTTTGCCACGTTTCAGTATGCTTTTTGAAACTCCGATATCGCTTCTGTAATTTACTTCGCCTCGTACTTTAATATTGTTATCCGTCTTTTCCAAAATAAATCTTTTGGCACAGTTAAACTGAAAATGCCAATTTGTTGGAGGTTTAAAAACCGAAGTAGTTACTTACTTCCATTTATAAGCATCCCAGTCTTTTCCTAAAATCTGGATACTGGAGAATTCGCTATTTATTTTATAATATTCTTCTGGATTTGTAATTGCTGGTTTCTTTTTGACTATTCGTTCAATGAGCCCAAACACTCGATCGGGCGGCATATAAGAATGTCCGACCACGGGAAAAATAAATTCAATTTTAGAAATATGATTTGGAGCAATTCTATAAAGCCACGCGGCGAGCATACCAATTACGATGGAGTTCTTATTTTGCCCAGCGCACCCATCAGCAAAAAGACGAACAGTGGTAATTTCTCCAGAAAAGTCAAATTTTGAGAGAACATGAAAGAGGGCTGAGGCTATGACACTAGAATTTTTTGGTAATTGCTGATCTGTCCACAAGTATGAAATTACGTTTTCAGGATTTAACTTGGTAGAGGATGGCCCCTTTACAACTGTAAAGTTATACAAATTGAATTGTTGTGAAAAATAAGCTGATTGGTCGGCTAGTTTGGGCAGAGCTAGATTTTTCTGACAATCGAATGAGAAACACTGAATATTATTGCATTCGGTTTTAAGGTACCAGTAAAAAGCATGTGCCTTTAGCTTATGTACCCTATTAGCCAGCATAAGTTCTTTTCTTACGTTCTGATTTGTTTCAGTCTTTAGCTTTTCTTGCGTTTTTAGACAATCTGAGCACATATCTGTCAGAGGTGTTCCAAAGCCTATATTGTAATGACTGTTAACATAATTTCTAAAAAAACATTCTTTAACTCTTAATTGTCCATCCACTGACTCATTGTACATTTTGTACAATTTTCGAATATTCAGCTCACAAGCTAAGTATTTTCTAACTACTGTTTTACTGCGACAGTAATGTGTTTCAGAACAAGTCAGACTTTCTATGAATGTTGATATTGCGTTCTTCTTATGGTCATTTTTATGTTTTATTCTGTCACCTCCGCGACCTTCTTTTGGAGGAGCCCCTGTTGCCAAAAATCGTCTCATTACTCCCTGAACTCTGTCCTTTTTTATATTCAAGATACTCAAAAAAAAATTTCGAAAAACGTTCGCCTCTTTTCCATCATCTTTCCGAATGCTATATTTAATTGTAAGTGATTTTTTACTTCTGGTATTATCTCTAATCCTGGATTTCTTTGGTTTCTCAGCAGTGCAATACTTATATATTATTGAATCTTGGTATAGTTTGTCCTTTTTTTTGTAAAATAAGTTATGAAACGCCTTTACATCGCACATTTTTAAAGTTTTACATTCCAAATAATTACTGTGTTTGCATTCTGGAATTTCTGGAACGCTAGATGCTCCATATCTATAAAACAAGACAACGCACAATCATCATGTTTGCTAAAACTGTATAATGAAAATAAACTTCCAATAAATTTTTTCGTATTTGTCTCTTATGGGTTTCTGCCTGTTTTTGTTTCTTCCTGCTTTTATTTGGCGGTGTTTTTGTCAACTTTGTTTCAAATGACCCCATTCTGCACTTTACACGATTAAACAATTAATGACAATGTCATGCACCCTTATACAAACTTCTAAACTAAAAGTAAAACAGCCATGTGTGTCGCAGGTGGTGTTGGTGTCGCTCACCAAAATGCCACGTGATACTCTCCGATGCATCTATTGGTTAAAATTAACTTGGCGGAATATGTACTTGAATGACTGCTGCAGTTGGCGGGTTTTGAATTTAAACGTGAATGTCAAAGCAAAGTAATAATGCACTTGGCGGGTTTCGAGAGGAAATGATAATTCAAATACGTGTAAGACGTATTAAACTAGCAACTGCTGGTAACAACTCATTTTTTGTATTTTTTTGACTTGGCGGGTTTTGCATCTATACGACTCAGATATATTAGGAGGTCGTACAATGTTTCATTGATTAACACAAATCATTTACATATATTATGAAGAGAGTTGGGTTGAGGACGGAACCCTGGGGTACTCCACAACATCTACCTGGCCGGTCACATGCACAGTAGATGTTCGCATACTCAGAAAAAAATTAAACAAGTCAAATGTATCATCTCGAATACCCAAATTTATTCAATAAATGGAGTGATCCAGAATGTCGAAAGCCTTACTCAAGTCAAAGAGAATACCTCCGGCCTTTATTATTTCGTCTAGTTGTTCATAGTTTACACTCAGACGTAAAGCATCTTGGGTGAACCTAATAGAAACAAATCCAAATTGTGAAGAGGAAATAAAATTGTTATTGGTCAAGTACTGAACTAACCTTAAGTTAACAGTTTTTCAGAAATCTTTGAAAAAGGAGATTGAGAAAGAAATTGGTCTGTAGTTTTCGACACTCCTACGATCGCCCTTCTTATGCACGGGAATTATTTTGGACGTCTTTAAGGAATCTGGAAATACACCATCACAAAGGCATTCATTCACTATATCAGCAAAAAGTGATACATAGTTTAATATGAAGCAAGGGCTGCCATCAGGCACAGCTGAATGTTTGATACTGATTTCTCTTATACTATTTTTTATTTCAACACTATTAACGGACCTTAAATAGGAACTGCTATTAACTGTACCAACGAACTGATTAAGTGAGGCTCGAGTTATGTAAGGTTTTTCTACCGAAGAAAAATATTCCTTAAATAAATCACCAACCCTTCTAGGATTATCAGTAATTCTACCCGCGGAATCATAAAACTTATTCTCATCTGAACGCTGATCTTCCGGTAATACTTCTAACAATTTTCCAGGAGGTTTTAGTTTTATTAGTCGATCTTCTTATTAAATTGTCATATATTGTCTTTTGGCTGACTCAACACGTTTTTTATAATCCAGCTTTTTGGACTTATAGAGTGCTAGTATTTCAGAAGCTTTCGTAATTCTATATAGATCATACAAACCCAAAACATCCTGTAC